>CM062809.1:804288140-804902719 GCA_031772625.1 Pinus tabuliformis
GAGATGAGGTCACAAAGTTGGAGCTAAATCCGCCCTACCCTGTGGGAGGACAAGAGAGAGAAAAGCAAGTTCGAGCGATGCCACACAAAGCCCACATTGGCTAATGCCGACTGCCCATCCAAGGGGACAAGATCACTGCTCACCGACGCACGCAACGAAACATCGCTTGAGGTATTTCAGTCGACCGCACCGCATGGGGCATGGATGACCAGCTCCACTGCTCCCTAGCATATTGCAGGGAGAGCGTTTGAATGGGATGCAATGCCCAGATAGTCGTGCCCTCAACCGAGGCCTCGGGCGCAAATTGCATTCAAAAACTTGATGATTCACAGGATTCTACAATTCACACTAAGTATCGCATTTCGCTACGTTCTTCATCATAACAAGAGCCGAGATATCCGTTACCGAGAGTCGTTTCCACGTATTACCAAAAAATCAGCCACAAAACTGAATAGGGGCACCCCCACAACAAATGTAAGTCCAAGGGGAAAAAGGAGGAAAAACACAGGAGAGAAAGAGAAACAAAGGTGTCTAACCCCCTCACATGGGGAGGCTCAAATAGAGGACAATCTACCCCAGCCCCACGCCCTCGCAAAAAGGGGGGAAATGCGTGGAACAACGATCGAGAAGGACTAGGGTGGCCACCCCGGGAGCTCGCACTGCTTTTAGCCCTTCCCCGACACCAGCCCACAACAATTCCACCTTCTCTCCTTAGAGCTAGGGACCGAAAGGAAGAAAAGGGTAGAAAACAAAGCATAAACAAAGCACAAGCCTCCCAAGCCCCGTGCCTTTGGCAAAAGGGGGGAATTGAAGGGGACGACGATCGAGAAGGATGAGGGTGGCCACCCTGGGAGCTCGCACTGCATTTTGTCCTTCCGGAAGACCAATCCACAACAATCCCACCTTTTCTCCATAACGCTAGGGGCCACGAGGAAGAAGGGAAGAAAACAACAAGAGAGAAAGGGATATGTCAACCATGGCTACCGGCTCACAAGAGGAGGCCTCAAACATAGAACAAGCTTCCCCAACCCCGTGCCTTCACAAAAAGGGGGGAATTGTAGGGGACGGCGATCGAGAAGGACTAGGGTGGCCACCTTGGGAACTCGCACTACTTTTCGTCCTTCTCGAACACCAATCCACAACAATCCTGCCTTTTATCTGTAAAGTTAGGGGCCGAAAGGAAGAAGGGAAGAAAAAAACATGAAATAAAGAGAGATATCAAATGCGTCCACCAGCTCATAGGGGGAGGCTCAAACAGAGAACAAGCTTCCCCACCCCCATGCCTTTGCAAAAAGGGGGGGAACTACAGGGGACGGCAATTGAGAAGGACTAGGGTGGCCACCTTCGGAACTCGCACTACTTTTCATCCTTCCTAAACACCAATCCACAGCAATCGCACCTTTTTTTCGTAAAGCTAAGGGGCCAGAAGCAAGAAGGGAAGAAAACAACAGGAAATCAAGAGATATCAAACGTGGCTACCGGCTCACAAGGGGAGGCTCAAACAGAGAACAAGCTTCCCAAACCCCGCGCCTTCGGAAAAGGGGGGAACTGCAGGGGACGGAATCGAGAAGGACTATGGTGGCCACCCTGGGAACTCGCACTGCTTTTCGTCCTTCCCGAACACTAATCCACAACAATCCCACCTCTCCTCCGTAAGGCTAGGGGCAAAAGGAAGAAGGGAAGAAAACAATACCAAAGAAACAAAGGTCCCAATAAAAGAGAGAAGCTCAACAACATGCCAAGCAGATGTCCGCTAACCAAAAAGAAATCAAACAAGGCACCCAATCAAAAAGGCGCCCCACCTCTTCACACCCTCCCACATGAATTCAGCACAACACCCTTTCCAGCTTTACAACATAGCAAACAAAAAATCAAATAAATCACAACCCAAAATTGACCAACAGAAAAGATGAGGGCCATGATGAGAACAGTGTTTGGAGCACGTCACTGAGAGGCAAACAGCACCCCAACCCAGTGGCACAAGGCTTCAAACGACAAATAGACTACTGCCCATAACACAAACCCACCCCGCTATTGCACCCCTCCATGTACAAAACACCCAACAACCTTTCCAGCGAGAGAGTCAACGGGGGTCAAAGAATCAAACTCCAAAGAGGAGTTGTCACAGACCGACACTAAACGCTGGAGAAAGTTGCGGGCCACAAATACATCGATGGTGCAAGGCCACTAGAGAGAGGGACGTTCGCAAAGCACACACCACGAAACGAAGAAATGATGCAATTCCAAAAAAAACCCACAATCCAAAGGGATGAACAAAGACACAACCCGCTACTTCTTTTTCCCTAAGAAGGGGAGTGGCTCACGAGAGGACGAGGAATTCCCTCGACGGCAAAGGCATGAGATAAGATTGCCACCCTCATGCCCGTCGGCGGGGAAAATTGCGATCTCGATGGAGCTCAGACCGAGGAATGGGTTTTTCATTACCTGGACACCCAACCCTTTCACGAGGGCATGTCGAGGAGCGGTCGAGAGGGACTAGGGTGGCCAGCCCAATGGGTTGAACTACTCTTCATCCATCCCATACTGACCACACCCTGAAAATCTCCCCTCACGGAAGGTTTGAGCTACCAGGGGCGCGCGCAACCACTCCCTCGACCCAACCACCAGCGAAAAAGCTCACCCAAGCAACACATGAACCGCCGCCGCCTTTTCGAGAGAACCAACTATGGAAGCCCGCACCCTTGGCCAATGCCTTCTAACGAAAAAAAGACCAAGCACCACCATTACGAATGAGTACAAATTTATCCATCGTATTTACCAAGCACCTCAACTCTGCAGCAACCATGCCCGGCCGAACAGATCGTCGAAAGGGCTCCTAAGAAACAAGCTTCCGAACCCCCTGCAGAAACACATTGGGGGGAAGAAAAACAAAGGATGGGTGGGACAAGCATGAGCATGGCGTGCAAGCACACATGAAAAAACAAGCGTTACCTCGAGAAAAGCAACCAATAATGTTCCCGCCAAACACCAAACCCGCTCCCCTAGAGATGCACCACAAAGTCCCACATTGCAATCGACGCCCAACCAACCCGAACCAAAAAAGAAAACCCCTGCTATCAATGATCCTACCACAGGTTCACCTACGATAACCTTTTTATGACTTCTCCTTCCTCTAAGTGATAAGGTTCAATGAACTTCTCATGACGTCGAAGGTGGCGAACCGCCATCGTCGACGCAATCCGAACACTTCACCGGATCATTCAATTGGTAGGAGCGACGGGCGGTGTGTACAAAGGGCAGGGACGTAGTCAACACAAGTTGATGACACGCACTTACTAGGAATTCCTCGTTGAAGACCAATAATTGCAATGGTCTATCCCCATCACGATGCAATTTGAGAAGATTTCCTGATCCTCTCGAACCAGGAATAAAAACTCGTTGGCTGCATCAGTGTAGTGCACATGCAGCCAGAACATCTAAGGGCATCACAAACCTATTATTACCTCAAACTTCCATGGCCTAAATGACCATAGTCCCTCTAAGAAGCTGGCCGCGAAGGGGAACCTCCACGTAGCTAGTTAGCAGGCTGAGGTCTCATTCGTTATCGGAATTAACCAGACAAATCGCTCCACCAAATAAGAACAGCCATGCACCACCACCAATAGAATCAAGAAAGAGCTCTCAATCTATTAATCCTTACTATGTCTGGACCTAGTAAGTTTGCTCGTGTTGAGTCAAATTAAGCCACAGGCTCCACTACTGGTGGTGCCCTTCTGTCAATTCCTTTAAGTTTCAGCCTTGCGACCATACTTCCCCCGGAACCCAAACAATCTGATTTCTCAGAAGGTGCTAGCGGAGTCCTTAGAGCAACATCCATGGATCCCTGGTCGGCATCGTTTATGGTTGAGACTAGGACGGTATCTGATCATCTTTGAGCCCCCAACTTTCATTCTTGATTAATGAAAACATCCTTGGCAAATGCTTTCGCAGTGGTCCTTCTTTCATAAATCCAAGAATTTCACCTCTGACAATGAAATACGAATGCCCCCGACAGTCCCTATTAATCATTACTCCGGTCCTGAAGGCCAACACAATAGGACTAGACTCCTATCACATTATTCCCTGCTAGTGTATTCAGAGCATAAGCTTGCTTTGAGCACTCTAATTTTTTCAAAGTAACAGCGCCGGAACTGCGAACCAGCCAATTAACGCCAGGAGCATGTCACCGACAAAAGGGATGGAAGGGCAGATGCACACTGAGTAGGCAGACCAACCTTTACGACCCAAGATCCAACTACGATCTTTTTAACTGCAAAAACTTAAATATACGATATTGGAGTTGGAATTACCGCGGCTGCTGGCACCATACTTGCCCTCCAATGGATCCTCGTTAAAGGATTTAGATTGTACTCATTCCAATTACCAGACTCGATGAGCCCAATATTGTTATTTATTGTCACTACCTCCCCATGTCAAGATTGGGTAATTTGTGCGCCTGCTACCTTCCTTGGATGTGGTAGCCGTTTCTCAGGCTCCCTCTCCGGAATCGAACCCTAATTCTCCGTCACCTGTCACCACCATGGTAGGCCTCTATTCTACCATCCAAAGTTGATAGGGCAGAAATTTGAATGAAGCATCGCCAGCACAAGGGCTGTGCGATCCGTCAAGTTATCATGATTCATCGGAGAAGCAGGCAAGCCTGCACTGGCCTTTTATCTAAAAAATGCATCCCTTCCAAAGAGTCGGGACTTGGTGCACGTATTAGCTCTATAATTACTATGGTTATCCAAGTAGTATGGTACCATAAAAAAAACTATAACTGATTTAATGAGCCATCCGCAGTTTCACAGTCTGAATTAGTTCATACTTAGACAGTCATGGCTTAATCTTTGAGACAAGCATATGACTACTGGCAGGATCACCCAGGTAGCACCCTCCCACTTCAAAGGGCATTCCGGGCGCTCTCTTACCAAGAGCCAACCTGAACACCCATCAAGTCAAAGAGATGTCAAAATATCATGTAAAACTTTTATGCCTTGCACCTCTTGCATCCAAAGAAGGAAGCACACGCAACATGCCAAGGACATGGCGAACACATGGGCCAACCTGCCAAGCCACAACGCACCAAGGCCACTCCGAAGTTTGCAGCCATGGCCCAACCAACAAGAAAACGAGCGATCACTCACCCACTCCCTTAGAAATTCCTCCAGAGGCCTCCACGCCCCGCACCGAGGCCACCTAGGAGTCCACCCGGATAGCAGCGACGATGGACCTCGATCTCCTGACCGCCTGCGGCAGCCTCGATGCGAAGGAGAAGGAAGGAAATAAAAAGAGGATGACTGACCGCACAAATCCTATCATAGAGAAGCCATACAAACCTCCCCGCCCCGCACCGATGCCACCTAGGAGTCCACCCGGACAGCAGCAACAGTGGACCTCGATCGGATGATCGCCTGTGGCAGCCTCGACACAAAGTCAAGGGAAGGAAATCATACAAGACAAACCAAGCCCGCAACCTCCCTTAGAAATGCCCCCCAACCCACCCCTCCCCACCCTGCATAGGGGCCACCTAGGAGTCCACCCGGACAACAGCAACGATGGAACTCGATCGCATGATCCCCTGCGGCAGCCTCAATGCAGAGAGGAAATGGAAGGAAATAAAACAATACCAACCGAGCCCACAACCTCTCTTAAAAATGCCCCCCGACCCTCCACGCCACGCACCGAGGCCACCTAGGAGTCCACCCGCAATAGCAGCAATGATGGACCTCGATCACTTGACTGCCTATGGCAACCACGATGCGAAGGCAAAGGAAGGAAATAAATGCAAATCAAGAGGGTTGATACACAATACAAGAACACATATCCGAATAGGAGGAGGGATTGGGCAGCTCCACACCCCACGCACCCTATGTACAGGTAACCTTAGAGATTTCCCATAGCTTTACCGACCGGACGATGAATAATTTTCCCCTACGGCCACCTCCACGCAAAGGAGGGAGGTCGAAGCGTTCCAACTCGAAATGCCCCCAGATCCTCCATGCCATGCACCGAGGCCACCTAGGAGTCCACCCGTGACAGCAGCAACGGTGGACCTCGATCACTTGACCGCCTATGGCAACCATGATGTGAAGGAAAAGGAAGGAAATAAATGCAAATCAAGAGGGTCGCTACACAATACAAGAACACATATCCGAACAGGAGGAGGGATCGGGTAGCTCCGCACCCCACGCACCCTACGTACATGAAACCTAGGAGATTTCACACAGCTTTACCGACCAGACGATTAATAATTTTCCCCTATGGCCACCACCGTGCAAAGGAGGGAGGTCGAAGCGTTCCACCTCGAAATCATTCTTCCAGATATCCCCCACCATCGATGACTATAGTAGCAAGCCTCCTCCCCATTGGACCATGAGCGCATACACAATTGAAACAAAAAGTTCCCCCCAACCCTCCCCGCAGAGAGGCCACCTAGGAGTCCACCCAGACAGCAGGAAAGATGGACCTTGATTGCATGATCGCCTGTGGCAGCCTCAATGCAGAGAAGAAATGGAAGGAAATAAAACAAGACCAACCAAGCCCACAACCTCTCTTTGAAATGTGCCCCCTGATCCTCCACGCCACCCATCGAGGCCACCTAGGAGTCCACCCAGACAGCAGCAATGGTGGACCTCAATCACTTGACCGCTTGTAGCAACCATGATTCAAAGGCAAAGGAAGGAAATAAATGCAAATCAAGAGGCTCACTAAACAATACAAGAACATATCCAAATAGGAGGAGGGATCGGGCAGCTTCGCACCCCCCGCACCCTACATACAGGGAACCTAGGAGTTTTCCCATGGCTTTACCGACTGGACGATGAATACTTTTCCCCTACGGCTACCTCCATTCAAAGGAGGGAGTTCAAAGCGTTCCACCTCGAAATACTTCTTCCAGATAGCCCCCACCATCGTCATAGTAGGCCTACTCCCCATTGGACCAAGAGCGCATACACAATCGAAACAACAAATGCCCATAAATGTTGTGACTTAACATTTCCAACCGCAAAAGCCTGCCATGCACGCAAGATGAAAGGGAAAATCCGACCCCTCGATCAAACGTATGGGCCAACACATCTATCAAAACCTCAAACCCAACGCAACCACAAATGATGTGCACTTTGAAAGGAATGCCAACCCTTGACTTTACAATAAGGAGAACAACGCCTCACATCGCCCGACGGAATAAGCAAGCAAGAGGGAGGGTAGGTTGTTTACAACCAAAACCCTTCCACGTCCCTCTTAAACGTATGCATCTCAACCAAAAATGCCAACATGGAAAGAGTACAAGCACAAGACACTGGCACCATAAACAACCGAACAATGAAGAGGCTAGCCATCACAAGGAGCCACACCACAACAACCCATACAACTCCCAAAACTTGGAGCAAAAGGGGAATTGTTCACATATGCCTCCGAGGACAAGCATGGCCAACATTACCGCTCATGCACTACTGAGTGGGTATGGAGAGAAGATGAAAATCGGACACCCTACAAACGACCCAAGGCCATTCTTGAGGCAAACCCAAAAAACCAACTCAATTACCAACCCACCTTTCACACAGAAAGAAAAACCCTCCGCACCAAATAGGGAGGGGGTGAAAAACATAACGAGGAGCCAATTTCAATGGAGCCACAAATGGCTACCTAGCCCAATAAAAATTCTCTACTCGCAACAACCAAGGGGCACGATAGCGACATAGGCACGACCGAGTTTTGGGGCTTCCATCTGGGACCGCAACAACGAAGGCTCAAAGGAGCACCGAGAAAACTTTCAACATTCTTATCATTGGGATGGGAAAGAGGGACGGGGATGAGCATGGCCCACATTACCGCTCATGTGCTACCGAGTGGGGATGGAGAGAAGACGAAAATCGGCCGCCCTACAAATGACCCAAGGCCATCATTCGGGAAAACCCGACAAAGCAACTTGATTACCAACTCACCTTCCACACTGAAAGAAAACCTGTCACTGGTATCTTCTGGAGGGGCGCGGGGGGGGATGAGGACGAGCCAAGGAGTCACACCACAACAACCCATGCATCTCTAAGAACTTGGAGAGCAGAAGGGGAATTGTTCACATATGCCTCCCAAGACGAGCATGGCCAACATTACCGCTCATGCGCTACCGAGTGGGGATGGAGAGATGATGAAAATCGGACACCCTACAAATGAACCAAGGCCATCGTTCAGGAAAACCCAAAAACACAACTCGATTACCAACCCGCCTTTCACATAGAAATAAAACCTATCACTGGTATCATCTGGAGGGGCACAAGGGGATCAAGACAATCCAGGGAGCCAAACCACAACAGCCCATACAACTCCAAGAACTTAGAGAGCAATTCTCCACATTTTCCTTTCAGGACGAGCATGGGCAACATTACCGCTTCACCATTACAGCTTCCTCTTGGATATAAGAAGCTCTTGCTGAGTCCGTCACTAGTTGAAAATCCAGCTAACACGCCCTTGTGGTCGGCCGAAGCGTCTATCATTGAAGATAAACCATCTGAATCCACACCAGACGAAAGTCAAAAGGTCGAGGCAGAAGTTGACCCAGTCTGGCCTTCAGAGGATCCATCATCAGATGATACAATCACCCAAAGAACAAGAACGACACCGTTCAAATTCTCTTGATAAGCACAGACTCCGATGAGCATGTGGTCAGTCTACCTGTTCCTTTACCACAGGAAGGAAGTTCATCACAGTCATATCCGGCTATCTATTCGGTCCCACCTCCAAGAAACTTGGTTGTTTCCTTTGATTGGAATCTACTAGGCAGACCTCGTTTAACGGCTAGTGTACCATTTCGAATCATTGCTCAAATATATAGAATGGTCATGGCCAGTACCATCATAGATGAAGGGGCTTCTGTGAGTATCCTTTCCTCAACTGCTTGGAAAGTGCTTGGTTCGCCATCGCTTTTGCCTGAGATGAGAAATCTAACAGGATTTGAAAAAGGAACCAGTCGACCATTAGGGATCCTCCCCAATGTTCTGATAACATTGAGAAGGAAAACCGTTCACATGAACGTAATGGTAGTCCAAGGACCCCTGGATTATAATCTACTCCTTGGACGAGACTATATTTATTGCATGGGAGCCATTGTCTCCTCACTCTTTAGAGTAATGTGTTTTCCGCATGAAGGAAGCATGGTAAAGCTTGTAGACTAGCTTCCATTCCCCGGTTCACACATAGCAAATAGTCATATACCAACCTTGAATGGTCTTTTCACGCAAGGAATGTCTCATCAATCCCCAGTCCGTCCTCCTGATGAGCGTGAGTGATTCGGAGGATATGACTGAAACCCAGGGGGCATGCACCCTGGCCTGTTTCGACAGGAAAACCTTGGGTATATGGTAGGTTTCCGCGGAGGATATATGACTAGCTGACACACCCGTCCATTTTGGAAAATTGGATTAGACCAGAATAGGATACCTCTGTTATAAGGTAGGCCTTTCCCCATAGAACAAATGTTTTTTCTGAAAATTGAAAGGTAACCTGAAAAGGTAGGCCTTTCCCGATAAAATAAATGTTTTGTCTGCAAATTGAGGGGTAACCTTGAAACTCTGCTTCACTATACCTGGGGGCATGCAAACCTTTTGGCATGCAAGTGAAGAGCAACCATTTAATTTTTTTCAAATTTATAGGTGCTCTAACCCATTAAACTTGTAGGATTGGTCGTTTCCTAACTTGCATAAAGAAAGGATGCGGGGCAAAGCTTTGAAAAGATGCCATTTATATATGAGACATCCTTATTATATGACTGGATTAATTGAGTAGTTTTAACGCGGAATTCAAGCTCGTTAAAAAATAAACATAAGCAATGAGAAAATGTTCCCCCAGAGTTTAAGCTCATTAAAAAATGAACCAATTTCTGGTAAATAACCTTCGTGAGTGTATTATAACCAGCCTTTGAAGCCTTGGTCATGTTCTCATCATCACCCGCACTCTGTATTGGTCGATCATTCACCTCCATTTGATTGTTTACCTTTTTTGAGGAACAGCTGCAAAGAGTGATCTTGTTAGCCATCCTTGTGACATTGCCGTGATTGGAAAATTCCAAACCTTACCTGGAATTAACTGCTTTCCTCAAAAAACAAGTCTCCTTTAAGCTCTTTTCAACTGACTCATAAAATATGAAAAGAGTGCCGAGCAATTGGCCTCTCCAGCTCGTTAAAGGGTCAGGAAGTGCTATCCCTCCTTTAGATTTTAATCTTTTTGGACTTGAGGGATTATTACACAAAAATATCGAGCGCTTGTTTTGTTCGGCTCGTTAAAAGTACCAAAAATTCATCCCTTTTGTATTGTTTTATACTTTCTCAGAATCAAGGGATTATATGACGAAAAATTATTATTGGAGTTTTCTTTACGTCCCTTTTTCATACTCTCTAAAATTGAAAATGACCGAGTTATCCTTGTCGTTGAACTCGTTAAAACCGAATAGCGACAAACTTGTCCATACAGACAAGAATGAGTTTCACTATCGCTAGGCTCATTAAAACATAGCGATGGGTTTGACTGAAGGGAAAATTATAGAACAAGCATATGTTAACCTCCTCAAGCTTGACAAAAATAAATAGGTACTGCTCAGCAATGACTGGGGAAAATTTGGGAAGAAAACTTGAAGAAACTTTATCGGTAGCAAGTCGCTCTTGAACATGACACTTTCACTCCGCATCCGAGTCGGGTTGGGTTGTTCCATTCATTGGTCACATCACCATGGTTCTGTCACACCATCCATATTTGGGGTTAATGCTACCGATCCATCATGTCAGTGTCGCCGATATGTTCAAGAGAAGTCGCTCAGAGAATTCACCTGTGCCTCACCCACTGTAATACATTTACGCTCCATTCTTTCATGACCGCCACCCTGAACCTTATATCACCAGATCGTTTTCACCTCAATTAAAATCATTTGCTCTGTTCCGTGTCATTGATGTGGGATTCACTAAGGCCCTCCTATGACGGATCACTTCTTGTCCACATCAACTTATTATCTAATAAGTCGATCTAGGAACAACCCTTTCAGTACTTTGAAGCTTGCATGCCTCAATGGTAAGTTTCTCATTTCCAGCGACAGGTTTACATCAATGGCATTTGATCGAAAGATTTTGCGTGGTGTTCAACACCAAGTCCCTTATTCACACCATGTGAATTGTACTGTAGTACCTTGAGGGTCATCATCATTATCGGTGATTCCTCTCGTGCCTGTTAACAGCTTACATCATTGGCTGGTAATCAGGCGATGTCTTTCCATGTCCGACTCCAAAACATCTCTCACATGGATCAACTTGTACTTTGAGTGAAGATCAAATGAGATTGAAGACCCCGGATCTAGTTTCATCCATCTGGGCTACGATATATACTCAGGAAAATAAAGACATCAAATGTACATCATTACTGCATAGATAATCATCCAACCTAAGGGATGATGGCTCTACCAGAATCATCATTCTACACTCAGACGATTGTCTATCCTATGTACATGAAAATGAATTTATAAATATGAGCATGGGAATGCCTGCCTCAGCTAGATCATGAAAATATTATGAAGATAATGTATTGTATCGTATCTTATTACAGGTCACCTTCCATCTTGAAAAAACTTCAGATCCTCATGATAAAGCATTTCACCCGACATCAACAGATTAACGACGTCATGCTTTAGGGGGCAACTGTTATAGACATTTTTGGGCACTGCAACCGCATCATAAATTTCCATAAACCAAGGGCTCTTAAGTCCCTAAAATTGTTGTTCCAACCTCTAAAAGAACAAGGTCAACTGATTACATCTTCTCCCATAAGTTCTCCATGAAAAACTGCTCAGAACTGGTCAAAACTGGACCATCTCACCTGCTCCATGGTCAAAGTGCACTACATCCCACCTAAATACAATTAGGAGGTGCGATGCATCTTGAAAAGCCCTTCTATGGGGTGCGATGGTGAGAGTTGACAAATGGCAAGGTCAATCTGCAAGGTGGAGGATCATGGAATCTTCCAGAAACTTCTCGTGTGACACTTGCCTCTCTACATTCGCCCAGGGATGAGTAAGAGATCATCAATCTCCAAGTGGAATCAGGAAATATCAGAGAGAGGACACTAATCAAATCTCAAAAGCTGACTCACCCCCCTTGCAAACATCTATATATGGATCCCTCATCCCAGAGATCCAGAGGCTGGAATTTTGTATCTTGTAGGGAAGTGATGTTGGTTTCTTGGTGCAATATCATAGTGTTGGGTGATCTAAGCTTTTCATGAGGTGAAGAAGGGCTTTCGTGCTGAGAGGATGATGCTGGGTCAGAACAATTGGTTGTAATCCTCTTTGCTTCTCTTGATTATTAATAAAGCTATTCAAGTTTTTCTCCACATTCTTGTATGATTGATGATATATGCATTTGTGTGGTCAATATATATCTGGTCCTATATTTTTTATGATAATATATCTATGTTATTGGATAGTGTTATGCTACTTTGATTCTACATGTGCTCTTTGAAACTGGGTAGACAAGGAAGCGAGTGGCAAAGATCTATCAAAAGGGAGAGGAATCAAGCAAGGAACCAAGCACAAGACAGAGGTTGGTCTCCTTCATTCCCTTCTTATCTATTTCTTGTAAAGGAAAACAAAAGTAGTTTTAGTTTTTTTGTTTCTAAGGTAGCTACCAGCCTTAGTGGGACTAGCAGCTCTGCATAGACACTAGATTTCCCGATAACAACTCTTGCTGAAATAAACTACTTAGTATAAGGTTGTAGTAAAAAATAGAAGAAAAACAACAATCACAAATACTCTGACGCTTCACTGGCAATGGCAACAAAAAGATGGTGGGCTCCAATATTGCAGCAATGATGCTGCAACTCCTAGGACTCCCTTCTATACTTTTGTCAACCCGGTTTTTCGTAACAAACTTGGAAGCGATGGTGTTGTATGCACAAGTACTAGCTCTTGTTGTAGGCTGTCACTTGATCAGCTAGCACAAGTTTGCTAGGACCTTAAGCCAACTTCTATGAGCTCTTAGAAGAATATTTTAACTGTGATGGATGAAAGCTACCTCAAAGGAGGCTAGTCTACTGGTAGAAAGAAGATGAAAGCTGAAAGGAAATGCAAACCCTAGCAAACCCTAGTTTTACTTACTAGCCCTACTAATGCAATAAAAGAGATGAAAGTTGTTGAAATGGATGCCATTGACTCTTGTAAAGGTAAAATTCATGTGACTAATCTACTTCTGAAGGAAAATCTAGAAAAAGCATCTTTTTGTATTTTTGAGTAACTTTGCAGATTTATTATGCATGTGCTTTAACTATTTTTGACTATGCAGAGGTTGGTTGGCGAAAGGAAATGGAGTAGGCACTTGCAGGAGGTTGGGAAGGTGAGAAGATGGCCTAAGGGGTCCCTAGCACCCTTCTAGAGAATTCCACAGTGATCATATCTCGAAAAATTACTCACATAAACTTCTACAGGAAGTCTGCAGGGGTTCTACAGGATGTTCTAGAGGAAGTTCTACAGGAACGACCGAAAGAGGATTTTAGGGGATTGATGGAGAAAAGATGGTGGGGAAGTGGAAATGAAGGGTGGATAAGGCTATTAGGAGGTGTGGGACCTGGTAAACGAAGTTTAGGAGTGATGAAGATAGTTGGATTTGCTCAAGGATGGAGAAAGCAATGTTGCACAAAAATATAGAAATTAGGGAAAATCGGGAAAGTGTAGCAAATGGAGGGTAGGAATCTTGGGCTAGGGGTTAGAATAGGTTGGATGATGGAGGAATGGTAGGTAGGAATGTATTACAGGTACTCTGCACACTATTTTCCAAAACTAATCGAACAAAGACTGGAAAAACCAAAGATCTATACACTTTGACCTAATCTGACCTAACAACCAGAAACATGATGAACAAAAGTTTATAGATAGGAAATCATGCAAGGTAGCTATGGAAACTAAGCAAGAATAGATCTAAACATGCAAGTACAACTGGTATCAAATTTTCCAACTAAAAATCTAACACTAGCAATTGCATAGAAAGGCAAGAATAGTGTTTTTGTGGCAGCAAGTATGCCTTGGTCTCATCTCATGGTCCCAAGGAGGGAGAGATGAGATCAAGGATTGCTTGATGGCCTTTTTGCAGATCTTTTCTATTACCAAACTGTCAAATCAACCTGAAGCATGAAAAGATATTTTAATCATCAAAAGAAACCTAAGTAACAAAGCAAGATCTTAACCTAGATAACAAAAATTATCCTATGAATGCAAGGAAAACTCATAAAAGTACACAAAGGAGGTACTAGCACTTGGGTTGGGACCAACCCCAAGAGCTACAGCCTCCTAAGAAAGCTTAGATCTGGTGCAAAGGGAAATTCATCTCCATTACTCAAAAAATAATAGTCATATCACAAAACTGTTTAGAACAAGAGCTCGAAAATGAGCTGAAATGTAGAGCTACACTCAAGTGAAAAAAATAAGTGTTCAATAGCTAACCTACCAGGCTTGAAGCCTTCCTACTTATGCAACATGAGGACTCCCAATAGTCTTCCTTAAATTTAGGGGCTTGGCTATTCAAGACTACAGTTAATTAGCCACTTCACAAAACCTACTTAGCTGCCCCTTGAAATCAACTTTGGTGGGCTGTTGAACTCTGAGTTGATGGTGGAGAACTTGAGGAAGGGGTAATTTAGTGTAGGAGACACCCTTCCTACAAATACTCAGCCTTGTTCCTTCGTATTTGGCTATCAGCTTGCTCATAAATGCTTGACCTTGGTCCAAAAGATGTCCAAAAATCTGCAATAAGCACGTATTAGACTTTATAGTCAAGTGACTATTCTCATTCATCAATTAACAAAAATATATTCAAAAGCATGCATAAAACTATGAATAATGGTGGATTAATCAAGAATAATAGGCAAAATGAGCCCATAAAATTACCCATTTTTGGGGCTCATAAAAAAAAATACGAGATGAACAAAAACTAGAATTATCTATATACTATCCCAAATGCAGGAAGAAACATGATTTGAAAAAATTTCCCTTAGATAACGTGCAAATTTTTGGGTTTTGTACAAAAAACCATGACAATAAAGACTGTACAAAAATGAAAATTTTGTAGAATTACAATTTGGAAGCTAGTGCAGAAATGGAAAACATGTATTTCATGGGAGTTAGAAGACCATGGCAACCAAGACCTCCAGGTATGTATCAAAATCCAGCAAATTATAACACGCCTATTCAAAATTCTTGGAATGTTCCCATGCCATGGCAAAACTGGCCTAACCAACAACAGTAAACATACCCACAACAAGGATGGAGAGGATATTATTTTCCTCAACAATTTGCTCAACAGCAACCCCAACAATATCAACAACCATTTTCTCAACCATATACCCAACACTATTAGTCACAATATTCTTAGTATATCCACAAAATAACCTCTGCAACATGTACCTTATCAACAACAAAATCCTCAACAAGCATTACCTGCTCCTCCACAAATAAATCCACCACAGCTCCAACTACCATCCAACCAACCACCTCGACCCACACAGTTACTAGCTAAACCCATAGCTAACCTAAACAACTGAATAGATAGACCAACTTATAGAGTAGATGAGGGACCTTCATACCCAACTCTACCATTGCAAAACATCAAACTAAGGTCAGGTCAGACATTGCATAAAGAACCATCCCCTGTTCAAACATAGTTGCAACAAGAAAAACAAAATGATGAAGAAGAAAATCAACAACGTAGCAAACAAAGTGAACCAATACAAAACAATTTGGAACAGAATCAACAAATCAAAACACTCCAACCACCTCCATTTCCAGAAAGATTACTTCAACCAAGATCACCCACACCATTGCCACAATTTGATGTTCTTGATGAATTGAGGAATGTATATATCAAAATGCCATTACTCCAGGCAATCAAGGATATCCCGATTTATACCAAAGCAATTAAAGAGTTGTGTCTCAAGAAGCCTGCAAAGAAAAGATTTGACCCAAAAACAATACATGTCATAGGTAACTTAGCAAGCTTGATGTCAAATATTATTTCAATGGAGAAATATGTCGACCTAGGCATACCAAGAGTCATAGCCATTATCAATAAAATTTCAATTCCAAACACTTTGATAGATACGTTATGACATTAGACACAATGAAAAATTTGCAGCTAACAAAATTGCAGACAACCCTAATTGTTTTGGAATTAGCCGATCGTTCTAAAGTCATTCCTAAGGGGGTGCTAGAGGATATAATTGTCTCACTAGATTATTGGGAGTATCTAGTCGATTTCTTGGTACTCCAACCCAAATCAAACTTAGGAGGACATCCGATTATACTGGGCAAACCCTGGTTGGCAACTGCTGATGCATTTATTGGATGTAGATCTAGTAATATGATCATTTCTAGAGGCACAAAAAGAAAACAACTTACCTTGTATCCATTAGCACAAGCCCTAGCTATAACACATAACTTATGGCTTGTTGACAAGTACAATGATCAAGAAGAAATATACTTTGTGCTAAGCATAAACCAAATGTATGACATTGAGGAAAACAACAATGCAGATTTAGTGGAAATGCTTATTTCGAAATGAACAATACATTACTGCAGATTACATGTTGGCACAAAGTTTTCAAGAAACATGCATGATGTACTCATTGAAAGCAATATTTAATGAGCTTTTTCCAATCAATTCCATTACAAATATACAAAGCAAGACTATAGAAATCAGTCGTGGAAAAACATTGAACATTGGCGCATTTCTAGAAACATATCAGGAACAAAAATTGATTCATTTTTTAAACAAATACCAAAAATCATTCGCTCGGGACTACATGGATATGCAAGGAATTCACCCAGAAACCTTCACTCACCACATCTATACAGACACTAGTATTCAGCCAGTGAGGCAGCCACAGAGGAGAATGGACCCTATGCTTAAAGAAATTGTCAGAGATGAATTGCAAAAGTTATACCCCATATTTGACAGCCAATGGGTATCACCGTTAGTAATAGTACCCAAGAATAATGGTAAATGGCAAGTCTACATTGACTACATAGAGCTAAATAAAGCCACCCTTAAAGAGTATTTTCCATTGCCTTTTATTTACCAAGTAATGGATACTTTTGCTGGGAAAAAGTCATTTTCTTTCTTAGATGGCTTTAGCAGGTACAACGAGATCACCATAGCATCAAAAGACCAAGATAAAAAAGAATTTACATGTCCTTGGGGAACATATGCTTACAATGTGTTACCATTTGGCCTATGTAATGCTCCAGCAACATTTCAAAGAGCAGTATTAGCGATTTTTTCAGATCTGGTCCATGAATGTGTTGAGGTATATATGGACGATTTTTCATTATATGGAGACTCCTTTGACCACTCTTTGCAAAATATTGAAAAAAATTTACAACGATGTATAGAAACAAACTTGTCCTTAAGCAATAAAAAATGTTACATGATGGTGAATGAAGGAATAGTCTTAGGGCATCACATCTCATCCAAAGGAATTGAAGTATATTAAACCAAAATACAAATCATTGTTGAATTGCCAATTCCAACAAATCAAAAATATGTAAGAAACTTTCTTGGTTATGCAAGTTATTACAGGTGATTTATTGCAAACTTTAATAAGATAGCTTTGCCTTTGTTTAAACTTCTTGCAAAGGATATAACATTTGATTGGAATGGTAATTTTCAAATTGCTTTTGAGAAACTCAAAGAAAAATTATCCACTGCTCTAGTTTTGATAGGATCTAATTGGACACTACGTTTTCATATCTCGACTGATGCATCAGTCACTGCAATAGGGGTTTCATTAGGCCAAAAATAAGATGGTTCAACATATTCCATCTATTTCATTAGCAATAATTTCACCCCTACAGAATTTAATTACACAGTTACAGAAAAGGAAATTCTCGCAATAATACATGTAGTGAAAAAATTTTGACACTACATAACTGGATATGAAGTCCTATTTCACACTGATCACTCCGCCATTCGATATTTAATGAACAAGACTATAACTAATGGCAGGATCACAATGTGGTTACTCTTATTGCAGGAATTCAATATCACCATACTGGATAGACCTGGGAAAGAAAATCACGTAGCAGACTACTTTTCTAGACTTCAAAATCCAGGTGAAGTTGTTCAAGTTGAAGATTCATTTCCCGATGAACACTTGTTTGCAATTTCAATTTTAACACCATGGTATGCTGACTTAGCTAACTACTTGTCCAGAGGAAAAGTTCCACCATCATTCAACTCAAAGGAAAAGAAAAGGCTGATCAAAAAAAGTGCAAGATACTCATGGATTAATGATCATTTATTTTACACTGGTTATGACATGATTATTAGAATATGCATTAGAGAGGATGAAATCATTGATGTACTAATCTCTTGCCATGATCAACCTTATGGTGGTGATTCTGCAGCAAAAAGGATAGCGCACAAAATTCTTAGCCTTGGCTATTATTGGCCATCATTTTTAAAGATATAAAGAAGTATGTAAGAAGTTGTGACAGCTGCCAACGCATGGGACGACCAACTTCCTCTGATGAAATGCCACTCCAGCCACAAGTGCATCTAGAGCCATTTGAAAAATGGGCTCTTGATTTTATCGAACCCATGAATCCACCATCCAAAGGTAAGAAGTACATCCTTGTATGTACCGACTATGTCACTAAATGGGCTAAAGCAAAGGCACTGGTAAGGCCAACTGAACAAAAAGTGGTCAATTTCCTATTTGAAGAAATTTTAGTTAGATATGGAGTGCCTAGAGAGATAGTCACAGACCAAGGGACTCAATTCACATCAAGACTGGTTCAAGAAATAACAGGTAAGTACCAAATCAAGCATAGAAGAAGCACGCCCTATCATCCACAGGCCAATGGCCAAGTGGAGTCTACAAACAAAACATTAGAAGGCATCATGACAAAAATAGTGGCCAAAAATAGGAATAATTGGGAGGACAAGCTCAATGAAGCACTTTGGGCATATAGGATTACTTGGAAAAATAAAATAGGGTTCTCACCCTACCAGCTAGTGTATGGTAAATAGGTCATGTTTCCAATACAATTCGAAATACATACATATAAATTGGCAGCAAACCTAGGGATGGACCTTTCAGAAGCTCGACAAGAAAGGATCATGCAATTAAACCAGCTTGATGAAATGAGACAAGAGGTCGTGTAAAGGACAACATGATTCAGCAGCAAAGAAGACAATGGCATGGCAAGATGATAAAGAAGAAGGAATTTCAAATTGGCGACTGGGCATTGCTCTTCGACTCCAAATTCAAGGATCATAAGGTTAAATTCACTACTCACTAGATGGGGCCTTATGAGATCCTTGAAATCTTTGAGAATGTATCAGTCAAAGTATCTTCAATCAACCAAGAAGGACAAACATATTGTCAATGGACACAGGCTCGAATCTACCATAAGCCCGTTGAAAGAGAAGATTTTATGAGAACTGTTTCACAGGAAGAGGAGGTACAACTACTAAAACAGTCAACTGTAATATCCAAACCTTAATTTGTTTTGATTTCAGAATAAAAAATAATAATAATAAATAAATAAATAAGATATATATAATTAAAAAACAAAAAGAAAATAATGTTTAGCTATGAAAACCAGATATGGCATAGACTAAACACGAATTCCTATGAGAAAACCAAGAAATTGGCTTGCAAGAATTCTTAGATTTTAATTTTGAGTACAAAAATCAGAAAAGAAAAAGTCATTTCAAATTGAATCTTAAGACCACAACATGATGACTTGAGGACAAGTCAAACCATCAGATGGGGAGAAGGAAGCTTGAACTTGTTCATGCTTTCCTATTTTCCTACAAATTTTATTTATCTCCACCAGAGAAAAAGGTTTGTCTTCATTTTTAGCAAGTCTTAAGAAAAAGGTTTTCAATCATTTCTCAGCAAGGGACTTGCAATCATAACTTCTCAGCAAGGACCTGTTCGAAAGAAACTTGTTATAACTTTAAGGTAAGGGAACTGTTTTGAGTACATTTTTACAATGGGACCTATTCAAAGGAAAACTACATTAGCAATAAGAAATCTTACATTCAAGATGAAGAAGATTAAAGACTAGAAAATAAAGATGGGCACCATTACATTCTGCCTACATATATCAAGCAACAACAACCAGCTCCAACACAAAGAAATATTGAAGGGATGTAAGAATTGTCATTTTTAGTATTTCAATTTCTTTTATTAATCTCAAATTTTAGATGATGAATTGTGATAATTATTGATTTTAGTTTCTAAATACCTAGCCTATCCTATATCATTCATTCTTTTATCCTAAGTCCTACCTTTTACCTATATCCTATAACTATAACCATTTCCTATTTTTGTCCTATTTCTGAACATACAATTCTATCTTGTATATATCCCTATTCTACCTTGTATATATTCCTTAATCCTATATAAACAATTCTAATCGACCCATAGTCATGGATACCAACATACCTATCCAAACTAAGACTGATTGCATACTTAATGATTGAATTTTTAAAGAGATCAAGTCATAACACATAGGATTTATAAGCTACAGTGTAGGTCATGAAGAATTTACGAAATTTGTATGGTTTTCAACCTACAAATTTCGTTTCTTTTAAGAAAATAATGATTAAGGTTAAGTGATCATAAAATAAATTTAATGGTCCAATCAGCAAGTCATCATAATTAATACTCTTATGACCTCAAAGCTATATAATGGGCTGCATATCAGGACACCAAAGGCTATCATTAACATGTGAGTGTGAACTATCATAACTATTTACGCTACTAGGACTCCACAAATATCATAGCCATTTATGCTATCAGGACTCCATAGCCATCATACCAATTTACGTTTCCAGGACTTTGGAAACATCATAAACACGTGCGTGTAAGTCATTTCACTACTGCCAAGAGTCTGAAAACATCATTAAAAACCCCTGAGAAGGATGCGTGGAGAAATTGAGGGTTTTAGTGCATGAACAGGCCGTGAATGAAGTAAGAAAACACATTCCCTGTAGAAATCACTGGACTAAGGAAAATTTATTTTGCAAGATAGCATTTTATGCATATGTTGACAATAACACTATCAACATACGAGTAAGAGGACACGACATCCACCAGAATTAAATTGAGGGAGATTTCGGCTTTATTGGCAGTGTCCTCCAAGAGTTACACATACAAATCAGGCCTAGGTAGTTGACTTACCATAAACTCTGGTAAAAAAAAATTGTTTTATAGCAAGAAGGACTATAGTAATTTTTTCTTACAATATGGTAGAATTCTTTACAAACTGTAAATTCCTTTCAAATACAGGATAACAAGACATAGTTTTTCCTTTCCTCTTATGGAAAATCGGGCAGAACCATTACAGTTTGACCCTTCCAGATATCATAAAGACTGTGTAGAGATACTTAGGGAAAAATGTTGGCTGTCATTTTTAGAAAAACACAGTGGGCATAACAAGCAAACAACAAAAGAATTTTCTTCTTCATTTAATGGGGAGAGGGAAGCTATAGGCAACCTGTCATTTAGGGTCTCAGAGGATACCATTGCTCAAGCAATTGGTATAAGCCCAGAAGGAGAAAAATACTTTAAAACCAAAGAATTTAAAGAGAAAACATGGGCACCTTTTATATCTAGGTCAAGATTATCAGCAGTTGATTGGAAATTAGGGGTTTGTAGAAGCTAGTTAATCCATCCATGGGATGAGATAGTTTATATAATTCAAAAAGTTATAACTTGTGAAGGTAGATTATGTGTTGTATTCCTATATCATATTAAGTTGTTGATGCATCTGAGAGGAGATTGTACTATAAGTCTTCCCTATTTTATTTTACAAAGCCTGACAAAAATGTCTAAGACTATGTAGAAGCAAAGGAAGAATAATGATACAAGTTTACATCATTTTGGCTTGATAAAATTTTTGATTGAAGCTGAATTACAAAAGATAGGTATAACATGGTAAAAATTCTCGATAACTAATGAATTTGTCACTGATGAGGAACAAAAAGAGTCACAAGAGGGACAATAGAATTTACAGGAGCAGCAACATGCAAAACCAATGATTGATGTAGATGCCATAGAGGAAAAATTTTCATAATTTAGACAAATCAATTCTATTCCATCTACCAGCAGTGTCAGGACAAGAAGAATGGTGAGGGAAGATGCTGAAAGAGCCAACCAAGAAAAAAAATTTACTTCTTACACAAGAAGATCCAGGAAAAGAAAGTTTGGCCAGCAAAGGAAAGTTTTGGAAGAGGATGATGTCCTACAACAAGCACAATATGACTATGTACAGGGACTAGAAGATAAAGAAAAGGAAAAAGAGCAACATGAACAATAGGTTTCAGGTAAAAAGAGAAGAAGATTGGAGAAAAAGGTTGAGAAGTTACAACAAGAGCTTAAGGAATCAGAAGTGTTAGAAAGAGTAATAAAAGCAGAAAATGAGACACTTAAAATACAAAGCAAAAAGCTTCAAGCAAAGAATGAAAAATTGAAGAAGAAAATTAAGAAACTCTCAACCTATAAAATACAAATTTGTAGGAAGGCCTACAAACTTTACAAACAAAAGAAAGAAATTAAGACCAAGTATCAAATCCTGAAAACAAAATATGAAGCAAAAATGAAGATAAATGTTCTACTTGAAGTAGCAGAGGCAGAGGTAGCAGCAGAAGACAACACTTGACAGGTTAGGACTTGATTGCATGAGGACATGCAAATTCTTAGGTTTGGGAGGATGTTGGTATCTAAATTTGACTGTCCATTCCATTCCAAATTCATCTTTTAACTATCATTCTTGGCCATTTAACCTTTATTATTCAACAATAATCCTTAGAAACTAAGTCATATGTTGTCATTTTCGTTATTTTGAGCTTGGGATTAATATTTGAAATTTTTATATTTAAATGACACTTTTTAGAAAAATCACAAGAAGTTGTAACAACCTGTGATTGCTTTATTGTTTGACATGTTGCAACACAAGTGGGAAAAATCCAGGATTATGGGCATAAAGTACAATGTGCAAGGATAGTGAAATAGCTATTCACTTTCAGTTTTGGAGAAAACAAGTGTCCAGCCAAAGCTAGTCAAACCCAACCACTTCATCAATATTTCCTTATTTTTGTGCACAAGATATTTTCCAGTTTTAGAAATTTTTCATAAATGGAGGAACAAACCTAAATTCGACCTCCTTGAGATGTAATTAATATAATATTGTTATTATTATATGGAGAAACAATAGTTGCTTTTGTTAGAGGATTCACGATAAATAACCCATATGGGAAAACTATGTTTTAGAATGGTTTTTATGAACATATGAGAAGACAACTTGTGTATCTTTGATTCCAGAATTAATACAAACTTCTTCAGCAATTTTATGTTTCAAGATTTAGCAGCTACACTCTTCTGAATCATTTCATAGTGTGCTTGTGGAGTGTTGAAGGGCCCTCACCACTTTGCTGGTACACTTTATCTTTACTCTGTTTTTCTTACTAGCTGCAAATTCGAATTTAGTAATTAGTCATTCCATGTTCAGAGTTAAAAGTTATGTTATCAGAATTATTAGTTAAGAGAACTTGAATTGTTTGTGAAGAGAGAACCTTGTAAGAGGAATCAACTAATCTTGATCTTGAAATTGATATTTATATGCTGTTGTCATACAACTTCCAGATTTGTTTGCTAGCTTTAGTTTTGAAGGATAGTTCTAGTTTTATTTCAAAAGTGATTTAAGATTGGAGTTTTAAAATTAAATTTTCAGTTTGGTTTCTTGTAAAAGATCTAACTGATATTGGTTTATAACACCGCTCATCTTACTCACTGTGTGATTTGAAAATACTTTGGATTGCTGTGATTGTAAGTTGAACTTTGCCTTACCTCTACCTTTTTCAGCTTCGAGGGTGAATTCTATGAGCAGACTTGCGGAGTTGCCATGGGCTCCCCCTTGTCCCCTGTTGTCGCAAATCTCTTCATGGAGGATTTTGAGTCTAAGGCTTGGGCCTCCTCTGGTCTCTTACCAAAGCTTTGGAGGAGATTCGTTGATGACATTGGTGTTGTCTGGTCTCACGGTCCTGGCGAGCTCGATCGTTTCTTCGATCACCTCAATAACCAATCCACCGCCATTAAATTCATGATGGAAAAAGAAGAGAATGGTTGTCTTCCATTCTTGGATGTTCTCATCTCGAAAAAGGTGGATGGTTCCTTTTCTCATCAGGTGTATAGAAAGAAGACGCATACGGAGCAATACTTGCATGCTTCTTCACACCATTTCCCTGCTCAGTAGTTAGGGGTTCTTAGCACGCTTGCCACCCGTGCCGTTAGAATTTCTGATGAGGAGAGCCTGGAAGTGGAAAAGGCTCACCTCCTAGAAGTCTTCGAGAAGAATGGTTACGATAGGCACTTAGGTCAAAAAGCCTTCCTCAGGGCCAAGAAGGAGCCTTCGATCCGGGAGGTTCCCAATGATCATACCATGGGTGTGAACCTTCCGTACATCCAAGGAACCATGGACAGGATTGCAAGGATTTTAAGGAAGTATGATGTGCCCGCAACCTTTAGACCTCTCAATACTATCCGTGGATCCCTCAGGTCTGTGAAAGACCCGATTGACCCTAAGGACATGAAGGGTGTCTATGTCATTCCCTGTTCCTGTGGAACCCCTTATATTGGTGAGACTGGTCGCTCTATTAATCAGCGTATTAGCGAGCATTCGGCTGACTTGAGGCATGGGAGGACCAAGTCATCAGCCCTGGCTGAGCATGCGGGAAAGACTATGCATCATGTATGTATAGAGGAGGCTCAAGTCATTGCCAAAATTGCGCAATTTCACCATCGCAAATTTAGAGAGGCCCTGGAGATTGAGAAAAGGCCGAACAACCTTAATAGGGATGATGGCTGGAAGATTAGCAGTTGCTGGGTCCCAGCCTTGTCCTCCTAGCCCCCTCAACCCCCTTTTTGTTAGGTCTGAGGGTGTCTATCTTCCCCCTCCTAATTTTTTCTTCTGGCTGTTTTTCCCATTATTTGGTGGTTTGTGTCTTTATTATGTTATTAGTATCGGGTCATTACTATATTAACCTTCTTATGTATGATACTATTGGGCATAGATTTTGGCTATATTAACCCTAGATTTGAGTTTTTTCCCTTTAACTATTTTCTATAAAAAACCCTTTGTCAACCTTATAAATATTAATGACATTATTAACTTGAGTAAAAGTTTGGAATAAATAATTATGTATTATAATTTGATGATTATTGATATTGGACCTTTAAGATATAGTATGATATACCATATTATGAGTACAGTAGTAAACTATCAACCATAAATTATTGTAAACTCTTATAGGTAATAATATAGTAACCTAAGGTCTGGGTTAATTTATAATAAATAAAGATCTAATTGATGATATAACAATATTATTAGTTATATTATGATTAACAGACTTGTGTGTAACTACTCTAAATTATGGTTTACCTATTATAACTAGATTCTAGGAACATTATTGGTTTTACATTCTATTTTGATTTGTTAATTATTAAAAAATTGATTATTTGATAAATTCTATATAACTTATTAATTTATTGGACCAATATATTTAGATATTATATATGATATATTACCTAAGACCTTTAGATAATTATTACACTATTACCTAATATAACTAGATTCTAAAAGTAAAAATGATTAATTACCTCTACTTGTATTTTTAATAATTAAATATAGATTAATTAATATATATTATGGGATTAAGAATTAAATAAGGATTAATACTGGTATGTTATAATATAAATTAATTATTACACAATTACCTAACATAACTATATTCTATAATTAAAAATGATTATTACCTTTACTTGTATTTTATATTAATTAATTAATATGTGTTATGTAATATAATGACCATCTTAATTAAATATAGATTAATACTTGTATTTTATAGGAATTAAATATAGATTAATTATTATATACTATGAGATATAATGACCATCATATTTTGATAATTGGATAATAATAATATTATACCTTTTTAGTTTAGATTACTATTCCGAGAAATATTAGTTAACTAAGTTAGTGGTTTGACCAAGATCATTCGGTCAAAAGTAGCTGTTAGCATTCTAGCTGTTGGAGTCTCTGCACACGCTATTCAATCTCGCTACGCCAGATTGGTTCCTCAACTTGTCCTGACGATGAACCACACTGGTTGGTTCGAAACGCGTCGACACAAGATTGGTTATGTGATTATGCCGAAGATTATCTAACAAAGCAATATTCTTGTAAGCGAATGTAGGATTACAATCAGTTATCAAAACTCTGCTTTTGTTATTTTTGCAACCATAATTTCATAAAGATTTGTTTCATTTAGATTGATGTTTGAGTGATAATTAAAGATCTTTTGTAGAAAGCACTGTTAATTTAGTCCACTAGGTAGCCATTAGAATCTTAGAGCCTTCTAGATCTATATATTTTAGGTAAGCACCTCTAAGTGTACTTTCCTGGGTTGATAAAAGAATTAAGAGCTTAACTTGCCTAGGTAAGTGGGGACGAAATAGTCTTCACACTTAGGTGTTCCTCTCAACGATGTTGTCTTGTGCTTGTCCATTCTAGACTCTTCACCTATTGTGAACGAGGATCCACCCATTGACAGAGCTGGTGTTGCACAACCAACATGCGCTGTCATTTTTGAAGAGTATGAGTGGGATCTTGAGCAGAAACACTCAGTGAAGGATGATTCCCTTCCATTCGAGCCCCGTCCATTCTTTCCTAACCTCTTTGGTGAACTTTCCATCCATGATTTTGCATATGTGTCTTCCTCCACGGATGCACCCATTGTTGATCACTCGCAGGACTCACCAGATTTTGGTCAATCATTCAACATCAGAGAGAATAAGTTATTCGTTGAAAATACACTTGATGCTTCATCTATCTTTTCCATAAAAACAGAGGATGAGTTTGTTTGATTTTCATCTACCCCTCTATTTGATTCATCTGATCATAAGGATGTTGATGAATTCAATTATTTTTCTAACAGTTGATATTTCAAAGCCACCAGTTTATGATGATCCACTTGATGATAAAGTTGAGACACCCAAGACTATCGAGACGCTTCAGCCCAAGCTAATTATTATGTCAGGTCCTCGCTCTTTTGGGGTTAGTCCCACTTCCGGTCAAGAAACTGTTCAATCACCTAAGTCTCCTCATCACTCATATGTATGCATTGAAGATCCATCTCACCCACAGATCACATCTCCTCCACTCGAACTGCATGATCCCATTGCTCATTCATTGGAGGAATCTTACATTACAAGCACATGTGCACAATGCAAGTTATATTTGTTTCTTTCTTTTGCTTGTGTGTCTCAGTCAAGAGTGTGCTTATGATTCCAAGTTGCATGCAGTGTCACATAACAACATGATAAATCCACGGTCTGCCCGTCATGCACTTGTATTCACTTAAGTCCTGTGGGGCCTGCCAGAAACGAAGTGTGGTTGTCTTCATTGTTATGTCTTTATTTCTTGTTGGTTCGCATAACGGGGTTTCTCGTGGACCAAGCCTTCACCAACATGGGTCTACAAATGCGGTGGTGGTTACATTGGAAATATCACTTCATGTGATTAGGCCCATGCATCGTTAGTGTAGGAGTAAGAGTAGTGTTTACTTTCAGTCAGTTTGCTTGCATGCTTGTTTGCTTATTCTCTTTGTTCCACTGTTTGTCTACTTTCTTATTTGCATACTTGCTTTTCTTTCACTTTTTCTTCTGATTTTTCTTTTCTTTGATGTTTGTAGTTCTCTTGTTTCGTTCGTAGGTTAGTTTTAGATGAAACCATGTATGACTCTTGAAATGAGCTGGGTGAAGTACAAGAGGGCTTGTACAACAATCTCTACTTGGTTATCCGTCATCTTGCTTCTGTATTTAGAACTTGTTACTTTGAGTCCATGATATGACGAAGGAAAATACACATTGTTTGGAGTGAACCTTGCTGAAAGCACAACACTTGCATGCTAACTAGTGTCACCTTCCCTAGTCGGTTATTTTTGGGTTAACCCTTGTCAACTCAATCAGGTAGAGTAAGGTGAGTGAGAAAACCTTAATAAGCACGTCAGAGATACATCAACTATTTCTCTATTGGGACAACCTCTTTTGTTCTAAATAATTTGGGATCCCTCTTCCACCTCTGAATGAATAAGTGATATGCATAGTTTAAAAATGGAAAATGAAAAAAAATAAAAAGTCAAAAAATTCAAATTGAAAAATGAATAAGTCAAAAGAAGAGAAAGGTTTCCTGTGCATGGAGGTGATGTAAGTAACTCCACCGAGGTACTGACTAGGCTCGTTGGCAATGAAGCCATGCTTGTGTTCCTATGTGACTCCACCGGGGTACTGTCAAGGCCTGTTGGCAGTGGAGCAACACCATAGATGAAACTAAGACTCTGACAACTATACTTCTTGTGCATCAATACACCCCTCAACCCCAATTGAAACAATTGTGCTGCCTTGGCTTGGAATGTGTGTCAATCGACCAAGATCTTGGCAAATGCTACATCTTACAATCAAGCTAGTGTGAAACCAAGATGAGCTAAGGACTAAAAAATACTTCTGTAGGTGTTAGACTTTCTTTTCACGAAGAAGGTCCTTTCAGAGTGCTAGAGTTCTACCATTGTGTCACCAAGTGTTGTAGCAGCTACAACCAGCCTTGAAAATTCTTCCATGGCCCATTTTGGATCCTCCCTACAAACCTTTCACAACAGGTTGCCTCTCTTTATCAAGTTCACAAGCTTTAGTGCTTTCCATGCACATAGGCAGCCTGTTGATCACAGATTGATGCATTTCCCTCATAGGTTGTTCACATGGACTTGGTCCAGCTGAAGAATGAGCAGCTCCCCCTAGAAAATTGCGCATTTCTGGAGAGAAACTAGCCTTCCCCATAGAAATTGTGCAATTCTGCCTGGCAGCCTACTAGGCTCAAGAATTGTGCAATTCTGCCAACCAACACTCCTAGCAAAAATTGCAAAAATTTCTCTAGTAGGGCTTCTCAGCCCAAGATTTGTGCAAATCTGGGCAACAGTCAGCTACTCTACCTAGAAATTGCAAAAATATCCTTGGAAGTCAGCGCAGCTCCTTCCAGAAATGCATATTTCCTTCAAGCAATCGAACAACCTCTTGCATGTGTAGATGAGTTGACCGATTCACTCCAGGATCAAGAAAAACAAACTTGCATGCATGGGTCACTTCTCCTAAGGAAGCATGCAAATGCATCACTTATTTCAGGGATCTCTTTTACCAGTTGGTGGTTACATGCAAGGATCATTTCAGAAACATCCCATCAAGTGTTGCTTTCCCTAGATTTATGGCATGCGCATCACAACCTCAATGTTATCAAAAATCATCAATCGAATGCCTCATAGGTCATTCCTCACATCAACATTGTAGCTCTGACATCCCACATCACATCTAGGAGCAGTCGGCACATTCAACTTAGCCATTTTGGGGTAAGCCCACTTCCCATGCCTTGTGTTGCATTTTTGTCACTTTTTGTGTTTTCGCTTGTATGAGTATTGTTTGCTTGATTTCTTTGAGTGCTTGTTGTTTTTTCCATGTATATTAGCTTTCTTAACACCATTTTAGTTTTCGTCATCATCTCACTGTTTTCACATGCATATATATTTTTTTTGCAAATGGTCACCGATTCGGTGACTTGCCTCACCCATATGCATGTTGTTCCATTTTTTGAATCTGTCATTCACCATTCAAATTCATGATCATTCACTTATTATTACACTCAGAATCAACATGCATTTATACTCACATTCACTTTCAGTTGTCCATCGGTGAGTCTGGCCAACCTCGGCCAGACTCTGCCTCACTAAGAGCCTCACTAAGACAACATTGTGCAATCCTGAGAGGGAAGGCTTTGCCTTCCTCCCAAGAAATGCACTTTTCTACCCAACAACTATTCCCCAGGCCTTCTTTGCATAATCCTAAGAGAGAGTGACTGTTGGCCAAGAAAATTGCGCAATACAGTCACTGAGCTTACAGTCATTTCCAGCTGAGACTGTGAATTGCACAATCTCAATAGTCATTAGTCAGACTGGAATGTGCATTACATAGTTCTAGCAGGCAGTCAATCTCCTAGTAGCCTAGATTGTGCCTTGTACGGTGTTGGCAGTCAGTCTCCCGACCTCCCGGCCAAAATTGTACAACCTTCATGATCAATCACACAGATATGTTGCATGTCATTTCTCAAGTTCTTTTTTTTTTCCAACTGACATATTGCTTTCCATGAGTGTTACCATTTCCTCAGGTATTGTAGGTGTTCATTGACCTCTCGGCAGTGCGGATACAGTGGTTTCTAAGAGAGAAGTAGAAGACATCGTTCAAAGCACACTTGGAGATGCATTCGATCAAGTGTCTATGAGCTTGCCTACTCACGAAGACATCAAGTTGTTCATAGACAAGGACATCAAGATATGACAACAGCAGCATCACCATGAGTACCATCATGAACAATAGCTGAGGGAAGCATACCAAACGCAGTGAACGCAGTGAATGCAATGAATGTAGTGAATGCAATAGGAAGGTGGTAGAAAACACAGAGGCAGGACAAAGTTGCAAGATCAAGCAGATCCACTGATAATGAAAGCAACTTTGGAGACTCAGGCTGTGAGGTGACATCACAACAAGAAGGTCACACAAAGACAGAGAATGGAACAAAGGAGTTGCATGTGTTGTAGCAACAACTCAAGGAAGAACATGAAGTTGCACAGATAGATGAATGAGTTGTAGCAGGATCAGGAATAGCAGTGGGCGCAACGTGCACTCACAAATGAAACCGCACCCGTACAAGTTAAAGATCCATCCTAGTAGCTAAAATGAAGCAAACATGGTGATCACATGCAAGGGATTCAACAGCATGCATGTCATTGTGCACATGCATGCAGTCCAACCCATTCAACACACTAACCAAGGCAAAGACAAGAAGCAAGTCCAATTGGAGTTGAACATGTACATCAGCAAGTTGATGCACATGACCACCAACAAACACTTGAAGATTAGCATGAACACTACGCATCAATTTGTCACGGCATCAGCCGCACCTAAGAAGACCATGCACATGTTAGCAAACAAGTTGGATGAAGGGGCTGAACCAATGCACCAGTTGCAACAGAGGTAAGAGTTTGCTTCAGCAAGATGTCACCATGATCAGGTGCTCATGTCCTAAGTGTCATAAAATGCTCAAAATTTAAAATTCTTAGAACTGGTTCAAAGTTGAATGACTGGAAATTTCTCATCCTCCTGATTCCGGCATCACAAACGGTTTGAAAAACGGTCACCGTATGAGAAAGTTATGCCAAAAACAAAATCGCCCAATAACCCTTAATTTTTGAATTTAAAAAAAAAAATTAAAAAGAATATTCCACGAAATATTCCTTGGAATATTCTGGGGAATATTCATTTTGGACAGCGAATCAATGACTTCCAAGTAGCAAGCCCGGAGGCCACCATGTGGCTCAGGGTGACATCATCATATCCGTGGGCGCATTGTAAAATTTCATGGCATTAGCAAGTTTTGAACCCGGAACCTCTTCCCCACCAGCCAAGCGCTTTACCAACACGCCACAAGCATCACATGTGTTCATGGAGTAGCGGAAATTGTTTAAAAAGTTTGCAGGAGTCTTTGGTGGGGACCGAAGGGGGCCAGCCCCCTACACGTGACGCAAGCCCGGAACCGCAAGCCTAATCCCTCAACTACCAGCACAAATGGTTAATGTTGATACGTGGTCACATATCCCATAAACGTGGAGTTAAACAGATAGTTAGCCCGAACAGTTTGGCTCAAACTCCGAGGTAAACCCAAAACCGTCGGGACCGTTCACATATTATTTATTATAACTGCAGTTCACCCAAACCATTACGGTCAGACTGGCGGCGAAATTGGCGAAGCGCCATATTTGGCGGGCCTATCTGGACTTAACTAAAGTTAGCTGGAGTTTTTGTAGGGGCAGCTGGCAGTTGGGAGTAAATGGCCATAACTTTGGCTAGGAAAGGCGGTTTTGGATGAATTTTTTTTTATTTTGGGTATTTTCGACCTTCTGAAGCCATTGGAGCAGGTCTTACAACCATCTGAGGTCATTTTCAGAGGTTTTGGAGACGTGGAAGTTCTAGGAGCCACTAGGGCCCAGTATTGGGAAGACTTTATAGGGTTGCAGGTATCCATTGGAGGTGAACCAGTAGTCAATCCTGAAGGATTCAAGTGTTATGAATCCATTTTTACCATCTATTCCACCTGTAGATGCTTCTATTCAGCTGTATATTCAATTTGAGCATTTAATTAAAACAAGGACAGGCCCATTTGGGGGCTTTGGACCCAGCAGACGTAGCCCAGGAGGGGTGAACTGATTTATCAAATTCATTTTCATCTGTGGTTGATTTATTTTGCAGAACAAATTCATTTTAGTGTGTTAAACAGTAAAAGGAAATAAATCTACTATGCTTAAATGGGTCATGAATAGCTGAAATTTTCATTTGTTTTCTTTCTGCAAGACATGGACATCTTTTAAATATGTATATATCTGAATTGAATACCTTGCAAACCATTTACAAGTAGTTTCAAATTCAGATCACACCATGAGGTGCATGCACACCATCATGAATGGCCAAGCTTAGCATCAGCTCACCACCTTCACCATCACAAGAATGAAAAAGAGTTGGTCTCATCACAGTGGATCTAGTGTCAGTGATGTCTTGCATGGCTAGCTGAAGCCATGTTGTCTCACATGAGTACATGTGCATTGTAATGTTGAGTCATGTCAAGTGTAAGTCAAGTGTCAACAGTTGGATGTAAGAATCATAGACTAGGTGAAGAGTCATGAGGGTAGTTGAACTATCACAAATGGGAATGTCAAGGGTCACCCCACCCTTCACTATAAATAGTCCCTCATAACTCATTGTAAGGGCTTTTGGTTAGCCAAGCTTCTATTAAGACTATATTGAAGGAAGCTTGGATAGTATCATAACGTGCCTTGGCTTATCCACTACACAGAGCTAGTTCATCTCTTTGGAGGAGCAGGCGGATGTGGCTGTAATGTTTCATTGTTGGGGCTAGCAGGTTTATATGGATGTATTGTATGATTGGAACTTACACTTCTTTACATAATAAGAGCCAATGCATTTTCATGCATATGTTTTTAATGTAGTTGGACTGTTTTGGTTGCCTTAATGATATATGTTGTTTAACTTACATATTTTTGTATGAACTGATTCATATGAAATTACATGAATCTTGTTGCAAATGTGTTATTGGTTTAACCATCACTTTGGATTGTCAGCTTCTCTGCTTTCAATCTTGTGATGCATCTTCACTCGTGTGTTCCCTTCCCATATGAGTAATGATATAGGTTGTTAAGGGGAGTACTCAACCCACCCCCTTTGTGTTAGAACCTCTCATGCACCTTCCTTGACTCACTGCAATGGTCACACCCTTGCTACTGACAGAGTTATCTTACTTTCCTCTATGCGACATCACGATCAAGGCATTACCTTATGCCCCACTGCTGGGACTCCTACACCAAACGGTCTTAGGTCTAATTGGGACTTCTTACCAGGGAGATCCCCTTGACATGTTGGCGGGTCCAATATCGTCAACAACACTATATATTGGGGGATACCACCTTGATATTGTGGACAATATCTCTTAAGGTGTTCCTTACTACATGCACAACACTCCAACCTTCTAGTACAATCACCTCTATGTTGATGATGTGATCCATGTCCCTGTCTAGCTACATTGAAATTCTTGTAAGGTGTCACATTCTCTTTCTCTGCCATATTCTGAGGCCTTTCTATTTTCGGTTTCCATTTACCCTTACCTTTATCCTTATCCTTCCCTTTCCATCCTTGTTGATATTTATTCTTAGCTTTTGATTGTTCATAGCAATGTTTTAGTTACCCAATAACCTCCTCAAGTGACTGAGGCTCATCATACTCAATCCAATCTTTAAATTCTAATGGAAATCCACTAAAAAATCATTGAACTTTAGCCTTCTCATCTTTAATATATGGTACATACCTCAATATCTCCAAGAACTTGGTCATGTACTCTTCATCTATCATTGATCCCTTCTTTAACTCATAGAATTCTTTGGCTTGACCATCGTAGTACCTTTATAAAAAATAATTCTTCCTGAAATGACTCTTGAAATCATGCCAACTCAAGTCATCTTTCCTAATGTATCTGACCTGCTTCACATATTCCCACCAAATATCTGCTTTACCTATCAAGTTGAAGATAATTACACTCACCTTCATATTACCTATGTAACTATGCAACTCAATGAACTTTTTTCATCCAAAGTATCCAATCATATGCCTCTTCTGGATTCTTCAAATATCCATCAAAAATAGGTGGCTTTGATTTCTTAAATTCATCTGGAAAGTATCCCCTATCACTCCTCCTGTAAGGATGATAACGATGATGATCATAATGCATATCAGAACCAAAACTAGAGTATTATATGTGTCCATCACATATCATATATGGAGTATCCAAGATCTTTCTATCTCTCATTGTGTCATCCCCATCTGACCTGTGACCACCATGACACCTATTTCCATATGCCCCATTAGTTTTTTCCTCCTTCCCATGGTTGAACCGAAGTGGCCCCTATCACTACAATTCTAACAAACTATGAAGGAGTATTGCATTAACCTATGCTTGCTTCTCTCATGCCTTCATGATTATTTCATTATCTTCCTTACAACTCCTTATTTATTCCTTCAATATTCTTAATATATCTACTACATCATAAGAGTGTCAAACACCACATTTCTCATTTGATTGGTAGGGAGAATCTTTATAGTCTACCATCTTAGTAGTCATTTTTTATCTCTTTCCTGCAAGCCATACTATGTCAGCTAAACCAAATCATAATAAACCAACGCACCTTAGCATAATTATAGGAGGATATCTCATCTGCAAGATCGACCAAATCAGTTTAATACATTTATAAACATAATCATAACAACATATAGACATATAAAAAATAGGTGTATCAATGCATAAACATCATTCTAGCTAGAGTCCAGTCATCAATGCATGACCATATCAATCACACGCCATGACCTCATGAATGAAAACAACAACCATACCAATGTACACTGATAATATGTAATCATAAAAAACATGTAACCAATCATACACTCATGGTGACACATTCCAGGACAACACCATCACTTTCGCATGGAAACATCACTACAATAATGACTATCACCATAAATATGCAAGAAGCATATAGAACACAGGGATGAGTAACACATGCAATCGACATGAATACATGACCAACACACACTGCCCATTCATTCTGAGGGGTGAACCATGCTCCAATACCATTCTGTAACACCCTCCCCCCATAGCTACCCATGTAACCGTCCAACTGGGGTAAACATGTGACAAGATGCTACTATGATATGATTAAACTCCCTATGTGATAGTTAAGGAAGTGGAACTGATGGAACACATCACACAGACGTTCAACATCAGCTATAGGACACTCAGAATCCTTCTTAGTCATCCCCATGACCATTCTCAGGGTCCCACTAATCTGTTAGGCCATTAAACCCCTAGACGCTGATTTGATATTGATAAGGGCATGTCTGAAAGGCTCCAGTCGCTCCCACAATAAGAAATGGGTACATTTGGGGAATTTTCTACTCAGATATGTGCCTATGACTCCTATATTTATGCCACTTTTTCAATCTCCAAGCCCAGGTCACTACGCAACACTCAATGATAGGTTTAAAAATGAAATTTCACAGCAAAACAAAGATACATTAACAATACATCAACAAGGACTAGAATTGACACCTACTAGCCATGACAGGCATTTTTCCAAACATGTCAAAAATATGTAATCTACAGGTTTAAACAACGGACATGAGTATAGGGTTCTCATACTTATCTTAGAATCACTAAGAAGCATTGTTCCCTTATTTCATTAGCTGGATTATCATCTATTAGGTCATAGATACATTGTTCATTAATTTACAAATCAAAACATGAGGAGTGCCATACATCACCACTGTCATAATACATGCTTATAACCAGCATAATAAAAATAGAAAGATCAAGGATACATAAGCCATAGAATCCACATATAAACTAATAAAATTACACATAAGATACCAAGTAAATAACCTCTTATTAATAAATGCAAAACCCAACCTAGTATGGCACTACCACGTTCCATACGACAATAGATTGGTTGAGCCAAATATCTCTTCAACAAATCACCCCCATGCCATATTCCAAGCATGAATGTGGGACTACAACCAAAATAACCAACCAGGTCATCCCGAGGCTAAACCACCTCACTCTCATCAATAGAAACATAGATTTATCGCAATCCACCACATATCACTAGGCCAAAACAATAAAAATGTAATAATAGGCATTACCATGATCTCCACTAGATTACTAGGCTAGAAAAAACATGGATTCCATCGGATTTATCCTCCTACACCGTGAGGAATTTTCTAGTCTCCTAGTCTCTAGGCTTTACCACAATCCACACTGGATCACCAGGCCATAATTAAGACTCCACTCTCCAATATATACTGTATATCCCATCCCGGGATTACTATGCCTGACAGAGAGCACCCACCTCTAGGCTTTACCATACATCTCGCCATTCACCGGTCAACAATTCCTAGGCTGAACGAGGAAACACAAAATCTGGCTTTACCATAACCCACAGTCTGGTTCAGGGTTTACTAGGCCATGTGTTCTTTTATTCATAGATCCACCTTACTCAGCTTCGAATCCATTCGACAATCTAGCTTAACCAAAGCATGAGAACCCAATCACACCATGGCTATATATAAATGCCAAGGCTAGGCTGAAAAATACTGCCACACTTGGAAAAACCCATGCTAATGAAAGAAAGAGAACCAACAACACACATGCAACACCATGCATGCCAAATATAGCAAGGAAACCAAACATGCAAATCGATACCTACAAATAATCATGGTATATCTTCTTTATCCTCATATTCCTTTCTTGATTTCTACTTCCTCTTTGCCTCCTTTTCCTTTCTTTATCCAATTCTTAAATGCTCTAAGAAAACTCTAGGTAACCAAAAGTGCGAGAGAGAGAGAATAGAGAGAAACATCCAAAACTGAACTGACAAAAGGTAACACTGAAAAAAAATGTACCAAATTATCCTCATGAGCCTTTTTGTCAATTAGGCCTCTATTTTCTTCATTTTGAACTATTTTCCTTCATTTCCCTCCTCACATGCAACTTATGACCTTTCACCTTCCTTTTCTCCTAATTTCCATTATTTTCATAAACAAAATGCCAATTAATGCCACTTTTCCTTTCCAAATTCCTTAACCATTGCATTTGCCAATTTCCTTAGACATAATAAAAAAAATGAACACCCACACTAGGATGTTTTTCCCAACATTCAGCTTGGAATAAGTGTCACATAATTCATGCTTATTATTTTCCTTTATTAACTTTTATTACATAGAGTTTCACTAGGGCTGTTACAGTGGGCCTACCCACAGATGCCATATATGACTTACTTTTGGTTTTAGGAGGAGTAACCTCCTCAATATTTCCTTCAGTGGGTCCTAATTCTTTCTTTTTACTTGTTGATTCATCAATAATGATAGGGACATTTGTAGGAGCTTGTGGTTTCCCTTGTCTAATTCTGGTGCTCTTCCTGGTTCCAAAATATAGGGGACCTTGTCTTGATTGCTTCCTCTTGAGCTTGATAGGAGTGCCAAATGTAGCCAATGTTGCATCTACTACATGTTCAGTATCCCATGGATATAGACTTGTTTTATGTGGTTGCTTATCTGCTTCTTAAAGCTTATAAGTCTCCTTAGGGCTTACTCTTCCTTCTACTTTCTTCTCCCCCTCTTCTCCTTCCCCTATATATGTTGCCTCTTTTTCTTCTACTTTTCTCTCCTTTTCTTCTTTTTTTGTTTCCTCTTCCTCCTCTATTTTTTCTCCTTCTTCTTCTGTTTTTTCTTCTTTACCTCCAATGCTAGAGGCATGTGTTTCTCTAGGTGTGATGGCTTGGGTTTCTATGAAATTATCCCTATCCATGTCCACAAATTTAGTCCATAGGAAAGGGTTCCTCAAGTGGTTCAAAGCATCTATCACCATTAACTTCATGAGGTTGTGGTGAGCTAAGTGTTTTTGCTTTCCTTCCCTCACCTTATGACTCATCTCCATGATTGACTTTAGGAGGAATTGGGGAACAGTAAGTATTTGAGGGAGAGGCAATCTGCCTTGAATCTCATTTCATGGAGAAACCTAAAGTGATATGAATAAACCACACTCAATCTCCCTTCAAAATATATATAATTGAGGATATGTTAAGCTACCTCATCCAAAAGTTAAGGTATACTTTCTTTACTCCATTCTTATATTCTATAGGCTTCTCTTTCAAAATGAAGAAGTTTTTTTGAGTTGTGACACTCACTGCCTTATCTTCGTAGCTCCACCTAATTCCTAGGGGTTAGGTGGTCACTCTGCTTATGGTTTCAGGACTAAGAGATATGGCCAACCCTCTCACAATAGTAGTGGCATTGTCTTCCTCTTGAGAATGTAATGCCATGGAGAATTCATGATAAATATCATCATCATACCCCTTTAACAACTCAAAGAAACCCAACCATTGGTGTCCTCTAAATATGTACACTACAAGAGGGTGTTGGCGAATCCTCTTGGTGTCTCTGGGTTCTCTTGTGTTACATACCCCAACAATTTCTTCTACTATTCCTCCTTGGCGCTATTTGGGTGTGGAATTCAAAAACCGAAGTAAGGAATCCTAGTGGTGAAACATTGTTAAGTTTCTTGGTAACAGTGAGGGAGAAGGGTGCTCAAATTGATATAAAAAAAAAAACTATTTTTCTCTTCATTTAACCACAAATTTTTTCAAAAACACCTCCTACTACTCAATTGACTGTTACAAGCTCTAAATTTCAAGTAAACTTCTCATGAAAATGGATGTAAAAATAAGGAAGAAGGGTGTCACTTACTTCTTGTCAAAACAATTATGTGTGTGCATGATGGTTTTGAGACAATTTAGAGCCACTGTGGCTCCTTTTTCTCCTTCCAATTTATCTTGTAGCTCCTTCTCGACCCTCCTGTAGCACTTGTAGACCTACCTATATGTTCCTCCCTTATCACCTCCAGATAGGGTTCGAAACTCTTTGGTGGCACCCTAGGTGGTTTGATACAATAGCTCGTCCTTCCTCTACCTAATTTTATAATGAGTGATGGTGCAAATAAATTCAATACTAGTACATACTATTCTCTTTGGGGTAAAAGCTCAGAGTGCTCTAGTGACATGGAACTAACACGAGTTCCTTTTTTGGACCATTTTCCCCACTCCTTGTAATAATTTCTCTCTCCTCGTGATTATCACCCCACTCTTGAAGGACACCACCTCATTGTGAGTTGGCATCTCCACATTGCATGGGTGACTTATCAAAAACTTAAGTTTACTATCCGAGGGTGTCTATGTTCACTAGCCACCTCCATCTTATTACAACACCTCTCTTGACCATTACATATTGTAGTCAATTTATGCATAGGAAAGAGGTGAGGGTTTCCATATCTCAACCTAATTATGGATTGAATTGATGCAGATGGTTTCATGCTAGAGATGGCCCATGTAACATCATGATCAAGGGAGTTGACTCTTTTACTTCTCTCCCATACATATCTTCATAACTTGATGATACCTTAAATGTTGACTTTGATGTGTGTGTGCAGGTGCCTCTCTGATGTCCAAGTTGTTGCTATTGCTGGGAAGCCTTCTTGACGATGATGAGTCTATTCTTGGTTGCAGAAAAGGCTCCATTATGCCTTTTGTGGATAGAAAAAATATATATCAATGACTTCTATTGTGACTTCATAGGCTGCTATAGGAGGAGTTTTCTTCCTATAACAACCTTTTGATCCCCCCTTGAAGTCTTCAGTTTCCATGATGGTGTTGAGGTAGATGATGAAAAGCCATGAGGATAGGGTCAAATTCATGAGGAAGTAGTGTAGACATTGGAGAAATAGAAAATAGTGGCTTCTGTTTTTTTAGAGGTAGGAAAAAGTTGGAAATTTGAGCAAGTTTTGGTGAAATAGAGTGGATGGGTGATCGATGGATGATGAGTAAATAATTGGAGTACCCTCCTTATCATTTCCTATAGGCATTATGGTATTTTGGTTTGTTCTCCTCAATTGATCGCCCTCTTGTAGCTTCACAATCTCCTCCTGTAGCATTATAGGACCTCCTGTAGTAATACAGGTCCCTCTTGTAGCATCACAGTGAGGAGGCAACATTCGAAATTTTTGCTTATTGGATGGTGGAGAGAGATGGTTCTATGAGTGGAGAGTATGGAGGTGAGGTGTATGGATGGAACGATGGATGAGAGCTTGTAGGTTATGTCTTGTAGTCATGAAATATGCCACTATGTGCAGTCCTACAAAATAAGAGAAATGTTAGCAAGAATGGTGTAAGCTTATTCCTTGTGTGCCACTTTTCTATTTATTTTTTTTGTATTTTTTTTTAGACAAGTAGGCTACCTTTGCGAAGGTTTTCAATCTGCATGAATGCCCTAAGTTCCTCAGAGGAGGTTTTTACCTAGGGATATTTATTTTTTCTTATACTTTTTTCTCCTAGGCTGTGTCAGAGAGTTTTTCAACCCTACAGTTGGCCTTAGATGCCACATAGAGGTTTTCATCTAGGACTTTTTATAATTTCATAATTTTTCAAATTTCTAGGAATTCTATGGACTGGAAGCTATGAAACTCACAATCCCATTTAATGATCTACTGACTAAACTGATAAATTCTTCCTTGGCTAGAGGTATTCTATATAGCTTCAAATGATAACCATTTACAAGTAAGGGAATACCTTCCTAATCAATGGTTTTGATATGGACAGATCCATTTTCATGACACTTTTCTACTAGGTATGGGTCTAACCATCTTGTCATTATCTTCCCTTTAAAATATTTGAACCTAGAATCATATAATAGGGCCCAATCTCCTTCTTGAAAATTCGTTTCCTTAGTATTCTTGTCATGTAAGACCTTTCTTTGCAGTTGTATGACTTCAATGTGTAGAAGATCTTGCATCCTGAAATCATCTAAGCCATTAAGTCGGAGCAACCTTTCATGCTGTGTTGTAGATAAGTATAAGTCCAACTAAGCTTCCATCCTAAAAATTTTATATTCAAACTCAATATAAAGCAAAGTGTTCTTCCCATAAGCCAAGTCATATGGAGTGAACCTGGTGGTGGTTTTCCAAAACATGTTATAGGCCTGAGTGGCCTCTACTGGTCTTTCTGCCCAATATTTCCTATTGCTACTAACAACCTTGGTGAGGATGCTCTCCAATGCTCTATTTATGACATCTACGTTTCCATTTGCTTGAGGGTGATAGGAAATGGATGTTTTGTGCTTGATATGGTGTTTCCTCATGATATATTCAATCATATTTGATGTGAATTGTGGTCTTTGATCGGTGAATACCTCCCTTGGATACCCAAACTTGTAGAAGATGTTTTCTTTAAAAAACTCAACCACTTTCTACTCAGTTTCTTCTTGGACCACCTTTGTCTTAGCCCACTTTTTAAAGTAATCAGTTCACACAATTATGTACCTCTTCTGTCTTGATGGTGGATCAAATGGTCTAATGAAATCCATGCCCCACTTATCAAATGGCTCTAAGGCTACTTGAGGTTGTAGGAGAATTTCATCCTTGGGTGTGGGTTTTCCGATCCTTTGACATTGATCACACCTAATGGTGTATCTCCTTTCATTTTGATGTCATGTGGGCCAATATTAACCATCTTGTAAAACTTTGAAGGTTTTCCTTTTAGTAGAAAAATGACCCCCACAAGGTCCATCATGACATGTTGAGAGGATGTCAAATACCTCTCCTTGTTTTACACATTTCCTCAAGATCTAATCTGGTCCTAATTCGAAAAGATTTCCCCAATCCAAGTGAAAGGAGATATTTTCCTTATAATCTTGGTTTTCTCTTTGTATGATAGATTAGAGGGAACCTCCCAACAACCAAGTAGTTAACTATGTCAGAAAACTAAGGAGAATGAACCGACATGGAAAAGAGGTGTTCATCTGGAAGTTGATCATCCACCATCTCCTCATTACCTGCAGGCAATGTTAGTCTAAACAAGAAATCTGCAACCACATTTTATTTCCTTGGTTTGTTAATAATAGTCAAACAAAACTATTGTAACAATAAAAACCATCTAATTATCTTGCCATTGACATCTGACTTATTGACCAAATATTTAATGGTTTCATCATCAGTATGAACAAAAGTTTGATACCCAGTGATATAGTACTTGAATTTATTTATAGAACTTATTATAGCTAAGAGTTCATTTTTAGTTACAGTCTAATTAAACTCAACTTTAGACATATTCTTACTAACGAAATAGATAGCATAAGGAAATTTGTCTTCTACTTGTCCTAAGGATGCCCCCACAGCTTTATCTGATGCATCAATATGGATATGGAAAGGCAATGCCCAATTGGGACCCCTCAGGATTAGTGCAGTGGTCAATTTTTCTTTCAACACTTCAAGGGCCTCTTGACAATTGCTTGTCCAACAAAAATCTGAATCCTTGGCCAATAATCCAAACAAAGGTGCATTAGTGGAATTTTGGGGTATAAAATGGGCCTCGTAAGAAAAAATGTACAACCAAAATAAAATTTATAAGAACCAATAGGATTCAAGATGATGATGTCAACCATGGGGGATGATTCACCATTTTTTGAGTAAAAAAGGTAAAAAGTTTAAGAAATAATAAAATAGTAAAACTATTTTTTCAACTCATATTTTCAACTAATCTCCCTAGGGTTTCACTCAGATTTTGAGTGGGAGTACTCATTGGATGAAAATTTTGATTCCTCATCCAAGGAGTACCCATGTTGCATACTTTTGATTGACTCTACTACACGAAAAATGAGAAATACATTGAAAAACGTGATTGCAATCATGTTTTCCATGTATCTCTCATTTTTCATGTAGTAAGGTTCATCGAAAGTATGCAACATGGGTAATCCTTGGATGAGGAATCAAATTATGCATCCAACGAGTGTTTCTTCTCAAAATTTGAGTGAACCCATAGGGAGATAAGTTGAAAATATGAGTGTAAAAAATAGTTTTTTATTTTTTCCCTCTAAAATTTGATGATGTAATCTAATCTTATTTTATTATTTCCACTATCATTTTATAATTTCCTTATGAGGCCCATTTTAGACCTCAAAATTCTCCTAATGAAGCCACTTTATTAAAATCTTTGATGAATCTTCTATAATACCCAACTAATCCTACAAAACTCGAGACATCTCTTTGCTTTTGATGGGTAGGGACCATTTTGATGATGGAAATCTTATTTGGCTCAACCTATATCCCTTCCTTAGATATGGAATGGCTAAGGACAGTCCCTTCATTGTCAATAATTCAAATTTATTAGGGATGAATGAGAGATCCATTTCAACACAATTCTTCAAGACCTTGCACATAATGGAGAGAGCTTCATGGAATTCATATCCATAAGGAGTGAAATCATCCATGTATATTTGAACAGAGTCATGAACAAGTTCAGCAAAAATACTCAGAACTGTTGTTTAGAAAGTAGTAGGGGAATTGCAAAAACCAAATAGAATAACTCTATAGGAAAAGGTACCCCAAAGACATGTAAATGTGGTCTTATCTTGTTCTTCAGGGCTGACTTGGATTTGGTTGTATCTACTAAATCAGTCCAAGAAGGAGAAGAATTTCTTCCTTGCAAGGCCATGTAGGACTTGGTCAATGAAGGGTAAAGGAAAATGATCCTTCTTTGTAGCCTTGTTAAGTTCACAGTAATCAAAATACATTCTCTGCTTCCCATTCTTCTTGGGAACTAAAACAAAAGGTGACACCCACTCACTATCTGAAATGGGGTATATGAATTGTGCATCTGGTAGCTTTTGTAATTCTTCTTTCACAATGTCCTTAAGAGATGGGTTCATCCTTCTCTGGGGTTGGTGCACAAGCTTGTATCTCTCCTTGATGTAAATATGATGAGTACAAAATTAGGGATGCACACCTTTAATTTCCTTATAATCCCAATAAAAATCATCCAGGTGTTGCCTCAGTACATTGCTCAATTGTTCTTCCTATTTGGCTGAGAGAGAAGGGTTGATCTTTAAAGTTCTATATGGGATAAATTCAACAATCTTGGCATGTTCTAGACTTAATTCAATAGGGCATAATTCAATCCAAGGACTGCTCCTAGATCATTTCATCAACTCATCAATTGGTATGGGAGAGGGAGGTTGGTTCTGAAGAACATGGTCAATGAGGTCATCTTCATAAGGTTTCCCCCCTCCTATAATAGTATCGAGAGTGAATATTGGGTAGGGAGTTGTGTGATACAATTCATCCTCTTCTGTTGGAATATCTAATTCCTAATTGTCTTTAGTTGTGATTCTTTCTATGTAAGGAGTCAGTTCCAATTCTATAAGAGTTTCTATATCTACTTGTTCCTATTTTGGTGTGTGGTTGAGATATTTCCTCAACCAATAGATTGTGTGTCCAAAATAGTCTCCCTATCTTGAGACAACATTCATGTATATATGTAATCTTATTTTTAATGAATAAAATACAGATAATGTGCATATTGATATTTTAAGTTGGTATCAGATCCTTGAGGGCCTTGCCCCTTGTGGGCTTGGCCCCTCCTGGGCTAAGGCAAATAAAAGATATATTTTGTTTTAGTTTTTGTTTGTTTGTCCATCTATATCTAAATATCTATTGAGAGAAATCCAAAGGGTGTGGCGAAGCGAACCCGCTGTGCAGTGAGTGTGGAAGTGCCATGTTGATGCATTTCCAACAATACAATGAAGCAGTTTTTGTGGCAGCATGTAATCTTGTATCAACTGAAGTCTAGTGGTCAAGCCGCAATACTGTGACTTGGTAGTTTTTGTGGTAGCATTTTTGACATATCCATGGCCGATAACGGAGCTCTCATGGCAAAGAACGGGGTTTCATTTCCAGACCAAGGAGAATTGGATGAACGATCCAAATGGACCACTGGTGTATAAGAGTGAATACATACCCTGCCTAGACTATCTTGTTGCAATCGTTGTTTGGCCACCCTGACCAGCAGCATTCACATCCCTACCATGTTCAATTATATACTGTGCAACTGCCCCGACAAAACAAGGTTGAACAATCTTGTTCCCACTCCAATGAAGTAGCACAGTCCCATTCCATGGCTAGGAAATCACGACAAGATGCATGAAATCCTCCTTGGAAAGTGCTTCGATCGATATCACGAGTTAGCACAACATGTGTTCTGACTAACAACAGAATTTCAAGGGATGGAGTGCCATCCAATTTTGTTGGACCTGGAAAAGAAGTTGTGCAACGACGAGATGTAGAAGCCTTACAAGAAGCATCTCCAGCTGAAAGTGTTATTCGGTGTTTAACCATGTTTGCATATCTGCGCTCATCAACAAAGAAAGAAGATCTTCAACCTTCTTTGGAGCAATTTTTTAAATCTCCATGGTGGGTTGGAACAAGCAATCTTTTGCAACGGTATGGTAAAATATGAAAAGTAAATTTTCTAAATTTACTTGGAGTTTGGTAAGATAAATACATTGAGCTTGATCAACTCAATGTAGAAATGCAATTTTGGTTATGATTGCATGTTTAGAAACTCCAAATAAAACAAATAATGGTATTTTTTTTTTTGGAATTAGAAGCGTTGAGCTTAGCTAACTCAATGAAGTGGTTTTGTTAGAATTAGCTACTCTAACAAATCGCCAAGGTGAATCCAAGAAAACAATTAAATCAGAAAGATGATGCAAATGTACTATGTGGTGGGTAATAAGGTTGAAGTGCACCAAATATTAATTTTGTGCAACAGTGACACTGAAAATTAAAAGAGCAGCAACAACTATTATGATGGACAACTAGTGAAAGTTTGTGAAAGTTTGTGTGAGTTTGTGGAATAGAATCACTAGTATGTTGTATTATGAGTCACACATTTTAATTGTAAGCAAGTCTAGGATGGTTTTGTAGTGGTCTTTGTAGAGTATGTACCTGGTAACTCCAAAAGTTGGAGTGTGAAACATAAGCCTTGTAAGGCATGTGTATCCCCATACAGTTCGTGGTTATCTAAAAACCACTTTATATTTGCAATGTCAGTTTGTGGTAAGCCAGAAACCACATGTAAGAGTGAAGTGGGACAAAGATTCTTGTTGGAATGGTTTAGGGTTAGCCGAGTAAACCCTTGGCCTGGTTGAGTTGGGTCTTTGGTGAGCCTCAGTGGCTGGAGTGCCCTAGTGGCAAGGTTGTGGCCCATAGTCACTGCAGTGCCTTCGTGGCTGAGTTGAGCCTTCGTGATTGTGTTTAGCCTTGGTGGCTGAGAGCCCTTGGTGGCATGGTTAAGGGCGATCCGTTAAAACCCAGAGCATGGTTATGGGTAATCCAATAAAATCCATGATGATAATGGAGGGGGATTGATAAGTACAGGTATAGGTATAGGTGTGCAGTTATAATGGTTGACAGAACCATGTACGTGAAGGACATCTTACAAGACTGGTGGTTGTAGCGGTTTGCACCCATGCATTCCGATAGATGGTTGTTCCTTTATGTGGACATCAACATATTCTTTTTGGTATATTTGACCACAACTACATTTTGTAGATTGATATGGAGACAAGTACTCATTAAGGGGGAGTGTTGGAATATCTAATTCCTACTTGTCTTTAGTTGTGATTCTTTCTATGTAAGAAGCCATTTCCTATTCTATAGGAGTTGGCTATATCTACTTGTTCCTAATTTGGTGTGTTGTTGAGAGATTTCCTCAACAAACAGATTGTGTGTCCAAAATAGTCTCCCTATCTTGAGACAACATTCGTGTATATATGTAATCTTATTTTTAATGAATAGAATACAGATAATGTGCATATTGATATTTTAAGTTCTTCCTTCTCCTCTAACGAAAAGGATAAGTCATGTTCAATAGAAGGCTGAGTAGGAGGATATAATACGAGTTTTTTTTTTTTTTTAATAATGTCCATTCTTAATAGTCATGTTCCTAGCCCTACAACTAATGTAGGGATCAACAGTGGTCAACCAAGGTCTTCCTAAGATGAGAGGATAGTCATTAAACTTGGTTTTGGGCTGGAGAACTAGGAAATTAATAGGATACTCCCAAGAGTGAATGGAGACCATAACATCCTCAACAATTCCCTCAGTAGCTGCTTTAGATCTGTCTGCAAACTGCAGCCGTGTGGTGGTCTTCCTCAAAGCCCCTTGGATGTTTAGCTTTAGCATGGTTCCCTTATTCATCACAATGATTTCATCCCCAAGATCAATCATGGTATTAGGCACTATAATGCAAGATATAAAAATAAATACAATGATGGAACACAAATAACAGTTCATTTCATTAACATAAAATACTAAAATATGGTTACAAACAAAATGGAAACAAGGTTAGCTCGGGCAATGGTAGCTTATCTCTAAGAAGACATGTGGTGGCTAAATGCCTCTGAAATTTGTTACAATGAGGCTCAAGGGCATATTTATTATTGAAGAACATGAGAAAACAACTAAAACTCTAACCCCAAGAGATGTAACGCTAATAGTTTGTGGGCCTCATTGGGGTTCGTTTGGCAACCAACTTCTCAGGGTCATAACTTGGTCATATTATCTTCGTTTAACACGTACGGTACCTTGTTGGAAAGGTATCTCTGAGTACTATAGGTTTTTCCTCAGGAACTAGCTTAAAGTTATCGACATGAAGCGAAGGTCAAAAAAAGTCGTTTAGGGGGTCAAAATTGCTCCGGAAGTTCGAGACCCAAAAAAGTGCTAAAAATAGTAAATGTTGAAATAAGCAAGAAAACAAATGAAATCGACTGGAGGTGTAGGTGGAATAGGTGGGTGGCCACCAATATCCACCTCAACCAAATTGCATAAAAAATGTATATAATATTTTTACTAAATAATTCATTTATATTTTAAATACATTTTCCAATAATTTTTTTTTTTTTTTTTTTTTTAATAACCTCTAGCTACATCACACATATATACAATATTTGAGATGATTTTATATCATATTTCAACCAACATGGATTATTTTAAACAAAAATATTTCTACATTTTCATCGTATGGTATAACAACCATTCACAAAAACCACATTTATAAAGAAAGATATTATTTTTATATGGATAGGTGTGTTAATTTTGCAATAAAATTCTATAATTTTAATTTAAATATGAATAATTATTAAAAAGATGGTGGGTATGTATCTTCTTAGATATTCTAAAATATTCTTAGTGATAATAGTCACATATCAATGGTTGAGATTTATCTTCAAAGTAATTATGCTCTTTCTTCTCATTTAATTAAATAGATTAATTAGGAAAAAGATATATTCCTTTTTAGGCATGTTGTATTGTCCCATGATATTGTAATAAAGGTTATCTAAAAATTAAGGATCCCCATAGTAAAGTGAGACTTAATCTCCATAATTAAAATAATTGTTACTGCATGTGTTTAATAATACTTTAAAATAAAGTTATAATTTAGTTAACTTTTGTCTCTTTTTAAACTTAGTAACATGAGATGTGAGATGCATTATGAAGTAGGTGTTTTGATGCCTATTATGAATTGATATCTATGAATTTTTACAGTTGGTTTAATTTATATAGTTGCACTAGTATATTAATACGAAAATAGATCTATTTTATTAACTATTTATTAAGTAGTAAAAAAATTAAAGACATTAAAATCTAAATACAAATGTTTTGAAAATATAAAATTTAAAAATTCAGTTCTTCAAGAAATTGCACATAATAGAGAGAGCTTCATGGAAGTCATATCCATAAGGAGTCAAATCATCCATGTATATTTCAACAAAGTCATGAATAAGTTCAGCAAAAATACTCAAAGCTGTTGTTTGGAAAGTAGTAGGGTCATTGCACAAACCAAATAGAAGAACTCTATAGGAAAAGGCACCCCAAAGACATGTAAATGTGGTCTTATCTTGGTCTTCATGGCTGATTTGGATTTGGTTATATCCACTAAATCCATCCAAGAAGGAAAAGAGTTTCTTCCCTACAAGGCCATCTAGGACTTGGACAATGAAGGGTAAAGGAAAATGGTCCTTCTCTGTAGCCTTGTTAAGCTCATGGTAATCAACACTGTTATAGATCTAATATGAAAATATATGAGAACACAAATATACCCAGAAATAATAAGATAGAAATAGATAGAAATGCTTCTTTATTGATATCAAACCCTTAAGGTAGGGCAATACCATACATTCACTCCTTAAGGAAGGAGAACACTCCACAAGCCATATGCATGTTCATACAAAAATTCCTTGACATCTCTCAATGGGGAGTCTCTAGCCTCTATATAGGCCTCATACATACAATACAATGGGTCATTACCATGGTTCCCTCAATACCATCTATCTAATACCATGGGCTTATTACATTATTGCTAACTACTTTTGGTCCCTTACATGATACAAGTTAACCACCTTATTTATTACTATGGCCCATCCCATTATTACGTTATTCCCTTGGGTACCTCCCTTTGTACCCCATATTATCCCCCCCAGGTATACTACAAACACAGATTCTCTACTTCCCATTCTTCTTGGGAACTAAAACAAGAGGTGACACCCACTCACTATCTCAAATGGGGTATATGAAATGTGCATCCAATAGCTTTTGTAATTCTTCTTTCACAATGTCCTTAAGGGATGGGTTCATCCTTCTCTCAAGTTGACGCACAAGCTTGCATTTGTCCCTAATGTAAATATGATGAGTACAAAATTAGGGATGCACACCTTTAATTTCCTTATAATCCCAAGCAAAATGATCCAAGTGTTGCCTCAGTACATTGCTCAATTGTTCTTCCTGTTTGGTAGAGAAATAAAGGTTGATCTTTAAATTTCTAGATGGGCTAAACTCTACAATCTTGACATGTTCGAGACTTAATTCATCAGGGCACAAGTCAATCCAAGGACTAGTCCTAGATCATTTCATCAACTCATCAATTGGTATGGGATTGGGAGGTTGGTTCTGAAGGACATGGTCAATGAGGTCATATTCATAAGGTTTCCCCCTCCTATAATAGTATCTAGAGTGAATATTAGGTGGGGATTCATGTGAAACAATTCATCCTCTAATGAAAAGGGTAAGTCATGTTCAATAGAAGGCTAAGTAAAAGGATATAATATGAGTTTTTTTTTTTTATAAATGTCCATTCTTAATAGTCATGTTCCTAGCCCTACAACTAATGTAGGCATCAACAATGGTCAACCAAGGTCTTCCTAAGATCAGAGGATATTCATTAAACTTGGTTTTTGGTTGGAGAACGAAGAAATTAGTAGGATACTCCCAAAAGTCAATGGAGACCATAACATCTTCAACAGTTCCCTCAATAGCTTCTATGGATCTGTCTACAAACTGTAGGACTGTGGCAGTCTTCCTCAAAGCCCCTTGGATATTTAGCTTTAGCATGGTTCCCTTATTCATCACAATGATTGCGTCCCTAAGATCAATCATGGTATTAGGGACTATAATGAAAGATATGAACATAAATACAAAGATGGAGCACAAATAACACTTCATTTCATTAACATAAAATACTGAAATATGCTTATAAACAAAATGGAAATAAGACTAGCTCAGGCGATGGTAGCTTATCTCTAAGAAGATATGGAGTAGCTACATGCCTCTGGAATTTGTTACAATGATGCTTAGTGGCCAATTTATTATCGAAGAACATGAGAAAACCCAAAAAAACTAAAACCCTAACCCTAAGAGATGTAAAGACAAGAGTTTGTGGGCCTCATTGGGGTTAGTTTGACAACCAACTTCTCGCGGCCATAACTTGGTCATATTATCTTCGTTTGGCGCGTACGAATCCTTGTTGGAAAAGTCTCTCTGAGTATTATAGTTTTTACCATGGTCCATAGCCAATTGTTATTGGCGTGAATTAGAGCTTAAAAAACTCCGTTTAGGGGGTCAAGACTGCTCCGGAAGTTCGAGACACAAAAAACTGCTAAAAGTAATAAATGTTGAAATAAGCAAGGAAACAAATGAAGGTGGAATAGGCTAATGGCCAATATCCACCTGGATAAAATTGCATAAAAAATGTATATAATATTTTTACTAAAATAATTTATTTATATTTTAATACATTTTCCAATAAAGATTAAAAATAAAACTGTTTTAAAAACCTCTAGCTCACATCACACATCTCTACAATATTACAATATATCATATTTCAACCAACATGGATTATTTTAAACAAAAATATTTTTACATTTTCATAGTATGGTATCCATTCAGAAAAACCACTTTTATAAAGAAAGAAATTATTTTATCCACAACCACGGATAGGTGTATTAATTTTGTAATAAAATTTTATAATTTTAATTTAAATATGAATAATTATTAAAAAGATGGTGGGTATGTATCTTCATAAAATATTCTAAAATATTCTTAGTGATAATAGTCACATATCAATGGTTGAGATTTATCTTCAAAGTAATTATGCTCATTCTTCTGATTTAATTAAATGGATTAATTAGGAAAAAATTGTTTTTCTAGGCATATTGTATTGTCCCATGATATTGTAGCAAGAGTTATCTACAAATTTAGAATCCTCATAGTAAAGTGACACTTAATCTTCATAATTAATTATTGCATGTGTTTAATAATACTTTAAAATAAAGTTATAATTTAGTTAACTTTTGTCTCTTTCTAATCTTAGTAATATAAGATGTGAGATCTATTATGAAGTAGGTGTTTTGATAGTTATTATGAAGTAGGTGTTTAATTTATATAGTTGCATTAGTGTAATAATATGAAAATAAATCTATTTTATTAATTCTTTCTTAAGTATTAAAAAATTAAAAATTAAATATAAATGTTTTGAAAATATAAAATTTGAAAATTTTGATAAATCATTTTTATGAAACCTAATTTTTTTCATTTATTATTATTTTTATTTTCTTTTTATATATAGACTTCTCTTACTTTGATATTTATCTATATATAAAAGGAAATTAAAATTAAAACAATGGTTCTAACCTTTATGGATTTGATCCTCTCATCCTTTTGGATCCACAATGATCAATATTGTTTCTAAATGCCTATATCAAATATGAAAGAGAGATGAATAATTTATGTATAAAGGAGAGGAAATTTTGGTTTATATATAATATATATTACTAACTCATATTCCTATCAAGGAATTTAGACTTCTGTGATCCATAACATTGTCTAGATAATCTTCGGCGAAATCATATTCCTATTTTTATATAAATATAATTATAACGTAAAACATATAATTTGTAGTTAGGCCCCAGGGGATAGCTCGGTGAACCAAATTTACAAAATATATATAATTTATAATTAAAACTTCTTATATATTAATAGTTATTATATAATATTTTTATATTCTAATTAAGCGTAAGAATATAATTTTTTGCCATCGACGTTCGAGGTCACATGTTAAACGGAGAGTACGATCTGTACATATATTAATATAGTTACCTCACTCTAACGTTCTTATTCCATTGTTTATTTTTTTATATTTCCTTTCAATTGATGAAGGATTAAGCTGCTAAGTCTTTTTTTTTGGACATATACGGATGCCAAAGTCAGAGATCTATGAGAATGTCAATGTCGAGGGACATGTGCCAACGCCAAAGTGAGATCTATGGGAATTCCATTATCGAGATAAAAGCTCAAACTTTATCATGTTATCATATCCTGAAGAAAATGTCAAAGCCAACCGACGCATACGCTCCACGCTCCCACTCCTACTCCTGCCCATATGAAAGTTATGTTTGGGTGCAACTCAGTGTTAGGAGTTAGATGAGAAACTATTGCTACTGCAATTCAACGTTTGTGAGTCAATTGCATTGCTCACACAATGTTGCTATGGGTCAAAGTCAATGTTTGAAAGTATTATAATTCTATTTGAAAGTCAAGTTTATTGTAGTGTAGGTTAGTGTCGTTGTGTTTGAAATTTGAATATCAAGTTAATTTGTTGCAGGTTCGGGCCATCCTATGGAAAGTTAATGTTTGAAGGTATTATCATTGTGTTTCAAAGTCAAGTTTGAAACTTTGAATGTCACGTTAATTTGTTGCATGTTCGGGATGACCCGAACCTACAATCCGATTAAGGGTGACCTGAACGAAGCACACTGTGGAACGATTCAAAGAAGACCATGTTCTTCGCAGGAGATATGCCAAAGTTGACAACCCGCACAAAATTTGATTACCTGCATTTAACGACACCCTTTCGTCAACCTCAAACAATCATTCATGAACGAACAGAAAACGTTGAGTATGTGCTGAATTTAAGGGTTTGGAGTGAGTAGGTGATGGATCTAAGGAGCCTGTCAGGTCTTGCGAAACTTGGGATGAAAGTTTCAAGGATTTTACGCGCTTTGAATTCTCAACAGCTGTTTGTCTGGTCAGCTATTCAACCTGAATATGCTTATTCACCCCCTTGTACCTCTCGATGCCCAGTGCTTGGCCTTGCCATTGTGTGTATAAATACATCGTCCTGACTGCAGCTGATAATGGTTGGGATTAGTTCTGATCAATACTAGCTAGTTTTAAGAGGAGTTGTATTCTTGGTGCGATCTAGATTCTTTATTGCTGATCAACATACTACACTTTTCATTATATTACATCTTCATCGATTGATGTGTGAGAGGCACCAGCACTAACATCATCAATACTTGAAGCATTATAATCCAAGACGGGCCATGAAGACAGCCAGCTGGCTTCTGTTCTTCTTTTGGGCTTCAGTCGCAGCAATAATATCGAATGAAGGTACAGTCGATGCAGGTAGAGTCCTGAAAAAGAGGAATATTGTAAAAGCCCAAGCTGATAAAAATCCATGTGATCATCATAATCTTCTTAATGGAGATTATGATGTGAGAGATATATTGAAGAATAAACTTCCTTCTGGTCCAAGTGGAGGAGTAGGTCACAAATACATCGATTCCTTGGGCCCTGTGAAGATGAAGACAAGTAATGCAGGCAATACGTTGAAGATTAACAAACTTCCTTCTGGTCCGAGTGGAGGAGTAGGCCACAAATACATCAATGCCGAAGGGTCCATGAAGTCATGAGTAGTACCGTTACAGAAGTTAATTATTACTGTGCCCTTCAACAAACTTCCATCAGGGCCAAATGGGGGGGTAGGGCACAGCAATAACGATTGATGACATTGTTCAAAACCGATTCCTGACCAGGAAACTCAAACGCTGATAAGCTCAGTGAATAAAATGAAAATGAAAAGGTCCGACATGTATTACTGGTGCACAGTGATGTAAATATTAGTCGGATATAAGCGAATAGAAGTAGATATGATGTAGAAAATAGAAAGTAGACATTTCATTTTTACAACCCAGGATGGGAATGATTAATAAATCGGGCATTTCAATAATATATCTAAGCAATCTTTTATATTCGTAGGATTAAAATCTGGTCCATTTTTGTTATGTCAATTCTGGCATCGTGTTTTCTTCAGACAGAGTCTAAAGGGTATCGCATGCTAAGTCTATAGGGTATCACATCCTAGGTATTTTTTTTTTATGTAATCCAGGGTAATCTTTTGGCTGTGTAGTTTCAGTTCTCTTTTGTTTATTCTGAAAAGTGTGAAGAGTGAAATATGAATAATCATTTTTAATATTAATAGAAATCAATTGATTAAATTAAATTTAAAAAAAAAAATCTATTAAAGAGACTGTCACACACTTCACTTCTATTGTGTTTGCACCCTATTGTTGGGCATATTACTCTGGTCATACACTTGCATTTGTCTCAATATTATACATATACCATTAAAAAAATAAATTAAAAAAATGATGTCACAAAAAATGCCAATGTAATTATAGGCATTCTTAAGATTTATATGTATGGTTGGGCATATTACTCTGGCCATACACTTGCATTTGTCTCAATATTATACATATACCATTAAAAAAATAAATTGATGTCACAAAAAAATGCCAATGTAATTATAGGCATTCTTAAGATTTATATGTATGGTTGGGCATATTACTCTGGCCATACGCTTGCATTTGTCTCAATATTATACATATACCATTAAAAAAATAAATTAAAAAAAATGATGTCACAAAAAATGCCAATGTAATTATACATATACCATTAAAAAAATAAATTAAAAAAAATGATGTCACAAAAAATGCGAATGTAATTATAGGCATTCTTAAGATTTATATGTATTTGTATTATTAGGATATGCGAATGTAATTATAGGCATTCTTAAGATTTATATGTATTTGTATTATTAGGATTTATATGTATGATTTAAAGTTGGCATTCTTAAGATTTATATGTATTTTTATTATTAGGATTTATATGTATGATTTAAAGTCTTGGCGGATATAAAGTTGGAATGATTTTTTATAGTTAAAATGAATTTAAGTTAGTTAGATTTGAATTATAGTATAAAGAGATTTTATGTGATTTGTAGATCTAAATATTTATTTATGGTTTAAGTTTGAATTTTTTTTTATTAATATTTTTTAAATATTACATATTATTTTATATTAATAATTGGCAGATTTGTATTAAGGAATAGTTTAATCAGTCAGTTCTTGTTGCAAGTACTTTGTTTATTGGAAAATCACTAGATCAAATCTTCTCAATGTCTTTGGGTTAGGCTTGACATATTAGACATATTTGGATAGATATGGGTGATGTAGTAGTAGAATAAAGACTGCCAACCATAGTTGCATTAGAAAAAAACAACCATGATTACATTAAAAAAAATTAATAATTGATAGACTTATAAATGGAATTTAATACATATTAGACATTTTTCTTTTCAAATATCTTTTCCCTTTATATCTTAAATTGATATAAAAAATTGAACATTGAAATATTTTATACTCAAAATAAAAGTTTTATTTTTGTTATTGATATTATTTTTAAATGTGAAATGTCAAAAATTGAGTTGTCTCACTCTTTTTTCATTAAAATTTTTATTTCAAATTAAAATATTTTAGTTAATGTTAGTATTCAAATATTTGATTTATCATTAATATTGCAGTTTTTTAATTAATAATATATATTTTTTTTAATTTCACTTGTAAACTATCTAAAAAATAGTGAAATAATTACACATTTATTTGAAAAGTAGAAAACATTTATAAATGGAATAATAAATCTCTTTATTTGTGAGAGATATACAATCATCTTATTTAGTTTAGAAATGTAAATATTTTATTTATGGTATTATTTTTTTATTTATTAATATTTTTTTTTAGTTTGACAAGTTATATGAGATTTTTTAGGCTTGCCACAAGTTTGAGGAGCTATTCCAGGGGCATCTAATAATCAGCATTATCTAATCCGTCAAAGTCACTGCATCTGGCATGGTTACGCCTGATTTTTTTTTAGCTCCCCCTAGTACATGGCACAACCACACCCCTTAAGGTCTTATCATGGATGACCTTGCTAAAAAGGTCTATCCTCATCGGGTTGTGCTAATAAGATTTGTCTTTATATTAATATTTGATTTGACTTTATATTTATATTTTGTTAAATAAATATCAATTGTATTTTTAACTTATATGATACACACCTCACTCATCCTAAATCATACACCATTGAAATGTTTTATCATAAATTTTATTTTCAATTATTTTTAATGCCTATCTATAATTCTATTAAACATAATGAATAATAAAAAATTTAAGAATTCACAGTTAAAATATTTCGTTAATATTTTATTGACGAAAATATATTTAATTTTTTAATGCAAAATAATGTTTTATATAAAAATAACTCTTTATATATATATATATATATATATATAATATGGTCAAATTTTCGAACATATTTTATAATGTTTTTTACATAATAGGAAAAGCTATCCTATTTAGTGGTAAAAGTAGTAGTGAGGACCCTCATCACTATTAGATGTTATTTATGAATGCATAATGACTCATAAAACTCATCCAAGAAAAATCAAGTCACCTGGAATTACCCATTGGTAGTCCGTAAGCAGGGTAATATTTCACTATTTCTAGATGCTACTAAGTCTCGAGTCTTTAACTTGATTCCTTATGTCAAGGAAAAAAAAATCTTAACCAATCACAAACAATTTTAAATCATATTTCAAGCACCCTATAATACAAACTAATTCTATAAGTAAAAAGTAATATATAAAATATTTTTTGTTTTCTTTTTCTAAATAAAAGAAAAATACCATAAGAGAATACTCTTTGTTTGTACATAAATACCAATAGTTTTATATTAATTCAATTATTTAGATAATAATTTGTGATACCAATACAACTAGCAATTGCACCAGATGTTGCAAAGGAAACAACCTAAGGTAGTAGCATAGGAAAGAGTAGCATTAAAGTGTTACTCTACCAATAGTTTTATATCAATTCAATTGTTTAGATAATAATTTGTCATACCAATACAACTAGCAAGCAATTGCACTAGAGTAGCATTAAAGTGTTACTCTATCAATAGTTTTATATCAATTCAATTATTTAGATAATAAATTGTCACTCTTCCATGATGAGAGTGAAAGTGTCACCACATGTTTCCAAAGGTTGTAAGTAGAATTTTGGATCTTACTTAAAGAGGGGGTGTCAAAATTTGCATCAGTGACATGACAAGAGTATCCATAGACTCTCTCTTTTTAGTTATTTAGTGTAGTTGCCATAGAATGCATTGTAGAGATACCAAATATCTCTATCCTTAGTCATTATTGACTCTTCCATGATGACATTCACCAGATGTTGCCAAAGGGTGTAAGTACAATTTTGGATTTTACTTAAAGAGGGGTTTTCAAAAATTGCATCATTGACATGACAAGAATATCCACAGACTCTCTCTTTTTAGTTATTTAGTGTAGTTGCCATAGAATGCACTGTAGAGATACCAAATATCTCTATCCTTAGCCATTATTGACTCTTCCGTGATGAGAGTGAAAGTGTCACCAGATGTTGCCAAAGGGTGTAAGTAGAATTTTGGATCTTACTTAAAGAGGGGGGTCTCAAAAATTTCATCATTGACATGACAAGAGTATCCACAAAATCTCTCTTTTTAGTTATTTAGTGTAGTTGCCATAGACTGCACTATAGAGACACCAAATATCTCTATCCTTAGCCATTATTGACAGGAAGACCCTGATTTGGTCTTTTGGCTAAAGATGCATATGTATTTGCATTGGTAAGCCTAGTGTTTGAAGTATTTTCCTACTTGAATGGTTGGAATTTATCCATACCCTATTTGAATATGCCAACTTTATTTGGGATTAAGGATTTCTTGCAATTGATATAGCTCTCTTGGTTCTCATTCAGATCCATTTACATTGTTCCCCCAATTCAAACTCTAGAAAAAAATTGTATCATTATGTTTTTTATCACTCTGTGGATAGGAATCCTCATTTCCATATTGGGTGTAACTATCTCTTGATTGATTGGGATTTATAATTAAATTCATAAAAAGTTGCAACAATTACTATATATAGCAAGTGATTTTCACTTTCCAAAATATTAAACATTTCAAACTACTCTATAATAATGAGTAGAATATTTATCCAATAAATTTATAAAATTATGATTACAATTAATAGAATATTTTTGCAATAAATTTATAGAATTATGATTACAATGTTCTAACTATTAAAATCCAAAACAACATTCGTTGTACACCATAAGAGACCATTTTCAAAGATTAAGAGGTAATTTATATTGGAAAGATTATAAAATCTCTCAATTTAGCATAATGTAAGTGATTTCTCTTTATCTTCTAATTTTGAATGACATTTTGTTTACTGATTTAATTGATGATTATTCATATGAACTTGCTTTTTATATAGTTTAAATATTTTTTGTTTTAATTAAAAGTAATTATATTTTGACAAAATTTACATAATCATATTATATTTAGCTAGCTATTCATTATATTTTTTCTATTCATTATATTTTTTCTAGCTAAATTATGACATATTTTTCCAACTCTATAAAAATATTAAACAAAAATGGAAACATATTATAACATTGATACTACAAAAAAATTATTATAATATTAGTTATAAAATAATTATTAAATAATTACACAAATTATTTTTAATGTGTAATTCTTGCCCATCTTATAGAGTTCTCATTTATAAATATCATTAAAATAATTATTTGTCTTCATTTATTTGTTTTGTAGGTTGATATTTTTTAAAATTAATAATATATTTGTTGTGCAGATTGATATCTTTTAAAATTAATAATATATTTAATCTTTAAAATAGACAAATATTTTAAATTAAAATTAAGACACTAAATTCATTAAATTTTTATTTGACAAATCTAGGAAGTGCCTTTACGGTTAGTGCAGTACTCGATTCAGATACTGCCAGAAAGAAGGCTAAGAGGCTAACAGAAAATTCATGTTTCTGTGTGTGTCACAGAATCCAAGCAGAAGAGACACAAATCATGTCTCTGCCTATGCCCATACAAAAGAACAAAGTCATGGATCTTTCAAAAATCTTCGAAATCACCATTTTTGGTTCAGAGATATTGTTTGTAAATATACTTAGTTGCAAATAAAGCTGTTTTTTATTTATTTATAAAATTATTAAATCAATATTTTAATAAAACCAATTTAAATTTGCTTCATTGTAATTAAATTTCAAAACTTCTAAAATGCATCTTTTCCAAATACGAATTGAATCAAATTGGAAAACACATTTTTCAAATACGAATTGAATCATTTGACAAATACAACGATCCAAAAAAACTCGATATTGGAAACCTTTTCAGCCCGACATGATATTCAGATTTCCACTGTTGCAGCCGACATAGTTGCACCAACAAAGTTTTCAGATACTATGAATTCAATCAACTCGCTGGTGGACGGATTCAACAGATAACAAAACTGATGACGAGAATTGGTATAGGGTTTACTCACAAAAATGATGATTTTTTTGTTGCAAGAACCCTTTGAATGCAAGCAGCAAAACTGATGACGAGAACGGGTATAGGGTTTACTGACAAAAATATGGGTGTGCCGCTCTGCAGTACACACAGTACTGTGTTTTTTTGTTGGAAAAACGCTTTGAATAACCCAATCGTTTTCTTCAGCATTATATTTCATCGACTTTGTTTCAGTGGATGTATACAAGTACCCAGAAGGAACTATGCCCTTGTTCGAACCTCCCAATATTATCCACCCTGGTCCAGAGGCTCGTCTTTGGATCACAAATTTCTGCATTCTTTCCATCTTGGCGGCAGAATACAAAGAATTTTTTTGTCAGTAAAACCCCAGGATACTAGGCTCGTTGTTGGGTCATTGGGAGGAAGGATTTCCCATCAATCCTTTTCCACATTGTAACCCTCTGCTGCAGACAAAACAATTTCTCAGTATCTCTTTCCCACAATACCTAGAAGAACTCTACCAGTTGGGTAGATGTTTTTAATAATGTAATGGTGGAAGATGTCACAAAATTTGATGGTATCAAGAAACAGTTCATTAAGAAGTAGTTGTTTAATGATTTGTTGAAAGTGCTTATTACATGTTTTAACTATTAGATTTTTATTAACTATTAATTTAATGGTCTAAAATCTTTTTATAGTCAATGTACACTGGTACACAGTGGCAACTATTAGATTTTTATTAACTATTAATTTAATGGTCTAAAATCTTTTTATAGTCAATGTACACTGGTACACAGTGGCAGTTAAGAGAGTTGTTTTAAGAGATTTAAGACAGAAACTCTTTACAGCTTAAATATAAATATACCAAAAGTATATCATTATCAAAAACTATATATATATTTTTAATGAAAAATATAAATTCTTAATGTAAATATTTTAAAATATCTACAATATTTATGAAATTCAAAAGATATTTATTTTTTTAATTTTATTAAATTTAAAACATGTTAAATAATATTATAATTTTTTTGTGTGTGAATTTAAATGGTATTATCTCAAAATTTCTTCTTACAACAATAAAAAAATATTATTGTTCATGCTATGTCCAATCTCAATTTGTCTCAATGGAAACTATATCAATTGAACATGGACAAGAGTTCAGGGAATAGAAAATGATAACAACTAACATTGATTGTAACACCCCTTTATCATGTAAATATTTGTTATTTGTTTTTATAGTTCAAGACCCGGTATATTCTAAATTTGGTGAATGTCTATAGAGGAAAATGTGGATGTTTAAAGTTAATTTATTTTATTTTATTTATTTAAAAAGAAGAGTCGGTGGGAAGTCATGGAATTATGGGAAAAGACCCTAAAAAGAAAATCTTTGATTGTAGTTGAGACAATTACTTCCTCCTCTCTTAGAGATTAAAACATCTTAGTTGGGGACAAGAAGCCAAGAGAGGCAAGAGAGAGAAGAGAGGCATGAGACAACTAAAAAAGAGAGAAGAAATTGTAAAGCAAGTAAACTGTACATTGTTGAATTCTTGAGCTAGACAAGAGCTAATGGAAGCCATGAAGTTTAACTTTCTTGGCTGGACTAGGAGTCTTAAGGTTTAAGAACAAATTAGGATGCTACCAAGGTAAAGAAGGTACATTGTTGAAGGGTATTCTTGAGCTGGACAAGAGCCAGTGGAAGCCATGAAGTTTAAATTTCTTGGCTGGACTAGGAGTCTTAAGGTTTAAGAACAAATTACTTTCTGTTAACTAGGCTGGAAATAAAAAAGGCTTGGGGAGATATTTGGATGTAATAGCAAATCTCACTAGTTGGATCGAGGAGTCTTCTTCCCAGTTTAATTCCCTTGCTTATTGGATTTCTCTAGATAAGTATATTTCAATTGTAAACTATTGGTAGATTTATTCTAAAGAGTGTGTCCTTCTAAGTTTGAATCACAAATGGAATAACAAAGTTTTGGAAACAATGTTAACTATACTCTTCTTTCTCTGTAATAGGGAAATTTTCACAAAAATAAAAAATAAAAAATTATCAGACCATTGTCGCGTCGGTCTATCTGTAAATGTGCATATACGTGATAAATCAATTATATGGAAAATATAAGAAATAAAAAATATATATATACATAAAGAAATAATTACAGTTACATTTACATGATCTTAATAATCAATAACAGTTTTTTTAGTCTGGATGGAGGTGGTCAACTTCCTATTGCAAACTGGAATTACCAAGAAGCAGTCCAAATCCACGTGAATAGAATTTGTTAACTGCTAAACGGGTGTAATTGGAAGACCTGAATAGGAAGTTCAGGGCCTCCTTTATACCAAGCACATACCTAAATTTATATACATATATAGGTTGCAAATGAATAAGAACCAAGACTGTCGACACTAACTAGTGTCGTGAAAATCAATCACAGAAAACTAGGAAACAAATTCTTGTCGGAGCTAGGGTTTGAAGGATACACATCAATTGTTATTTAACCTAGGTGACATAAACATGAATTTGACCGAAGATTCAGTAACATAAAACTTTCTGGACCTGATACATCACTTTATAGATAGTCTAACCATATATACATATCGAATGTAAATAAGTACCAATGACTAGATGATAAACGAAAACACAGGTCTACTTATTCCAAAGTTTCTTTCTTACATATGGAAAAATAATTAAAAAAAAAAAACCTTGCTCATAAAACATTGAACCCTTGGGGTTATAACCTAGAATGAATTCATCGGTGCCAGAAAATAATCAGTTCTTGACAAGGTTACTGCCCCATAAAATGAAACATCGAATAATACATTTAACGAGAGAAAGTTATTAAGAGAAATCATATATTAAAGTAATTCCAGGTGCGATGTCGCACGATTAAAAAAAATAGTAATCTACTATCAAATGTCTAGGGAGAACCACAAGGAATATAATGGCCACCTGAAATTTCAAACAATCCTAAGGTAGAAAAGTCGAATCTAGGTTCTGAAACCCTTTGCATGAGGGATAGGCCCAAATTAGATATTGAGAAAATGCACCTGCAGGAATTGGGGAAGACAAACGTAAGTAATTGAAGGCCCTAGATTTAGGAACTAAACCGAGTGTGTTGTTGTAACTATAAATATAACTTCCTCCAGAACTAGAAATATCACTTGCAATAAAAGAGGAGTCTTAGTTTAATTGACTAAAAGAATAAAGATTGAAATTTTATTTTGATTATGATACAGAGAAACTCTTACATCGATAACCCTTTGGATCATAAGTTTGAACCTGCACATTACCCACCAGTGGCATGATTAAAACACAAAGTTAGGAAATAAACCCTCTCATTACCTGAAAAGATTTGTAAGCTAACACACCAGCTAGGGGTTGCTGCAGTAAAAGACCAAGCAAAGAAGGTAGCCTCCTTTGGTGCATTTCCCTATAGAGACAAAAAAACACATATAACATGAGAAAAAACCTGAGCAATGAAAAAAAGGACGAATGTACCATTACTGAAGCACTGACTCAAAAGGGCGAACACCTGTAAGCAAGAAGGCATAGTGATTATTCTTAGGAGAAAATTTTTGCAAAGTCGCTCTGCAGTAGTTAACGTTGGAATGGCACAAGAAATTTCTAGTGGGTGTGGGGTAGTTACCCCAAAACGTCTTTCAGAAGATGTCAACCGTTAGATCCAGTACCCATGCTTTGATGGTGGATTCGTAGTCATGTTCTCGAAGCTCAATGGAGGCCATGTATGCATGGATATCTCCAAAATGATAAAAAGCGTAGGGTGTGTAATTTTTGGATAATTAACTTATTAAAATTTCCATGGAATTGCATGTTTCATCATTAGAGTGCACGACATAACCACAAAGCTTGGGTTAATGCGAAATTTAATATAATTATTTTTAAAAAAATAACTAACACAAAAAACCATTAGCTAGCCCATTTCTCTAATGTATTGAAAGGTATGGTAAAGATTGCAGTAAAAGTGGAAATAACTTATAGTCAAAGAAACAAAAAATCCATAGGTGTATTGTTGAGTGTTACAAGTGGTATCAGAACCACATTGCAATACTATGCTCTATCTGGGAAATTGAATAATGAGTATATTTTTTTTCATAGAGAAAGAATAATGAGGAGAAGAGTTGGAAGTACACCACCAATAAGAACATCTATAGAGTTTAGTGCTATACCCATTTCGGGAGCTAATCCAAAAATGTGGGTCCAATTAGGAGGGGAATACTGAAACCCCACAATTATGTTGTTAGAAGCAATTCAACATCTAAAGGTTGAGATGGCTCATTTACAAGATTATAATGAGATATTGATGCGATACCAAGAACCAATTATGAAAAGAATGTTTGATTGGAACCATAGGAACTCCATACCAATCCATGGTAATGAAGACATCGACGAGAAGCAAAGAGAAAGAGGTGAAAAAATACCAGTAGGGAGACATACTTAGAGAATAGAAGGGTATAAAAGCGAAAATGAGGAAGAATTTGGTAATGGCTCAGACGATAGAAAAACAATAAACAAAAAATAGAATTGCAAAGGGAATTTAAGAAAAATTAAAACCTCGACATTTGATAGAGAATTAGAAGAAGTTGCTAAATCTTGGCTAATAAATATGAATAAATATTTCTAGATTTATGAGTATGACGATAACTCGAATTTAAGATTAGTGATCTATGAGCATGAGGGAAAAGCTACCCTATGGTGGGAAGAGGTCAAATTTGTTCATGTAATCAATGAGAAAGAAGTGACTTGGGGAGATTTTCAGAAGTATTTCAAGAAAAAGTACTTGACGTCGTGACTCTATGATGATAAGGAAAATGAATTACATGACCTTTCATTGAGGGAAAATTCTATGGATGAATTCGTGACTAAATTCACAACCCTACTAAGATACATGCCTTACTGTTACACAACATTTTTTCACTATCCCTGTACTCCCCATATACGATCCTGGAAGACCTCTATAGTGTACCCGACATGCTTTCCCATCATGAAGAAACGCCGAGTATGTCCCTCTTCATGAGCATAATAATTCTCCTTTACACCATTTCCCAAGAATATTTCTTCTATCTTAGTTTACAAGACCGGCACTACTAACCAATTTCCTCCTCGTGCTGATTTACAGAGGTTAAAACTAGCCCTCGCGTCGATCAGAGTGACTGAGCCCTTTTTTAGTCTCACCGATCATCTTTTGGAAGGGTTTTTAAATAAGGAGCTGAAGCTTCCATGTCTAGAAGCTTCATAACAGAAGGCTGGTAGATGGTTAGGTTGGATAGAGGCGAGGAAGCCAATTTGGGCTCCTTTCCCCTATTAGGATGGAACAACCTCAAGAGATAAAGCCTTCTCCAATGATGAAAGGAACCATCCCCCATCCATCTAAGATATATAAACCTCTCTTTTTCCCAAACAAAATCTAGTTGGAGTTTTGGAGCAAGTTTGAATAACCAGCAAGTCATCTATAGCTTGTAGCTTTCTAGTGTAAGTTTGGGGGAGAGTAGTGTGATTTTGGTTTTGTTTTGATTGATTGTCATTTTATGGTTTTGTGTGAACTTTTATAGTATCACCATTTCCCTTTAGTGTTCTATGCTTTACCTAGTTTACTACTCTAAGCCTGAAATTTACAGTGGCAAGTCTACTCTTACCTTTTAAATTTTTTTATTTTTTTCTTGAATCTTCAGCCAGCACGTTTATTTTTCTGATAGTCATGCTGATCAATGTGAGTTTCTCAAAAACTGTCACGTCGACACTCTTTTGGCACGTGTTGTTAGTTAGGCAATCGCATCGATTCCTTTAGGTGAAGATCACGATTTACCTTAGATCATAGCCAGTGTGTCTTGCCCTTCTAATTTCTATCTCTCACCTTGTTTTGATTGTGTTCTCCCTGGCTAGAAAGCTCTTTTAGCTTGATTTTTATGATTAGTTGATTTTATTTTTCTTCACTTGGTTTCTTGAGTTCTTGGATGGTGTATAACACTAGGGCATCTAGGTCGTCACCCATTCACTTGTTTTCCTGCTTAGAAATTCAAGTCGAGGGTCAAATTTTCTCCTTACATTTCGTTTGATTAGTCCTTTTGCTGCTTTGATTTCCACCTAAGAAGTTTGAAAAGTTTCATTTAGTGTTTGAGAGTATCTTTTCGGGCATAGATCACATCTCATGTCTTGTTTTTGGTTCAATCTTTGCTTCATTAGTTTTGAAAGGAATTCTCTTTTGAGATTTGTGTTTTCTTGTGATTGATTTTATTGCGAATATTTCATTGAAGTTTTTGTGAAAGATTCATTCTGTCATTTCATTGAAAAATACATAATTCTAGTTTGTTGAATCAATATGTTACATTAGTTAGCATCATTGAATGCTAGAGTTTCATCGTCACTTGCATTGGAAAAGAACTGAATTCTATTTACTAGTGAAAGGGCTACCTGAAGTGCATTTGACAGGAAAGTTAGGAATTGGAAAGAGTTTTTCATCATTTTTGTTTTGAAAAGGAGAAATAGTGGAAAAGTCATTTTTCTTTTAGTTGCTTGTTTTGTTGCATTTAAGTGTGTTTTCTACTCTCATTAGTGTAGATAATTCATCGAATTGAAAGGGTCTTGTCTCATTTAGCTACATATAAGTGTTTTTGAGTCACATTGATAAGGCTTGAAAACCGAGACATTATTTCAAGATAAAGTCTAAAATGTACTCAATTAACCTAAGGTGAATTTGAGATCTAACGATCACATCTTAGAAGGTCTAGGCTAGAGGCATATTCCGACATCTTAAAACCTAGCAGATATCATTCACTTCGGCACTAGACAACACTAGTATGGACTTGTGGTCCCCATACTGTCGAATATAGAAAAGGAGACCCCACTAGATTGCAATCCTATATCCATAGGAAGTCGAGTCTTCTGCCTTGTAGATGTGATACACCGAACACAACATTTGAGGAGATTGCCTGCCCATACATCTCAATTCGCCGAGGGGTATTTTACAGTTCACAGTTACCTTGTAATCCTTTTTACCTAGATCATCTTGAGTAGTAATTTTAATCTTTTTGACTCCCTAAATATAAAATATCACCTGAGTGCTTGTCCTTTCTATTAGGGTCCTATAACAATAGGCTTCATAATTTTGAATTGGCTATGGCTAGTATTGTAATATTGTACATACTTTTGCTTTCTGTAAAATCTTTTCCCATATTAAAAATAAAAAATGTAAAGAGGGTGAAGTCCTAAAAGAATAATCAAGGGACCAAAAGAAAGAAAAAGATCAAAAAGATAAAAAATATGAACCCCAAAAAGAGATAAGAATAGATCATGAAAGTGTGAAAATTCAAATGCTACTCCTTTTTACTTTATTTTTCAAAATAACATTGTGTGCAACTTGTCAAAAATGCCACAATCCATGATGATTAAAAAGTTTAAATTTGATTCATTCATGCTTTAAATTTCATGTTAACAGATAGAGAATAAATGTCTAGCCAAATTGTTTAATCTTGGCATATCAATAGTTAGGTAGAGAATAAAAATGAGCTCATCATTTTAATCTGAGCCATTGGAAGTTATAAGGTTAGAATTAGATAGTTTTCTTATCAAAAGAAAAAGAAATGAAGGGTCAGCAAGCTCAAATGCACCCAATGAATGAAGAGAAAATGCTAGTGTAAATAAAGGGCAGGTAGAAAATTTTTGCAAGTGCACAAGGTTGCTAAGTCAAAAAGCACTTTCATCATGCTTAATATTATTTCTCATGTGTAGAAGGAATTGTCAAAGAGAAAGGACATTCACTAAAGCTCATTTACTAATTTCCTCTCATTTCACTAGACCCCCACATACTTAGTTTATGAATTTCCTCTCATTAACCCTTCATTACTTGTAAAAACCCTTTCCCCTCATTTTGACCTTTTATCACTTTGTTTCACACATTTCTCTAGACATTACCCTTAAAAAATCATTCCCCCTTCCCAAAACCCCTTTCCCTAATGTGAAACGCATTCCCATCACAAATAATACATTCCCCCCTTGTTAATTTTCCCTTTTCCTCTTAAAAACTCACTAAACCTGATCACGAGCTCAGTACCAAGTGTCGTAAAATGGTCAAAAATTAAAGTGCTCAGAACTAATTGGAACCTAAACGAACGGATAGAGCTCGTCTTCCTGATTCTAATGCCACAAATGGTTCGAAAAATGGTCGCCGTATGAGAACGTTATGCCAAAAACAAAATCGCCCAATAACCCTTAATTTTTGAATTAAAAAAAAATTAAAAAAGAATATTCTATGGAATATTCCTTAGAATATTTTGGGGGATATTCATTTTGGGCAGCGAATCAGAAGCCGCCACATGGCAGGCCCGGAGGGCACCACGTGGCCCAGGATGACCTCAGCAAGCATTATATGGGCACATATTTAAATTTTTTGGCATTGGCAAGTTTTGAACACAGGACTTCCCATGCACTATTGAACAGTCTTACCATTGGGCCACAACAGCGGATGTTGAATGATTGGCGGACCAAACTTTATTCAAATTTTAAAATGTTTGTGGGGCGGCAAATGAAGGGGGCCAGCCCCTAAGCGGCCAGCCCCCATACCATTTCATGTGACCCTCGGCCCATAACCGTGGGCAACCGCCGTGCACGAAATCCAATGCAAACTACCAGCCAAAATTTTTGGTCACATGTATTTATTATAACTGCAGTTAAGTTGGCAGAGATTCTGGCAGGAGCGCCAAAATTGGCGGGCCCGCCAAATATCTGGACTTAACTAAAGTTAGCTGGAGTTTTTGTAGGGGCAGCTGGCAGTTGGGAGTAAATGGCCATAACTTTTGCTAGGAAAGGCGGTTTTGGACGATTTTTTTTTGTATTTTGGGTCTCTTCGACATTTGAAAGCCATTGGCATAGGTTTCACAGCCATCTGAGGTCATTTGCAGGTGTTTTTGCTTTGTGGAAGTTCGAGGAGCCACCAGGGTCAAATCAGTTTGGGAGCTGCATTGGGAATTGTGCAGCCAGTGAATGTGGAACGAAGGTCATTCCTGAAGGTTTTCAGAATTCTGAATCCATTTCTACAGCTTTTTTTTCCTTCTGATGCATTCTTCTCACTGTTTAGCTTCAGGGAAGCTTTCAGGGCCATGAGGGCCATTTCAGTGCTTGAGCTGTTTGGGGGCTATGTTCATCCGTTTTTGGTGATTCAAAAGCCTATGTCTGCTATTTTCGACCTTCTGAGTCTAGTGGAAAAGGTTTCAGAACCAATTGAGGTCATATTCACCTCGAAATTCTCCATGAAAGTTTAAAGGGCCACTAGGGCCAATTGGGAAGTACTGTATAAGGTACAAATTTCACTGTTTAGTGTTTGGGAAAGAGCATGTTGAGCTAATTCCTATCTTCTGATTCTGTATTTACAGTCAGATCTGTCTTTTGAGACACCCATATTCTTGTATTAGCCTTTGTAGCGTTTTTAATACAAGAGGACAAGCCTAGCTTGAGAGGTTTGGTCCAGCAGATGTAGCCCAGAGGGGGGGGGGGTGAACTGCTTTATCATTTTGATGTCTTTATTTGCTGAAGATGAGATGCTAAACAAAAATGATATAAAGTTTTAACCAGCAAATAAATATAACTTGCATACACACATAATCACCTGTTCAGCTGCAGAAAGTTACTTGTCTGATTCCGGAAGACCTTAAACTTCAAGTATGTGTATGTCAAAGACTTCTAAGTGTTTGCTTTGTTATTTCTTTAGGCAGAGCCTGTAGAGGGCCAGGTAGCCTCTGGAACTCATCCTCTTTTTAGAGGTGACATGTCCAGTGAATGCCCCTACAGTCTATCTCTATATAAGAAATAAGAAGTTTATATATTTTTAGAGGTCATTTGGAGTGTCTAGCTCACAATTGAAATTATTGGAAATGGATACCTTGCACCCTTAAACAAGTACATTCCATTTGCAGATCAGATGGTATCAGAGCACTAGGTTTGCTTGACTGACATCACTAGCTTGACTGTGTAGCTTGAAAGGTGTCTTAAGTAGTGTTGAAGATTGATTATTTTATTATTCTGCAAACTGCTTGTTGTTTGAGTTTGCTGAAGCTCTTTTGTTCATTTTTATAATGACAACTTCCATAAGTGAGTTCTCAAAATCGTCCTCCTTCACAAGATTTTTTGATGAAGGCTTGAAGCAAGAATTTTTCATCATGACGAATATGGTGAGAGAAATGTATGAGGATGAAAGAAAGAGCTCTGGACTTCAAGAGCAGTTGAATTCCATGAGGGAAGAAAAGGAGTTGCTTTCTGACCAATTGTAAGAAATGGAAAGCCAACTTCATATTGCAAACATGAAGGTGGAAAGGATGCATGAGTTGGAGACACAACTCCTTGTTGCAAAAGAAGCCTTAGCCAAGTATCAACTTGAAGAAGAGGTAAACAATTCTAGTTTGTCTTCAAATTATTATAAGAATGTTTATGTTGGTTCTTTTGAGAAACATACGAGAGGCATAGGTTCCAAGTTGATGTCCAAAATGGGATATGAAGGAAAAAGATTGGGAAAACATGCACAGGGTATAGTTGAGCCAATAATGGTTGAGGTAAGGCCTAAGAATTTGGGTCTTGGCTATGAAAAATCTTATGGAGAAAGTTCCAAAGGAGCCATGAAGGCAATTGAAACAGTTACTAGAAGGAGTTTCATTTCAGGTTCTCTATCTCAAGGTTGTATCCTTGAGGAATGCAATAGTTTGAAACATGCGTTGCAGGAAGAAGGTGTGCATAAGCATGCACTTGAACAAGGAAGTGGTGAACGCTCTAAAACCATTGAAGGGATTGATGGTGTTCCAAAAGGAGCTTCTTCTTCGTTTGATTCACCTCCTCATGAAGGTAATGAAGGTGAAAGGGAAAGGTATAAATCTGTTTTCAATCATATTTCCTTTGATCATGTAAAGCATGGAAAATTTCCACACAAGCATTGGAAAAGAATTGCATGTTCTTTTTGTGGTTTGGTTAACCATAATGTTTCTAGATGTTGGAAAAGAATGGCAACATACAGGAAACTTTTGAAGGAAAGGAGGCAAGAAGCCAAAGTTTCATTGAACAATGAAAATCATGTTGTCAAGAAGATGAACATGTGTTGCACTTATTGCCATAAGCATGGACATACTGCTGAAAGGTGTTGGACTTTGAATCCAACAATGCTTCCACGAAAGTTGAAGAAATTGGAGGAAGAGTATGGCAAAAATGGGAAGGAAGTTTCCATCATTGATATGTGTCAGGATGATACACATGTTGATATTGATGTGCAGTTAAAGGAAGCACCTTTGAAATGGATTGGTAAGAAATGGTTAGAATTTTTATCCAATTAAAGCTGCACGTCTTTTGATTGAATGCATTTCTTTGTTAAGGGAATGCAAGTTGCAGGATGGAAAAGCTGAGTATGAGGCTTACTCTATCACAACGAAAGTTATATTCATTTCAGCTTTGAAAGTACATGTACATGTGATCAAGGATATTGTACTTAAGAGAAATTTAAAGGATAAATTGCATGCATGAGAATGATATGCATGAGCACAGGGATCATGATGATTTCCTTGTATTTGAAACATGTATGTGTGATTAACTTGAAGGGTTGATTATTTTTTTTTTAACCATGCATGTAATGTAATATTGACTTGGAAAAAGTTAATTTGATCTCCAAGATTGTACAGAGGAGAAATGATGAAGTGTTTCATCTTTGTAAAAGTCTTCTCATTTGGGAGGCAACTCTTCTTCTGGAGCAGAGGTGCCATGGATGGGCATCATGACAGTTGGCAAGCCCACATGTTCAGAGGAAGATTTCAGCTCATATATCAGCAAGTATCATTGTTGGTTTCTGCAAACTTTTAGTTTGTTTGGCGAACAAGCTTGGTCGGGATTCGACGAGTACTTGGTTTATGCAGCAACATTCGCCATGACGACAGTTGATAAGGCAGGACATTTTGGCATCAGTATGCTCTTTTGGCTGAATGGAAGAGGATATTTCTGTTCTTCAAGTGTTGTATAGTTCAGTTCAGAGATTCAGTAAGCTTTTGGGGACCAAAAGCCTTCTCATTTGGGAAGTGTGATCAGGAGCTCAGTACCAAGTGTCGTAAAATTGTCAAAAATGAAAGTGCTCAGAACTAATTGGAACTTAAATGACCAGATAGAGCTCATTTCCTGATTCCGGCACCACAAACAGTTTGAAAAATGGTCGCCGTATGAGAAAGTTATGCCAAAAACAAAATCGCCCAATAACCCTTAATTTTTGAATTAAAAAAAAAAAAATTTAAAAGAATATTCCAGAGAATATTCCTTGGAATATTCTAGGGAATATTTCTTTTGGGCAACGAATTAGAAGCCACCACGTGGTAGGCCCGGAGGGCACCACGTGGCCCAGGATGACGTCAGCAAGCATTATATGGGCACATATTTAAAATTTTTGGCATTGGCAAGTTTTGAACACGGGACCTCCCATGCACTATTGAACAGTCTTACCATTGGGCCACAACAACGGATGTTGAATGATTGGCAGACCAAACTTTATTCAAAGTTTAAAATGTTTGTGGGGCGGCAAATGAAGGGGGCCAGCCCCCATACCATTTCATGTGACCCTCGGCCCATAACCGTGGGCAACCGCCGGGCACGAAATCCGATGCAAACTGCCAGCCGAAATTTTTGGTCACATGTATTTATTATAACTACAGTTAAGTTGGCGGAGATTCTGGTAGGAGCGCCAAAATTGGCGGGCCCACCATATTTGGTGGGCCTATCTGGACTTAACTAAAGTTAGCTAGAGTTTTTGTAGGGGCATCTGGCATTTGGGAGTAAATGGCCATAACTTTGGCTAGGAAAGGTGGTTTTGGACGATTTCTTTTTTGGATTTTGGCTCTCTTCGACCTTATGAAGCCATTGGCATAGGTTTCACAACCATCTGAGGTCATTTGCAGGTGTTTTTGCTTCGTGGAAGTTCGAGGAGCCACCAGGGTCAAATCAGTTTGGGAGCTGCATTAGGAATTGTGCAGCCAGTGAATGTGGAACGAAGCTCATTTTTGAAGATGTTCAACATTCTGAATCCATTTCTACAGCTTGTTTTGCCTTCTGAGGCATTCTTCTCACTGTTTAGCTTCAGGGAAGCTTTCAGGGCCACGAGGGCCATTTCAGTGCTTGAGCTGTTTGGGGGCTATGTTCATCCGTTTTTGGTGATTCAAAAGCCTATGTCTACTATTTTCGACCTTCTGAGTCTAGTGGAAGAGGTTTCAAAACCAATTGAGGTCACATTTACCTGGAAATTCTCCATGCAAGTTTAAAGGGCCACTAGGGCTAATTGGAGAAAGTACTGTATAAGGTACAAATTTCACTGTTTAGTGTTTGGGAAAGAGCATGTTGAGCTAATTCCTATCTTCTGATTCTGTATTTACAGTAAGATCTGTCCTTTGAGACACCCATATTCTTGTATTAGCCTTTGTAGCATTTTTAATACAAGAGGACAAGCCTAGTTTGAGAGGTTTGGTCCAGCAGATGTAGCCCAGAGTGGGGGTGAACTGCTTTATCATTTTGATGTCTTTATTTGCTGAAGATGAGATGCTAAACAAAACTGATATAAAGTTTTAAACAACAAATAAATATAACTTGCATACACACATAATCACCTGTTCAGCTGCAGAAAGTTACTTGTCTGATTCCGCAAGACCTTAAACTTCAAGTATGTGTATGTCAAAGACTTCTAAGTGTTTACTTTGTTATTTCTTTAGGCAGAGCCTGTAGAGGGCCATGTAGCCTCTGGAACTCATCATATTTTTAGAGGTGACATGTCCAGTGAATGCCCCTACAGTCTATCTCTGTATAAGAAATAAGAAGTTTATACATTTTTAGAGGTCATTTGGAGTGTCTAGCTCATAGTTGAAATTATTGGAAATGGATACCTTGCACCCTTAAACAAGTACATTCCATTTGCAAATCAAAACCCCTTTTATCCTAAGTCATTTCATAAACTATACCCCCACTTTATGTAATTAAAGTCCCCCAAGTTATAATTCCTCAAAACCCTTTCAACTCACTAAACCTTGGTGTATAGTTAAAACATCCGCCATATAACCCATGGTCCCCACCTTTTATTAACCCATTGATTATATAAAAATCCCGTGATTACTTTTTAATTAATCACAAACAATGTAAACTTTGAAACGGGAACCCATATTGTTACCCGTTTTGTAGAGATACCAAAAAAGTGACCCGATTTCGAAAAGGAGTTATGCAGAACACACATGTGTTTTGAAAGCTTAGTTTTTGCCACTATAATTTTTTTTATGTACATTGCGTTTTATAATTTGGTAGTGTTTTTTATGTTGATTAAGAACGTGGTAATTCTGCACCAGAGTCTTTTTTTAAATGGTTTTTTTTAACTTTTTTAATTTTCTAATGTATGAAATGTAAATAATTATTTTGTAAACTTAATAATTTTTGAAGTGGTATTTTTCTTCATATTTTCTTGTTTTTATTTTAAATTTATTTTTTTTGTAGTGACGTTTTTATTGTTTCGCATATTTAAAAAAGAAGGTTGATATTTGAATTTTCAATATTCTACATATTTATACATTGTTAATTAATTTTTCAATCCACAAGAAATAATTGTTTCTAAAAAACAATATTTTCTAACAATTGACATAAAAATAGCCATTTTTAACATAAATATAATTAAAAAGCTACACGTTTTGATATTTTTTTTCTACAATTAACATGCGAAAATCAAAATTTTTATATGGAAATTTTAACTAAAAATAGTTAAATAATAGTTTTTTTTTTATGAATTTCATATCAAAAAAATAATAATAATCATTTTTTTTTTCAAAAAATAATGGTTAACTGAAAAATTAATGCAAAAATCACATATTGCAAATATTCAACGCATAACAACCTTAATTGAGTGTATATTCTTCTCATAAAATTTCAAAGTCAAAACATTGCAAGTATAACTACGTAATAGTTACATAATATGAGCTTGATTTCCAAGCATAACTTAAATTTAATCAGCAATGTCATGTAATCCAAACTCTTCGTCCTCTAGAGTTTCATCATTGTTTTCGTCCTCAATATTTTTTGCTTCCTTTTGCTCATTTTCGTCTTCTAATGGATCTTTCATGTCTGCCAATCTTCCAATGTATGTCTTTCCAAACATCCCATGTAATGGTGGTTGAGGTTTCTTTGCCTTTTTTGTGACACGTGATTCACTAAAGTCCCCTTTCTTCAACCCAATTTCTTGCATTGCATCTAGAAGAAATTGAAGAGAATTAATTCTTTGTTGAATGAAATTGCATTGTAATGGATCTTTTTCAATTGCAATGCAATTTCTTCCTTTTTGGAGGCATCATGCTAGTGTTGTGCCTAGTTATCAAGCACAAAAGAAATAATGAAGTAAATTAGTAGAATGACATATTAATTAAAAAAATAACATATTAAAATTCAATTCTATATAATAAAACTTATCTGAGCCAGAAAATGAATCTAGAACCCAATCTCCTTCATTTGAACATAAGTCTATAAGATAGTTAATCAATAATTGTGGTTTTTGATAAATGTTAACTATCTCTCCTTTTGCTTCTTTGTCTTCATATGTTAGTTTTCTCACAATAGCATCATAACTCAATATTTGGCTATGACTCTTTCCGTCCACCCGATTAAAAATCATAGACATAAAACTATCATCTTTTGCCCAACTATCGATATGAATGAACTCACAATCATTTATAAATACTTGATCATCACGGTTAAGAAGATTTGACTTTTTCCTGTAACATGAAATAGTAAAAGTTCAATCAACTTGTACATAAATGAATTTTTCAACATTAATCACATATAAATTTTAAACGTCTTACCATGTAAGCTGCATCCTTGAATTTGTTTTCCCTTTGAAGCTTGACAATATCATTGCCAATTGTGTGTCTGAATGAAATGTCACAAATCTCCATAATGGTGATGACGTGACTTCTACAAATCCCGCAACTAGTTTACTAAAAGCTTGATAAGTATAAGGGTCACTATGACAGTCAATATTGGAACATTGAAACCATGGGGAATATCTGCAATAACTAGGGCATACTCCCTTTTAGATATGAGTTTAGCAATGTCTTCACAGTCGCCTTGTATTACTTGATATTGAACAGTGTCTAGCCCATTCCAAATGAAATGAGTAAGAGTTGGATCAAGTTCAACATTCTTAACACGTTGCTTCCTTAGTCTTTCGGTCTTTATTTTTTCAACAAAGGTTCTGAAGCTAGTTGGCGCCCCATTATCATCCTTCTTCATCTTTTATAAAATAAACAAATATATTTGTAAGTTATAAATTAAAAATAGTACACATATGAATAAAAACGAATGTGTAAATCAAGATACCTTTTTAAATGCAAGATAAAAAGCTTTTAATGTTGATGTAGAACTTGAATCTGGATAGTTACGTATGACATCATCCCAACTATCTTCATTCAAAAATCTAACCATTTGTTCTTGAATTTTCATGTAAACTTTGTGACTACATAGATAAAGTAACAAAAAGTCAATATAAGGATATGTATAACATACCAAGAACAACATGTTTTATTTAAAAGAAAATTATAATCTAGAAAAAAATAAAAATAATTCAACAAACTTACTTTTGAAATTCCTCGGACATTTCTTCAATGATAATTCCCCCGACTTCACACGAGATAATATTGTTTTGACAATTTTTTCATCTTTCACTCCTTGCATTGCTTTCCAAGGTGTGATAGTCATATCTTCTGGAAGCTACTTCAAGTCAGGACCTAATTTACTTCCACCACATATCAATGGCTTAGACTTTTTAACCTTCTGGTTTTTAATGCCACTGTTTTCCCACATGCTAAAAATCTCATCAATCAAGTTCCAAACATCTCCAGTTCTAAATGCCAATTGGAAAATGTTATCAAAACCTCTGAATATATCACTAGGAAGGTTGCATTTTCCACCTTTTGAATTGGGTTTCTCTTCAATTTGATAGCCTATTTCCATACAACATTCCCTTCGAAAATCTGCAGTAACATTTATCCTATCCCCACCACATTTTTCTTGAAATTCACTATGAATAAATCTAACCCTTTGGATGAAAGTCATAGAAATCCTATATTCATTATCTGAATTATGATCCCATGCCACTAACTTTGCTTCTATATCCGATAAACCAACGTAAATGATACATTTCATTGTTTCAAAGCATGGGTTATTGGGATATTCCTCCATCAATTGTCTTTGAGCTTCTACAGAATGGTTCCGCCCAAGCACATAATAATTGTATTCAAAACATTTTGACTTATCAAATGCTTCTTTGTTGGGAACTTGAACTGGATCAACAAGAAGCACATAATTAACCACATGAGCATATGGATTATACCTCATCAATGTCTTCAAGTTGTGAACATTCAGATGGTGTGGCTTTCTGACTTGATATTGACATTGTCCTTCACTTGCCTTATAGGTTTGTCTGACATTAAGCTGAAATGTACGACCACCATCAATTAAGTTTTTCTTTGTCAAATTATGTGGAATGGCATTTTGTTTTGTTTTGATAATTCCATCCTATAATTCAGCTCCTGGTGTAATGATTTCTCTGCTTTCTTTTGAAGTTTCACTATCTTGTTCTTGACTTCTGGTAATGACTACTTCAAAATCTTCAACTTTACTTTTCTCCATCATAACATTCTCAACAAATTTATTTTTTGGCGTTTTTACTTTTGGTCTTTTACGGCTCTTCTCAGTTCCAATGTTATCTTCAGTAACGGTAACATATGCTTCACTGTTAGTTTCAACTTCATTTCCATCAAAAGTAACTTGTTTACCCTTGCTAGATTTGTCCATTAGAGGCCTTTTTCTCTGATCCTTTGGATTTAGTTTTGTAGCATCATCAATTACTACATTTCTTTTTTTTTCCATATCTTTTTCTGGCACTGAGTAAAAAACGCTGACAACTTTCATGATATCATGCTCTATGAAATGAATGCCTCCCAACCTAATTGAAAAACTTTCAAAAAAATTCTGTCAAATAAAAGATCATATGTCAATAAAAACACAATTAAAAAAATATAGCGAGGCACTTTCAAGAAAACAAAATACAAATATAAATGACAATACTTATGATGTTTTGTTTCATCTCATTTACAATTTGTTTACACAACTTTGTAGAGACATCTCTCGTGTCATACAATGAATATGTTAGTTGATATTTAATCCTTTCATGTGACTTAGGAGCTTTTGTAAGTATGTAAACAAATTCAGTGTCTGGTACCAAACACATATCTATGACTCTTCCCATCAGCTCAAAAATTCCATTTTCATTCGGTATATCAATATATAGATATATGTTCACACTTTGACTTTCTTTTTCTTTCACATACCATATTCTTGATGGGAATTTCACCTCTTTTGAATTCTTCCAGTCTGAAATCATCTTCTTATCATTTGAGGCACTTGAAATATTTGTAGCCATGAGCTGAGGTGGAGTTCATTCACCAATGTTTTTAGAAGATGCACCTTTAAGTGTCTTTGGTCCAGACATATTCATAGAAATCTTCTTTGATGCCATTTTCCTGAAAAATAGAAACACAAATTAGTAAACAGCAAAAATATATTAACTTAAATCCACAACGAAAATATATCCTAAATTTTTAATTTGTATAATCAGATAATTTAAATTAAAAAAATATTAACACTAAGAAATGGCAAAAGCCTACTGACACCACCCTGTCCATCCACGGAGTGGCAAGCGATTTCCCCACCACTTACCTTGCACGCCCCCTACCCCTCTTCCCCCTCAACTGACCCACGCCACCCCACCTCGCAATTGGACAGCCATCCAACAGCACCCTTACCCCCCTTCCACACCTCCCCCCTACCCCCACGCCATGCCACCCCACCCCCCAACCACTTCCCCTGCACGCCCCCCTCCACCCCCTAGCCCCACTACCAGCCCACAACCCTAATGCCACTCCACCCCCCTTCCGCTCTCCCCAACCTCCAACAGCCCACCCCCTTCCCCCCAACGTCCGCCATCCTAGCCCACCCTTACCCACCTTCCACCTATTCCACCTACCCACCTCGCCCCCAAATGAACCACCCCTCCCCGCAATCGAATGGCTACCCTAGCCCATGTTTACCCCTCCTTCCCTCTACCCCTTAACCCCCCCCCCCCTACCTCACTCCCCCCAAACTCACCCCTCATCCACCCCTCCTCCCTTCCTCTCACCTCACCCCTCATCCCCCGGCCCCCCCCCCACTACCTGCGGCCACCCCTACCCCTTGTTCCCCCTCACTCTACCCCCCCTCATCCCTCATCCCCCTCACTCCCCTTGCTCCCCCTCACTCTACCCGGACCCCCCTCACCACTCACCACCTCCTCCTTCCCAACCTTCCCTCTCACCCCTCGTTCCCCCCTGCCCCTCTCACCCCCACCTCACCTCACTCTACCTACCCATCCCCGCCTCACCTTTCATCTCTCCCCTCACTCCCATTCTCCCCCATCTACCTAGCACTCCCCCCTCACCCCTCATTCCCCCTCATACCCCCTCCCCCCCCACCTCACCCCTCCTTCCCCCCCTCACTCTACCTCCTTTTACCCCTCATCCCTCCCCCTCACCCCTCCCCCTCACCTCACCCCTCTACCCGGGTCGCCCATCCTCCCCCTCATCCCCCTCACTCTATCTCCTTCTAACCCCTCATCCCTCCCCCATCACCTCACCCCTCTACCTGGGCCCCCTCGTTCCCCTTCATCCACCCCACTCATTCAACCCCACTCCCTCTACCCAGCCACCCCCAAACCCTTAACTCACCCCACCCTCCCTACCTCTATCTCCCTTAACACCCTCAACCCCACTCCCTCCACCTCACCCTTACCCCTCACCCACTAGCCCCCCTCCATAATCCCCCCAACCCACCTCCATAACCCCCCTATCCCCTCGACCCTCCCCGTCTACCCATGGGACCTTACCCTCACCCTCACCCTACTCCCCCCTGGGAGACCCCACTAAATCTACCTATCTCTACCCCCAGCGGTCCCCCCTTAACCCTACCCCAACCCCACCCCCTTAACCCCCATCCCAAACCCCTTAACCCTACCCCATCCCCCCTCCAGCCTACCCCCTTAACCGGCCACCTATACCGCCCCCCTCCCCGCCCCCGTTAACCCCCTTCCCAAAACCACCCCCTGCCCCCCATTAACCGTACTCCACCCCCCCACCCCTCGTTAACCGTACTCCACCCCGCCTCCCCCCGCCCCACCCACTTAACCCCCCCCCCCCATTAACCCGCTTCCCAAAACCACCCCCTGCCCCGCGTTAACCGTACTCCACCCCCCCCCACCCCTCGTTAACCGTACTCCACCCCCCCCCCTCCCCCCGCCCCACCCACTTAACCCCCCCACCCAACCCATACCCAAACCACCGCCCGCCCCCCCTTAACCTTACCCCATCCCTGCCCGCCCCCCACCCAACCCATACCCCCCCACACACCCAACCCATACCCGCCCGCCTGCCCAACCCAACCCCGCCCACGGAACCCAACCCCGCCTCCCAAACACCCCCACCCGCCCAACCCATCCCCGCCCACACACCCACCCAACCCATACCCGCCTGCCCAACCCATACCCGCCCCCTGCCCGCCCAACCTAACCCCACCCCCCGCCCGCCCAACCCAACCCCACCCCCAAACCCCCCCACCCAACCCCACCCTCCCCCCCGCCTAACCCAACCCCGCCCCATCCGCTCCCATCCCTGCCTTGCCCCCACCCAACCCCATGCCCCACCCAGCCCCCTCCCATCCCCGCCCTGCCCCTCCCCCTCACCCTCCCTCCTCCGCCTCCGCCTCCTAACCTCCTCTCGCTCAGACGACCACCTGGGCACACCTGCGGGCCGTTGGGGTGGCGCGGGGCTGGTGGCAACGCCCCTCCCCGCGCCACCCCAGCGCGGCCGAGTGATCGTCCGAGCGGGAGGAGGTCAGGAGGCAGAGGTGGAGGCGAAGGAGGGAGGGCGAGGAGGAGGGGCAGGGCGGGGTGGGGATGGGAGGGGGCCGGGCAGGAGGCAGGGTTACGGGAGGGGGTATGGGTTAGGTGGGGGGTATGGGGGGTCGAGGAGGGGGGGGTATGGGGGGGCGGGTTAAGGGGGTTGGAGGGGGGGTATGGGGGGGGGTGGGTTAAGGGGGTAAGAGGGGGGCAAGTAGGGGGGGGTTAAGGGGGGGGGTTGGGTTAAGGGGGGTGGGGGTGTATTGGGGGGCTGGTTTAGGGGGGTGGAGGGAGGCGAGTAGGGGGGGTTAAGGGGGGTGGGGGTGTATGGAGGGGCGGGGGTTTAAGGGGTGTTGGGAATGGGAGGGGGGTTAAGGGGGATGGAGGGGGGCGGGTTAACGAGGGTGGAGGCATTGGGGGGGGGGGGGGGGGTAAGGGGGTGGGTGAGTGGGGGCGAGAGGGGGGATGGGGGGGGGGGTGTGGGGGGGGGTGTGGGTGGGTGGGTGCGGCAGGGGGGATGGGTTTGGGGGGGTGGCAGATGGGGTAGGGTTAAGGGGGGCTTGCCAGGGGTATGGGTAGGTTTAGTGGGGGGCACCCCGGGGGGAAGTAGGGTGAGGGTGAGAGTAAGGTCCCAGGGGTAGATGGGGAGGGCTGAGGGGATGGGGGGGCAGGTTATGGCCAGGAGGTGAGGGGTAAGGGTGAGGTGAAGGGAGTGGGGTTGTGGCGGGGGGGTGAAACAGGGATGAGGAGTGACAGGGGGGAGTTGGGGGTTGTGGTGGGTGGGGTAAGGGGGATTTAGGGGTAGATTGGGGAGAAACGAGGGGTTAGGTGAGGGGGAAGGGAAGGGGAGTTGGGTAGGGGGGCAGGTGGGTAGCTCCAGGGGAATGAGGTAGGGGGCCGGGTAGGGGTAGGGGTCGTGTCGGGTAGGGAGGTCGGGCGGAAGGGGGGTTGAGGGGTGAGGGGGAAAGGGGTTGCTAAGTTTGGGGAGGGGCCCGGAAGGGTGTGCGGAAGGAGTGGGTGGCCGGCTGATTGCAGGATGGGGTTGCCCTCGGCCCACCATGCTCACGTCAAAAATATTTGTTAGTTTGGTTGACAAAAAATTTTAAGTTTATAAAAAAAAAATCCAGTGGCTGGTCGATTGCAGGATGGGGTTTCCCTCAACCAACCATGCTCATGGCAGAAATATTTCTTAATTTGGTTGACAAAAATTTTTAAGTTTAGAAAAGAAATCTACTTTGTTAAACTAATTTAATATGAGAAATTTCAAAGAAAAAATTTAACTGACCTTTCAATTGCAGAAATTCTTCGTTGAATATGTTGTTGATCCCAATGTGGCTGCTCCACAAATTCGCTCCAAGTCTTTTAACGAACCTCAACAAACCTTGATGTAATGTGAGTAATAGTGATAATGGTATATATAGGTGAAACTACGAAGATGTTTTATCGTACGATGAATGTGGGATTAATTAGTTTTAATAAATTTTAACATTTTAATTTTTTTATGGCGATGAATGAAAATATGATAAAGCGAACAGTTTGTAACTGTTTTATAGCGGGGTGAATGTGGGATTACCTTGTTTCTAAATGTATTATAAAAATTTAAAAAAAAACATTCATTTGTTTAGTAAAAATTATATACTTTGACTATTAAAATAATTTAGGTAGAAGTTGTAGTTTACAATTTTAACTTTAACGATTTATTTCATAAAAAAAAATTAAGTTTACATTTTCCATTAAATTGCATAATAAAATAATGAAGTGAAATGTATCTCACAAACTTTTAGGAGGGAAATATTTTCGCGAAAGTTTTTGGTTGGAAAATTTTTGGAGGGAAATATTTTCGCGAAATTTTTTTGGAGGGAAAATTTCATTCTCTAAGCTATATAATATCCTTAGGAGACTCTCCATTTGTATCATTCAACGTCTTCTATTTGAAAGGGATGGATTGTCCTGATAGTGAAGTTTCGATTTATACAGCATCAACATCTTCCTCGTGTAACAACTCTATTCATATGGATGAATATAGTGGGAATTCTTCCACTATGAATAGAAAGTCAATTCTTCCACTTAGTCCTAATGCTAAGGACTATGAGAGCAACATTGATGAAAGAGGGTATGGAGAATTTCAAATAAATAAAGAGTCACAGATTCCACTTAGTCCAAATTCGAAGGACTATGAAAGCAGTAGTGATGATGAGATTGATGACAAATTTCAAAAGAATGGAGTTTCATGGTGTCCACTTAGTCCTAATTCTAGGGACTATGAAAGCAGCAGTGACGAAGAGCAAGATGGTGAAGTTCAAAAGAATGGATTGTCATGGTGTCCACTTAGTCCTAATTCTATTGACTATGAAAGCAGCAGTGATGAAGAGCAAAATGGTGAAGTTCAAAAGAATGGAGTGTCACAATGTCCGCTTAGTCCTAATTCTATGGACTATGAAAGCAGTAGTGATGAAGAGCAAGATGGTGAAGTTCGAAAGAATGGAGTGTCATGGTGTCCACTCAGTCCTAATTCTAAGGACTATGAGAGTAGCAGTGATGAAGAGCTTGATAATGAATTTGAAAAGAATGGAGTGTCAAAGTGTCCACTTAGTCCTAATTCTAAGGACTATGAGAGCAGCAACGATGAAGTGCATGATGATGAATTTCAAAAATATGGAGTGTCACGGTGTCCAGTTAGTCCTAATTCTGAGGACTATGAGAGCAGCTTTGATGAAGAGCGGGATGATGAATTTAAAAAGTATGGAATGCCATGGTGTCCAGTTAGTCCTAATTCTAAGGACTATGAAAGTAGCTTTGATGAAGATCGGGATGATGAATTTCAAAAGTATGGAGTGCGACAGTGTCCAGTTAGTCCTAATTCTAAGGACTATGATAGCAGCAGTGATGAAGAGCGAGATGATGAAATTCAAAATAATGGAGTGTCACGGTGTCCACTTAGTCCTAATTCTAAGGACTATGAAAGCAACAGTGATGAAGAGCGCGATGATGAATTTCAAAAGAATGGAGTGCCACAATGTCCTCTTAGTCCTGATTCTAAGGACTATGAGAGCAGCAATGATGAAGGACATGATGATGCACTTAGTCCTAATTCTAATGAGTATAAAGGTAGCAGTGATGAAGGACAAGATGATACACTTAGTCCTAATTCTATGGACCATCAGAGCAGCACTGAAAATGCACATGAGGAAGAATATCCAATAAACATCGAGTCAAAATTTCCATTGAGTCCGAATTCTATGGACTATGACAATAGCACTGAAGAAGGGGAAGATGAAGAATATCCTCCAAGTCAGTATTTGAAAAGCACAGTTGATCATAGTGTGGATAACATTCCTCTTAATGATGGAGATGTTGCCAAGAAATATTGTATCGAGGAGTAGGACCAGACCTTTTCGTATCAATGCAAGATGTTCTAGTTATACAAGGGGTAGAGCAGAATATATGACGAGAAGAAATTCTATCAGCGCACTCATTTCAAGTGAATGTTGCCAAAAAGATTGCTTGAAACATATGGATTTCAAATTTTCATTTGAGAGCAGGAAGAGATATTTGTCAATGAATAAAAACATGCAAAATTCATATTTATTTTGGTGCATGCAATCTACATTGTCAGGTTATGATTATCATATTAAGACTTTATTTATCTGTAGAAAAGCTTTCAAAATGTTTCATTCGATTGGCAATTTTCATCTCTCGAGAATTCAAGAAAATTTGGAAAAGGATCCCACATTTTATTCTGAAATACATCATAAAAGACAGTTTGGGCCATTATCAAACATTGCAATGTCATGCATGAAAGATTTCTTTTCAAAGCATGGAGAGTGTATTCCAAATAGAGAGACAATACATATTCCAGATAATTTTTTGAGATGCGAAATCTACAACTTATACAAAGAATATGCAAAAGGCGCTGAGGGACATGGCCGGTTTATTACATATCAATATTTTGTGAAGATATGGAAGAAAGAATTCAATAATGTCCGTATTACTAAGAAGACAAGGATGGGGATTTGCAATACATGTGCTTCTCTTAAATAAAAAAGGGACAAATGTGAAGGGTCAGAAAGAGGTAGGCATTCATAACTTTAACTTTTAAGATTGTATATTCATCAAGTATGAAAACATATTTCTTAATGGATTTCTTTTATGTTGTGTAGATTCAATTGTCAAAGAACTTTAGGAGCATCGTGAACAACAAACAAATGAATGGAAAAAGTTGTACAAGCATCGAAAGAAGTGTTATGATAATCTGAATAAATATTTGGGTTTGATAATTGATGGTATGGACCAGAAGAAAACACTTTTACCACATTTTGTTCGCACACCCAAAAATTTACAGGAGGAAAATTTTATTTAGTATCACTTGGTCTGTTGTATGGTCTTCAATGGGAAAATTTTTCCAAAGGTGTACTTCACAGCTCCAAATATTCCTAATGACGCAAATCTGACCATAACCATAATTCATGATGTGCTTTCTCATTGATCTGGTAATCTTCCTAAAGTTTTGTGTCTACAATTGGACAACACTTGCCATGAAAACAAAAATCAGGTTGTTTTTGGATATTTAAACATGCTTGTTGAATTGAGAATTTTTCAGAAGGTAAAGGTTGGTTTCCTTCTTGTTGGGCACACTCGTGACCATATTGATCAGATGCTCAGTCATTTTTCAGTCACATTGAGGAGGAAGGAAGATGGGAGCTTGCCATCATTAATTGAATGTATTAAGAAATCATACATGCCAGAGCCTACTTTTGATGTGTTGGAAGAAACTATTGACATGTGAAGGTTTATTATGGGATCATATGGCAAGGGGAAATGCATTGAACAACTTAATGACATTAGCTTCCAACATCAATTTATATCAAAAAAATTGATGGGAAAACACTAATATGGGGCAAGAAGTATTCAACTACTACAAAATGGGCACCGTCATTAGGTTTGCAATTTTTGAAGTTCATTCCAGATCATCCAATATTTGCATCGAAAATATTGTTATTACAATCATTTGGTGAAGTTCATAATGCACAAAAACAAAACAGAGATATAAATTATTCTGATTGCCTAGAAGAAATTAAAAAATGTATTAGATATACATATGAGTACTTTGACATTGCTGATTCAGTTTGGTGGGAGTCATTTTTCAATAATCAAAGTGATATCATTTCAACAAGAACAAATGAAGATATACCTTTGAAAAATATATTTATTTGGCCACAAAATATGTCGAATGCACATGAGGAAATAAACATTGTTGAACAGCAACAATCTCAAGGTATGATTAATTCTTCACAGGCAGAGGAAAGAGAGATGTATATTAGTTCCATAAGATCTCGTGCACAACGTGAAGCCATGGAAGACCTTTACAGGGGTTCAGTACAGGATATTAAGGAGGGTTGCATGATCGCAGTGCTAGCAGATGGAGATCTCAATGGCTATCCATTTTGGGTTGCTAAAGTTATAAAGGTCTTTACAGAAAATGAGGATGTTACAAGTGTTGAAGTACATTGGTATGCCACAAATACACACCCATTCAATGGTGTGTATAAGCCAGAGATGGTAGTTGACAAAAAAAATGGCGGAAAGAGAAAAATAAAGGGTACAAATATAAATCGTCGCCGCACAGACATATTGAAATTGGAGGATGTTGACATACTTGTTTATGACTTCAATTTAACAAAGACAAGAACTCTTCACTTCAAGATGATAGAGATTTTGAAAAGGTTGTTACCAAAAGGAACAATATTGAGATGGGAGTCTGCTGAAACCAGTCATAGATCTAGAAGAATTTTGTAACCTGAAATGATGGGCATGCATGTGGACTCAGATGGGGCACTAGTTGATGAAAGAGAAGAATATGGAACATCTTCATCAGCATCCAGTGACTCATCTGAAGATGTGAATTCTGATGGCGTGCAAGAAAATATGAGTGATTTTGAATAATTGTTTAAGACAGTTTATCTAACTGATGTATGCATCGTCTCTTGAAATAAAACATTTGATTTCCATATTGTGTTAAATGAGAAGTTATGAGTCACTTTTATGTTGTTAGATCATTTTACTAGCATTTTTTTTAAATTTTGAAGGTTGACCCTAAAAAAAAAAAAAAATCGTTCCAATATAATCACTTTTTCGTTTTCAAGCTATATTTTGCATGAAAATTTTGTTTTCACTGCCATTTTTAAAGCATGTTTAAAATTGTCCCTAAAAAAAAACCCATCGTTCCAGTATACACACTTTTCATTTTTAGCATTGTTTTTGATGTTTTTTTGGCATTTTTTGCCAAAGTTCCTGTTTTGAGTTTATAGTTCCTGTTTCAAAGTTTACATTGTTCACATTTCATTGTAATTAAACCCCGGGCCCTGCCAACCACATCCTAACTCCTTCAGTGCAACTTCACCACGCGATACCCCTTCAATATCCCACCTCCAGATCCAACGACGCATATCCATATCGCACAGTTTCATCATCTGACAGTTAAAGGTCCAAAAGAATGCGAGATTTGCGGTTTTAGCCGAGCAATATTTTGCTACATGGCAGCACCAGGTTATATTGCGTGCTCATGAAAAATTCTGCCCTCCACCCAAAAGTGGTGTGATATGGCAAAAGTAGCCTGACCACGTAAAAGAAATATACCCACTATTCATGTGCCAAATTCTCATGCCAAAATGTAACCGTTGTTGGTTAAAAGGCAAAAATAGGCCCATTTTTCTCTTTTCACTCATTTTTGCTACAAACCTCTATTAACCAATTTTGAAACTTTGAACCTCTCTGTAACCATTTTAACCACCTTTTGAAACCAGAAGACCCTACAGACACCAAATTGAAGCAGAGAATGCATAGTTGAAGGCTCAAAAACCTATGTTGCTACCACATAACCCTGTTTACACACCGAATCGTCATTTTCCAGGTATTCTTGAAAGAACTAGAACAACCCTATAAATTTAAGCTATGCACAATAATTATTAAAGGGTTAATTAATTAAATTAATTAAAGAACCTTGCTAGACTGAAGAAAAACTTATTATGCATCCAAAGGCCCTTTTCTATAGAATATAATCACCCTCCCCATTGTTCCAAACCTTTTGACCTTACTCCTAAAGCCACAACAAAAGGTAATTCAGTTGAATAAACCAAATTATGGCTTCCCAATGCACTCTAGATGTAAGACCCCCGCAAACCCCTCACCTAGATATTGACCACCTCCCATTAGCTGACAGAGAATTTCAAATTAAAGACATTATTTTCCCTAGCCACCTATTGAAACTCCACTGCTAGAGTAAAGAAAAATTCTTGAACCAGAATGATGACATTCACCTATGGGAATCAAATTTTCCCAAGTACTTGTTCCCACATGTACACCTATTCCCAGAAATCATCCACTTCTACCAAGCTTGCTATGTCCCAAGTCAAAGACCCATAGTCACCCCTGGCCAAGAGGTTTTATTCACCATTACTACAGAGTCAATAAATCAAATGCTGCAGATCTAGCCAAGCCCAAATGAAACACCACTTTCCATTGAAGCTTTACTTGAACTCTACACAAAGCTAGAACTTCCCAAGAAAGCTCAAATCTTTCAGACTTTCATCATTGAAGAGTCTCATACTCCTACAGATAGTCCTCCATATGCTGCCACCATTTTCTCTGAGAGAGCCAAACAAATTATAACCATGCTCTCTTGTATTCTAGGATATACCACTGATGAGCATGTGGATGAGGTTATACTTTTTTTTTCTTTCTATTTTTTCCCAAGCAAGCCTCTAGCTACAGTTTACGAATTTTTTTCAGTTCTTGGCAAATAGAATCCATGAATAGTTTATCAGATTGCCAAATGAAACAGTATTCAAATACTCGTCAGTATTGTTTCACATGTTCCTATATTTTCAGTCAGACAAATTTCCAGTCAACATCCAAAAGTTAGACACTAAGGGCCATCCAACATCTGTCATATTTTTGACACCATTGATCCAAATATATTCCATTGTTTTTAGTTATAAAGAGTTCATTGATTCATTTTTTCATCTAGTTATAAACATGCTAACCAGTAGCTATCAACCCAGGATCAGTGAGGAGATTAAGAGAGTTTTACAGTTGGCTAAGAATAGTAGAGTGGGAGATTGGTATCTATACCAAGACCACACAGAAATCAGGATATATGGATGCCAACTCACTTACTACAAGCTGCCCAAATACCTCCCCATGAGGATATTTGCATTAGAGTATTTCGGGCAAATCATACTCTTATGAGGTTAATTTTTTATCAGCTAGGAAGAAAACTCAGTTTAAGATCAAAAACCAACTAGGCCCTTTTATTTGTAATAATAGGGAAGCTAGACAAGAGGTAGAGAAAATATTACAACAAATGAACTTCAAAAGCAGTTTCATGTGGCAGTATGACCTTAATGGAGCCATAAACAAACCAAGGATCAAATTCAATTTATTTCCTTTCATACATGAGCCCAGGCCAAACATTGAAAGATATGGAAACCAGATAGAATGGTTGGAGAATACTTTGATAGATGTGGAGAATAATTTAATAGATGTGGAAAAGCAGATTGTTACTCGTTCCTTTCTGTAGGTTCCAACCCTACAAGAATAGATGAGTATTACTCCCATTCTATAGACTCCAGCCATGCAGAACAAAAATGTAAAATGAACCAAGGAGGAAGGTTCTAGCTCTAGGATGGACACTACATATGACAGGTTTGAAATTAGTTACAGGAAGAAGCCCAAGCTTAATCTTGTAACTGAGGACACCATTGAGACAGTTGAAATCACTGATGCTAACACAATGGTTGGAAAGAGTAAAGGTCTAGTAGTTTCAAAAGAAACTCATCAACCTTCTACCTCAAATACTCAAATCATTGAAAAGCAGCTTAGTATTGAAGTCTCTTCATCCAACAATCTAATGGATAAAGAGAAAGATATAAAAGAGAAGTATAAGGAAATCAAGTTGAGGAATGAGGCATTAAAGGCTGAAACATATGCCCATTACTTCAAACAAACACCTACCAATCAGAATAGATTAATGTCAGCCTTTGACATTAAGACTGGTAAGATGCAAATGACCTTTATGTAGCCTACAATCTAGTAGCCTAGATCTTCAGTAGACTACAGGAAGACAGAGTTCGAAGTTTTTTCCAAAGATGTTCTCCCCATTGACCAAATTGAATTCCATAAGCAAGCAGGTAAAATGATTTACTCCAGAATGACTAACAAAGCAATGACTATGGAGAAACTTCAAGTCTCATTGGATAATATCATAGCACAACTTAAGCTATAATAGGCATCCTCACAGGCCAAGGATAACGGAATCAAGTCACTGGAAGACTTGGTGATTGATATTCAATATAACCCAAGTGACATCAAGGTAGCAGAAAAACTAATAAAGAATAAAAATGAGGATACTGCTGCTTTGAAGAAACAACTGAAGTTGCCTCCTTCTGAACATCCATAGGCCAAGGAGGTCCTAGAGAGCAAAACCTAGTAGGAGGAAATGATGGATCTCATTCTTAAACTAAATGCTCAAATTAAAGAAATGGAGAATGAATTGGACAGTTTAATACACTTGAAACAGGTCAGCCTTGAGACAACCACTGCCACTGCTATTCCTACAATTACTACAATAGTTCCATCAACTTTGGCAGCTTCATTGGCCCCAACAGCTCCACTAGCTACAACACTTCTAGCTACAACAACAACTACATCAACAACATGTTCAACAATAGAAGTAACTCATCCAAGTGACAATGAAAGTAAACTGGTCAAAGCCATTGAGGATGTCCATTCAGACCACTGAAATAAATAGACTTAAAGAACATATAATAAGTCTAGAGGATGAGAAGAAATTGGCTCAGATTATGTAGAAAAATGAAGTACAGAAGTCAAACAGGTTGATTGAGAGGATAAAGAGCTTGGAAAAATAATTAACAGTGAAGGAGCCACTTGCCCATGAAAAAGAATAGCTATGGGCCAATATCATTGACTCTGTCAATGATATTTGACCATCTATACAAGTCATCTTTGAACAAAATGATTTAGTCAAAGAGGCTACTGAACAATTCAAAGAGTTAACACTGAACATGGAAATATGCCAAAAGAAGCCTCAAGAATAATCCAATTCCTTAACTCTAAAAATAAATATGAATTGTAGGAGCTGGAAATAGCTCACAGGACTAGCACTATACTAGAGGTGAAGAAAGTGCTTACCAAGAGGAACTTAATGATGCAGCTTGAAGACAAATGCCAAACCATGGAGCTACCTATAGACAGGTTCATGGTTAAGTTTGATACTTTGAGGCAGAAAGGTCTTCCAAATCCATTTGTAATAAATGATAGGTTAATGCCACATGAAGATGATAATAGGAAAATCAGAGAAGTGGCAAGGGAGCAAGCCAATAGTTCCTCTATGAAAGGGATGCCTATAGGAAAGGTTCTATGCCAAACTTTTGAGAACCTATTTTATCTCCATCATGAGGTAAAACATATTTATGTAAACAAGCCCACCTTTGAAAAATACATAGAAGCATATGAAGTTTACAGAAGAATGGTAAATATTAAATTACCAAACATAGAGACTTGGGAAAAGTTAAATGATTTATTTTGAAATTTCAAGGTAAAAGAGGATACGAAATAGTCAAAGAAAAGCAACAGGTCAACCTAATCAAAGAGTATAAGTCAAAGGGCAAAGTAAAAGGAATATTCAGCATGGAAAACAAACTACAAAGGAGAAAAGGGAGAAAAATATCTAACGACAAAGCCTAATAAATAGGGACAGATTGCAGCAGTTACATATCAGTCTCTATCTTCTTGCATGAAGATATTTATTTTTCCTTGAATAATTCCCAAAATAGTTTGGGATATTTTGTAATAAATTTTTGTATAAATACTTCATAATTTGAAGTATAGAGGGTGGATTTCTTGAAATTTCTATAGTTTTATTGATCTGAAACCTAAGGGTTCATTGTACCATTTTTTCAAGTCAGCAGATTGGATTGAGTAATAAAGGCATTGCATTACAGGATTCATGTGTTGGGCCACTTCCGTGAAGTATTTTCTATTTGTCAAATTTGTTATCTTCTTAATTGTTTCACATACTTACATGTTATCTAAATTTGAATGAAGTAACTGGAACATTATTACAGAATTTGTTCAATTACACTCTGTCTTGAACAGTTAATCATTTTCATGTTTTCTTCTGATATCCAAAGTAGGGAATCCTTCATTGCTCCCTAGTTTCGATTGACCTCTACCATTTCCCTCATAATCTGGTTTTAGGAACCCTTAACTGCTCCTTGACCCCGATTGAAAACCACTTCACCATCCAGCCTAAGATATTTGAATTTACTTAGCTACCTTTCCCTGTGAACATTATCTTTAGAACTTGAATCAGTCATGTTTTCTTGACACTTGACACCATCGCCCAATGGTAAAAGACATCCCTCTATCCATGTAAGTTAGTGATTCCACCACCAAATCAAAATTAGAACCAAATCTAAGCTTAAGTAACTAGCGTGAAGTCAATTAACTCAACAAAGCTAAATCATAAAGAGAGAGCCCTCTCTGAGCATTAGGAAGGTTAGATCCTGATCCCAAAGGTAGGTTTGTGGTTACCTTTATTATTTCTTTCATAACAACTCTAGGGAAATTTTAGAGTGATAACATAGTGGCGACCATACTGGGGAACAACCTTCAGTTTAATAAAACTTTAAGGAAATCTTAAATCTCATCTTTTGCACCTTAAGATCATTTTAGAGTTGTTAAAAAAGTTTCATTAAAAATTAAAAAATTAAAATTCTAGCTTCCAAAAGAACACATTATACCAGGGCACATCCAAATACAAACCCTGCTACAATAGTTAATGATCCTAATATAATTTTAAGAAAACCAAAAAAGGTAGAAACTCAAGGAAGTAGTAGTTAGTTAATTAAAGAAAATTCAATCCCTAAAGAGTTAGAGGATATTCAGTTTGACTTATCATTCGAGCTTTCTTTGTTTCGAACCAAATCTAAAAATTCAATTCATGATACTATAATAGACCCCAATTTTATTCAATTTATTGAATCAAAAAAGGTTCCTATACATCCTGCTTTAGATCAACATGTTTTGGATACTTTTGACAAACTAGAAGCTTTAACCTCAACTTTGATAAGGCATATAGATGAGGCCTATCTTCAACAATCAGTTGAATTAGCTGCGCTAACTACTGCTACCCCTAAAATTTCTATAGAGACTTCAAAAACTATAAATACAACTTCTTTTACTACCCCCTCACCTATAATATCCACCACAGTTCATTTCCATAAACCATTGATACCTCAACTTCCTCTCCAACCAAACATCTTAAGTTCATCTAGTTTATCTACAACCATCTCAAGTTCTTCTCCAAGCACCACTACTTTACCCCCTAGTCAAACCAAAACCTTAGCCATGGCATAACAATATTCACCTTTGGTCTTACCAGCTCAACTACATGCCATGCCCCAAGACTACCAAAGTAAAATAATTTTGTTTGATGCTAGTGGTGAATATACTACCCAATAGCATATGAATAAAATGACTAATTATTTTGAGTTACACAAGATTGATGAATTTGATGTGAAAATGAGGTTGTTTTCCCAAACACTAGCAGGGGATGTCAAGAAATGGTTTAAAGGTTTACCTCCCAATCATATTACTGATTTAGCTGCTTTCCATAGATTTTTTATTGATAGATGGGAAAGAAATAAAAACCCCTTACAAATATTGTTTGAATATGAAAACATTTGAAGAGCTCCTAATGAATCTGTTCAAGACTATTGTACTAGGTTCAACAATATCTATAATGCAATACCTACAAATATCAAACCTCCACCAGACTTAGCACTAGTCAAATTTCCTGATGGTTTTGACACTGATATGTCTTACCAATTAAGAGAAAGAAACCCTGAAACATTGGAACAGATGCAAAGTAATGTTGTTAGTGTAGAAGCCAATTTATTAGCTAAGAAAGCTAGGATGAGAAATGAGAAAAGAGTTACCATTAAAGAGGAACCATCCACTTTAGATGGTAATATAGATAGTTTAGCCAAAAGTTTATAAAAGATAATAGATAGATTATAAAATATGGAAAGAAAATCTCAATAGGAAAATCAACAAGCACCCCCAATTAGGAACCCCAACTTTAGGAAAAATCCTAATACTAGAAAAACAAGTGATGGTATACCTAATCAACAGGTTAGACCACCTTTCCAAGAAAATTATGCTAAAGGCTCATAAAACCATGAAGAAGAGGATGATACCCATATAAACCTATTAGGGATTAAAAATGAAGATGTTGTTTTTCTTACTCAGGAAGAACAAGAATTTTATATGTTATAGCAATTACAGTTCGAATCTGAAGAGTCCTTTGACTTCAAACAAGGCTATGAATCTACTATCTATGAAGTTCACAAATAGTATAGCCTTAGAAGTAAAAAGAATAAATAAGTTCCCACTATGAAATCAGTCCAAATCTAAACTAAAAAATATAAGAAGCTCCTGTGACCAAAATTCTACAAAGTCTCCCTAGAGGAACTCAGGAGACTTCCAGCCCAAAAATTGTAGAGATAACTTTCGCTGAAACTCAAACTGTAACTATTTCTCAAACTATTCCAAATGATAAAATTCAAAACAAAACTGTTGGTGAACAAACTGAGTTACCAAGTGCTAATAAAGAAGATAAAAGTACACAGGCCATAATTGCTAAGGAAGATCTCATACAATCAGGAAAAACTCAATTGCCATTCAACATCAAGACTGAGATAGCTAAGTTGAAAATATCAGTTCCTTTGACAGTGTTAGTGAAAAATTAATCATATAAAGCACAAATCATTGAAACACTAAATATAGGTGAAGGAGATGTTGTAAACCTTAATGATGATCAACCTGAGTTATTATTTGGTCCAAAAGTAAATGGCACACATCAACAAGGGGGTATCCCTCCATTCTACATTAGCTTAAATGTTCATGATAAAATCTTACATAATTCTATGCTAGATTCAGGGGCATCCCATAATCTAATGCCTAAGGAAATCATGGAAATATTAAATTTAGATATCACTAGACACTACGAGGACCTGTTTTCCTTTGATTCTAGCCAAGTCAAATGCCTTGGCCTGATTAAAGATTTGTGTGTAACTCTAGTCCAGTGCCTAATAAAGAGTATTGTTATGGACATAGTAGTTGCTAATATGCCACCAGAGTATGGAACGCTATTATCTCACTCATGGGGAGAAAGATTATAGGGATCTCTACAGTTAGACATGTCATATGCCACCATCTTTGTAATTGGTCAGCAAAGAAAGATTTACAAAGAAAAATTGATGAAATACATGGTAAGTGGTTCTGAAAAACCACAGAATTACCCTATATAATCCATGCATTTCGATATGGACTCATTTATCTTGTATAATTCAGAAAATGCCAAAAATGAGATCACAACTGTAGAAGAAAAATACAAAGCACCTAATAGTGAAAACATATTTCATGAGTCTCTATGGCATTTAGATTTTGATGGCTTTGTAAATAGATTAGGAGCAGGTGTAGGAGTTTGGATTCATAACATGGAAAATAATCATTCTGAAGGTCATGCCTTTAGATTAAAATTTAAATGCACTGTTACACAAAAATATCGTCACCATGATTATTTGTAGTTAGTATGGGTCTATATCACTTGTACTGTCCTCCTAAGCAAGTCTCGGAGCTCAGCTCTTCAAGTCAAGCTTTGAAAATGGGAGAAAGACATTAAAAATCAATGAAACTCTGGTTGCACACTTTCTCTCACTGTCACCTGCGGTCCCGCACCTTCTGTGTATAAAAACTGCGGACCTGCCCGCTCTGTCCCTAACGGTGTAGGTGCGGGCCCCTCTGAAAGTCAAAAGGCGCAAGTTTTATCTTAAAAAACTCACTTTGGGTCCATTCTAGAGGTTTCTAGAAGGAATTTTGACGTGGATTGTTCGCTCTGAGGTGGTTCATGCATCCCAAAAGAGAAGGAGCTAATCCCTTGATGAGAGGAGCTATCCCTTTGAACGAGGGCTTTATTCCCTTGAAGGAGGACCTAGTAACCTCCCTCCATTGCACTATAAATACAGGTATTGGGCTGGTTGCTGGAGAGGTTGGAAGTTGAACATTTTTTAGGGTAAATGCTGGTGAAATCAAGACTTCCTAGTTGAGCTTAATAGGAGAGATCACATACCTTTTTGGCTTCATTGGGGAGTGAGTGAAACTTGTCAAAGTAGAGGAGACTTCTTGCTGGACCTTGGGAGGAGCTTGTACAGCGTCAAGGCAAAGGTTGTAAAGTTCTTCTTCTTTTGAATTAATACAATCAAACTCATTTTTCTCAACAAATATCTCATGTTATTTGTTTCATGGACTCCTTGACTTTCATATTAAATATGTTTTATGCAATTGGCTTTTCAGGTGCTATTTAATTTGTTTGCCTTGTTTATGTTTGCAGATTCGCGACAAAGGAGCTCATTTGGATCGAAGGAGCGAGGGCATCCACAAGCTTGCGTTGGACCTAAGGTAGGCCCTAAAAACACTTGTATGCCATTGTTAATCAAAGCATATTTAGAGAAAGATAGTGTCTGGTTGGTTTGCCTGTCATTAGGTCTTCTTTAGATTCTAGGAAGGTCTATCTTGTCTGCAAGATCGACTTATTCCGTGTGACAAAATGGCGACTCCACTGGGGACTTGATTTTTTTCCTTGTTTTTACTTTGACCTGAGAAACTATGTTTTTGTTTCTGTTTTTGGCTCTTTGTGTATAAAATTGGGTAGAGTTTGTAGATCCAGGGTTATTTTTTGTTTTTCATAGCTTTGGGAGAGGACCGCACCCTAGCCGTTTGACACAGTGCGTACCTACCCATAGCTTGGCTTTTAGCACAAAGCGGGACCACACCTGTGTCAACTGTGGGCCTGCGGACCCTGTCAAAATTTTGAAAAAACCTAACATTTCCTCTGTTAGTGAGCTTAGTGTTTGTTTAGAAATTGTTATCCACTGCCCGGACCTGCATATAACTTGTCAGAAGCTTTCCTTAGATTGATTTCATTAGTGTTAGGGTTTTAAGTGAAATTCCTAGGAGTTTTGCTTATTGGGTTTGTTTTTCGTTTTAGTTGTGTAGGGGCTCTGAGCTTAGAAGTTGTAGGGACTTCATATCACCTTAGTGTCTACCAGCCTTCTTATGAGTCTGACCATTTATGAAATCTCCCCTTGTTGAGGAATCCGCTTTGAGTTTTCTCTTTACAAAACTTCGAAAAGCTTGTGTTTGAGAGTTTGGATTTTCATTTTCAAAAAGAAAACAAAATTGGTTGTTCTTGACTTATTTGTGATTCTGCATAAATTGGTCCTTAGCTTACATCTAGCTAAGTAAAACATCCTTAAAAAAGACTTTTAGTAGGCTTTGACCTCAAATAGGTTTTTATAATTTGTAGATCTCAAAGTTAGTCATTTTCATAGTTTTGAGTGTTTTATTTAAAAATATAAAAATCTCTTTTGGAAAAAAGTTTGTTTTGTAGTGATTGAGTGCTTTGAAATGAAAAAGGGAAATTTTTGTGAAATAACTAGTTGTCTCGTTTTGAGTGCATTGGAAAAGGACAAAAACTCTTCTTTTAATTTGTTGAATTGAGAAATATTTGTGTTTACAAAGTATTTGCATTCTCAAACTCTTTCTTAGTTTAGAAGTTCATCGAAGAGAAAAATATTGTTTAAATCATCTTAGGTGAATTTTTAGTGATTTTGAGTCGAGTCTTCATACCACGAGTTTCATCTCCGCACCTTTGGACCTAAACAAAAACCACTAAAATTAACGCTTAAAGTAAAATTCACCTAGTAACATTTTTATTTCTAGGGCTCGTATACACCAACTTAGCTTATGCTAGTGTCTTGGAGTAGGAGAGTAATTAACTCTCCAAGACAGTAAAAACAAACAAGTAGCTGTATCTTGTGGTAGGGAAGAAATCCAATTGTTGCATTTATGCCCTGGGAAAGCTCCTCTTAAAGGAGAAGCATGAGATCGTGTCCAAACCAGTGTGGGAATCAATCCTTCCTCATTGGGAACGACGCCAGATATTCATGTATTAAAAACGATAAACCTCGGATTAACCATTGTCGAGGAGCCTGGGGTCACTTGTTGGTAAACCTTGGATTATGTCAAGGAGCCTTCAAGGGGATTGAGCTTGCTACTCTGCCCTTGTGTACGTATCGGATCGTAGACTGTTCCCCCAGGTATATTTGTTTCAATTGGTAACTTTAGTGGCCATATTCTTTAGGACTCTTCCTGAGGTGACAGTGGTGGGAAGATCCCACTGTACCTGGAGTAGACGTCGGCTAGACTCACTTGGATTTTCTGGGGGGTTCTCTTCACTCGAGATGGTTAAGTGGAGAAACTTGTGCCAATCTATTCATTAAGCAGGTTTCCGAGGTAACTGTTCCAACCACCATTTCTGTATTGAACTCTGCGACTTTGGATTTCATCACCAACTAGTGTTTTCAGTACGGAAAGTTACTGTTTGTGTGTGTTTGATCTCCTAGATTCTTTAGGCGTGTGATTCAAATTTGTTTGGTTCTTTAGAGACTTTAGGTGCTTTTCATTGTGATTTTACTTTGTTTGCGTGTGAAGTAGTTAAAAGTTTTCAACTGTGGCTGAATTACCAAGGCAGTCCCGCAGACTTTGGGGCCAGTCTCTTGAGTTTGTAAATGTGGCTGAGTTACTGAGGAAGTCCCGTAGACTTCGGGGCCAACCTCCTGAGGAAGTACCGAGCCAGCTTGAAGGCTTGAAAGTCCTCGTAACTCCTAGAGACAGTAGAGTTGGGTCACCTGAAGAAGGAGAATCTTCTTTGATAGTACATCATGATTTTCAACCGTTAGTATCATATTATAATCCACAGTCAGTGTCTGTTTCTAAAATTTCTGGTAACTTTTCATCTACTAGTGATATAGGTGAAGAACCTGAAGTATCCGAGCCTGAAATTGAATTCGCTGCTACTCCGACATCGAGGTTTGTTTCTCCAACTTCTAGTGGTCCTGGTTCACCTAGGGTAGAAAGAGTAATCACCCAAGATCTTCCTTCTGGACTTATTGCTGTTGAAGAACTTGCTCCAGAAGAAGAAGTAGGCATCCCTATCCCTGAAAATCAACCTGTTATTGAACTAAGGGAGCGTGAATCAATTTTTTACAGTCCACCTAGGAGTAGTTCTTGGTATCTTTCTTTGAATAATTTTTTAGAAAACTCAGGGTTAAATTTTTCACCACCTCGTGCTCCTTATCACCCAACACCTAGAGGTTTTTATACTCTCGTAAATATGTCAGGACAGTCATCCATGTTTACTCAATCGCCCGAATCTTTTTTTGTACGGCGGTCCTTCTGTTCCCTCTGGGTATCAGTCACTTTATGGTACTTTTTTGGGAGCACCTCCTCAACCCATTGAGAAATGGTTATTAACTGGAAACAATGGTACTAAGCCATTAAGCATAGAAGACATTCTCATGATGTCAGGTTCTATTCCCAATCCTCTAGGGAAAATTTTAAGAACCCCCCCTAAATTTATAAATATAATAAATGGGTGAATCTCCATGGTATATAGGAAAAATGGAAGGCGATTTTATCAATAATATAATATGTATATATAATTTTTTGGCGAATCTCTCACCAGGCATGGCGAATATTTTACTCAATTACAAAATCTTGTAAGATCTTGGCGAGTCTTTTACTAAATAATAAAACTTTGTAAAGTCCTAGTGAATCTTAGCATTGTGAACTCTTAGAGAAGAGTAAAAATGGATCTATGCTGGTTTAATTCCCCCATTTAAATAGGCCACATTCCAGGTGAATACCATGGGTCAATAACATGTGCCATTTTGGTGAATACCATGTGCCATTTTTATTTTTATTAATTCTAATATTATGGTTAATAATGGTTTTTTGCATGGTACTAATAGCAATCTAGTCCATGGTATTTGTCCCATAGTATTTTTCCCATAGGTTTCACCTAAATATAACCCATTTCTTGAGTGTTCGTAAATATAAGGTGAATTATGGAGTAAATATAAAAAAATGTTTTATTTGTTTACCATACCTCTAGTTTATTTATATTTTTATTAATTTACCATACCTCTGTTACAAATATGGTATTTGGCCCATAGGATTCACTTAAATAAAACCTCTTTCTTGAGCCTTCATAAATAGAACAAGGGTTACGGACTAAATACAAAAAGAGGTTTTATTTATTTACCATGCGTCTAGTTTATTTATATTTTTATTTATTTACCATGCGTCTAGTTTATTTATATTTTTATTTATTTACCATACCTTTTGAGTAAGTATAAAAAGACATTTTATTTATTTACCGTACCTCCACTTTACTTTTATTTTTATTTGTTTACACTAGGTGACTTATGGAGTAAATATAAAAAATGTTTTATTTATTTACCATACCTCTCATTTATTTATATTTTTATTAATTTACCATACCTCTTTTATAAATATGGTATTTGGCCCATAGGATTCACTTAAATAAAACCAATTCTTGAAAATGGGCGAATGGATTCACTTAAATAAAACCTATTCTTGAAAATGGGTGAATGGAAGGTTGTAACTCCTAATTTCAAGGGCTAAATTTACCTTTTTTACCCTCTCCCTTAAAATAAGGTGGGCTATTTGAGGTGATTTGTAAAAATGTACTATGATACAAAATATTCGCCCACTAAAAATTTAAAACCCCTTAATTTCGCCAAAGGGCGAACATTCGCCCCTAAAATTATCCTTTCAATCCTCAGCCTCAAGATGGCCAGTTACCGCCTAGGGGGCAGCCTCAATTAACGCCTGGGGGGCAACCTCAAGGTACACAGTTTGCATCTGGGGTGCAACCTCAAGGACAGTACATACCTATCGGACAGTACGTTCCTCAAGGTCAACTGCAGACTCAATATGTACCCCAAGGTCAACCCTAGTATCAATTTATACCTCAAGGTCAACCCCAGTATCAATATGTGCCTCAAAGGTATCAACCCCAAGGTCAATACTCGAACCAAGGTTTCCAACCACCCTCCGGTCAAACATATGTTCAAGGAACGGGAAATGTACCTTTCAATTATCAATCCTACCCTCAATCCGGTTATAGTCCTCAGTATTCTCAACCAGTTATGGGTCAGTACCCCGGAATGAATATAGTGTGGGATCCATCGTAAGCTCAACAGGTATTGCAGCCAAGTGTACGGTTTTCATCTCAAACTGGACAACCCTTAGTTTCTGGTTCACCCCAGCAACCAGTCCAGTATACCATTCAAACTTCTGTACCTTTGGTAGTTTCTCAGCCTGGGCCTAGTACACCTCGTACTCCACCTAAAACGACTGCTACAACTACCGCAACATCTGTTCAATCTACCCCACCTACTTCTGGAGTATCGACAGCCCTGGTTTCTATTGTTCCTATATCTACTCCTCAGACATCTTTACCACCGTCTGGATCTACGATTCAAACTTCGGTTCAAATGCCTGTAGGACAACCTGGTTTAAGTACGGTTGTCACAAGTCAACCACAATTTACTTATCAACCGTACCAGGGACAGTACCAATTAGGTCCTGCTGTGCAGCAGCCAGTCTATCAGTATCAACCGTACCCAGGGTACACTTATCAACAACCTCAACAACCCCAGTACGGTCCGGTTAATCCTGGTTTTCCGGGAGGATACAATATCCTGAACGCGATTCCTGTTCCTAGTTATCCGGGATATCCTCCTCCTGGGGCTGGTCTCATGACCCAGAGTTTTAGGGATCCTAATCGGCAGTTACCGTTTATCGCAAATTTGGACTTACCTGATTTGTCGCGCCTAACGAACGATCCCATTAATTATCTTCCGTTTTGGCCGCCAATGCCAAATAAGTTGCCCAGTGACATTCCCAAGTTCGAAGGTAAATCAGGAGAGGACCCGTCAAACCATGTGATGACTTACCACCTCTGGTGTGCATCTAACTCCATTAAAGATGATTCAATCCGTCTTAGACTTTTCCAGCGCACTCTAATTGGTCTCGCGGCCAAGTGGTACATTGAGTTACCACGAGGCACTTTTTATAATTTTAGTCAGTTAGCTACCTCGTTTTTAACTCACTTTTAGTTGCCAGTCCGATATGACAATGGCACAGAATTGTTAACTTCGCTAAAACAATCGACATCCACTTACATTTCAGATCATATTCATGAGTGGAGACGTCGACGACGTTTAGTGAAGGTATTTATTCCGGATCAGATCTTGGCTGAGTGGTTTGTAAAATCTTTGTTGCCAAAGATCCCTGAAGATGTTGCTAAAGCCGGAGTTGTTACTGAGGAGCAAGTAATTTCTCAAGCACAGTACCTTGAATTTGTCTATACTCAGTCAGGTACGTTACACGAAAAAATCCCCGATCTTCCCAAGCAAAATCAAATCACTGCAGCTCCTTCGGGATCTCATGCCGCCGATGGTATGATTGGCATGGTTAACACTAAAAGTAAGAAGAAGTCTTCCAAGAATTCTTCCCCTATCATAACCTTGCCTGATTCCCCAAGAGGAGACTCTTCTGCAGAGATTTCCGCCGATATTCACGTTGTAGAGTCATCTACAGCAAAATCAAAATCCGGTGGGAAGAAGAAAGGAAAGAAGAAGAATAAAACGGACAAAATTTCAAAGGAGAAACCTACAAAGGTAGAAACCAATGATGAAAAGCACAAACCTCGTTATCCTTGTCTCATTTGTGATGATGAACATTTTACAAGAGACTTCCCTCATCGTGCAGAGGTTGCAAAGATTTTCAAGGGTTCCCAAACTCCTGCTGTTTTGAAGGATCCTTTTCTGGCTCAAGACAGTAAGATGATAGGTTCATCCTCGAATGCCAATGAAGAACCCATACTGATGATGTCCCATGTTAGGATTGTGACTCGATCGCAAGATTATGGTAGTAAAAGTCTTGTTGATGGTAAAGAAGCAGAATCTTCTCATTCTAATCCATCAACCTCAGCTCCCAGTTCTGATCCACTACAAATCGAGAAACCTAATCCATACTTGGTAATCAAACCGCCCGCCAAGGGTATACTTTGAAAGTCAGCTTTCAATCCACATGTGAGAGCGGCTCATAATTATAACATTGTCGAGGATTTAGCTGTTTCACCCTCAGCAATGTCGGCTTTGGAAGTGCTGCAATCATGTCCAGCACAACGTAAATTACTTTTGTCGGCTATAGGATCTGTTGATGTTCAGGACTCGAACCTAATGATTTTCGATCTAGAAAATAGTACACCGCGTTTGCCTCATCAAATGGCTTTCCAGATTCTAGTGATAGTCAAAAACAAGCCTATTCATCGGACTGTAATTGATGAGGGAGCCTCAACGTGTATTATGTCGATACAGTTTTGGAGATTGCTTGGTTCTCCTTCGCTAAATCAATCCCCGATGATTCTAAAGGCCTTTGATGGCCATGGGTTTCATCCTTTTGGCATTATATGGGATGTTCCTATAGGGGTTGAAGGAAAAACCGTTAGTCTAGATGTGGAGGTGGTTGATGCCCCTCTAGATTACAACCTTCTCTTGGGTCGAAGTTGGTCTTACGCTATGACAGTGGTCGTTTCATTGGTCTTTCGAGTAATAAAGTTTCCACATAATTTAAAGATCGTAACAATAGACCAGCTGGCTTACTTTTCATCTGAACCAGCCTCTTCAGAGAGTATTCAGCATGTTGGTAAAACAACTATCCCATATAAGGATGTTGGAGTAGGACTAGTTAAAGATGTTGGTTTATTGGGAACTTTTCCTTTTCCTCCAATCAACGCGTCGTCTTCATTTGCAACCATTCATATGATTACATCAGACACCATTATTTACAATGATCCTTGGATTGTCCCTTATGAATCTGAGATAGACTCGTTTGGTAATGCCATGCCTTTGAGTCCATATGAAATTGCCTATGAAGCCGTGCAGTCGTTTGCCGACCCATGTTCAACCGAAAATGACTTAATGAATGTGGTCCATGAGGAATCACTTTTCACATCAACCTCGGATTTAACCACGTTTTCTGAACTTGTTCACTCTGATGAGAAAATTCGTGAAATCCTATGTGTAGATGATTTACCATGGGAAGATCTCCATCACAGATCTTCGTTTATACCTGAGGATGATCGTTTTGAAAATGATTTCTCATCAATTTTTACAACTGAATATGTCAAGGAACCTCAGAATCCCATGAACCATCCCAATTCAGAGTTAAATTTGGGAAACATCTCTCGAACTATTCCTATTGACATTTCGGTTAAGCCCGGAATTGTTGAGAACATTCATATAGGTGCCTCGTGTACAGATGACGAAATTCAACTATATAAGGCCCTATTTAAAGAATTCCATGACATGTTTGCCTGGTCCTATGAGTAAATGCCAGGAGTTGATCCCACGATTGTTGTTCATGAGATAAAGACTTACCCGGATGCTAAACCCATCCAGCAACGTTTACGTCAGATTCAACCACGAAAAGCTGCTGCAATTAAAGCAGAAGTTGAAAAATTGTTCAAAGCAGGTTTCATTTATCTGATCCCGTTAACGGATAGGGTATCGAATATTGTTCCTGTTAACAAAAAGCAGGGAACAATAAGAATATGCATTGACTATAGGGATATTAATCGAGCCTATCCAAAGGACAATTACCCAACTCCCTATATTGATCAAATCATTGATGATTGTGCCAGCTGCGAAATATTCTCCTTCATGGACGGTTTTTCCGGATATAATCAAATCAATATTCTACCTGCCGATCAACCAAAAATGGCTTTCATTTGTCCATGGGGGACATTTGCTTATTGCAAGTTACCTTTTGGGCTTAATAATGCCAGAGAAACTTTTCAAAGGGCGATGTCTTATGCGTTTCATGACATCAAGCACATTGTGCAACCCTATCTCGATGACTTTCCTGCTCATTCATTACATCGAGTTGATCACCTCGTCCATTTACGAGCAATTTTTATGAGGTGTAGGAATTATCGTATTCGGTTGAACCCACACAAATGTGTCTTCTATATAGAAATGGGTCAATTACTGGGGTTTGTAGTTTCGAAAGCCGACATTCACGTCGATCCCTCGAAGGTCGAAGCCATCATCAAATTGCCTCCTCCTTCGAGTCTTCGCCAACTCCAAAGTTTGCAAGGGAAAGAAAACTTTTTACGACGATTCATTCCTAACTACGCCGAGGTTACAAAGGGTTTTACCCGGTTGTTGAAGCAAAATACTACATTTTATTGGGATGAGATAGCTCAGAAATCTTTTGATGCACTCAAACACGCGTTGACCCATGCACCATTGTTGCATCCTCCCAACTACAACCAAGATTACTTCTTGTATCTCGCCACCTCTCATTCCACCATTGGAATGGTCTTAGTTCAGGAAGATGAATTCGGAACTGAACATGTGATATATTACCGTAGTTGAACTTTAAATCCAACTGAGCTAAAATACTCACATGTGGAGAAATTGGCATTGGCAGTTGTTCAAGCTGTCCAACGTTTTCGTCACTACATTTTACTACGTAAAACTACAGTAATTTCAGATTGCAACCCTATGATCTACATTTTGACCAAGCAATTGCTAGGGGGCAAGTACTCTAAATGGATCGTTATCCTGCAGGAGTTCGACTTGGAATTTGAGAAATCTAAGTCTAAGAAATCTTTAGTTTTTGCGGAGTTAATGTATGACTTCCCGCGTGCTGACACAGAAACTGTGGCGGAGGAGCCCATTGCGGACGAATCCTTATTTCTAATCAGCACTTTAGATCCGTGGTATGGGGATATCATCGTTTATCTCCAGACCCAATCCTTTCAGCCAGAAATTTCAAGGTCATAACGTTGAAAAATTCGATTCCAGTCCCAACAATTCAGGATTGTTGGAGATACTCTTTATCACCGTGGGGCGGATTCCATTTTTTGATGTTGCTTAATTCACGAGGAAGCTGAAAGGGTTCTAAATGACTGTCACTCTGGAGTGTGTGGTGGTCATATGTCTGGGTTTGCCACAGCCCAAAAGATATTGCACGCTGGCTACTTCTGGCCTTCTTTATTTAAAGATTGTATTATGGCGGTCCGAAAATGCCACAACTACCAAATTTTTGATCGTAAGATGCGCGCTCCACCTGCTCCTCTCCACCCTATAATTTTCATTGGTCCTTTTTCCAAATGGGGTATCGATTTTATTACATGTAACCCTCACTCGGCTAGGGGGCATGCGTATATCATCCTTGCGGTAGATTATTTTACTAAGTGGGCCGAGGCGATGCCTACATTTGAGGCAGACGGCAAGACAACTGCAATTTTCGTGTTCAATCATATAATTGCTAGGTTTGGTGCCCCGCAAGCAATAATCACTGATCATGGGCGTCATTTTCGAAACGTTATGATGACCGAACTTACAGGCCAGCTTGGTTTACGTCACGATAGTTCAACCCCTTATTATCCACAAGCGAATGGTCTGGTTGAATCCATCAACAAAGTTTTAGTTATCATGATCGGACAAATCATTGGGATTTATCGGTCGAATTGGCACAACATGTTATTTTCAGTGCTTTGGGCGTACCGAACTTCAGTAAAAACATCAACAGGGTTCACTCCTTTCCAACTAGTCTATGGTTTGGAAGCTGTGTTACCCATTGAATGCGAAATCCCGTCACTGCAAATGGCCATCAGGTTACTTCCAGCCACTTCCGAAGAGGAAAAGCATTTGTCGTACTTGGCTCAATTAGATGAGAATCGACGTGATGCTGCATTGGTGATCGAGACTCACGCAAAATGAATGAAAGCTCAATATGATCGAAATGTGACCCCTCGAAATTTTTCGGAAGGAGATCTAGTCTTAGTTTACGATCAAGCTAATGATAAATTAGGCACTGGAAAATTCGTTCCTATGTGGCATGGTCCCTATGTTGTCAAGCAAAAGCTAGCCAAAGGGGCCTATGAATTGGTAGACTTTGACGGGGACTCTTTGGGTAAACCCAGAAATGGCCTTTACTTGAAGAGGTATTATGCTTAAAAGAATGGGTATGGAGATTTTTAGTTAGATTAGTTTTTCTTTCCAGCTGGTGTGTTTTAGTTTAAATAGTGTGCTTAGCTTAGAGAGTGTTTTTCGTCATTATTCCTGCTTATCTTGGTTTTACTCTTGATATTGCAGATGTCGATGCCTCTCCAAACATACGTTGGTTTCACTGATGGTGCCTGTCGTAATACACGGAACATCTCTTCCGCAACTTGGGTTATCTATTCGCCCTCTGACAAGTTAGTATCTATGCATGGGGTAAGCCTCGGTCAAAAAACGAACAACATTGCCGAGTATAGTGCAGTGATTGAGTTATTATCTAAATCTATTTCATTTGGGATTCGGAGTTTGATAGTGAGGTTAGATTCTGAACTCGTTGTATTACAACTTAATAGAGTGTATGCCATTAGAAATCCAGTGTTATTGAGATTATTTTTGAGAGTGCGTCTCTTGGAACGTGAATTTGATTATATTGAATATCAGCATATTCCAAGATCTTTAAATACATTAGCAGATGCAATTGCTTCTCGAATGTTAAATAGACATTTGCAACAATCATACATGTAAATTTAAAACCATTCGATAACATGATTTATAAGATAAGCCGGTAATAGTGATATATATATATATATATATATAGATATAGATATATATATATATATATATATATATATAGGAGTCTGTCAAAAAATACATCGTCCTCGATCATAGGTTGAAAAAAACCTTATGATCGACAAAAATGATAAGTACAAAAAACAAAAATGTCACATGTCCCACAATAGGCGATCATCCTATCAATGGTGATAATCTCTATAAGAAACCACTACACGGGCCACCTTGCAAAGGAACCTCCTAAAAGGTCCCGGGACCGCAATCACATAGCGCTGAAGTCGACGAGGAATGTCATCTATAGTGGTCTTAGGAATATCTCCTGTCAAGTGCTCGAGATGACCCTCCAACTTCGCCAAAACCTCTGCTGATTCGTCCTGTGGGGCTGGTGCGGGTGAAACTGGTTGCTTCCTCTCGTAAGGCCAGAGAGCGGCTGGTCACTGTGGACCCACATCTGCATTTGAAATTTTCTACTATCAGTTTTGAGACGATGGAAAAATAACAAAAAAAAATTAAAATAGAAAAATGTTGAAAAGGATTTTACCTGACTCATCCCACTGCTCTCCTAGTGGAAGAACCATGTCTGGGTCACCACGAAAATCTATCCCAGTGTAAGGAAAGTCCTGAATAGAAAAGACTTGGTTTTCCAGCCATTGGAAATACTCAGGTTTGAATCGAGCAACCTCTGTCCTCTCGTCTGGGTGACGGGCCATAACTGCGACCCATCACATCAGTTTTGGCTCTCAAGGAAGCCCAGCTCCAATAGTAAGGTGCTGCGGGATCAGAATAGGAACACTCTCTAGGCCAAAACTCATGACCAAAGCCCCATAATCAAAGGTCTTTAGTCGTCTGTTCTTGGCCCTAGTCAGTTGGCCTTTCACATTGGCCAACACAGCATTGCACCAATTGAAGATGGTGCCTCGAAAGCAATCAACTGCCATACGCATCTGGGATCCGGTGGCAATATGTAATGCGGCAGCTCCGCAAAGTCTGGTGACAGTGAACGCAATCACCATGAGCTCAGGACGGGATATGGTCTTTATGTCTATCCCTTTGTCTCTAACCTGGCTGTTGCAGTACTCTAGCCTGAGGCTATCGACAGACTGGCCACCTGCCCTAGCCCCAAACAGAGTCAAGTCTTCACCTCTCTTAGGCAAACCAGTCAAGAAATATATGTCCGCCAGCTCGATTTCGAGTTGGTGGCCGCCAGTGAAGAAGCACTGGTCCTGTACGCTCCATCTGTCAACCATCCACTCTAAGAAATCCACCTGAGCCCTCATGCAAGGAATGGCCCAGAATTTATACAAGCCACACGCCCTCAAAGCATCAAGTGAAGGCTGATGATTCCATGTGGTAGCATCCATGTCCTCATGCTCTCGTTCGTGCCAATCTAGCATGATGTACTCTCTGCATCAAGTATAAAGACAAATTAAATTGCTAGAAATTATTTTGTGTGGTCCATTTTTGAGAATTTTTGGGTTAAAAACCCTTGCGACGGGGACCGCACCCTCCGGGTTAGACACAGTGTGTGGGACCGCACTTTTTCTACATGGAAGGTGAGGACCCCAAGCTTTTTCCCAATGGAGAAAAAGTTGGGGTCTGCAGGCCAGCAGTGGTAAACCTGCAGGCCCACGCGCGCGGGTTTTATGCCTAAAAACCCTCATAAAAATGAAATAAATGACTAAAACAAAAAATGAAACGGTTAAAAATGAATAGTGGGATGATGTGGATTACCTGGAGAAGACGACGTTCGATTCCGACGGTTGGATTTTCCGCAATCTTCACGGGAAGTTTTCTGAGAAAAAGCACTATTTTCTCACACAAACTCAAACGGTAAAAATGAATTGACAAAGGCCCTTTTTATAAGTTTTTTGAGTAAATAAATTGCAAATTTGTTTATGTTTCACTTTGAAAATGTATTTTTGCAACATTTTTATCTATTTCAAAAAGGTATGAGTAATGTTTGTGTTTTTGTGCAGGATAACGGATTATTCAGATGAAATCTATCATTTTCGACGAAAAAACATTTAGAGTCACCTTTAGGCTCTTTTCTGACTCCTGAAAAACGAAAAGATTTCCGAGCGTTTCTTTTAAACTTGTTAAAACAGAATTAAAAGACAGTCCACTTACAACTCTTTTCCGACCGTAAAAACATGAAAAGATTGCCGAATTTTTGTCGTTTCAAATTCGATATCGGTTATAAAACGACGTGTCGTTGATCGCTTTTTTACTTTTTCGGATCAAGCGGCACTAATGACGAAAAGTACTCCTTGGTCGTAAAAGATCAAGTGGTTCTCTCAAGTATTATTTTATACTTTTTCGGGCTTGGGAGACACAAATTTACAAAAAAGGTCAACCCTGGAGTCTTCTTAAGCTTTTTCAGACTCTCTAAAATTGAAAAACGCCGAGTTTCTCCTATGCTGGACTCGTTAAAATTTCACAGTAAAGGACCTATTCAATTACAAACAGGAATGAACCACTCCTTCTTAGGGTTCGAATTTAAACTAAGTTGGACTCATCCGAAGGATGAGCTTATAATCAAGAAAATGTTATCCTCCTCAAGCTTGTCAAAAATAAAGAGGTACTTGCCAGAAATGGTGGGGGAAAAGAGAGAAAAATGAGCCTATTTGTCATAATTTGTAACCACTCTTGAACACGACACTTTTATTCACCTGGGTTGGGAAATCCTTTGCCTAAGAGTTGATCAAACCACATTGAAAGTCTTCAGCCGGTTTCTGGGTATTAACTTCTGGTCAATTGTCACCAAGCCATCTGTCGTGTCATTATGTGTTCAAGAGGTCACTTCCAATAAGCCATTCATCTGCAAAATATCTGTCATCCATCTTGACCATCCCTGAGTCAGTCCTTGCAACTAAATTTCTTCAACTTAATCTATGATTTCGTGTTGTGAGCTTGCCTATGACGGATCGCTTTCTATCGATATCAGCTCATTATCTAGAAAGATGATCTAGGGATCGTCAGTACCTTGAGATCTACATGCCTCAATGGCAGGTTTCTCACCTTTGACGACAATTTACATCATTGACTTTAGATCAAAGGATTCTGTGGCATGTTCGACATCAACACATTTATTCGCATCTCATGGATTGTACTGGGTACTTTGAGAGCCATTGACACCACTAGTGGTTTCTCTCACACTTGTTAACAGTTTACATCATTGACTGGTAATCAAGTGGTTTCTACCATGTTCGACATCAACACATTCATTCGCATGGATAGAATCATACTATTTCGGGAAGTAGAAATGAAGACCCTGGATCTAGTTTCCACAATCCAGGCTGCGAGGAATTTTGTATTCATTATATAATGGACTATTCATAAATAGATGGATGCGTCCATACTGTGTCCACATGAGTCTTTACTTGTGATGTTTTATAAGATCATTCCTATATCAGAGCAGTAGTTAGTTTTTTTAGTCAGTTTTGATCCGAGTATGGGAATGCCTACCTCAGTGATGATATGATCTCATATATATATCTTGCATTGAATGTTTTTACAGGTTCCAACCGGGCTCTCCACAAGATGATCCTTGAAATGATAAAGTACTTCACTCTTCCTAAATGATAAGAAATCCTCACCTACTACAGACTTCGCACTTTAGGGGGCAATCTGTTACACAAAAATATCGTCACCATGATTATTTGCAGTCAGTATGGGTCTATCATCACTTGTACTATCCTCCTAAGCAAGTCTCAGACCTCAGCTCTTCAAGTCAAGCTTTGAAAATGGGAGAAAGACATTAAAAATCAATGAAACTCTGGTTCCGCACTTTCTCTCACTGTCACCTACGGTCCCGCACCTTCTGTGTACAAAAACTGCGGACCTGCCCGCTCTGTCCCTAACGGTGTAGGTGCGGACCCCTGTGAAAGTCAAAAGGCGCAAGTTTTATCTTAAAAAACTCACTTTGGGTTAATTCTAGAGGTTTCTAGAAGGAATTTTGATGTGGATTGTTCGCTCTGAGGTGGTTCATGCATCCCAAAAGAGAAGGAGCTAATCCCTTGATGAGAGGAGCTATCCCTTTGAAGGAGGGCTTTATCCCTTTGAAGGAGGACCTAGTAACCTCCCTCCATTGCACTATAAATACAGGCATTAGGCTGGTTGCTGGAGAGGTTAGAAGCTGAACATTTTTTAGGGTAAATGCTGGTAAAATCAAGACTTCCTAGTTGAGCTTAAGAGGAGAGATAACATACCTTTTTGGCTTCATTGGGGAGTGAGTGAAACTTGTCAAAGTAGAGGAGACTTCTTGCTGGACCCTGGGAGGAGCTTGTACAACGTCAAGGCAAAGGTTGTAAAGTTCTTCTTCTTTTGAATTAATACAATCAAACTCATTTTTCTCAACAAGTATCTCATGTTATTTGTTTCATGGACTGCTTGACTTTCATGTTAAATATGTTTTATGTAATTGGCTTTTCAGGTGCTATTTGATTTGTTTGCCTTGTTTGTGTTTGCATATTCACGACAAAGGAGCTCATTTGGATCGAAGGAGCGAGGGCATCCACAAGCTTGCATTGGACCTAAGGTAGGCCCTAAAAACACTTGTTTGCCATTGTTAATCAAATCATATTTAGAGAAAGATAGTGTCTGGTTGGTTTGTTTGTCATTAGGTCTTTTTTAGATTCTAGGAAGGTCTATCTTGTCCGCAAGATCGACTTATTCCGTGTGACATGCACAAACAGGACAGAATATGAAGCTTTAATCTTATGACTGCAAATTGTAAGAAAACATGCAGCCAAGAGAGTTTCTATCATGGGAGATTCCGAATTGATCATAAAACAAATTAAAGTAGAATATTCTGTGAATAATCCTAGACTTAGCTAATACAGAGAGACTATTCTAGACTTGATTAAGGAACTTCTTGAAACTAATTTTTCCACTATTCCTAGGAAATAGAACATGCAAGCTCACAATTTGGCTACTTTTTCTAGCACTTGAAAAATACCTTTTCAACCCAACCACCAGTACATAGTAGAAGTAAGACATAGGCTGTTATACTTGATAATCTGAAATATTGGCAGATTGTTTCACAAGATTCTCAGCTCTATGATTTCATGAATGTTAAAGGAGAATTTCAAAATTGTAACATAGATACTAAATGTATAGTAGATAGCATTGTTACACAAAAATATCGTCACCATGATTATTTGCAGTCAGTATGGGTCTATCATCACTTATACTGTCCTCCTAAGCAAGTCTCAGACCTCAGCTCTTCAAGTCAAGCTTTGAAAATGAGAGAAAGACATTGAAAATCAATAAAACTCTGGTTCCGCACTTTCTCTCACTGTTACCTGCAGTCCCGCACCTTCTGTTTACAAAAACTGCGGACCTGCCTGCTCTGTCCCTAAAGGTGTGGGTGCGGACCCCTGTTAAAGTCAAAAAGTCGCAAGTTTATTCTAAAAAACTCACTTTGGGTTAATTCTAGATGATTCTAGAAGGAATTTTGACGTGGATTGGCCGCTCTTAGGTGGTTCATGCATCCCAAAAGAGAAGGAGCTAATCCCTTGATGAGGGAAGCTATCCCTTTAAAGGAGGGCTTTATCCCTTTGAAGGAGGACCTAGTAACTTCCCTCCATTGCACTATAAATTCAGGCATTGGGCTGGTTGCTAGGGAGGTTAGAAGCTGAACATTTTTGAGGGTAAATGCTGGTGAAATTAGACTTCCTAGTTGAGCTTAAGAGGAGAGATCACATACCTTTTTTGGCTTCATTAGGAAGAGAGTGGAACTTGTCAAAGTAGATGGGACTTCTTGCTGGACCCTGGGAGGAGCTTGTACAACGTCAAAGCACAGGTTGTAAAGTTCTTCTTATTTTGAATTAATACAATCAAACTCATTTTTCTCAACAAATTGTCTCATGTTATTTGTTTCATGAATTCCTTGACTTTCATGTTAAATATGTTTTATGATATTGGCTTTTCAGGTGCTATTTAATTTGTTTGCTTGTTTGTGTTTGCAGATTCGCAACAAGGGAGCTCATTTGTATCGAAGGAGCGAAGGCTTCCACAAACTTGCGTTGGACCTAAGGTAGGCCTAAAACACTTGAGTGCCTTTGTTTATAAAAGCATATTTAGAGAAAGATAGTGTGTGATTGGTTTGCTTGTCATTAGGTCTTCTTTAGATTTTAGGAAGGTCTATCTTGTCCACAAGATCGACTTATTCCGTGTGACAAAATGGTGACCATACTAGGGACTTGATTTTTTCCTTGTTTTTACTTTGACCTGAGAAACTGTGTTTTTGTTTCTGTTTTTGGCCTGTTGTGTGTGGAATTGGGTGGAAATTGTAGATCTAGGGTTATTTTTCATTTTTCATAGCTTTGGGAGAGGACCGCACCCTAGCCTTTTGACACAGTGCGTACTTATCCGCACTTTTGCTTTTAGCACAGAGCGGTACCGCACCTGTGTTAACTAAGGGCCTGCGGACCCTATCAAAATTTTGAAAAACCTAAGATTTCCTCTGTTAGTCAACTTAGTTTTTGTTTAGAAGTTATTATTCACTGCCCAAACCTGCATATAACCTGTCAGAAGCTTTCCTTAGGTTGATTTCATTGGTGTTAGGGTTTTAGGTGAAATTCCTAGGAGTTTTGCTTGTTGGGTTTGTTTTTCGTTTTGGTCTTGTAGTAGCTCTGAGCTTAGAAGTTGTAGGGACCTCAGATCACCTTGGTGTTTACCAACCTTCTTATGAGTCTGACCATTTATGAAATCTACCCTTGTTGAGGAATCCACTGTGTGTTTTCTATTTACAAAACTTCGAAAAGCTTGTGTTTAAAAGTTTGGATTTTCATTTTTAAAAAGAAAACAAAATTGGTTGTTTTTGACTGATTTGTGATTCTGCATAAACTGGTCCTTAGCTTACATCTAGCTAAGTAAAACATCCTTAAAAAAGACATCTTGTAGGCTTTGACTTCAAATAGGTTTTATAATTTATAGATCTCAAAGTTAGTCATTTCCATAGTTTTGAGTGTTTTATAAAAAATAAAATAAAAATCTCTTTTGGAAAAAGTTTGTTTTTTGTAGTGATTGAGTGCTTTGAAAAGAAAAGGGAAATTTTTGTGAAATAACTAGTTGTCTCGTTTTGAGTGCATTGGAAAGGACAAAAGCTCTTCTTTTAATTTGTGTGTTAAGAAAGATTTGTGTTTACAAAGTATTTTGCATTCTCAATCTCTTTCCTAGCTAGAAGTTCATCGAAGATAAAAGGTTGTTTGAATCATATTAGGTGCATTTTTAATGATTTTGAGTCGAGTCTTCATACCACGTGTTTCATGTCCGCACCTTTTGACTTAAACAAAAACCAATAAAAATAACGCTTAAAGTAAAATTCATCTAGCAACATTTTTATTTCTAGGGCTCTGATACACCAACATAGCTTAGGCTAGTGCCTTGGAGTAGGAGAGTAATTAACTCTCCAAGACAGTAAAAACAAACAAGTAGTTGTATCTTGTGGTAGGGAAGAAATCCAATTGTTGCATTTATGCTCTGGGAATGCTCCTCTTAAAGGAGAATCACGAGATCATGTCCGAACCAGTGTGGGAATCAATCCTTCCTCATTGGGAACGACGCCAGATATTCATGTATTAAAAATGGTAAACCTCGGATTAACCATTATCGAGGAGCCTGGGGTTACTTGTTGGTAAACCTCGGATTATGTCAAGGATCCCTCAAGGGGATTGAGCTTGCTACTCTGCCCTTGCGTGCGTATCAGATCGTAGACTATTCCCCCAGGTATATTTGTTTCAGTTGGTAACCTTAGTGGCCATATTCTTTAAGGTTCTTCCTAAGGTGACAGTGGTGGGAAGATCCCACTATACTTGGAGCAGACGTTGGCTAGACTCACTTGGATTTTTTGGGGGGTTCTCTTCACTTGAGACGGTTAAGTGGAGGAACATGTGCCAGTCTATTCATTAAGCAAGTTGCCGGGGTAACTGTTCCAACTGCCATTTCCGTATTGAACTCTGCGACGCTGGATTTCATCACCAACTAGTGTTTTCAGTAGGGAAAGTTACTGTTTGTGTGTGTTTGATCTCCTAGATTCTTTAGATGTGTGATTGAAATTTGTTTGGTTCTTTAGAGGCTTTAGGTGGTTTTCATTGAGATTTCACTTTGTTTGCATGTGAAGTAGTTAAAAGTTCTTAACCGTGGCTGAATTACCGAGGAAGTCCCATAGACTTCAGGGCCAACCTCCTGAGTTTTCTCCGCGCCAACTTGAAGGTTTGAAAGTCCTCGTAACTCTTAGAGATAGTAGAGTTGGGTCACCTGAGGAAGGAGAGTCTTCTTTGGTGGTACATCCTGATTTTCAAGCTTTAGTAGTAGATTATAATCCACATTTAGTGTCTGTTTCCGAAGTTACTGGTAGCTTTTCATCTACTAGTGATATAGGTGAGGAACCTGAAATATCTGAACCTGAAAGTGAATTTGCTGCTACTTCGACATCAGGGTTTGCTTCTCCAGCTTCTAGTGGTCCTGGTTCACCTAGGGTAGAAAGAGTGATCACCCAAGATCTTCCTTCTGGACTCATAGCTATCGAAGAACTTGCTACTCCGGAAGAAGAAGTAGGCATCCCTATCCCTAAAAATCAACCTGTTATTGAGCTAAGGGAGCGTGAATCAATTTTTTACAGTCCACCTAGGAGCAGTACTTGGTATCTTTCTTTAACTAATTTCTTAGAAAACCCAGGGTTAAGTTTTTCACCACCTCGTGTTCCTTATCACCCAACACCTAGAGGTTATTATCCTCCGTTAAATATGTCAAGACAATCGTCCATGTTTACTCAATTGCCCGAATCCTTTTTGTACGGTGATCCTTATGTTCCCTCTGGGTATCAGTCACTTTCTGGTACTTTTTCGGGAGCATCTCTTCAACCCATTGAACAAGGGTTATTAACTGGAAGAAATGGTACTAAGCCATTGAGTGTAGAAGATATTCTCATGATGTCAGGTTCTATTGCCAATCCTCAACCTCAAGCTGGCAAGTTACCGCCTGGGGGGCAGCCTCAATTATCGCCTGGGGGGCAACCTCAAGGTACCCAATTTGCGTCTGGGGGGCAACCTCAAGGACAGTACATACCTACAGGGCAGTATGTTCCTCAAGGTCAACCCCAGACTCAATATGTACCCCAAGGTCATCCCCAGTATCAATTTATACCTCAAGGTCAACCCCAGTATCAATACATGCCTCAAGGGTATCAAGCCCAAGGTCAGTACTCGAACCGAGGTTTCCAACCACCCTCCGGTCAATCATATGTTTAGGGAACGAGAAATGTACCTTTGAATTATCAATCCTACCCTCAACCCGATTATGGTCCTCAATATTCTCAACTTGTAATGGATCAGTACCCCGGAATGAATTTAGTGTGGGATCCATCGCAAACTCAATAGGTATTGCAGCCAAATGTATAGCTGTAATCTCAAACTGGGCATCCCTAAGTTTTTGGTACACCCGAGCAACCAGTCCAGTCTAATATTCAAACTTCTGTACCTTCGGTAGTTTCTCAGCCTGGGCCTAGTATGCCTCGTACTCCACCTCAAACGACTGCTGCAACTGCCGCAACATCTGTTCAATCTACCCCACCTACTTCTGGAGTATCGAAAACTCCGGTTTCTACTCTCCCTGTATCTACTCCTCAGACATCTTTACCACCGTCTGGATCTACGATTCAAACTTTGGTTCAGATGCCTGTAGGACAACCTGGTTCAAGTACGGTGGTCACAAGTCAACCACAATTTACTTATCAACCGTACCAAGGACAGTACCAATTCGGTCCTGCTGTGCAGCAGCCAGTCTATCAGTATCAACCATACCCTGGGTACACTTATCAACAACCTCAACAACCCCAGTACGGTCCGGTTAATCTTGGTTTTCCAGGAGGATACAATATCCCAAATGCAATCCCTATTCCTAGTTATCTTGGATATCCTCCTTCTGGGGCTAGTCTCGTGACCCAGAGTTTTAGGGACCCTAATCGTCAGTTACTGTTTATCGCAACTTTAGACTTGCCAGACTTGTCGCGCCTAACGAACGATCCCATTAATTATCTTCTGTTTTGGCCACCAATGCCAAATAAGTTGCCTAAGTGACATTCCTAAGTTCGAAGGCAAATCAAGAGAGGACCCATCAAACCATGTGATGACTTATCACCTTTGGTGTGCGTCTAACTCCATTTCAAATGATTTAATATGTCTAAGACTTTTTCAGCACACTCTAATTGGTCTCGCAGCCAAGTGGTACATTGAGTTACTGCGAGGCACTTTTTATAATTTTAGTCAGTTAGCTACCTCATTTTTAACTCATTTTCAGTTGCCAGTCCGATATGACAATGGCACGGAATTGTTAACTTCGTTAAAACAATCGATGTCCACTTACATTTCAGATCATATTCATGAGTGGAGACGTCGACGACATTTAGCGAAGGTTTTTATTCCGGATCAGATTTTGGCTGATGGTTCGTAAAATCTTTGTTGCCAAAAATCACTGAAGATGTAGCTAAAGCCGGAGTTGTTACTGAGGAGCAAGTAATTGCTCAAGCACAGTACCTTGACTTGGTCTATACTCAGTCAGGTACGTTACATGAAAAAATCCCCGATCTTCCCAAGCAAAATCAAATCGCTGTAGCTCGTTCGGGATCTCATGCCGCCGATGGTATGATTGGTACGGTTAACACTAAAAGTAAGAAGAATTCTTCCAAGAATTCTTCTCCTATCATAACCTTGCCTGATTCCCCGACAGGAGATTCTTCAGCAGAGATTTCCACCGATATTCACGTTGTAGAGTCATCTACAGCCAAATCAAAATCCGGTGGGAAGAAGAAAGGAAAGAAGAAGAATAAAACGGACAAAAATTCAAAGGAGAAACCTGAAAAATCGGAATCCAATGACGAAAAACACAAACCTCATTATCCTTGTCTCATTTGTGATGATGAACATTTTACAAGAGATTGCCCTCATCGTGCAGAGGTTGCGAAGATTGTCAAAGGTTCCCAAATGCCTGCTGTTTTGAAGGATCCTTTTCCAGCTCAAGACAGTAAGATGATAGGTTCTTCCTCGAGTGCCAATGAAGAACCCATACTGATGATGTCCCATGTTAGGATTGCGACTCGATCGCATGATTATGGTAGTAAAAGTCCTGTTGATGGTAAAGAAGCAGAATCTTCTCATTCTAATCCATTAACCTCATCTCCCGGTTCCTATCCGCTACAGATCGAGAAACCTAATCCAGACTTGGTAATCAAACCGCCCGCCAAGGGTATACTTCGAAAGTCAGCTTTCAATCCACATGCGAGAGCGACTCAGAACTATAACATTGTTGACGATTTAACTCTTTCACCCTCAACAATGTCGCCTTTGGAAGTGCTGCAATCACGTCCAGCACAGCGTAAATTACTTTTGTCGGCTATAGGAGCTGTTGACGTTCAGGACTCGAACCTAATAATTTTTGATCTAGAAAATAGTACACTGCGCTTACCTCATCAGATGGCTTTCCAGATTCCAGTGATAGTAAAAAACAGACCTATTCATCGAACTGTGGTTGATGAGGGAGCCTCAACGTGTATTATGTCGATACAGTGTTGGAGATCGCTTGGTTCTCCTTTGCTAAATCAATCCCCGATGATTCTAAAGGCCTTTGATGGCCGTAGGTTTCATCCTTTTGGCATTCTACAGGATTTGCCTATAGGGGTTGAAGGAAAAACCATTAATCTAGATGTGGAGGTGGTTGATGCCCCTTTAGATTACAACCTTCTCTTGGGTCGAAGTTGGTCCTATGCTATGACAGCTGTCGTTTCATCGGTCTTTCGGGTTATAAAGTTTCCTCATAATGGAAAGATCGTAACAATAGACCAGCTGGCTTACTTTTCATCCGACCCAGCCTCTTTAGAAAGTATTCAGCATGTCGATAAAACGACTATCCCGTATAAGGATGTTGGAGTAGGACTAGTTAAAGATGCCGGTTTACTGGGAACTTTTCCTTTTCCTCTGATCAACGCATCGTCTTCATTTGCAACCATTCATATGATTACGTCAGACACCATTGTTTATGATGATCCTTGGATCATTCCTTCTGAATCTGGGATAGACTCATTTGGTGATGTCATGCCTTTGAGTCCATATGAAATTGCGTATGAGGCCGTGCAATCGTTTACCGACCCATCTTCAACTGAAATTGACTTAATGAATGTGGTCCGTGAGGAATCACTTTTCACATCAAGCTCAGATTTAATCATATTTTCTGAACTTGTTCACTCTGATGAGCAAATTCGTGAAATCCTATGTGTAGATGATTTACCATGGGAAGATCTCCATCACAGATCTTTGTTTTTACCCGAGAATGATCATTTTGGAAATGATTTTTCATCAATTTTTACGACTGAATATGTCAAAGAACCTCAAAATCCAATGAAACATCCTGATTCAGAGTTAAATTTGGGAAACATCTCTCGAACTATTCCTATTGACATTTCGGTTAAGCCTGGAATTGTTGAGAACATTCATATAGGTGCCTCGTGTACAAATGATGAAATTCAAATATATAAGGCCCTATTTCAAGAATTTTGCGACGTGTTTGCCTAGTCCTATGATGAAATGCCAGGAATTGATCCCACAATTGTTGTTCATGAGATCAAGACTTACCTGGACGCTAAACCCGTCCGACAACGTTTGCGTCAGATTCACCCGAGAAAAGTTGTTGTAATTCAAGCAGAAGTTGAAAAATTACTCAAAGCAGGTTTCATTTATCCGATCCCGTTAACGGATTGGGTATCGAATATTGTTCCGGTTAACAAAAAGCAAGGAACAATAAGAATATGCATCGATTATAGAGACATTAATCGAGCCTGTCCAAAGGACAATTACCCAACTCCCTATATCGATCAAATCATTGATGATTGTGCCGGTAGTGAAATATTCTCCTTCATGGATGGTTTTTCTGGATACAATCAAATCAATATTTTACCTGCTGATCAACTAAAAACGGCTTTCATTTGTCCATGGGGGACATTTGCTTATTGCAAGTTACCTTTCGGGCTCAAGAATGCCGGAGCAACTTTTCAAAGGGCCATGTCTTATGCGTTTCATGACATCAAGCACATTGTACAACCCTATCTCGATGATTTGCCCGCTCATTCATTACATCGAGTTGATCAACCTCATCCATTTACGAGCAATCTTTATGAGGTGTAGGCATTATCGGATTCGGTTGAACCCACACAAATGTGTCTTCTGTATAGAGACGGGTCGATTGTTGGGGTTTATAGTTCCGAAAGCCGGCATTCACGTCGATCCCTCGAAGGTCGAAGCTATTGTCAAATTACCTCCTCCTTCGAGTCCTTGCCAACTCCAAAGTTTGCAAGGGAAATCAAACTTTTTACAACGATTCATTCCTAACTACGCCGAGGTTACAAAGGGTTTTACCCGGTTGTTGAAAGAGAATACTCAATTCTAGTGGAATGAGAGAGCTCAGAAATCTTTTCATGCACTCAAACACGCATTGACCCATGCACCATTATTGCATCCTCCCAACTACAACCGGGATTACTTCTTGTATCTCGCTGTCATGCGGAAAGAGTCAATTTTGCGGACAAAACCGACCTCCCTAGAAGCTAAGGCTTTCTAGTGACAAACAAGACAATTAAGCACTATATTTCCCTAAATATGCATTTAGAATACAAGCAATCAGGTGTTTATAACATACCTTTAGTCCAACGCTTTGTAGCAGTCCAGCCTCCCCGATCCAGATGAGCTCCTCCTTCTCTTCGAAACTTGCATTCACTAACAAGCAAACGATTACATAGCACATGAATAACTCATAAAATAAAACATATTCATCATAAAGACCAAGGAGTATATGAAACAAATTATGTATAACAACTTGTTGAGAAAAATGAACTTAATTGTATTAAGTGGAAACAAAAGAAACCATTACAACCAGTGCCTTGGTGTTGTGCAGGTCCCTCCCAGGGTCTAGCAAGAGTTCTCCTTTACTTTGATCAGCTCACCCACTTCCAAATGAAGCTAAGAAAGGATGGGAATCTCTCCTCTCAAGCTCTATAAGGGAGTCCTAATTTCAGCAGCATCTACCCTTAGGAATGTTCAGCTTTCAACCTCCTCTCCCTCTGGCCCAATGCTTGTATTTATAATGCTTTGGAGGAAGTTAATCAGGTCCACCATCAATGGGATAAGCCCCTCTTTGAATGGGATAGCTCCCCTCTTGATGGGATAAGTTCCTCCTTCATAGGGATACATGAACCATCTGGAGGCGCTCAATACACGTCAAACCAACTTCTAGAATGCTCTAGAATCGACCACAAGTAACTTTTTTGAAGTAAAACTCGCACCTTTTGACTTTTACAGGAGTACGCACCCACCCCTTTACAGACAGAGCATACAAGTACACAGGTAATGTGAACTTGGGGTGCGTACACGCAGGTAAGGGTAAGAGAAACTACGTAACCCGAGTTAATTGACTTTTTAAGGACTTTCTCTCTTTTTTGGAGTTTGACATGAGGAGCAGAGGTATGAGACTTGCCAAGGAGGATAGTATGACAGTTGATGAAGCCATACTAACTGCAAATATTCATGGTGACAAATTTTAGTGTAACAGATTGCCCCCTAAAGTTCGAAGCCTGTAGTAGATTAGGGTTTCATATCATCTAGGAAGGGTGAAGTACTTTATCATTTCAAGGATTATCTTGTGGAGAGCCCAGTCATAACCTGCAAGTATTCAACACAAAATAGATATATAAGATCATATCATCACTGAGGTAGGCATTCCCATACTCAGATTGAAAACTTTAACTAACAAACTAACTATTGCTCTGATATAGGAATGATTTTGCAATACATCATAATCATAGACTCTTGTAGACACAGTATGGACGCAGCCATCTGTTTATGATTAGTCTACTGTACAATGAATACAAAACTCCTCGCAGCTTGGATGGTGGAAACTAGATCCAGGGTCTTCATTTCTACTTCCCGAAAAGGTACGATTATATCCATGCGAATAAATGAGTTGATGTCGAACATGGTAGAAACCACTTGATTACCAGTCGATGATGTAAACTGTTAACAAGTGTGAGAGAGACCACCAGTGATGTCAATGGTTCTCAAAGTACCCAGTACAATCCATGAGATGTGAATGAATGTGTTGATGTCGAACATGTCACGGAATCCTTTGATAGAAAGTCAATGATGTAAACTGTCGTCAAAGGAGAGAAATCTGCCATTGATGCATCAGATCTCAAGCTACTGACAATTTCTAGGTCATCTTTCTAGATAATGTGCTGATGTCGATAGAAAGTGACCCGTTGCAGGCAAGCCCACAACATGAAATCATAGATCAAGTTGAAGAAATGTAGCTATAAGGACTGACTCAGGGATGGTCGAGATGGATGATAGGTATTTTACAGATGAATGGTTTATTTGCAGTGACCTCTTGAACACATAACGACACGACAGATGGTTTGGTGACAATTGACCCAAAGTTAATACCCGGAACTGGTTGAATATTTTCAATGTGGTTTGATCAACTGTTAGGCAAAGGATTTCCCAACCCAGGTGAATGAAAAGTGTCGTGTTCAAGAGTGGTGATAAGGTTTCTTCTGAGACAAAGGATAATAAATAGGCTCATTTTTCTCTCTTTTCCCCCACCATTTCTGGCAAGCACCTCTTTATTTTTTACAAGCTTGAGGAGGATAACATGTGCTTGATTATAAGCTCATCCTTCGGATGAGTCCAACTTAGTTTAGATTCGAACCCTAAGAAGGAGTGGTCCGTTCCTGTTTGTAATCGAACAGGTCCTTTACTGTGAAATTTTAATGAGTCCAGTATAGGAGAAACTCGGCGTTTTTCAATTTTAGAGAGTCTGAAAAACTTAAGAAGACTCCAGGGTTGAACTTTTTCGTAAATTTGTGTCTCCCAAGCCCGAAAAAGTATAAAATAATACTTGAGAGAACCGCTTGATCTTTTACGACCAAGGAGTACTTTCATAGTTAGTGTCTTTGACCTGAAAAGTAAAAATCGATCAAGGACACGTCGTTTTATTTCCAGTATCGAATTTGAAACGACAAAAATCCGGCAATCTTTTCCTGTTTTTACGGTCAGAAAAGGGCTATAAGGGGACCGTCTTTTAATTCCGTTTTAACGAGTGTAAAAGAAACGCTCGGCAATCTTTTCATGTTTTAGGAGTCAGAAAAGGGCTTAAAGATGACTCTGATGTTTTGTTTGTGAAAAATGACAATTTTCCCTCAAAACCCTTTTATCCTACACAAAAACTAACACATTACTCATACCTGTTTAAAGATAGATAAAAATACTTTGAAAAATTTCTTTTCATGGTGAAAAATAAACAAATTTACCATTTATTTACCCAAAAAACCTATAAAAAGGGCTTTTACCATTTCATTTTTACCATTTTAATGTTGAGGAGAGAAAAAGGGCTTTTGGCAAGAAACTTCCCGTGGACATTGCGGAGAATGCGATCGTTGAAATCGAACGCCATCTCATCAGGTATTCTACAACATCCTCCTCTTCATTTCCATCCGTTTAGAATTTGTTTTTAGGCCCTAGTTTCATTTTTTGGAGGCTTTGGGGTTTCAAGGTCCGCTTTTCGGGGTACGCAGGTGCTCCATTGGTGACCCGCATACCCCGACATTTTCTCAGTTGGGAAAATGCCGGGCGTACGCACCTTGCCTTAAGGGAACCCACGTACGCACGCCCTGTTCCTAAAGGCGGGGTGCGTACTCCGCAAAACGAATTTTTAAACCCCAATTTCTTCAAAATGGACCAAATTTTTTGATTTCATTGATTCTAAAAGATGTTTTTTGGTGTGTAGATTGCCCACCATGCTTGATTGGCGCGAGAGAGAGCACGAAGATGTTGATTTGGACGCCATTAATCATCAACCTTCCATTGATGCTTTGAAGGCATGCGGCCTTTACAAATACTGGGCCATACCTGGCATGAGGGCCCAAGTGCGCTTTCTAGAGTGGCTGGTAGAGAGATGGAACGTCCAGGACCAGCGCTTTTACATTGGAGGGCGCCAGCTCGAGATAGAGCCCTCAGATATTTATTTCCTCACTGGTTTGCCCAAGAGAGGTGAACAATTGACTCTGTTCGGGACTAGGCCGGGTGACCAGTCCATCACTAGTCTCCAACAAGAGTTGTGTAACACTCAGTCTCAGGAGAAGGGGATAGAGATCAAAACTATATCCCGACCTGAACTTATGGTGATTGCTTTTACAGTTACCAGACTTTACGAGGCTGCTGCTTTACACATTGCCACTGGATCCCAGATGCGGATGGCGATTGATTGCTATCAGGGCACCATTTTCAACTGCTGCGATGCTGTGTTGGCCAACTTAAAGGGCCAACTGTCTAGGACCAAAAACGGACAGCTGAAGACTTTTCGTTATGGGCCTTTAGTTGTGAGTTTTGCCGTAGAGAGGGTTCTGATGCTGATCCCACAGCAACTCACTATTGAGGTTGGGCCTCCCCGAGAGCCTAAGTTGATGCGATGGGCTGCGGTGATGGCCCGTCATCCTGACGAGGGTACAGAGGTTGTCTGATTTACTCTGGAGTATTTTCATTGGTTGGAGGACCAGATATTTTCTATACAGGATTTTCCTTATGCCGGAGTTGATTTTCATGGAGATCCGGACATGGTTCTTCCACTGGGAGAACAATGGGATGACACAGGTACTTCTTTTTTCACAAGTTTTTAAATTATCTATCTTTTTTTTATATATTGTCTCAAAACTGACAGTAACAATTTTCAAAATGCATATGTAGGCCCACGTCGTCCAGCCAATCTCTGGCATTTCGAGAGGAGACTACCAGTTGCAGCGGCACCGGCCCCACGGGACGAGGCCACAGAGACCCTAGCTGAGTTGGAACAAGACCTAGAGCGTCTTACGGCAGACATATCAGAGACTACTATAGATGACATTCCTATCAGGCTTCAGCGCTATGTAGTCGCAGTCCTAGGACCTTTTAGGAGGTTCTTGTGTAGGGTGGCGCGTGCAGTGGTGTCGTATAGAGAGCATCACCAGTGATTGGATGGTCATTTTTGTAAACACATGTGACATTTTGGTTTTTTGTACTTATCATTTTTGCCGATCATAAGGTGTTTTTCAACCTATGATCGAAGACGATGTATTTTTTGACACACTCCTATCTATATATATCATTATTACCAGCTTATCTTGTTAAACATGTGTGATTAAATGTTTTTAAATTTACATGTATGATTATCGCAAATGTCTGTTTAACATTCGAGAAGCAATTGCATCTGCTAATGTATTTAAAGACCTTGGAATATGCTGATATTCAATGTAATCAAATTCACGTTCCAAGAGACGCACTCTCAAAAATAACCTTAATAACACTAGATTTCTAATGGCATACACTCTATTAAGCTGTAATACAACGAGTTCAGAATCTAACCTCACTATCGAACTCCGAATCCCAAATGAAATAGATTCAGACAAGAGCTCAATCACTGCACTGTATTCTGCAATGTTGTCTGTTGTTTGACCGAGGCTTACCCCATGCATAGAAACTAACTCGTCAGAGGGCGAACAGATAACCCAAGCTACGGAAGAGATATTCCATGTACTACGACAAGCACCATCAGCAAATCCGATGTATGTTTGGAGAGGCATCGACATCTGCAAACATCAAGCGTAAAACCAAGATAAGCAGAATAACGACGAAAAACACACTTTCTAAGCTAAGCACACTGTCTAAACTAACAAACACACCAGCTAGAAAGAAAAACCTAACCTAACTAAAATCTCCATACCCATCATTTAAGCATAATACCTCTTTAGGTAAAGTCCATTTCTGGGTTTACCCAAAGAGTCCCCGTCAAAGTCTACCAGCTCATAGGCCCCTTTTGCTAGCTTTCGCTTGACAATGTAGGGCCCATGCCACATAGGCACGAATTTTCCAGCACTTAATTTATCGTTAGCTTGATCATATAATAGCACTAGGTCTCCTTCCGAAAATTTTCGAGGGGTCACATTTCGATCATACTGAGCTTTCATACGTTTTACGTGAGTCTCGATTGCCAATGCAGCATCACGTCGAGTCTCATCTAATTGAGCTAGGTATAATAAACGCTTCTACTCTTCGGAAGTAGCTGGAAGTAATTCGACGGCCATTTGAAGTGACGGGATTTCGCATTCAATGGGCATCACAGCTTTCAAACCATAAACTAGTTGGAAAGGAGTGAACCCTGTTGATGTTTTCACTGAGGTTCGGTACGCCCAAAGCACGGAAAATAACATGTTGTGCCAATTCGACCGATGAATACCAATGATTCGTCGGATCATGATAACTAAAACTTTGTTGATGGACTCAACTAGACCATTCGCTTGTGGATAATAAGGAGTTGAGCTATCGTGACGCAAACCAAGCTGGCCTGTAAGTTCTGTCATCATAACGTTTCGAAAATGGCGCCCATGGTCAGTGATTATCGCTTGTGGGGCACCAAACCTAGCAATAATGTGATTGAATACAAAAATTGCAGCTGTCTTGCCGTCTACCTCGAATGTAGGCATTGCCTCGGCCCACTTAGTAAAATAATCAACCGCAAGGATGATATATGCATGCCCCCCGGCCGAGTGAGGGTTACATGTAATAAAATCAATACCCCATTTGGAAAAAGGACCAACGACAATTATAGGGTGGAGAGGAGCAGGTGGAGCGCGCATCTTGTGATCAAACACTTGACAGTTGTGGCATTTCCGGACCGCAATAATACAGTCTTTAAACAAGGACGGCCAGAAGTAGCCAACGCGCAATATCTTTTGGGCTGTGGCATACCCAGACATATGACCGCCACACGCTCCAGAGTGGCAGTCATTCAGAACCCTTTCAGCTTCCTTGTGAGTTAAGCAACGACGAAAAACCAAGTCTGCCCCACGGCGATAAAGAGTATCTCCAATAATTTTGTACTGTTGGGACTGGAATCGAATTTTCCGACGTTCCGACTTTGAATTTCGGGCCGAAAGGATTGGGTCTGGAGATAGACGATTATATCCCCATACCACGAATCTAAAGTGATGATGAGAAATAAAGATTCGTCCGCAATGGGTTCCTCTGCCACAATTTCTATGTCAGCACGCGGGAAGTCACACATTAACTCTGCAAAAACTAAGGATTTATTAGACTTAGATTTCTCAAACTCCAAGTCGAACTCTTGCAGGATGACGATCCATTTAGAGTACTTGCCCCCTAGCAATTGTTTAGTCAAAATGTAGATCATAGGGTTGCAATCCGAAATGACTGTAGTTTTACGGAGTAGAATGTAGTGACGAAAACGTTGGACAGCTTGAACGGCTGCCAATGCCAATTTCTCCACATGTGAATATTTGAGCTCAGTTGGGTTTAAAGTCCGACTAAGGTAATATATCACATGCTCCATTCCGAATTCGTCTTCCTGAACTAAGACCATTCCAATGGTGGAATGAGTGGCGGCGAGGTACAAAAAGTAATCCTGGTTATAGTTGGGAGGATGTAGCAACGGTGCATGGGTCAACGCGTGCTTGAGTGCATCAAAAGATTTCTGAGCTATCTCATCCCAAGAGAATTGAGCGTTCTGTTTGAGCAACCGGGTAAAACCCTTTGTAATCTCGGCGTAGTTAGGAATGAATCGGCGTAAAAAGTTTGCTTTCCCCTGCAAACTTTGGAGTTGGCGAAGACTCGAAGGAGGAGGCAATTTGATGATAGCTTCTACCTTCGAGGGATCGACGCGGATGCCGGCTTTTGAAACTACAAATCCCAGCAATCGTCCCACTTCTATACAGAAGACACATTTGTGTGGGTTCAACCAGATATGATAATGCCTACACCTCATGAAGATTGCTCGTAAATGGACAGGGTGATCAGCGCGATGTAATGAATGAGCGGGCAAATCATCGAGATACGGTTGCACAATGTGTTTGATGTCATGAAACGCATAAGACATCGCCCTTTGAAAAGTGGCTCCGGAATTCTTAAGTCCAAAAGGTAATTTGCAATAAGCAAATGTCCCCCATGGACAAATGAAAGTCGTTTTTGGTTGATCGGCAGGTAGAATATTGATTTGATTGTAACCGAAAAAACCGTCCATAAAGGAAAATATTTCACTGCCGGCACAATCGTCAATTATTTGATCGATATAGGGTGTTGGGTAGTTGTCCTTGGGACAAGCTCGATTAATATCCCTATAGTCAATGCATATTCTTATTGTTCCCTGTTTTTTGTTAACCGGAACAATATTCGATACCCAATCCGTTAACGGGATCGGATAAATGAAACATGCTTTCAACAGCTTCTCAACTTCTGCTTTAATTGCAGGCACTTTTCATGGGTGAATCTGACGCAAACATTTTCGGACGGGTTTAGTGTCCAGGTAAGTCTTGATCTCATGGACAACAATTGCGGGATCAATTCCTGGCATTTCCTCATAGGACCAGGCAAAAATGTCGCGGAATTCTTGAAATAGGGCCTTGTATGTCTGAATTTCGTCATCTGAACACGAGGCACCTATATGAATGTGCTCAACAATTCCGGGCTTAACTGAAATGTCAATGGGAATAGTTCGAGAGATGTTTCCCAAATTCAGCTTTGAATCAGGATGTTTCATTGGACTCTGAGCTTCTTTGACATATTCAGCTGTAAAGATTGATGAGAAATCGTTTTCAAAACGATCATCCTCAGGTAAAAACGAAGATCTATGATGGAGATCTTCCCATGGTAAATCGTCTACACACAGGACTTCACAAAGTTGTTCGTCAGATGACACAACTTCGGGAAACGCTATTAACTCCGAGGTTGACGTGAAAAGTGATTCCTCACAGACCACATTCATTTGGTCGATTTTGGTTGAACTCGGGTCGGTAAAAGACTGCACAGCTGCATAGGCAATTTCATATGGACTCAAAGGCATAGCATCACCAAATGAGTCTATCTCAGATTCACAAGGAACAATCCAAGGATCGTCATAAACAATGGTGTATGAAGTAATCATATGAATAGATGCAAATGAAGACAAGGCGTTGATTGGAGGAAAAGGAAAAGTTCCCAGTAAACTGGCATCTTTAACTAATCCTACTCCAACATCCTTATAAGGGATAGTCATTTTACCGACATGCTGGATACTCTCTGAAGAGGCTGGGTCGAATGAAAAGTAAGCCAGCTAGTCTATGGTTACGATCTTGCCATTATGTGCAAAATTTATTACTCTGAAGACAGATGAAACGACCGCTGTCATAGCGTAAGACCAACTTCGACCCAAGAGAAGGTTGTAGTCTAGAGGGGCATCAACCACCTCCACATCCAGACTAACGGTTTTTCCTTCAACCCCTATAGGAAAATCCTGTAGAATGCCAAACGGATGAAACCCACGGCCATCAAAGGCCTTAAGAATTGTCGGGGATTGATTTAGTGAAGGAGAACCAAGCGATCTCCAACACTGTATCGACATAATACACGTGGAAGCTCCCTCATCAATTACAGTCCGATGAATAAGCCTGTTTTTGACTATCACTGGGATCTGGAAAGCCATCTGATGAGGTAAATGCGGTGTACTATTTTCTAGATCAAAGATTATTAGGTTCGGGTCCTGAACATCAACAGCTCCTATAGCCGACAAAAGTAATTTGCGTTGTGCTGGGCATGATTGCAGCACTTCCAAAGCCGACATTGTTGAGGGTGAAACAGCTAAATCCTCAACAATGTTGTAATTCTGGGCCGCTCTCGCATGTGGATTGAAAGCAGACCTTCGAAGTACACCCTTGGCGGGCGGTTTGATTACTAAGTCCGGGTTAGGCTTCTCGATCTATAGTGGATCGGAACCAGGAACTGAGGTTGATGGATTAGAATGAGAAGATTCTGCTTCTTTGCCATCAACAGGACTCTTACTACCATAATCTTGCGATTGAGTCGCAATCCTTACATGAGACATCATCAATATGGGTTCTTCACTGGCACTCGAGGAAGAACCTATCATCTTACTCTCTTGCTTTCGAAATGGATCTTTCAAAACAACAGGAGTTTGGGAACCCTTGATGATTTTCACAACCTCGGCCCGATGAGGGCAATCTCTTGTAAAATGATCCTCTTCACAAATAAGACAAGGATATTGAGGTTTGCGCTTTTCGTCATTGGTTTCCGACTTTTCTATTTTCTCCTTTGGAGTTTTGTCTGCTTTATTCTTCTTCTTACCTTTCTTCTTCCCACCGGATTTTGATTTAGCCGTAGATGACTCTACAGCGTGAATATTGGTGGAAACTTCAGCAGAAGATTCTCCTGTCGGGGAGTCTGGCAAGGTTATAATAGGCGAAGAATTCTTTGAGGATTTCTTCTTGATTTTAGTGTTCACCGTACCAATCATACCATCAGCGGCATGAGACCCCGAAGGAGCAGCAGCGATTTGATTTGACTTAGGAAGATCTGTGATCTTTTCGTGTAATGTACCTGACTAAGTGTAAACTAAGTCAAGGTACTGCGCTTGAGCAATCACTTGCTCCTCAGTAACTACTCCGGCCTTAGCTACGTCTTCAGTAATCTTCGGTAACAATGATTTAACAAACCATTCAGCTAAGATTTGGTCCGGGATAAAAACTTTCACTAACCGCCTTCAACGTCTCCATTCATGAATATGATCGGAAATATAAGTGGATGTCGATTGTTTTAATGAAGTTAGTAACTCCGTGCCATTATCATATCTGACCGGCAACTGAAAATGAGTTAAGAACGAGGTAGCTAACTGGCTAAAATTATAAAAAGAGGCCCGTGGTAACTCAATGTACCACTTGGCCGCGAGACCAATGAGAGTACGCTGGAAAAGACGTAAGCGGATCGAATCATCCGAGATAGAATTAGAGGCACACCAGAGGTGGTAAGTCATCACATGATTCGACGGGTCCTCTCCAGACTTACCTTCGAACTTGGGTATGTCACTGGGCAACTTATTTGGCATTGATGGCCAAAACGGAAGATAATTTATTGGATCGTTCGTTAGGCGCGACAAGTCTGGTAAATCCAAAGTTGCGATAAACGGTAATTGCCGATTAGGATCCCTAAAACTCTGGGTCATGAGACCAGTCCCAGGAGGAGGATATCCAGGATAACTTGGAGTAGGAATCGCGTTCGGGATATTGTATCCTCCCGGAAAACAAGGATTAACCGGACCGTACTGGGGTTGTTGATAAGTGTACCCAGGATACGGTTGATACTGGTAAACTGGCTGCTGGACAGCAGGCCCGTATTGGTACTGTCCCTGGTACGGTTGATAAGCGAATTGTGGTTGACTAGTGACAACCGTACTTAAACCAGGTTGTCCTACGGGTATCTGAATGGTAGTTTGAATGGTAGATCCAGACAATGGTAAAGATGTCTGAGGAGTAGTTACAGAGATAGTAGAAACCGGAGCTGTCGATACTCCAGAAGTAAGTGTGGTAGACTGAACAGATGTTGCGGTAGTTGCAGCAGTCGTTTGAGATGGAGTACTAGGGGCAATAGGCCCAGACTGAGAAACTACCGAAGGTACAGAAGTTTGAACATTAGACTGGACTGGTTGCTGGGGTGAACTAGAAACTAAGGGTTTTCTAGCTTGAGATGACAACTGTACACTTGGCTGCAATACCTCTTGAACTTGCGATGGATCCCACACTATGTTCATTCTGGGGTATTGACCCATGACAGGTTGAGGATATTGAGATCTATAACCGGATTGAGGTTAGGATTGATAATTGAAAGGTACATTTCCCATACCTTAAACATAAGATTGACCTTGGGGTGATTGATAACCTTGACTGAAGTACTGGCCTTGGGGTAGATACCCTTGAGGTAAGTACTGATACTGGGGTTGACCTTGAGGTATAAATTGATACTGAGGTTTACCTTGGGGTACATATTGAGGCTGGGGTTGACCTTGAGGAATGTACTGCACCACAGGTACATACTGTCCTTGAGGTTGCCCCCCAGACGCAATTTGTGTACCTTGAGGTTGCCCCCCAGGCATTAATTGAGGCTGCCCCCCAGGCGGTAACTGGCCACCTTGAGGTTGAGAACTGGGAATTGAACCTGACATCATGTAAATGTCTCCTACGCCCAACGGTTTATTACCATTGTTTCCAGTTAATAACCCATGTTCAATGGGTTGAGGAGATGCTCCCGCAAAAGTACCAGAAAGTGACTGATACCCAGAGGGAACAGAAGTACTACCATACAAAAAAGATTCAGGCGATTGAGTAAACATGGACGATTGACCAGACATATTTACAGGAGTATAAATACCTCCGGGTGGATAAGGAGGACGAGGTGGAGAAAAACTTGACCCTGAGTTGTCCAAATAATTAGTTAACGAAAGATACCAAGTATTACTTCTAGGTGGACTGTAAAAAATGGATTCACGCTCCCTTAGATCAATAGTAGGTTGATCTTCAGGGATAGGGACGCCTAAATCTTCTTCTGGAGCAAGTTCTTCAATAGCTATCAAACCAGAGGGAATATTTTCGGTGATGACTCTTTCTACCCTAGGTGAATCAGGAGCACTAGAAGTTGGAGTAACAGGTTCAGATATCTCAGGTTCTTCGCCTATATCACTAGTAGATGAAAAACTACCAGCAAGCTCGGAAACTGCAATAGCTTCGGGATTATAACCTGTTTCTAGACTTTGGTAATCAGGATGAACTACCAATGAAGACTCTCCTTCTTCAGGTGAACCTACTTTACTGCCACTAGGAGTTACAAGGACTTTCAAACCTTCGTAATGACTTGGGACATCTTCAGGAGGTTGGCCCCGAAGTCTACGGGACTTCCTCAACAAATCGGCCACGGTTACAATCTCAGGTGACTGGCCCCGAAGTCTACGGGACTGTCTCGGTAATTCAGCCACAGTTAAAAAATTTTAACTACTGCACACGCAAACAAAGTAAAATCTCAAAGAAAACCGCCTAAAGTCTCTAAAGAAACAAACAAATTCGAATCACACGCCTAAAGAATCTAGGGCGTCAAACCATACACAAACAGTAACCTTCCGGACCGAAAACACTAGTTGGTGATGAAGCCCAACATCGTCGAATTCAGTACAGAAGTGGCGGGTGGAACAGTTACCCTGGCAACCTGCTTAATGAATAGACCGGCACAAGTTCCTCCACTTTAACCGTCTCGAGTGAAGTGAACCCCTCGGAAAATCCAAGTGAGTCTAGCCGACGTCTGCTCTAGGTACAGTGGGATCTTCCCTCCACCGTCACCTTGGGTAGAACCCTAAAGATAATGGTCACTAAGGTCACCAACAGCAACAAATACACCTGGGGGAATAGTCTACGATCCGATAGCACGCAAGGGCAGAGTATCAAGCTCAATCCCCTTGCCGGCTCCTTGACAATAATCCAAGGTTTACCGACAAGTGACCCCAGGCTCCTCGACAATAATCTGAGGTTTACCGTTTGTAATACGTGCGTATCTGGCGTCGTTCCCAATGAAGGAGGATTCATCCCCTCACTGGTTCGGACACGATCTCGTGCTTCTCCTTTAAGAGGAGCTTTCCCAGAGCATAAATGTAACAGTTGGATTTATCCTACCACAAGATGAGCTACTTGTTTGGTTTTGCTGTCTTGGAGAGTTAATTACTCTCCTACTCCAAGACACTAGCCTGATCTATGTTGGTGTTTCAGAGCCCTAGTAAATAAAAAGTTAATAAGTTAATTTTACTTTAAGCGTTAATTTTTATGGCTTTTCTTTAGGACAAAAGGTAGTGGAGATGAAACTGATGGTGTGTAGACTTGACTCAAATCCACTAAAAGGATGCACCTAGGATGATTTATACTAACTTTCCTTTTTTCAATGAATTCCCTAGCTAAGAGAGTTGGAGAATGTAAAATTGATATAAAGACAACTTTCTTGGCAACGAAAATCAAAGAAACAATCTCTTTATCTTTTCCAAAGCATACAACACATGACCACTAATTATTTCACGAAAATTCCTTTCTCTTCTCAAAGACTTCAAACGCTACTAAAACAAACTTTTCTTCAAAAGAGATTTTTTGTATTTTTTTCCTATATTAACAAAGCATGTAAAACTATTTAACAAAAATCAAGTTAAAAAAATCTACGACAATCAAATCAATTTCACCTAAAAGCAAATCTAAGAGAAATTTACTTAAAAGCAAATCTAATGAGGAAAAAGCCTACAAAATATAATTCCGGGATGTTTTACTAAGTTACAATTCAACCAAGGACTAGTTCATGCAGAATCATAAACCAGTCAAAAACAAAAATCAAAATCTTTTGTTCTTTTTCTTAAGAATGAAATTCACAGCTTAACCATCAAGCTTTCTCGAAATTCCGCAAAGGGACAACACACAAAGGTAGGTTTCTCACACAGGTGGATTTTATGAAAGGTCTGACTCCTAAGAAGACTGAAAAGACCAGGGAGATCCAAGGTTTTACAACTTCTAAAGCCAAAGTCACTATAGGACCAATACAAAAATCAAACCCTAGGGCTAGAACTTCTATGAATTTCACTAAAACCATAGATACTAATGAAACAAGCTTAGATGAAGACTTATGACAGGTAACCAGTGGATCTGGGCAGAAAAAAACAAATTATAAACAAAATCTAAGAGACACAAAGGAAAAAAATTGAAATTTTCTCAACTTTTGACAGGGTACGCAGGCAGCCTGTTTGCACAGGTGCGTGTATGCTCTGTGTACAAAGCTGCAGTGCGTACAAGTACGTACTGTGCTTAACGCAGAGGCTGCATACTTCTAGAAAAACCAAGAAAAGTAAAATCTAACTTAACCCTAAGCTATTCCACCCAAATTCACAGTCAAAAACCAGAAATAAATCGACTTTTCTCAAATCAAAGTATCAATCAAAAGAGAAATCAATCAAATCCATGGATTCCCCAGTATGGTCGCCATTTTGTCATGCGGAAAGAGTCAATTTTACGGACAAAACCGACCTCCCTAGAAGCTAAGGCTTTCTAGTGACAAACAAGACAATTAAGCACTATCTTTCCCTAAATATGCATTTAGAATATAAGCAATCAGGTGTTTATAACATACCTTTAGTCCAACGCTTTGTAGCAGTCCAGCCTCTCTGATCTAGATGAGCTCCTCCTTCTCTTTGAAACTTGCATTCACTAACAAGCAAACGATTACATAGCACCTGAATAACTCATAAAATAAAACATATTCATCATAAAGACCAAGGAGTATATGAAACAAATTATGTATAACAACTTGTTGAGAAAAATGAACTTAATTGTATTAAGTGGAAACAGAAGAAACCATTACAACCAGTGCCTTGGTGTTGTGCAGGTCCCTTCCAGGGTCCAGCAAGAGTTCTCCTTTACTTTGATCAGCTCACCCACTTCCAAATGAAGCTAAGAAAGGATGGGAATCTCTCCTCTCAAGCTCTATAAGGGAGTCCTAATTTCAGCAGCATCTACCCTTAGGAATGTTCAGCTTTCAACCTCCTCTCCCTCTGGCCCAATGCCTGTATTTATAATGCTTTGGAGGAAGTTAATCAGGTCCACCATCAATGGGATAAGCCCCTCTTTGAATGGGATAGCTCCCCTCTTGATGGGATAAGTTCCTCTTTCATAGGGATACATGAACCATCTGGAGGCACTCAATACACGTCAAACCAACTTCTAGAATGCTCTAAAATCAACCACAAGTAACTTTTTTGCAGTAAAACTCGCGCCTTTTGACCTTTACAGGGGTACGCACGCACCCATTTACAGACAGAGCGTACAAGTACGCAGGTAATGCGAACTTGGGGTGCGTACACGTAGGTAAGGGTAAGAGAAACTGCGTAACCAGAGTTAATTGACTTTTTAAGGACTTTCTCTCTTTTTTGGAGTTTGACATGAGGAGCAGAGGTATGAGACTTGCCAAGGAGGATAGTATGACAGTTGATGAAGCCATACTAACTGCAAATAGTCATGGTGACAAATTTTAGTGTAACACTCGCCGCCTCTCATTCCACCATTGGAAAGGTCTTAGTTCAGGAAGATGAATTCGGAACTGAACATGCGATATATTACCTTAGTCACACTTTAAATCCAACTGAGCTAAAATACTCACATGTGGAGAAATTGACATTGGCAGCTGTTCATGCTGTCCAACATTTTCATCACTACATTTTACTACGTAAAACTACAGTAATTTCGGATTGCAACCCTATGATCTACATTTTGACCAAGAAATTGCTAGGGGCCAAGTACTCTAAATGGATTGTTATCCTGCAGGAGTTCGACTTGGAATTTGAAAAGTCTAAGTCCAAGAAATCTTTAGTTTTTGCGGAATTAATGTGTGATTTCCCGCGTACTGACACGGAAACTGTCGTAGAGGAGCCCATTACGGACGAATCCCTGTTTCTAATCAGCACTTTAGATCCATGGTATGGGGATATCATCGTTTATCTCCAGACCTAATCCTTTCAGCCAGAAATTTCAAGGTCAGAACGTCAGAAAATACGATTCCAGTCCCAACAATTCAGGATTATTGGAGATACTCTTTATCTCCGTGGGGTGGACTCTGTTTTTCGACGTTGTTTAACTCACGAGGAAGCTGAAAGGGTTCTAAATGAATATCACTCTAGAGCGTGTGGCGGTCATATGTCTGGGTATGCCACGGCCCAAAAGATATTGCGCGCTGGCTACTTCTGGCCGTCTTTGTTGAAAGATTGTATTACTGCGGTCTGAAAATGCCACAAATGCCAAATATTTGATCGAAAGATGCACGCTCCACCTGCTCCTCTCCACCCTATAATTGTCGTTGGTCCTTTTGCCAAATGGGGTATCGATTTTGTTACATGTAACCCTCACTCGGTCGGGGAGCATGCATATATCATCCTTGCGGTAGATTATTTTACCAAGTGGGCCGAGGCGATTCCTACATTTGAGGCAGACGGCAAGATAGCTACAATTTTCATGTTCAATCATATAATTGCTAGGTTTGGTGTCCCATAAGTGATAATCACTGATCATGGGCGTCATTTTCGAAACGTTATGATGACCGAACTTACAGGCCAGCTTGGTTTGCATCACAATAGTTCAACTCCTTATTTTCCACAAGCTAATGGTCTGGTTGAATCCATCAACAAAGTTTTAGTCATCATGATCTGATGAATCATTGGGATTGATCGATCGAATTGGCATAACATGCTATTTTCAGCGCTTTGGGCGTATCGTACCTCAGTAAAAACATCAATAGGGTTCACTCCTTTCCAACTAGATTATGGTCTGGAAGCTGTGTTACCCATTGAAAGAGAAATCCCATCACTGCAAATGGCCATCGAGTTACTTCCAGCCACTTCCGAAGAGGAAAAGCGTTTGTTATACTTGGCTCAATTAGATGAGAATCGACGTGATGCTGCATTGGTGATCGAAACTCACGCAAAACGTATGAAAGCTGAGTATGATCGAAATGTGACCCCTCGAAATTTTTCGGAAGGAGATCTAGTCTTAGTCTACGATCAAGCTAATGATAAATTAGGCGCTGGAAAATTCGTTCTTATGTGGCATGGTCCCTATGTTGTCAAGCGAAAGCTAGCAAAATGGGCCTATGAATTGGTAGACTTTGATGGGGACTCTTTGGGTAAACCCAGAAATGGTCTTTACCTGAAGAGGTATTATGCTTAAAGAATGGGTATCGAGATTTTTAGATAGGATAGCTTTTCTTTCTAGCTGGTGTGTTTTAGTTTAAACAGTGTGCTTAGCTTAGAGAGTGTTTTTTCGTCATTATTCCTGCTTATCTTGGTTTTACTCTTGATATTGCAAATGTCGATGCCTCTCCAAACATACATTGGTTTCGCTGATGGTGCTTGTCATAATACACAGAACATTTATTCCGCAGCTTGGGTTATCTATTCGCCCTCTGACGAGTTGGTATCTATGCATGGGGTAAGCCTCGGTCAAACAACGAACAACATTGCCGAGTATAGTGCAGTGATTGAGTTATTATCTGAATCTATTTCATTTGGGATTCGGAGTTTGATAGTGAGGTTAGATTCTGAACTCATTGTATTACAGCTTAATAGAGTGTATGCCATTAGAAATCCAGTGTTATTAAGATTATTTTTGAGAGTGCGTCTCTTGGAATGTGAATTTGATTATATTGATAAACACAAAAAACAAAAATGTCATATGTGCCCACAATAAGCGATCATCCTATCACTCGTGATGATCTTGATAAGAAACCACTACACGGGCCACCTTGCAAAGGAACCTCCTAAAAGGTCCTATGACCCCAATCACATAGCGCTGAAGTCGACGAGGAATGTAATCTATGGTGGTTTCCAGAATATCTCCTGTCAAGCACTCGAGATGACCCTCCAACTCGGCCAAAACCTCTACTGATTCATCCTGTGGGGCTGGCGCAGTTGCAACTGGTTGTTTCCTCTCGTAAGGCTGGACAATGGCTGGTCGCTGTGGACCCACATCTACATTTGAAACTTTTACTATCAGTTTTGGGACGATAGAAAAATAATAAAAAAAATTAAAATAGGAAAAATGTTGAAAATGATTTTACCTGAGTCATCCCACTGCTCTCCTGGTGGAAGAGCCATGTTTGGGTCACCACGAAAATCTACCCCAGCGTAAGGGAAGTCCTGAATAGAAAAAAACCTGGTTTTCCAACCATTGGAATTACTCAGATTTGAATCGAACAACCTCTGTCCCCTCGTTCGGATGACGGGCCATAACTACGACCCATCGCATCAGTTTGGGCTCTCGAGGAAGCCCAGCTCCAACAGTAAGGTGTTGTGGGATCAACATGGGAACCCTCTCCAGACCAAAGCTCACAGCCAAAGCCCCATAACCAAAGGTATTTAGTTGTCTGTTCTTGGCTCTGGTCAGTTGGCCTTTCACATTGGCCAACACAGCATCACACCAGTTGAAGATGGTGCCTCGAAAGCAATCAACTGCCATACGCATTTGGGATTCGATGGCAACATGTAAGGCGACACTCCCGCAAAGTCTGGTGACAGTAAACGCAATCACCATGAGTTCAGGAAGGTATATGGTTTTTATGTCTATCCCTTTGTCTCTAGCCTGGTCGTTGCAGAACCCTAGCCGGAGACTATCAACAGACTGGCCACCTGGCCTAGCCCTGAATAGAGTCAAGTCTTCGCCTCTCTTAGGCAAACTAGTCAAGAAATATATATCTGCCGGCTCTATTTCGAGTTGGTGGCCACCAATGAAGAAGCACTGGTCCTGTATGCTCCATCTGTCAACCAACCACTGTAAGAAATCCACCTGGGCCCTCATGCCAGGAATGGCCCAGAATTTGTACAAGCTGTAGGCCTTCAATGCATCGATTGAAGGTTGGTGATTCAACGCGGCAGCATCCACGTCCTCATGCTCTCGTTCACGCCAATCTAGCATGATGTACTCTCTGCATCAAGTAAAAAGATAAATCAGAATGCTAGCAATTAAATTGTTTGGGCCAAATTTCAGAATTTTTGGGTTAAAAACCCTTGCAACGGGGACCGCACCCTCTGGGTTAGACACAGTGCATGGGTCCTCACCTTGCCTACATGGAAGGTTCAAGCCCCTAACTTTTTCCCCATTGAGAAAAAGTCGGGGTCTGTGGGCTAGCAGTGGTACACCTGCGGGCCCCCGCGCACGGGTTTTAAGCCTAAAAACCCTCCAAAAAATGAAATGAAAGACTAAAACAAGAAATGAAACGGTTAAAAACGAAGAGTAGGATGATGTGGATTACCTGGAGAAGACGACGTTCAATTCCGACGGTTGGATTTTCCGCAATATTCACGAGAATTTTTCTGAACAAAAGCACTATTTTCTCACCCAAAACTCAAACGGTAAAAATGAATTGACGAAGGCCCTTTTTATAAGTTTTTTGAGTAAATAAATTGCAAATTTGTTTATGTTTCACTTTGGAAAGGTATTTTTGCAATATTTTTATCCATTTCAAACAGGTATGAGTAATGTTTGCGTTTTTGTTTAGGATAACAGATTATTCAGGCGAAATCTATCATTTTTGACGGAAAAACATTTAGAGTCACCTTTAAGCTCTTTTCTGACTCTTGAAACATGAAAAGATTGCCGAGTTTTTCTTTTAAACTCGTTAACACGGAACTAAAAGACGGTCCACTTACAGCTCTTTTCTGACCGTAAAAACATGAAAAGATTACCGAATTTTTGTTGTTTCAAATTCGATACTGGTTATAAAACGACGTGTCGTTGATCGCTTTTTTACTTTTTCGGATCAGGGGCACTAATTACGAAAAGTACTGCTTTGTCGTAAAGATCAATCGGTTCTCTCGAGTATTATTTTATACTTTTTCGGGCTTGGGAGACACAAATTTACGAAAAAGGTCAACCCTGGAGTATTCTTATGTTTTTTCAGACTCTCTAAAATTGAAAAATGGCAAGTTTCTCCTATACTGGACTCGTTAAAATTTCACAGTAAAGGACCTGTTTAATTACAAATAGGAATGAACCACTCCTTCTTAGGGTTCAAATTTAAACTAAGTTGGACTCATCCGAAGGATGAGCTTATAATCAAGCCAATTTTATCCTCCTCAAGCTTGTCAAAAATAAAGAGGTACCTGCTAGAAATGATGGGGGAAAAGAGAGAAAAATGAGCCTGTTTATCATACTTTGTAACCACTCTTGAACACACCACTTTTATTCACCTGGTTTGGGAAATCCTTTGCCTAACAGTTGATCAAACCACATTGAAAGTCTTCAGCCGGTTTCTAGGTATTAACTTTGGGTCAATTGTCACCAAGCCATCTGTCGTGTCATTATGTGTTCAAGAGGTCACTGCCAATAAGCCATTCATCTGCAAAATATCTGTCATCCATCTTGACCATCCCTGAGTCAGTCCTTGTAACTAAATTTCTTCAACTTGATCTATGATTTCGTGTTTTGGTCTTGCCTGCAACGGATCACTTTCTATCTACTTCAGCTCATTATCTAGAAAGATGATCTAGAAATCGTCAGTACCTTGGGATCTACATGCCTCAATGGCAGGTTTCTCGCCTTTGACGACAGGTTGCATCATTGACCTTCGATCAAAGGATTCCGTGACATGTTCGACATCAACACATTTATTCACATCTCATGGATTGTACTGGGTACTTTGAGAGCCATTGACATCACTGGTGGTTTCTCTCACACTTGTTAACAGTTCACATCATTGACTGGTAATCAAGTGGTTTCTACCATGTTCGACTCCAACACATTCATTCACATGGATAGAATCGTATTGTTTTGGGAAGTAGAAATGAAGACCTTGGATCTAGTTTCCACAATCCAGGCTGCGAGGAATTTTGTATTCATTATATAATGGACTATTCATAAACAGATGGCTGCGTCCATACTGTGTCCACATGATTCTATATTTGTGATGTATTACAAGATCATTCCTGTATCAGAACAGTAGTTACTTTTCTAAGTCAGCTTTGATCTGAGTATGGGAATGCCTACCTCAGGGATGATATGATCTCATATATATATATATATATATATATATATATATATATATATATATATATATATATATCTTGCATTGAATTTTTTTATAGGTTCCAACCGGGCTCTCCACAAGATGATCCTCGAATTGATAAAGTACTTCACTCTTCCTAAATGATAAATGAAATCCTCATCTACTATAGACTTTGTACTTTAGGGGGCAATCTGTTACACAAAAATATCGCCATGATGATTATTTGCAGTCAGTATGGGTCTATCATCACTTGTACTATCCTCCTAAGCAATTCTCAGACCTCAGCTCTTCAATTCAAGCTTTGAAAATGAGAGAAAGACATTGAAAATCAATAAAACTCTGGTTCTGCACTTTCTCTCACTGTTACCTGCAGTCCCGCACCTTCTGTTTACAAAAACTGTGGACCTGCCCACTCTGTCCCTAAAGGTGTGGGTGCAGACCCCTGTGAAAGTCAAAAAGGCGCAAGTTTATTCTAAAAAACTCACTTTGGATTAATTCTAGATGATTCTAGAAGGAATTTTGACGTGGATTGGTCGCTCTTAGGTGGTTCATGCATCCTAAAAGAGAAGGAGCTAATCCCTTGATGAGAGGAGCTATCCCTTTGAAGGAGGGCTTTATCCCTTTGAAGGAGGACGTAGTAACTTCCCTCCATTGCACTATAAATTCAGGCATTGGGCTGGTTGCTAGGGATGTTAGAAGATGAACATTTTTTAGGGTAAATGCTGGTGAAATTAAGACTTCCTAGTTGAGCTTAAGAGGAGAGATCACATACCCTTTTTGGCTTCATTGGGAAGAGAGTGAAACTTGTCAAAGTAGAGGGGACTTCTTGCTGGACCCTGGGAGGAGCTTGTACAGCGTCAAGACACAAGTTGTAAAGTTCTTCTTCTTTTGAATTAATACAATCAAACTCATTTTTCTCAACAAATTGTCTCATGTTATTTGTTCCATGAATTCCTTGACTTTCATGTTAAATATGTTTTATGACATTGGCTTTTCAGGTGCTATTTAATTCGTTTGTTGTTTGTGTTTGCAGATTCGCGACAAGGGAGCTCATTTGGATCGAAGGAGTGAAGGCTTCCACAAACTTGCGTTGGACCTAAGGTAGGCCTAAAACACTTGTTTGCCTTTGTTTATAAAACCATATTTAGAGAAAGATAGTGTGTGATTGGTTTGCTTGTCATTAGGTCTTCTTTAGATTCTAGGAAGGTCTATCTTTTCCGCAAGATCGACTTATTCCGTGTGACAAACATCATAAATATTGAGATGGATATAAATGCTTTAGATGTAGATAAACACACTAAATTCACTAAAGTAGAAATAGATAACTTAGAAGAAGTAGAAATAGAAGAAATAATCAATTATGATTCTGAGATTTTAAACCTTATAAATAAATTTTTGCCTAAGGGATTAGTCCAATTTGAAGATTTGTTTGATTCAAATGATGTAGCTAGAAAACCAAAAATGGAGCCTTTAAGATCAGACATAGAAGAATGTAACATAGGAGCAGAAGAAAAATCCAAGCTTATCAAAATATCCAAATCATTACCTCTAAATGAAAAGCTGAAACACATAAGTCTGTTTAAAGATTTTCAAGATATCTTTTCCTGGAGTTATGAAGACCTTAAGTATTATGATACCAACATTATTCAACATAAGATACCCATCAAAGAAGATCAGAAACCCTTTAAACAAAATCTTAGGAGAATTAATCCAATTCTTATGCCATTAATTGAAAAGGAAGTAAAAAGGATGTGTGATAAATAAATCATAGCACCAATTAGATATTCAAATTGGGTCTCTAATTTAGTCACCACAAGAAAGAAAACATGAGAAATCAGACTCTGTGTTGATTTCAGAGACTTGAGAAAAGTATCACTAAAAGATAACTATCCCCTCCCTAAAATGGACCACATTCTCCAGAGGATAGTAGGGTCATCCAAAATTTCGTTTCTTGATGGATTCTCTGGATACAACCAAATCTTAGTTCAACGAGAGGATAAAGAAAATGCTGCATTTACCACTCCCTGGGTACTTTTATGTATTTAAATATTCCTTTCAGACTAACGAATGCAGGGGCTACCTTCCAAAGAGCAATGGACATAGCTTTTGCAAAAGAAATCCATGACTTTCTAGTTGTTTACCAAGATGACATCATAGTGCTTTCCAAATTAGATAATGAACATCTAGATCACCTAAGGAGAGTTTTTATTAAATGTAGAAAATTTGGCATTTCCTTTAATCCCAAAATGACACTCTTTGGGCTAGAATAAGTTAAACTCTTGGGACACATAATATCAAAAGATGGAATTAGAATAGATCAACTAGAATAGAGGCAATCCTAAACACCACTCATCCTAGAAAAATCAAAGAATTACAATCATTCTTAGGTAAAATAAATTTTCTTAGAAGATTCATTTCTAACTTGGCAAAATTAATCAGAGAATTAAATAACATGTTAAAGAAAGATTCAGCACTTAAGTGGACAGTAGAGGCTAAGCAGTCTTTTGAGGCAATCAAAGAAGCCCTTACTAAAACACCAATCCTCATAAGTCCTGATTTCAAAAATGATTTTATAATTTTTTCTTTTGCTTCATAACATACTATTGCAGTAGTCTTGTTGCAAAAGAATGATCAAGGTTATGGGAAGCCTATTGCATTTTTCAGCAAATCTTTGAGAGATGCTACACTAAAATATAACATAATGGAAAAACAAGCACTAGCTTTAGTGAAAACTATTAAATATTTCAGAGTGTACATTCTATACTCACACATCATTGCATATGTTCCAAATTCAGTAGTAAAGGACATTTTAACACAAAATGGTCCTGAAGGAAAGAGAGGAAAATGGATTGCCACTATTTTGGAATATGACATAGAGATAAAGCCTACAAAACTTATCAAAGGCCAAGATTTAGCTAAACTCATGGCTGAATCAATCTGTCAGGCCTTAGATATAAATTTCATTGGTGCCCTAGATGATCAGGAAGAGATGGTGACTCCACAGATCAATGAAGCTTTCATAGATTCATCTTGGTATGTAGATATCATATTTGTTTTACTAAACCTACAAGCACCTGTTGGTTTATCTAGAACTAAAGGCGGATTTTTGAAAATGAAATCAATGAAATATTGTATCATAGGCAATGCTTTATTTTGGAAAGATAATGGTGGCATTTTATTGAATTGTTTATTAAAAGATGAAGCTAACAAAGTTATGCAAGAATTTCATGCAGGAGATTATGGGGGACATCTATACTGGAAAACAACTGCTGATAAGATTTTAAGGGCAGGTTTTGACTGGCCCACCCTTTTTCATATGTCAAGAAATATGTGACCTCCTATCACAAGTGCCAAATATTTGAAGGAAAAAAGCAACTCTTACCATTACCTCTAAAACCCATCTCCATAGAAATGCCTTTTCAACAATGGGGTTTGGACTTCATTGGGTAAATTCACACATCCTCCTCAGCCCAACATAAATGGATTTTGACAACCACTTATTACTTACTAAATGGATAGAAGCCATCCTTTCTAGACAAGCCACATACTCTGTCATCATTTCATTCCTTGAGAACAACATCCTTTCTAGATTTGGATGCCCCCAAAATCTCATTACTGATAATGAAAATGCTTTCAAATCCAAGAAAATCATAGACTTTTGTAACATATATCACATTACCCTTGGCCATTCCATTGCCTATTACCCTCAAGGTAATGGACTTGCAGAATCCTCAAACAAAATCCTTGTTAATATCATCAAGAAACTACTAGAAGACAACAAGAAGACCTGGAACAAAAAGTTGGTTAATGCCTTATGGGCAGACAGACTAACTACCAAAAAATCCATTGGTACATCTCCTTACCAGCTAGTATATGGAATGGATGTTGTTTTTCCATCCTCTTTAGGAGTACCAATGATGAAAATGATTCAAGAGTTGCAAGTAGAACCAAATGATATCCAAAGGAGGATAAATCAGACAATACATTTGTAGAAAACCAGAGAATAAGTCTATGTCAAATCACAAGTAATCCAAGATAAAATCAAAAATATTTTTGACAAGAAAACCAAAGCTGATGATTTTTACATAGGTGACAAAGTACTCAAATGGGATTCTAGAAGACAAGAAAAGGGTAAACATGGTGAATTTTATTTCCTATGGGAAGGCCCTTATATCATTTATGGTCACAGAGGTAACAATGCATTTTTCTTGAGACAGTTAGATGGAACAGATCTACCAGGAGGACCAGTCAATGGTAGAATGTTGAAGCATTACTTTTCCACAGATTAACATTAGTTTGTTTATTTACTTTGCGCATTATATATAACATTGCAAAGTTTAGATTGGATTGGATGGTAATCTTTTCAGGTTGAAGCCCAAAGAGAAGGCCTTGAGATTTAAAGGTGTACCATCATATATATGAATAAAGCATATCACAAAGGAGCAGTTACAAGGCAACCAAAGTCAAAGTTTCATAGGATACTAATCTTAAAGTTCTTGACATTTCACCAGGAAATGCCTTCCCCATGTGGAGCCACTGTTAGGGTCCTATAACAATAGGATTCATAATTTTGAATTGGCTATGGTTAGTCTTTTAATATTGTACATATTTTTTCTTTCTGCAAAATGTTTTACCATATTAAAAATAAAAAATGTAAAGAGGGTCAAGTCCTAAAAAAATAATCAAAGGACCAAAAGAAATAAAAAGATAAAAAAAATATGAACCCCAAAAAGAGATAAAAATAGGTCATGAAAGTGTGCAAATTCAAAGTCCACTCCTTTTACTTTATTTTTTAAAATAATATTGTGTGTAGCTTGTCAAAAATACCACAATCCATGATGATCAAAAAGTTTAAAATTGATTCATTCATGCTTTAAATTTCATGTTAATAGATAGAGAATAAAGATCTAGCCAAACTATTTAATCTTGAAAGATCAGTAGTTATGTAGAGAATAAAAATGAGCTCATCAATTTAATCTAAGCCATTGGAAGTTATAAGGTTAGAATTAGATAGTTTTCTTATCAAAAGAAAACTAAATGAAGGGTCAGCAAGCTCAAATGCACCTAATGAATGAAGAAAAAGTGCTAGGGTAAATAAAGGGTAGGTAGAAAAGTTTTGCAGGTGCACAAGGTTGCTAAGTCAAAAATCACTTTCATCATGCTTAATCCTATTTCTCATGTGCATGAGGAATTTTCAAAAAGAAAGGACATTCACTAAAGTTTATTTACTAATTTCCTCTCATTTCACTAAACCCCCACATATTTAGTTTATCAATTTCCCCTCATTATCCCTTCATTACTTGTAAAAACCATTTCCCCTCTTTTATCCCTTTGTTTCACACGTTTCCCTAGACATTACCCTTCAAAAGTCATTTCCCCTTCCCAAAAACCCCTTTCCCTAGTGTGAAACACATTCCCATCACAAATAATACATTCCCCCCTGTTAATTTCCTATTTTCCCCTTAAAAACCCACTAAACCCCTTTTATCCTAAGTCATTTTCTAAACTATACCCCCGATTTAGGTAATTAAAGTCCCCCACCTCATAATTTCTTGAAACCCTTTTAACTAACCAAACCTTGGTGTATAGTTATAACCTCTGCCATATAAGCCATGGTCCCCACATTTTATTAACCCATTTATTATGTTAAAATCCTGTGATTACTTTTTAATTAGTCACATTTCATTGTAATTAAACCCTTGGCCCTGCCAACCACGTCCCAACTCCTTCCATGCAACTTCACCACGAAATATCCCTCCAATCTCCCACCTCCAGATCGAACGACGCATATCCATATGATGCAATTTCATCATCCGACAGTTAAAGGTCCAAAAGCATGCAAGGTTCATGGTTTTGCCCGAGCAGTGTTTTACTACATGGCAGCACCAGGTTATATCGCGTGCTTGCAAAAAATAATGCCCTCCACCCAAAAGCAGTGAAATATCGCATAAAACCACCTCCATGCTTAAAAAAAAACTACCAACTATTCATTTGCCAAAGTCTCGTGCCAAAATGTAACAGTTGTTGGTTAAAAGGTCGAAAAGCCCCATTTTTCTCTTTTCACTCATTTTTGCTGCAAACCTCTGTTAATCAATTTTGAAACCTTGAACCTCTACGCAACCATTTTAACCAACTTTTAAAACCAGAAGACACTGCAGACACCAAATTAAAGAAGCAAATACATAGTTGAAGCCTCAAAAACCTCTTCTGCTACCACAGAACCCTGTTTGTGCACCAAATCGTCATTTTCCAGGTATTATTGAAAGAACAATAATGGCCTTGTAAATTTAAGCTTTACACATTAATTATTAAAGGGTTAATTAATTAAATTAATTAAATAACCTTGCTAGACTGAAGAAAAACTTACTGTGCATCCAAAATCCCTTTTCTACATACTATAATTACCCTCCCCACTATTCCAGACCTTCTGACCTTACTCCTAAAGCCACAGAAAAGGTAATTCAGTTGAATAAACCAAATTATGGCTTCCTAATGCACTCTAGATGTAAGACCCCTACAAACCCCTCACCTGGATATTGACCACCTCCTATTAGCGGACATAGAATTTCAAATTAAAGACATTGTTTCCCCTAGCCACCTATTGAAATTCCACTACTGGAGTAAAGAAAAATTCCTGAACTAGAATGATGACATTCACCTATGGGAATCAAATTTTCCCAAGTGCTTATTCCCATAGGTACACCTATTCCAAAAAATCATCCACTTCTGCCAAGATTGCTATGTCCCAAGTCAAAGAGTCATAGTCACCCCTGACCAACAAGTTTTATTCACCATTACTACAGAGTCAATAAATCAAATGTTGCATATGCAGCTAAGCCCAAATGAGACCCTAATTTCCATTGAAGCTTTACTTGAACTCTATACAAAGCTAGACCTTCCCAAGAAAGCTCAAATCTTTCAAACTTTCATCATAGAAGAGTCTCATACTCCTACAGATAGTCCTCCATATGGTGCCACCATTTTCTCTGAGAGAGCTAGACAAATTATAACCATTCTCTCCTGTATTCTACACCACTGAGGAGCATGTGGATGAGGTTATACTTGCTTTTCTTTCTATTTTTTTCCCAGGAAAGCCTCCAGTTACAATTTACAACTTTGTATTTAAATACTCATCAGTATTGTTTCACATGTTCCTATATTTTCAGTCAGACAAATCTCCAGTCAACATCCAAAAGTTAGACACTAAGGGCCATCCAAGGTTTGTCATCTTTTGGACAACGTTGATCCAAAGATATTCCACTATTTTTAGTTATAAAGAGTTCACTGATTCATTTTTTCATCCAGTTATAAACATGCTAACCAGTAGCTATCAACTTAGGATCAGTGAGGAGATTAAGAGATTTTTACAGTTGGATAAGAACAATAGAGTGGGAGATTGGTATCTATACCAGGGCCACATAGAAATTAGGATATATGGATGCCAACTCACTCCGTACAAGCTGCCCAAATACCTCCCCATGAGGATATTTTCATTAGAGTATTACAAGTAAATCATAAACTCTGATGTGGTTAATTTTATGTCATCTAGGAAGAAAACTTAGTTTAAGATCAAAAACTAATTCGGCCCTTTTATTTTTAATAATAGGGAAGGTTGACAAGAGGCAGAGAAAATCCTACAGCAAATGAACTTCAAAAGTAGTTTCATGTGGCAGTATGACCCTAATGGAGTCATAAACAAACTAAGGCTCAAATTCAAGTTAAGTCCTTTCATACATGAGCCCAGGCCAGACATTGAAATATATGCCAACCAGTCAGAATGGTTGGAGAATACTTTAATAGATGTGGAGAATACTTTAATAGATGTGGAAAAGTAGATTGATACTAGTTCCTTTCTGCAGGTTCCAACCCTACAGGAACATATGAGTATTACTCCCATTCTACAGACTCCATCCATGCAGGAAAAAAATGTAAAAAGAAATAGGGAGGAAGGTTCTAGCTCTAGGATGGACACTACAGATGATAGGTTTGAAATTAGTTACAGGAAGAAGCCCAAGCTTAATCCTATAACTAAGCAAGAAGACACCATTGAGATAGTTGAAATCACTAATACTGACACAACGGTTGGAAAGAGTATAGGTCCAATAGTTTCAAAAGAAACTCATCAACCTTCTACCTCAAATACTCAAATCATTGAAAAGTAGCTTAGTATTGAAGTCTCTTCATCCAACAATCCAGTTGATAGAGAGAAAGATATAAAAGAGAAGTACAAGGAAATCAGGTTGAGGAATGAGGCATTAAAGGCTGAAGCATATGCCCAGTACTTCAAACAAACACCTGCCAATAAGAATAGATTAATGTCAGCCTTTGACATTAAGACTGGTAATATGAAAATGACCTTTATGCAGCCTATAGTCCAACAGCCTAGATCTTAAGCAAACTACAAGAAGACAGAGTTCGAAGTTTTGGCCAGGGATGTTCACCCCATTGACTAAATTTAATTCCATAGCAGGTAGGTGAAATGATTTACTCCATAATGACTAACAAAGCAATGAATATGCATAAAATTCAATGCTCATTGGATAACATCACAGCACAACTTAAGCTAGAAAAGGAATCCTCATAGGCCGACGACAACACAATCATTGGTGATTGATATTGGATATAACCCAAGTGACATCAAGGCAGCAGAAAAACTAATAAAGAAGAAAAATGAGGATATTGTTGCTTTGAAGAAATGACTGAGGTTGCCTCCTTCCGAATATCCACAGGCCAAGGAGGTCCTAGAGAGCCAAAGCCACCAGGAGGAAATGATGGATTCCATTGTTCAACTAAATGCTCAAATGAAAGAAATGGAGAATGAATTGGACAATTTAATACACTTGAAACAGGCCAGCCTTGAGACAACCACTGCCACTACCATTCCTATAGTTACTATAGCAATTCCATCAACTTTGGTAGCTTCATTGGCCCGCACAGCTCCACTAGCTACAACACTTGCAGCTGCAACAACAACTACATCAGCAACAGGTTCAACAACATCAACAACTCATCCAAGTGACGAGGCAAGTAAATTGGTCAAATCCATGGAGGACATGTCCATTCAAACCACTAAAATTAATAGAATTAAAGAACAAATAAGTAGTCTAGTGGATGAGAAGAATTGGCTCAGATTATGTAGAAAAATGAAGTGTAGAAATCAAATAGGTTGATTGAGAGGATAAAGAGCTTGCAAAAAGAATTAACATTGAAGGAGCCACTTGCCCAAGCAAAAGAACAACTATGGGCCAATATCATTGACTCTGTCAATGATATTTGGCCATCTATACAAGTCATCTTTGAACAAAATGATTTATTCAAAGAGGCTACTGAAGCAATTCAAAGAGTTAAGGCCGAACTTGGAAATATGCCAGAAGAAGCCTCAAGAATAATCCAATTCCTTAACTCTAAAAATAAATATGAATTGCAGGAGCTAGACATAGCTAACAGAACTGGCACTATACTAGAGGTAAAGAAAGTGCTCACCAAGAGGAGCTTAATGATGCAGCTTGAAGACAAATGCCAAGCCATGGAGCTGGCTATAAACAGGTTCATGGTTAAGTTTGATACTTTGAGGTAGAAAGGTCTATCAAATCCCTTGGTAATAAATGACAAGTTAATGCCACATGAAGACTGTAATAGGAAAATCAGAGAAGTGGCAAGGGAGAAAGAAAATAGTTCCTTTATGAAAGGGATGCCTACAAGAAAGGTTCTATACTAGACTTTTGAGAACCTATTTTACCTCCAGCATGAGGTAAAACATATTTTTGTAAACAAGCCCACCTTTGCAAAATACACAGAAGAAGATGAAGTCTACAGAAGAATGGTAAATATTAAATTACCAGACACAGAGACTTGGGAAAAGTTAAATGATTTACTGTGAAATTGCAAGGTAAAAGTGGATATAGAACAGTGAAAGAAAAGAAACAGGTGAGCCTAGTCAAAGAGTATCAGATGAAAGAGTATCAATCAAAGGGCAAAGTAAAAATAATAGTTAGCGTGGAAAACAAACTGCAAAGGAGAAAAGGCAACAAAAGGTTTGTCATAAGAGCCTAATAAACAGGGACAGCTTGCAATAGTTGCATATCAGTCTCTATCTTCTTGCATGAAGATATTTATTTTTCCTTGAATAATTCCCAAAATAGTTTGGGATATTTTGTAATAATTTTTTGTATAAATACTTCATAATTCAAAGTATAGAGGGTGGATTGCTTGACATTTCTATAGTTGTATTGATTTGAAACCTAAGGGTTCATTGTACCATTTTTTCAAGTCAACAGACTGGACTGAGTAAGAAAGACATTGCATTAAATAGGATTCATGTGTTGGGCTCCTTCACTGAAGTATTTTCTGTTTGTCAAATTTTCTATCTTCTTAAGTGTTTCACATACATGCATGTTATCTAAATTTGAATGAAGTAACTGGAATATTATTACAGAATTTGTTTAAGTACACTCTGTCTTGAACAGTTAATAATTTTAATGTTTTCTTCTGATATCTAGAGTAGGGAATCCTTCATTGCCCCCTAGTTTCGATTGACCATTTCCCTCATAATCTGGTTTCGGGAACCCTTAACTACTTGTTGACCCCGATTGGAAACCACTTCACCATCCAGCCTAAATGATCTGAATTTAATCAGCTACCTTTCCCTGTGAACACTATCTTTAGAACTTGATTAATCCTATTTTCCTAATAGTTGACCCCATATCCCAATGGTAAAAGACATCCCTCTATCCATCTAAGTCAGTGATTACACCACCAAATCAAAATCAAAACCCAATCTAAGCATAAGTAACTAGCCTAAAATCAATTAACTCAACAAAGTTAAATCATAAAGAGAGAGTCTTCTTTGAGCATTAGGAAGGCTAGATCCTGATCTCAAAAGTAGGTGTGTGGTTACCTCTATTATTTCTTTCATAACAACTCTAGGGAAATTTTGAAGTGACAACACTTTCGAGCTTGTTTCAATCCGAAAGTGATAGAGTCATCTTTGCTTCCTTCTCGAATTTTAAAACATGAAAGAGCACCAATTTAATTTTGTGTCTTAAAAAATTGTTTCCCGTGATGTTATAACATCCCTATTAGTCTTTTGTAGACGACATTGTGAGTATACCTTAAAATACATTTTAAAGCCCTTGAAATCAATCTCTTTTCTATTTATTGGAGACAAAATCATCGTGGCTATACCAACTGGTTTTCCTAGTTCCTCTTCCTCTCCTCTGTTTGAAACATTGTCTAAGGAGCCTTTTCCTGAATTGCCACAGTCGCTTGAGGACTAAGGTGTTGAGCTTGCAATTGTTCTAAGTATTCAACCTTTGTCATCTCGTCCAACCCCTTCAGATACTGGGTTAGTTTTTTAAATTGGCTTGGAATCTCTGGATATTCCTATCCAGACTCCTGAGAGTCCACCAACTTTTGAAGGTCAGCTTGGACTGGCTACTTATCCTCGAAATCCTTTGTTTGATCCTGTTGTGATATCACTGTAGTGTCTATACAATCTATACAATCATTTGGGTATTCCTTTGGAATTATCCGCTCGAACATCTTCGGTAGTCCTTCGTCGTCTATTTTCATCCATGGACTCAGAAAGAGAAATCTTAGTCTCCTCTCCATGTCACTCAGAGGTTTCCACTCCACACACAATCAAGGAGCAGGAATATCCTTTCCCTCCTAAAGGTTTCCCTTACATGGGAAGCATTCCAGCTAGTGTTCATCCTAAGTTACTACGTAATTATGTGACTTTAGCTCAGTTTATTTTAGGCACACCTACTGCCTCATCATTGTATCACAACCCTATTTTGAAATCTAGCGCTATGCCTCCTATAGGTTCATTCATTCAGAACCCGACCTTCCAACAGACGGTGATTTCTGCAGTTACTTCAGTCCCAGTGCAACCCACCATTCCCAATCCTCTTGTTTTGTTGGTCCAAGTAACCCATCTTGTTCAACCGATGATCTTGAGGCATGTCGCTGTTAGTTATTTGATCCCTCCAGTAAGTGGACAGGTTATTCCACTGCCTAGGGGTAGAGTCCAAATGTTTCTATGATGTATGGCACAACTAATCTGAGTGGCTCATAACCTCACATGGTTGGGATGCACCAACCCTCTTCAGGTTCCATTTCAAATCTTGTTGGTCTTGTTGGATTAAGTAATCTCCAGTACTAATAGCCCAATGTTGGTCTGTTTGGGTCAAGTCATGTCCAATACAAATAACCCAATGTTGGTCCATCTGGGTCAAGTCACGTCCAGTACCAGCAACCCAATATGGCTCAAGGTCAGTACCAACCTCCTTCTATTCCATATGGTTCACAAGAGATGGTTCATAAATCATACATCCCTAAGCTTGGACCTTATGTCGAGCCTAGTCCATCCATTGCCCCCAATGTGTATGTCCAGATACAATTTGAGAACTTTCAAACTGTCATTTTGGGAACTATTCAAATACCTTTGCAGCATCAAGGACAACTCTTGCAGCAGCAAGGGCAATCCGTGTAGCAGCAAGGGAAACCTTCGTTGTAGCAAGGGCCATCCATGAATCAGCAAGGCAAGATCATGTCGTAGGAAGGACAACTGCAACAAGCGCAGGGGAAACCCTCGCAACAATTGAAGAAAACCATGCAGTCACAAATGTAGTATGCATCGCAATCCTCCCAGTTGATGCCTTCGTAAGGTCAACCTCTGCAGCCGTAGGGATAACCTTCACATTCACAAGGTCAGCCCTTGTAGACACAAGGTCAACCCAGGCCGCAACAACCCTTATGCTCATATCAACAGGGTCAACCCTTGCAAGGGTAAGGCCAGGGTCAAGTCCTACAGTAGTAGGTGCAAAATTCTTATGTCTAAGGGCAATAGGTTTAGCCTCCTTTTGTCCAAGGACAACAAGTCCAAAATCCTTATGTTTAAGGACAACAAGTGAAATATCCTTACGTCCAAGGGTAGCAGGTCCAAAACCCTTATGCTTAGGGACATCAGATGCAAAATCCATATGTCCAAAGTTAGCAGGCTCAATAACCTTTTAACTAACATGTTTCTTATCAATAGCCTTTGGCCAAATAGTTTCAAGGATTTCAAGGTTAGAATCCTCCCTACGAACAAGGTAACCTACAGTGGGGGAAAAATCAAATGCCTTATGGACAAAATCCTCCACTTTGGGGACAAAATCATTACCAACGAGGATGGGCCCTACCAGTTGGGTCCCCTTATAAACCTCAAATGCATTTCAATACTCAATTACCATTCTTGGCTATGCTGGAATTGCCAGATGTGTCTATACTCACGAATGACCTGATTCTTCATTTGCCATATTGGCCTCTAGTGCCATCCAAGATTCTAAGCGATTGTCCAAAGTTTGAAGGAAAAGCAAAAGTGGATCCTCAAGCGCACATAATGACATATCACCTCTAATGCTCTTCGAATTCCTATGTTGATGATTCCATTCGTCTTCGTCTTTTCCAACAAACTTTTATAGTGCCTGCAGCCAAATGGTATATCAAACTACCTCGAAATACCTATCATGACTTTAACACTCTCATCATCACCTTTCTCACACATTTCCAGCTGTCGGTTCACTATGAAACTAGCACCCATCTATTAACATCACTCAAGAAAGATAATGCGACTCACATCTCTGACCACATCCATGAATGGAGACGTAGGCATCGTCTAATTAAGTTTTAAATTGATGATCAGTTGTTGACCGAGTGGTTTACCAAGTCATCTGTCAACAAAATTACTAAGGACATTGCTATGGATGGATGCGTCACTCAGGAACAAGCCATCGCATGTGCTCAGTATCTAGACCTTGTTTATTCATAGTCCGACATATTATATGATGTGTTACCCAATGCATGCAGACCATCATCTAATATGACACCATCTAAGTCTCCGGCTACCCATCCTATTGATGGAGTAATTGGTTTAGTGACTCAGACCCCTACAAAATCTTCTTCTAAATAGAATTCAGTCTCCAACACTCCTCCCAGTGATTCCTCTCGCAATACATCTGGCCCTGGTAAAACCTCGGAGGTTCATATTGTCCAGTCTACCGCAGTGGATAAATCCTCTAAAAGTAAGAAGAAAAGCAAAGGCAAGGGCAAAGTCGATGTTCAAAAACAAGGTCCCCCTAAATCATCTGTTGGTGATGTTTTCCAATGGAAACCCAAGTATCCATGCCTCATCTGTGAGGAGGATCACTATACTAAGGATTGTCCCAAACGGTCTGAAGTTAGTCGTTTTCTCAAAGGGACTCCCACTATCCTGAAAGAGCCCTTTTTGTCCCAGTAGACTCAAATGGTAAACTAGCCTCAGTCAGCCGCTTCCTCAGGTTCACAAGTGTTCATGATGAGTACCATGATCAATGTGGCTACCAGGTCAAAAGATTATCAAACTCCTACCCCATTGGCAGGGAAAGAGAATGAAGGTACCCCTTCTTCATTTGCCCCGTCCAGTTCTAGTCCTCTCCATATAAAGCGACCTAATCTTGACTCTGCCATTTGACCACCTTCTCGAGGTGTGCTTCAAAAGTCCTCATACAATCCTAATGCTAGAGATGATCCACATTATAACATTTTTGATGATTTGGCTCAAGCACCATCAGCTATGTCTGCTCTCGAGGTCCTTCAAATTTGTCCTTCTCAACAAAAATCATTACTGTCGACTATTGGGGGTATTGATCCAGCTAAATCTAATCTCATATGTTTTTACCTGGAAAAGCACGTTTTTCATTTACCTCATCAAATTGCCTTTCTTATTCCGGTAATCATAAATGATAAAACCATTCATAGGACCGTCATTGATGAAGGTGCTTCTACCTCCATCATGTCTATCACTTGTTGGAAGGAAATTGATTCTCCTACTCTAGACCAGTCCCCTAACACTCTCGAAGCTTTTGATTGGCGTGATTCATGACCATTTGGTGTCCTTCCCAACTTTTCCATTACGTTGGAGGGCAAGACGATACATGTCAAAGTAGAGATTGTTGACGCTAACCTTAACCACAATATTCTACTCGGGTAGAGTTGGACCCATGCCATGCATTCTGTAGCCTCCTCCCTCTTTTGTGCGATTCGATTTCCCCATCAAGAAAAGATAGTCACAATCGATCAACTATCCTTCTTTGCCTCTTCCTCCTCGGATAGTAATGTTCTGTATGGCAAGCACACCGGTGCTCCTTATGAGAGTGTGGGTGTAGGAATTTTCAAAGATCCTACCTGGATGGGCATATTTCTACTCCCACCTCCTCGTGTTGCCTCTTTCAACATGATTTTGATCAAGTCTGATCCTTGGGTCATTCCTTCCCTGGGTATTGTTGATACATGGGGCGAGGTTATGTTGTTAATTCCCGCCAAAATTAATTACATGGAAATTGTTTCAGCTTCACCTTTGGTATCCTATGATCATCCTATTTCGAGTTCATCTCTCAACATGTCTTCTCATTCCCTGTGGCTTAGTTCTAGCCCGGTGGTCATGTCTATGTGTCTTGAGAATTTATCTTCTCCGTTGCCTATTGACATGTTAGTTTCTCCTACCATTGTCAAGGGCACCTTTATCTCTTCATGACTTCAAGTTTTTTCTCCCTCGCCGAGTTTTTACCGATTTCCCATTATTGCAATGGGGTTGTCATTTGACTTGTAACATTCCCTCACCTAGGGGGCATGGGGGCACAACCTTATATGAGTTCTACTCTATTATTTGGCCGAGTCGATGCTTACTAATCTTGTCAGCAATAAAACTCCGATTTTCATCTGTGTTGATTGACTACCAGAGTTCGAGCACGGACTCTCTCAAAAAATACTATGCTTAGGTCATCTTACATGGCTACTTTTGTACAATAGTGTGTCATTCATTTTTTTACAATGTGTTCTGGTGTGTTATTTTACAAGAAAATTTCCTGATTATTATGTTTTTTCGTACTTTGCAGATGTCAGTGTCTCCTCACATTGGTTTCGGTGATGGTGCTTGTCATATTACCTGGAATCTATCATTGACGAAATGGGTTGTTTATGATCCCCATGGTGAGCTGATTGATCTTCAAGGTATATGTCTAGGTTGAAAAACTAATAACATCACTGAGTATATTGAGGTTATTGAATTGTTGTCAGAAACTATCGCTCTTGGCATCGGGGAATTGGTTGTCAACCTTAATTCAGAACTTGTTGTTCTTCAACTTAACGGGCAATATTATGTCAGAAGCCCTGAGATATTGAGAATGTATCTATGTATTTGTCTATTAGAGATAAATTTTGATTACATTACATATCATCATATTCCTAGACACATGAGTACATTAGCAAATGCATTAGCTAATTATGTGTTGGATAGATATTTGTGAAACATGTAAAAACTCGAAAAATAAAATAAAATTGTACCATAGTAAGAAAGGAAGTACATCATATATGTGTGTGTGTGTGTGTGTGTGTGTGTGTGCCAGTAATGTTTGTCATGCATCAAAACACCAAAAAAATAATATGTGTGCTTAAAATACATCGATGGCTCGCAGGCCTAAAAAATGTGGAATGCTAGACCTATGAACTAAATGACATGATTCTCATGATAGCATGTAACTGCTCAGACTACACGAGTTAGCAGTCAGTAGATCCGATCTAACACCCCCACCATATGCCTCCGGTACTGCATGGGACATCACCCATCTGGGCATACTATGGGATCCCATGGGTCAATCCCTCGAGATTCCGTGCAATCTTCTCCTCATTGTCGTTTCTCTCCTGATAAGGAGCGACATCAAACTGCTGAGCGATGTGCCTGGTGATCGGGGATATCATGGCAGGGTATCCTGGTCCAACATCTACATTCATAAAATCAAAATTTCATGAACACATATATCTCAAAAACAATAAAAAAAATCAAAATATTAAAAATTGTTTATTTTTTACGTCCATCATCAAAATCATCCCCCTCTGGGTGAGGCATATCTAGATCTCCCTGGAAATTTTTATCGCTATAAGTCCAATCCTCCACTACGATCAGCTATCATCATAGCCACAAGAAAAAGGATGGCTTATAGGAGATCTGTTGGCTCTCGGTAACCCTAGGCATCAAATCACTCCAATGGACCATATGTGGGTCGCATGGCATCGACGCATCCACCTCAGTCAGCTGGTATTGGAACAACAGAACCCACTCTAGGAAGAAGGTCACTAACATAGAACTAAAGGAAAACTTTTTCAGTTTTCCCACCTTAGCTTTTGATAGCTGGTGCTTCATGTTGATTTTCATATCTTCCATCTAGTTAAATATGGTGGGCGTCATGCAGTCAATAGCATACTGAAACTTTAACTTGTTGGTCTCATGCAACACTTGGGAACTAGCCACTCTGTTGATAGTCAACATTAACACTCTCAACACAAGATCTCAAACAATCATAATCTCGATCTTACCACTTTTGGATTTGAGAGCTTCTAGGAAATTTTCAGCAAGTAGCATGGTCACACATGCTCCAATCAGCCTCAACCGATATAGATTGATTGGTTCCCCTCTCCGGGACAAACCTGTGATGAAATAAATGTCTAAAGTTTCCAACTCTAGCTCTTGGTCACCAATGATGAAAATTTCCCGATTCACGTCCCAGAGACTGATCAGGTACCGTAGCAACTCAGGTTGAGCCCATAGACCTGGTGTAAGAAATAATTTGAGGAGCCCACATTTCCTCAAAGCCTCCAAGAAATTTGGGTTAGCTATTGCTTGAGTTTCAATATCCTCATGCTTGCGTTCTTTCCAATCCACCATTTTTCATGATTTTTTCCTGCAAAAACCATATAATCAAGTCAATGATCATCTTTAGCCGAAAAAATTTGGATTCAAATAGTCAAATTGAGAAAAAAATATGAAAATTATTTTCTCACAACACTGGTGTGACTATTTTAAAAATAGTGGTGCTGACAACGTGGTTGGTAGTTTAACAACCCCCGATCAATGCGATTCTATGCCCGGAAATTACATTGACCATGGACGAATTTTATTTCCAAAACCTCCCCATGAAATCCAAAAAATGGATAAAACTAGGTAAAATTAGTATGAAAATGGAGCTTAAGGTCTTGATTATTACCTGCAATTGACGGCTCGATGAGTGACCTCCCAGATCTCCCGCAATCTTCTCCAGAAAAATTAGGGCACAAGTGGGTAGAAATCTCTTCACACAAAGGTAAAATGGTAAATGATAAAAAATAATTAATTTTGCCCCATTTTATTCATTTTTTCATAAAATATTATGGTTTTTGAGTATTCTTGACCTATTTTTCCTCAAAACTGGATAATGCATTTACCTTTTTGTGCAGTGACAAGTGAAAGATTGTCGATGATGGTACTGGAGTCACGTTTCAGCACTTTTCTTGACTTGTAAAACTCAAATGAAAAGATCACCAAGTATTTTTTCCCTTTTTGACTCATAAAAGAGAATAAAATGGGGAGTTTTCTTTCAAGCTCTTTTCTGACTCTTTAAACACGAAAAGATTCTTGAGCTCTTCTTGTTTTAAACTCGTTAAATATTGCGAAAAGTCATGCACCTAGTATATGTTTACCCCTATTTCGGGTGAGGATGCACTATTTACGAAAAAGGTACTCCTTGACTTAAATGGTCAAGTGGTTCTCTCAAGTATCATTTTCTACATTTTCGGGCTCAAGAGACACAAATGTACGAAAAGGGACCATGTGGAGTTTTCTTTTCCATGTCTTTTTCAAACTCTCTAAACATGAAAAAGATACCAAGTTACCCCTTTGTCAGACTCATTAAAACATTAAATGACATTGGATTCATCGCCATGATGAACGTGAGCCTCTCTTTCCTAGGACTCATTAAATTTACTGGGTCGGATTCATCTAAAGTATGAACTTACATTTCAAGCATATGTTATCCCCTTCAAGCTTGCGATAAAAAATAATTGGTGTACCTGCCAGAAATGGTTGGGGAAAATTTGGACATTCTATCAGTTGTGTCGGTAGCTTGCTCTTGAACATGACACTTTCTGCTCCGTGTTGGATTGGGATATCCTTCTTTTCATTTTACCTTCCTAGGTTGGGCCACTCATTTTTTCCTTCCATTTGATCTCTACCACATCATCATGACCATTGATCCTATGGATCCAACAGCTGACAAACTCCAGAATCGTGTCGCTAATATGTCCAAGATTCAGTCCTTCTGTAGTTACACTTGCTCCTGATTCTCTGTATCATCCAAAATCGTTCGCATTCCTTTATCTCATGTCGATGATGTGGGATACATCATGGCCCTCCTTCGACATGGTCACTTCCTCTCGACTTTATTTCATTATCCAGGAAGTTGGCCGAGAGACTCGCTCCCAGTACCTTAGAGCTTGCATGCCCTAATGGTAGGTTCTTCACACTCGACGAAAAGTTCAAATCATTAGCTTTTGATTGGGTGATTTTATGGGTGTCTAACATCAGTTCCTTTATTCAAATTACTTGAGTTGTGCTATGAATACCTTAAGAGCCATTGTCACTATTGGTGGTTTCTCTTGCGCTTGTTAACGGTTCACATTCACATCATTGACCGGTAATCAAGTGACTTCCTAGCATGTTCGACTTCAACACATTCATTCACATGTTAAGATCTGTACTTTGATTGGGTCGTTCAGAGTGCAAGACCCTGGGCTAAGATTACAGAAGTCCAGGTTGCAAGGTGATGTGACATGGTCATGTTGATATACATGTCTCTTTCAGATGGATGGTTGCAACCATACCATGAGTTGTTATATGTGATCCTTCTCATTATTGGATGGTTGCAATTATACCTTGGTTTCGTTATGATCCTTTCTACTGGATGGTTGCACCCATGCCTTGGATACATTTACATGATCATTCTTTGGATAGATGCATCCATACCACGGTTCATGTATCATTATTCAGATTTTTTAGTAATGTATATGTATCTATGCTTTCTTGCAAGTTTTCTAATGACAGACTCTAGTTTCCCGCTTCCACTTGTAAAGCATTTCACCCCTTACTCTAGTTCGGCCTTCATGCTTTAGGGGGCATCTATTACACATCATTTTTTCAATGTCCCTGTACTCCCCATCTACGATCATGGAGGACCTCTATAGTGTACCCGACATGCTTTCCGATCATGAAGAAAATCCCAGTATGCCACTCTTCATAATTAGAATAATTCCCCTTTACACCATTTCCCAAGAATCCTTCTTGTATCCCAGTTTACAAGACGGGTGCTACTGACCAATTTCCTCCTCATGATGATTTACAAAGGTTAAAACTATCAATTGCGTTGATCAGAGTGACTGATCCCTTTTCCAGTCGCACCGATCCTCTTTTGGAAGGTTTTTTAAATAAGGAGTCGGAGCTTCCATGTCTAGAAGCTTTGTAATGGAAGTTTGGTAGATGGTTGGGCCGTGTAGAGCCAAGGAAGTTAGTTTGGGCTCCTTTCCCCTATTAGGATGGAACAAACTCAAGAGATAAGACCTTCTCCCATGATTAAAGGAACCATATCCCATCCATCCAAGCTATATAAACCTATCTTTTTCCCAAGCAAAAGCTAGTTGGAGTTTTGGATCAAGTTTGAATAACCAAAAATTCATCTATATCTTGTAGCTTTCTAGTGTATATTTGGGGGAGAGTAGTGTGATTTTGGTTTGGTTTGAGACTAGAAGGAAAGATACCTTAAAACTTCCATTGTTGGGGCTATCCATGAAGTGCTAGCAGAAGTGTGGGAACCTAGATATGTCGAAGGAGGCCAACAACATCATGGTACCAGTTGTAATCTCTTGTTTGGGGGAGAGTAGTGTGATTTTGGTTTGGTTTGAGACTAGAAGGAAAGAGACCTTAAAACTTCCATTTTTGGGGCTATCCATGAAGTGCTAGTAGAAGTGTGGGAACCTAGATATGTCAGAGGAGACCAACAACATCAAGGTACTGGTTGTAATCTCTTTCTTATTTAGATGCCACTCTTGTCCCATTAAGATAATAGGCCAGAAAATTAGCGTAAACTTAAATGTGTCATACCCCCTATGGTCTTACAATATTTAGTTGGTATGGACTGGTTAGAAGGGCATTGGTCCTTGGTGAACTTCAAGGACAAAACAATTAATCATATCACTGAAGAGGGGGTCAAACAAGAAATTCAAGGGGTGAGGAGGCCCATAAAGTTCTGACCAATTATAGCTTCCTAGCTAGAAAAATGTATTAGGAAAGGTTGTCATATTTATGGTGTCTAAGTAGGATATACTGATTCTAAAGACAAAGAGGCCACTTTGGAAAATTTTCTAGTTCAAAATTTCACTGATGTGTTTTTAGAGGAAATTTTGGGGTTACTTCCTAACCAAGATATTGATTTTACTATAGGATTAATTCTAGTAGTTTCCCCTATGTCAAAATCCCCATTATTTAATGAGTATACCTTAATTAACTAAACTAAATATGCAACTATAAGAATTTCTTGATAAGGGACATGTTCGCCCCAGTGTAACACCTTGGAGGGCCAAGCTTGCATTGTTTGTTAAAAATAAGTATGGCACTATGAGGCTTTCCATTGACTACAAACAACTTAACAAGTTTAACATTAAGAACAAATATCCATTATCAAGGTTCAACAATTTATTTAACTGAGTGAAGGGTGCTATGGTATTTTCTAAGATTGATTTACAATATGGTTATGACCATATAAGGATGAAGGAAGAAGACATTTATAAAACAGCCTTTATAACTCATTATGAACATTACGAGTTTTTGGTTTTTCCCTTTGGGATTACCAACACCCCAGTAATGCTTATGAGTCTTATGAATGGTATTTTCCGCCCTTACATTGATAAATTTGTTCTATTTTTTATTGATGACATTCTTATTTATTCAAGAAATATGGAAGAGAACATGAAACATCTGCAGATAGTCCTACGACCCTTGCAGGAACATCAGTTATATGCTAAGTATAGTAAATTTGAATTATGTAAGGATCAGATACAATACTTGGGATATATAATTTTAGCTGAAGGAATAATTAGAGATCTTGAGAAAATTAGAACCATTATAGAGTGGCATGTTCCTAATAATTTTGTTGACATTTGATCTTTTATGGTTCTATCAAGATATTATCATCATTTTATCGAGGGATCCTCTAGAATTTCTTATCCTATAACTTCTCTACAGAAGAAAGGAAAAATTTTAAAATAGACATCAGACTGTGAATGTAGCTCCAAACAATGAAAACATTTATTGACCACTACCTTAGTATTAAATATTGAAGACCCAGAGAAGGATTTTATTGTCTGCATAGACACATGTCAATAAATATTGGGAGGAGTATTAATTCAAGAAGGCAAGTTAATCACCTATGAATCTCAGAAATTAAAAAGGCATGAACACAAATACTCAGCCTATCATCTGGAGTTAACTGCAATGGTACATGGCCTTGAAGGTATGAAGAAATTATCTATTGGGCAAAATTTGTGTTGATCATGGACCATCATAGCTTAACTACTTTCCTTAAGTAGCCTAACCTTAATGAATGACAAGCCTGATGGTCAAATTTTCTAAGTGAATTCAACTTTCATATTTTGCATTTAAAAGGAAAATGGAAACCATGTGGCTGATGCATTGATCAGGTGCTGAAAAAATAGCTCAAAGTTCAAAGTTCTCGGATCGGTGTGGAACCTGAACGACCACATAATTCTCGTCATCCTAAATCGAGTGCAACTCATTTCACATGAAACTGATTCTGTATGCTCCCATAAACATGCTATGTTCGTTTTCCTCAACAAGAAAATTTAAAAAAAAAATGCAGACAACCCAGTCAGCAGTCCATACAATTGATGTGGCACTGAATGGGCATACCTACGTGGCAAGGTGACTGATTGACCTCCAGTGAATAGTGTGATGCCAAGTGGTGCAATGTTATTGGTTTTGATTTGGATGATTTTGATAGGATGGTTGGTGGCCAATCACAGGCTGCCACATAGCCCAGCTAGGGGCCGCCACATGGAAGCCTGAGGGCCACCAAATTTTTTTTTAAGCCCAAAGCAGAAGCACGAGGGGTCGAACCTACGACCTTCAAACTCTAAGCACCAAACCATTTCCAATGCAACACACATTTATTTATTAATATATATGGTTGTCGACTTCTATTTAAATTAAATGTATTATGCCATCTGGAGAAAGGGCCAGCCATGAGGGCCAACACTTGGGCATGTGCCACCCCACGGGACCACGACGAAGCAGAGTTCGGGCCTGACTAGTGGGGGCAGGCTGTTGGCCTTAGCCCTGGGCACATGGCCCCCATGTGGCCAAATTTTTTAGATTTAAGGCCTTATAGGGAATTTAATCCATCCAACAATTTTTCCATGAATTAGGTAAAATTGACACTTGGTTAGTGGAATTGGAGGCGAATTCGTAGGATGGTGCCAGATTTTGGGGAAATTTTGGTGTGATTAGCAAAAAGACTTGGGGAAGCCATATCTTCTTTAGTTTTGACCAAATTAGGAGTAGAAAGAGGACAGACATGGATTTTTGGGTATTTTGGAGCCATTGGAATAGGTTTTAGAGTTATCTGAGCATTGTAAATTAATGTATTCACACCTTTGAGCATAATAGGGAGGGCCAAGCCATTGAAATCTCGACCAAGGAGACATAGCCCAGGCGGGGTGAACTCCTTCATCATGTGTTGTTGTGACATTGTTTTGGTGATGTTAATGTGTGTTATATGTTGTTGTTCAGTCATTTATTTATGTGAATTTGTACATGAAATTTACATAAAAACATTCAAAAACCCATGTTAAAACGTGAAATTGGCCTCATGAATCCTTAAGCACTTTTACATATTCTGAAGAGGATTTTAGCATAGAAAAATCTAATTTTCCCATTCATATAAAGTTTAGTATCAAAGCAATTGGTTTTCTTTGTGGAAGGAGGATTTAACTATTTGTAGGTGAATGTGATGCTTACGAGGTTGAAGCTCAAGAGAGGAGAGGGGAAGCTGGTTAAAGGTCCTGAAGTTGGGTCAAGGAGAAGGAGTGCAAGGTTTCCACAATCTCCAGCACTAGTTCTACCTAAAATTGTAGTTGAAGCTTTAGTGAGCATGTCACATGAAGGAGAGCCTACAAATATGATAGAGGATGAGAAGGTTTTCAGGAATGATTTCTTTGACATGCCATAGATGGTGAAATTCCTCTATGAAGAGAGAAATACAAGACTACAAGGTGAAAGCTCCAAGCCTAGGGGGTAATGGAAATGGAGGTAAACCTCTAGCCTCCCCACCATCATCTTCATCTTTGTCTTCACAAGCATATTCACCCCCTTCCACTAACGCAACCCTTACTCATGCTCATCAACATAGCTCAAAAGTAATTGGTAAAACAACACCTATTAAAACTTTATGTTAAATTTAAACTTCCCATGTATAATGGTGATGTGAATCTAGAGAAACTAGACAATTGGGTTCATTAGTTGGAGGTCTATTGCAGTAATCAAAACATTCAAGATGATGACATAAAGATTCAGCTAGCTACCTTAAGGCTGGAGGGTGCAACACTATTATGGTGGCAATCCAAGACACGGGAAGAGATAAAAAAACATGGTAATATCTCAATTTCTTGGTCTGATTTCATTGCTACAATTAAAATATAGTTTTACCCTCTAGCATATATGCAGAAAGGTACCATGAATTGGCAGAACTTTAGACAACTTAACTGTCAAAATGTGCAAGATTACACCCAAGAATTTAGAACAAGATCTCTAATGTTAGGTGTAGATTTGTAATAACAAGACACATTGCTAAAGTATTTACGGGATTTACACAGTTACCTTAGCGATATTATCCTTATGTTTAATCCCAATAATCTAGATGAGGTATGTGTGCAAGCCACTCATCTTGAGGCAAGAGGGAAAGATACTCTAGAAGAGTGTAGTAAAAATCCATTTAATGGTAAAGGAAATGAACAAGGTTTCAAATGGAAAGGAAAGAAAAATGAATTCATTAAGAAGGAAGGAGAGAAAATAGCATGCAAGCATTGTTCCAAAGAGGGTCACGATGAAGCTCATTGTTGGAAGCTTCATCCTAAGAAACTCAACAACAAAGGAAAAGAAATGACAGTTGCAATCTTTCAAGAGGATTTTTGATCCGATTCAGGTGATGAAAAAGACCAAAAAGCATAACTAGCCATTCATGGTGAATTGTCCAACACCTAAGATAGTCACTGGAGTAAGAATTTTTTTGGGAGCAGCCAAATATTGGAGAAATATTATTACTAACTTGTCTTCCATAGCAGCTCATTTGCATGCATTGACTATTGTGGAAAAGGTATTTTAGTGGGGAGGCAAACAAAAATAGGAATTTGATGTCATGAAAGAAAATATTGTTCCAACTCATGTACTTGCAAGTGACTATGCCATGGGTGCAATCCTCATGTAATATCATAAGCCCATTTCATGTTATTCAGAAATTTTCAATGGTGCAGTGACAAAGTTGCATCAATCAAGGCACTTTCGACGGATGGGATCCTTAAAACAATTCCACTTGGTCAGTAGGTATAAGAAAGGTATATACAACAAGGTTGATGATATGCTTTCTAGGCCTATTTTTAGTGTAGCTACTTTACTCAAGCATAATTTTGTTTTGCATGAAAATTATGTTCAGCAATATGCATACTTTCGAAATGTACATTTGATCTTAAGTCAAGAGAATGAAGTATGGGAATTTTATTACCATTTGTGTCATAATTGTTTGTAGCATATTGGTAATAAGGATGTTTCTATTGATGGTGACATGGAAAAATCCAAGAAGTTCAATGAACGATTCCAAGTGGTACCTCAAATAGTTCAATATCATCTTAAAAAGAACCAAAGCAAGTATAAAGCAAGGCACGACAAGAATCGGGTAGATCACAAGTTCAAAGTTGGTGATGAAGTTTGGCTTCACATTAGCAAAGAGAGGCTCCAATGGGAAGGTGAAATGATGAAACCAATTTGATATGGTCTATTTAGAATTCTAGAAAAGGTTGGTGACAATGCCTTCAGGTTGGATTTGCCTTCATATATGAAAATTTATGTTGTTAATGTGGAAAATTTAAGGTTGTATGAGCCTCCCTTGATTGAATATTTCTCTCCTGAATACCTTAATGAAATACAACAAGACACCATTCTTGATAGAATACCAAGGTCTTCAAAATAAGGGAATGTGGATTACCTTCGATTTGGGCTCAAAGGAAAAAATCCTTCCAAGACCAAATGTATTGAGATTGGAAACGTGAGGGAACTATACCCTCACCTGATGAACAACTGAAAGTGATATTTTGGGTTCCAAAAGCTTTCAATGGGGAGGAACGATCAGGTGCTCAAAAAATTGCTCAAAATTAAAAGTTGTCGGACCGGTGTGGAACATGAATGACCGCATAGACCTAGTCATCCTAAATCTGACGCAACTAATTTCGCGTGAAACATAATCTATATGCTCCCAGAAACATGTTCTCTTTGTTTTCCTAAATAGTTGAATTTAAAAGAAAATACAGACATCCTAGTCAACAGTCCGTATAGCTAAAGTAGCACTGACTGTGCATGCCTACATGGCAAGGTGACTATGCATGTGACTGATTGACCTTCGACGAATGGTGTGGTGCCAAGTGGCATAATGTTATTAGTTCTGATTTGCATGATTTTGATTATATGGTTAGTATCCAACCACAAGCTACCACATGGCCTGGCCAGGGGCCACCATGTGGCAACCCGAGGGCCACCAAAAATTCATTTAAGGTCTGGGCAGCAGTGGCGGGGGTTGAACCCGTGACCTCTAAACTCCGAATTCCAAACCATTGTCAATGCACCACACATTTATTTCTTAATATATATATGCTTGTTGTATTCTATTTAAATTCAACTTATTGCATCAACCAAGGAAAGGGCCATCCATGGGGGCTAGCCCTTAGGCACATGCCACCCCATGGGACCATGCCAAAGTGGAGTGGGGGCCCGACCGGCGGGGGCGGGCCATTGGCCTTAGCCCGGGCACGTGGACCCCATGTGGCCAAATTTTTCAGATTTAAGGCCTTATAGGGAACTTAATCTGTCCAATAATTTCAACCGAAATCAGGCGAAATCAATGCTTAGTTAGTGGAAATGGAGGCAAATTTTTAGGATGGTGCCAAATTTTGGGGAAATTGCGGTGCAATTAGCAGAAAGAATTCGTGAAGCCATATCTTCTTTAGTTTTTTACCAAATCAGGAGCAGAAAGAGGATAGACAAGAATTTTTGGGCATTCTAGAGCCATTGGAACAAGTTTCAAAGCTATCTGAGCATTGTAAATTGATGTACTCACACTTTTGAGAATAATAGAGAGGGCAAAACCATTGGAAGTTGGACCAAGGAGACATAGACCAGGTGGAGTGAACTCCTTCATCATGTGTTGTTGTGATACTATTTTGGTGATGTTCATGTCTATTATATGTTGTTGTTCAGTCATTTGTTTATGTTAATTTGTACATGAAATTTACATAAAAACATTCAAAAGCTCATGTTAAAACTTGCAATTAACCTCATGAGTCCTTAAGCACTTTTACATATTCTAAAGAGGAGTTTAGCAAAAAACAAACTAATTTTCCCATTTAGATCTTGCATTAAGTAGGAAACTACATTATATATATGAACTTTCCTATACTCAAGTGGAATTCAAATTTTTAAATCAGATTAAGGAAGTTGTAGTAAAAGATCCATAATATAATTTTTATGGAAGCAAGATAAGCATGTAAATAGCTCTGGAAATAAATCTAATTATGTCATAAATCAAGATAATCTGTTAACTTTTAAGGGGAGGTTATATGTCTCTAATCAAATGATTGTTAAGTAATTGATATTGGATGAATTTCATAGAATTCCTTATGTTTCTCATCAAGGATATCAAAAAGTTATTTTACGCAATAAAAAAAGACTACTTTTGGATCAGTAAGAGAAAGGAAATCAGAAAATATTTAGTCAAATTCTTGGAGTGTCAACAAGTTAAAGTTTAAAACCAACATCTAGCTGGTTTGCTTCACCTGCTACCATTCTAGAATGGAAATGGGAAGTTATTACATTGGATTTTATAAGAGGTTTTCCTAAAACCGAGAGACAAAATGAATCAATCATGGTGGTGGGAGATAAACCAAGGTATTCCATTTCATCCTTATTCAATCGACAAATAAAACTTTGCAAATTGTAGATATAGTTATGCAAGAATTTTTTAGGTTACATGGTATGTGAAAGTTGCCAATTTCTAATAGAGATGTGAAGTTCACATCAGCATTATAGCAAACACTTTTCACTGAATTGGGTACCTAGGTTCAATTTAGCACCACATATCACCCACAGAAGGATTGGAATACTACGTAGGTAAACTAGGTATTGGAGGATATGTTGAGAATGTGCGTAATGAAACAACTAACTAAATAGGAAGAATACATTCACTTAGTTGAATTCGAGTATAAAAATAGTTATCATAAACCATTAAAGATGAGTCCTTTCAAATTTATATATGGAAGGAAGTACTAAACATCGGTTAATTTGAACAACCCTAAAGATAAGTTATTGTTGGGACCTGACATGCTAGTAGAAATGGAACAGATTGTGAGAAAAGTTTGAAATAACCTAAAATATGCACAGGATAGACATGAAGTTTACATGGATAAGAGAAGGACAATTAGAGAATTTCAAATAGGAGACCATGTATATGTGTGAGTTAAACCTAAGAAAATAACTTTGAGATGGAGTGGTTGTACAAAACTAGTTCCCTTTCAAATTTTGGAATTGGACCTGCAACATACGATCTTTCACTACCTAGTCATATACGAGTCCATAATGTGTTTCACGTTTCCTTATTAAAGAAATATGTATATGATTCTAGACATATTATTAACTAGCACGATGTGCAGGTAGAAATCTAACATTAATTTTTTTATTATTAAATAATACTTTGTTTGAGGCTATTGTAAACTAATGACAATTTTATGGCATGGAACAAGTCAAACTGAAGAGAGAGTTCTTTTTAGATCCTATATATATTCTCGATTAGAGAGAAAAAATGTTAGTGAGGCAATATATCACCTAGGTTAAAGTGCTGTGGAGGCACTTTAGCATAGAAGAGGCCACCTAGGAGAACGAAAACCTTATGCACCTTATGCGAGAATCATACCATGACTTGTTCCAAAGGAAACAATGAACACCAAGGATGGTGTTTCACATAAGGGGGGAGGGATGTAACACCCCGTGATCATGTCAATAATTTTTTTTATTATTTTTAGAGTGCAAGACGTAGTAAATTCTAGACTTGGTGAAAGTCTAGAGAGGAAACTTTGGATGTTTAAAGTTTATTTTATATTATATTAAAAAAAAATACATTATGGAAATTCATGGACCCTAAAAGGCTAATATTTGATTTCCAAATAGTTGATACAATTACTTCCTCCACTCTTAGAGATTAAAACATATTAGTTGGGAACAAGAAGCTAGGAGAGGCAAGAGAGAGAAGAGAGGCATGAGGCAATTGAAAGGAGAGAAGAAACCTTGAGTAGCATGTTTCCAAGGTAAATAATGTATACTATTGAAGGGTATACTTGAGCTAGAGAAGAGCAGGTGGAAACGATGAATTTCAAATTTCTTGGTTGGACTAGGAGTCTTCAGGTTTAAGAACAAATTATTGTCTACTGACTATGCTGGAAATCAAAAAGGCTTGGGGAGATATTTGGATGTAATAACAAATCTCACTAGTTGGGTGGAGGAGTCTTCTTCCCAGTTTAATTCCCTTACTGGTTATATTTCTGTAGATAAGTGTATTTCAATTGTAACCTAACATTTGTTCTAAAGAGTGTTTCTTTCTTAGCTTGAATCAAAAAGAGAATAACAAAGTTTTGGAAACAATGTTTGGTATACTTTGATTTCTTTGTAATAAGGAAATTTTCAAAAGGAAAAAAGGAATGACTTTTATGAGACCATTACCAGATCCGGTGTGTTTGTAAATGTGCATATATAGGATAAATAAATTACATGGAAAATAAAAGAATTTATATAAAAAATATACATAAAGAAATAGTTACAGTTACATTTCCATGACCTTAATAATTAGTAATAGTTCTATTTTAGAATCGATGGAGGTGTTTAGCTTCTTGTTGCGAACTGGAATTCCCAAGAAGCAGTCTAAGTCCCCGTGAATAGAACGCCTTAAGTGCTAAAGGGGGGGAATCAGAGAGTCCAAAAGAGAGTTGGAGGGTCACCTTTGCACCCAACATAGTCCTAAATTTATATACATATAGAGGTTTCAAATGAGTAAGAATCAAAATTGTTGACACCAACTAATGCTATGAAAATCAATTGTGGAAAACTAAGAAATAGATTCTCATCAAAGCTAGGGTTTGTAGCATATATAACAATAATTATTTAACCCAGGTGACATAAACAAGAATTAAACTAAATATTCAACAACATAAAACTTTCTGGACCAGATACATCACTTGATAGATAAGCTAGCCATTTGTATAGAACGAAATATATACATATAAAATTTTGAATAAGTACTAGACAACCAGATGATAAACAAAAACACATGTCTACTTGTTTCAAAGTTCCTTTCTTACATATCGAATAGAGAATTAAAAAAAAAATACTTGCTCAGAAAACATAAAACCCTTGGGATTATAATCCAAAATGAATCCATTAGTGTCATAAAACAATCAGTTCTTGACAAGGTTACTTCCCAAGAAGGGAAAACATTGAATACTACATTTAACAAATAAAGTCATTAATAGAACTCATATTTCATACTGATTCTAAGTGCTATGGCGTATGGTTAACACAAGCCTTAATCTACTATCAAACGTCTGGGTAGAACCATAAGGAAGCTAATGACCTCTTGAAATTTCAAATATTCCTAATGTATAAAAGTAGAATCTAGGTTCTAAATCCTTTGTTTGAAAGATAACCACAAATTATAGACTAAGAATAGGCACCTTCCAAGACCGGAAAAGATGGCCATAAGTAACTAAAGGCCCTTGACGTAGGAAGGAAACCAAGTGAAATGTTGTAACTATAAAAATAATTTCCTCCAGAACCATAAATCTCGCCTATAATAAAAGAGGACTAGGCTCAGTTTAACCAGATAAAATAATAAATATTAAATTTGTTCTTGAATACGATATAGAGAATCTCTTACCTCTATAGCCCTTTGGACCATAAGTTTGAACCTCCACATTACCCACCAATGACATTGTTAAAACAAAAAGTTTACGAAATAAACCCTCTCAATACCTGAAAAGACTCATAAGCTAACTTACCACCTGGGGGTTGTTGTAGTAAGAGAATGGGCATAGCAGGTAGCCTCCAATGATGCATTTTATGGTAGAAATAGAAAAAAGAAAAATCCTATGATATTACAAGAAACCTGAGAAATGGCAAAAGGGATGAACTTAACCAAAACCAAAGCACTAACTCAAAAGGGAAAACATGTTTGAGCTAGAAGGCATAGTAAGTATTCTTGTGAGAAAATTGTTATAGAGCTTCTCCGCAGGAGTTAGGTTTTGAATGGCATAGGAAATCTCTAGTGGGTGCAAAGTAGCGACCCCAAAACCATTTTCAGAATATGTCAACCAGTAGATCCAATCCCCATGCTTTGACGAAGGATCCATATTCATCTTCCCACAGCCTGATAGAGGCCACCTTTCCCTGGAACTCTCTGGAACCATAAGAAGCGTGGGGTGTATAATGTTTGGATAATTAACTTATTACCATTGCCATGGAATCACATGTTTCATCATCAGAGTGCACCACATACCCACGAAGATTGGGTTAATGAGAAAGTTAATATATATATATATATTTTAAATTAAACAATACAAAATCACTTTAGCCAACCCACTTCTCTGATGTATCGAAAGGTATCATAAAGATTGTAGTAAAATTAGGAAAATCTTGTAGTAAAAGAAAGAAAATATCCATAGGTGTATTGTTCAGTGTTACACTTATAATAACTACTATTTCCTGGACTATAGATGTTGGGTCCCTATAATACTAGTGATTACCCCATTACTATTGTAGTTATACCCCCTATTTATATTGTTGTTCCCCTATTACCCCCATATTGTTACTATTATGCCACATAGAAGCCCATCACTGTTACTGTTGTGCCCTACAATATTATTGTTATGTAGGCTTTGATTGTATTGGGACCACTTAGACTCCTATATATTGAAAGGAGGTATTTTCATTTCTATCATCCAAGAATTGTTCATTTATGTAATGTAAAGGAGGTTGCCCCCTCGAAGAGGCTGAATTCTAAGGCGTGGATTTATCTTTTCTATCTTTTCTTGAGTTGGTTTCATAACATTTGGTATCAGAGCTTTGGATTCTAGGGTTTCGCTGCTCCAAACTGGTCATCCTGGCATTTTCGCTATAACTTTTTCTCTGTGACGTTTCAGAAGTCGCAAAAAAAACCCATTTGAGAAGAATTGGTGCTGAACCTTGGGTCTTAATTTCAGAGCTTTTTGCGTGATATTTTCGGAGATATGATATGAGGAAGTTGGCCTTTTTGCAGACTCCTGAATTACATTCAAAACAGGTGACCTGGGGAAAATCGTCATAACTCTCTCTCTGAGGATCGGATTGAAATTTCGTAAAAAGGTATAGAAAGAGGATGGACGTTAGTTTCTTGTATGTGTGTTTCAGATTCAAAGGTTGAAACAGTGACTCGTGGCTCATCGTACAAGTTCGCTCTACTGAAACAGTCTAAAAGCAAGTCACTGTGGGAGATTTCACATAACTCTTCCTTGGAGAATCCAATTTGGCTCAGAATTGTGGCATTGGAAAGAGGACGCAGAAGGCTACTGCAGGTAGCATTTTCAGAATTGGATGATCCGAAATTACAGAGATACATCAGATTCAATATCAGGCTTCTATAAAGTGAAAAAAGGTGTGTAGTTTTTTTTTTAATTTTTGTGTAAGCTTGGTTTAACGGAATTCAAAGGGCATAGTAAAACATTATTATCGGTAACTGATGCCCCGAGGAAAGAAAATGCAAACACCTAGTAAGGAACCTGAAAGCTCTAGCATGACTCATGAAGAAGAGGAAGAAATGCTACATGATATATCAAAATTACAAGAACAAGTGCAACAAATGTCACGCTCACAAAAGCTAACAGAAGCTAAGGTAAATGGCGTGGAATCTAAGATAAAGGGCATGGAAGCTAAGATGGATGGCATGGAAGCTAAGGTGAATGGCATGGACGCTAAAATTGATGGCATGGATGATAAGATGGATGAATTGAAGAAGTTGCTACAAGAAAGGGTCACTAATGGTGAAAAGGTAGTAAAGGAAACTCATGATGAGAATAAAAGAAATGTTAATCATGATTCCATAGACTCTAATGTTGGATCGAAGACTCACCATGTTCCAAAAATCGATATGAGGAAGTTTGATGGCAAGGATCCTGCCACATGGATATTACAGATGGAGCAATTCTTCGATCTCAATAATGTGCAAAACACACAAAAGGTACGTATGGCAACTTTATATTTGGAACCAAATCAGTTTGTATGGTATCAATGGCTTTGTTCTCGTAAACAATTTATCACTTGGGCAATTTTTACGGAAGAATTGATAGCACATTATGAGGATACAAAAAGCAACACTTTTTTTAGCCAATTGATAAGTCTCAAACAAAAGGGTTCAATAATGGAGCACATTGAGGAGTTCCAAAAATTGAACATAAGGGTAAAAGATATTCCAGAGGAGCATAGGATTGATGTGTTCATAGGGTCTTTAAAGGATAATATCCAACATGATGTGCGCCTTTGGGAACCTGATTCATTAGAGAAGGCATTCAGGTTAGCAAGAAAAATGGAAAGCAAAATTATGGCAACTAGGAAGCATACCGTTCACAACTATAAAGACGGAAGTGTTGTTGCCCATAGTCTTCCACAACCTACAAGGTTGACACCACAACAATTGGAAGAAAAAAGAGCAAAAGGGCTTTGTTACAATTGTGATAGCAAATACACAAAAGGTCATAAGTGTGCTGAGAAGAAATTATTCTACATAGATTGTGAAGAGGAAGAAGAAAAGGAGCAAGAAAGGTCAAAAGAAGAGGATATATTCCAGGAACAAAGCCTAGATGAAGAACAAATAAATCCGACCATATCTTGTAATGCATTGGCGGGAATTACCACTCCTCAAACCATCAAGATAGAAGGACAAATCAAGAAGAAAAAGGTAATAGTGTTGATTGATTCAGGAAGCACCCACAATTTTATTCATTGTAGGGTAGCAAAAGAATTGAATTGCTTCCTATATCCAGCACCAGAGTGTCAAGTGATGATTGCAAATGGAGGAACAATAAATTGTTCTGGAAAGTGCCATAATATCAAGCTATCCATGGGAGAATATGTATTGACTAGCCCAATGCTTTCCATTCCAATGGGAGGTGCTGATGTTGTACTAGGAGTCCAATGGCTACAATCCTTGGGTACAATAGCTTTTAATTTTCAAGAACTTTTCATGAAATTTTCTGTGGAAGGAAAGGAAGTTGAATTAAGGGGTATTGCAGGGAAACCAGGAAAGATAATCAGCTCTAATGGCATGACAAAGCTTCTAAAAAAGGAGCAAAGAGGTGTAATTGCACAATTATGTTCGCTAGATGTTTCCACATTGGAATCATCTATTTCTCCAGATCTCCAAAAAGTCTTGGACAATCATTCCAAGGTATTTGAGACTCCCAAAGGTCTCCCACCTATGCGTGATCATGATCATGCTATTCATCTGATTCCAGGAAGTGTTCCTCCAAACATCAGGCCGTACAGATATCCATATGTCCAAAAAAGTGAAATTGAACGTATGGTTGCAGAAATGCTAGAGGCTGGTATAATTCAACCGAGTCAAAGTTCTTTCTCAGCTCCAGTAGTATTGGTGCACAAGAAGGATGGATCATGGCGCATGTGTCCAGATTATAGGGAGCTCAACAAGCTCACTATTAAAGATAAGTTCCCCATTCCTGTTATTGATGAATTACTGGATGAATTGCATGGATCAATTTACTTCACCAAGTTGGATCTTCGTTCGGGATATCATCAAATCAGAATGAAGATTGAAGACATTCCAAAAACAGCATTTAGAACTCATGAGGGTCATTATGAATTTTTGGTCATGCCTTTTGGCCTTACCAATGCACCTTCAACATTTCAAGGTTTGATGAATTCAATTTTCAAACCATTCCTTAGAAAATTTGTGTTAGTATTTTTTGATGATATACTAATCTACAGCAAGTCTTGGAAGGATCATGTTGAACATGTTGACAGGGTGCTACAACTATTGGAGGAGAAACAATTATATGCAAAAAGATCCAAATGTTTCTTTGGAGTCCAGGAGGTGGAATATTTGGGTCATATTGTATCTCATGAAGGAGTTAAGGTAGACCCTAGCAAAATTAAAGCCATTAAGGAATGGAAAATCCCCACATCCATAAAGCATCTGCGAGGATTTCTTGGGTTGACAGGGTATTATCGCAAGTTTGTTAAGAATTATGGGAGAATAGCAGCACCTCTAACAACATTATTGAAGAAAGATTCATTTTCATGGACTTCGGAAGCAACAAAGGCCTTTGAACATCTTAAAGAGGCAATGTGCCAAGCACCGGTCTTAGCTACACCGGACTTCACAAAAACCTTTATTGTGGAATGTGATGCTTCAGGAAATGGAATTGGTGCTGTTCTAATGCAAGATGAAAGACCCATTGCTTTTGAAAGTCGTCCAATCAAGGGAAAGTTTTTAAACAAAGCTATTTATGAGAAGGAAATGTTGGCAATACTCCATGCACTTAAGAAATGGCGACCCTACCTAATGGGAAGACACTTCAAGGTAAAAACGGATCATGATAGCCTTAAATACTTTTTAGAACAAAGATTATCCTCTGAAGAGCAACAAAAGTGGGTCACAAAGATGTTGGGTTATGACTTTGAAATCATCTACAAAAAAGGGAAGCAAAATGTGGTGGCAGATGCACTCTCAAGAAAGGATGAGGATGTGGAAGCATTGTTGTGTGCCATTTCTATTATCCAACCAGATTGGATAAACGAAGCAAGGGAGGAATGGAAGAATGACGAAGAAGTGTGGGCACTTATTCAAAAGCTACAACAAGATTCCAGTACTTCTGATACATTTAGCTGGAAAAATGATTCGTTATGGTACAAAGATCGCTTATACCTCTGTAAGAATTCCCAGCTAAAACAAAAGATTCTTATGGAATTGCACACTTCTCCCTTAGGAGGGCACTCAGGATTTTTAAAAACTTACCACAGGGTTAAGAAGGAATTTTTTTGGGATGGCCTTAAATCAGATATTCAAAAGTTTGTGGCGGAATGTTTGGTTTGCCAACAAAATAAAGTTGAAACAATTAAGACACCAGGTCTATTACAACCTTTATCCATTCCAAGCCAACGTTGGGAGGAGGTTTCAATGGATTTTATCACAGGTTTACCCAAGTCTGAGGGAAAGAGTGTCATCATGGTGGTAGTTGACAGACTTACCAAGTATGCACACTTTTGTGCATTATCACATCCATTTAAAGCCAGTACAGTTTCTACTGCATTTATGGAAACAGTTCAAAAGCTACATGGAAACCCAAAGATTATTGTAAGTGACAGAGATCCCATTTTCACTGGAAATTTTTGGACAGAATTATTTTCTTGTCTTGGTACTCAGTTAGCTCATAGCTCATCTTATCATCCTCAATCTGATGGGCAAACTGAGATAGTAAACAAATGTTTGGAAGGATATCTTCGTTGCTTTGTATCTGATAAACAGACACAATGGGTCAAATGGTTGCCTCTGGCTGAATGGTGGTATAACACTTCCTTCCATACAGCAACAAAAATGACCCCATTTATGGCACTTTATGGGTATCAACCACCATCCATCACATCATATTTAAGAGAAAATTCTAAGGTTCAGGCAGTGGAACATCACATCGAACATCAACAACAAGTCCTCCAACTCTTAAAGGATAACCTCGTGTTGGCACAAAATAGAATGAAACAACAGGCAGATCAACATCGCAGTGAAAGAAGTTTTGATGTAGGTGATTGGGTATTCCTACGGCTACAACCATATAAGCAAATGTCCCTAAAGCAAGCTAAGAAGGATAATAAATTATCACCAAAGTATTATGGTCCGTACAAGGTGTTGGAAAAGATTGGTACTATGGCATACAAATTGGAGCTTCCTGCAGCTTCTCGATTGCACCCAGTTTTCCATGTTTCATGTTTAAAGAAGGTTATAGGTGACAAGCTCCCAATTCAAACAATATTGCCAGAACTTGACGAGGAAGGAAAAATTATATTGGAACCGGAAGCAATCACAGAAACAAGAACTCGACAGCTACGAAATCGATCAATTTCAGAGTATCTTATCAAGTGGAAGAACTTATCCGCTGAAGATTCCACATGGGAGGATGAGAATTTTATGCAGAAGTATCCAGAACTACTCAAGCGTTGAGGACAACACTTTTTTGAAGGAGAGGGGCATGTTGGGTCCCTATAATACTAGTGATTACCCCATTACTATTGTAGTTATACCCCTATTTATATTGTTGTGCCCCTATTACCCCCATATTGTTACTATTATGCCACATAGAAGCCCATCATTGTTACTGTTGTGCCCTACAATATTATTGTTATGTAGGCTTTGATTGTATTGGGACCACTTAGACTCCTATATATAGAAAGGAGGTATTTTCATTTGTATCATCCAAGAATTGTTCATTTATGTAATGTAAAGGAGGTTGCCCCCTCGAAGAGGCTGAATTCTAAGGCGTGGATTTATCTTTTCTATCTTTTCTTGAGTTGGTTTCATAACAATAGAGAGTAAAAGACAACTTCCAAGTGGTGAAGCTTAAAATCAAGAGTCTAATGAAGTAACTAGGCCAAGCTTTGAGCACTTATTCCATATGGTGCCAGAGGTTTCATGTCACATTGCAGATGGATTTTAAGTTGAGGAAGTTGAGCTCTAAAACTAGTAATGTAGTGGCATGGTAACATTACACTTGCTTGATTCAATTCATAGAAGAGATTATATCATTGTGATCTTCATGTTTCTCCTTCAGGACCTTACTAAAGAAGGTTTTCATCTGGTAATGAAGACTGATAAAGTTCAAGTATTGGCTTCATCTTCCCCTCGTGTATCATAGGTCAAGAACACAATTGGATACCTCAATTTGAATTTTAGAGTCACGATAATATTTTTGATCGCCAACACTCAAGGCTTCAAACTGGTAGATTTCCTCTTAAATTTAAGGGGTATCAGTAGAGTGGAAAATGGTTGTAGCTTTCTAGGCTTAGGCTTGGGCTTATGGCAACATTGATGACCCATATCTCAAAACCCTCGATGACATATCATTTTTTGTCTAGGAATACTACAATAGATAAATAGTAGACTTCTCACCGACAACACTTAGAAACTTTATGGATTGGAAACAAGAAGACCAAGTAAAAGTAAATCCCAAAGAACCCAAAAATGCAAGAGAGGTTAGTGGAAACATTCGAAAGAAAACAACTAATAGGGGAGGATATATAATAAATTCCTAGTAGGGTCCAATAGCCAATAGGATTCAACAACATTCAATCCATAGTTCACCCACATTGAGTTCAAAATATTGCAAGTCAACACACACCAAACAAAAGTAGAGCCAGAGAAGAAACTAGCAAAACTAAAGGAATTGGATGTAACAACCTGTGGTTAAAAATCCATGGAATAAAGTTTAAAAAGGTAAAATAAGACGAAGGTCGTGGGACACTTATTCCAAGCTAAATGGTGGGCAAAAACATCCTAGTGGGTATTCATTTGGTTTAATATGGCTAAGGGGAAATTGGAAAAGGTAATGGAAAAGGAAAAGAGGCCTTAATTGGCATTTTATTTATGAACATAATGGAAAATAGGAGAAAAATAAGTTGAAAGGTCACAGGTTGTATATGAGGAGGAAATTGAAGGAAAATAATGGAAATTGAAGAAAATAGAGGCCTCATTGATAAAAAGGCTTCTGAGGATCAGTTTAAAACTCTTTTTTAGTTTAGTTGTGGAGATCCCTCTCCATTTTCTCTACTCTCTCATACTCTCTCACAGTTAGAGTATTCGTGGAGAACTCTAGCATTGAAGGAAGGAAGGAAAACGAAGGAGAAGAAAGAAAAAGGGAAGCAAAGATCAATCAAGGAAGAGTAGGATCAAGCTACTACAATGGGATTACTTGTTGGCATTGAGTTGCATGTATGATTTCCTTGCTAGTTTTGGCATGCATGGTACATGCATGTGTGTATTTGGTTATTTTTTTATCATTGGCATGGATTTTAATAGGTGTGACTGTGGTTTTCAACCTTGCCTTGCGATTTCCAGATAGCCATGGTGTGATGGGGTTCTTTTACTTGGTTAAGCTGGATTACCAGATGGTTTTGAAACTGAGTGGGGTGGTATCAAGAAAATATCACAAGGCCTACGAATCCCTTGACTGGTAATGGTGGGATAAATGGTAAAGCCTAGTTGTGAATACCCTCGTTGGGCTTAGGAATTCCTTAACTAGTAATGGTGGGATACAAGGTAAGGCCAACGTTGTAATGAAGAATTTTTGTGGGAGTGACTGGAGGGTCTCAGTTGCATGGAGGGCTTGGCATGGGAGTGACTGCGGGTCTAGTACAGTCAAGAAGAAATTTCTCTCAGGGGTTGGACACCTGGAGTGATTGGTTGGATCTTGAAGGTTATGTAGCTCTTGAGGGAGGTCTTTTAAGTGTTGGGCCATCGGTTCAACTTCCTTAAGGTGATCTAGGAGGTTGAATCATATCATAGTAACTCTTCATCACATGTTTACCCAGTGGACCAATTAGCTTGGGTAAATGTGGGAGGAGGGTGTTAAATTGGATATAGATAATTACCTATTTTTCACTAAACCATGAGACGTAAACAACTTAGTTGTGAGATTTTGTTGATTTGGTCACATCCCGCTCATGTAGTAACTATCTTGTCCTTTTTGTTAGCACCTAAAAAACGACATCCTCTACATGAATTGGGACCTTCCCCTTGCCATTGTGTAATGACCAATGTATGAGCTAAAGAACCTTCATCCTGGAATTCATGTCACCTAAAAATCTAGTGCATGTCAATCCACAGCCTTGGAAAAAAGTCATCACCCAAACCAAAGAGGAATCCAAAAAACTATGCCATATCCCTTTGTCTTCTCATTTGTATGCAAGTCCCTCACTATTGTTTGCATAATGGAATCCTCACCTACAGTAGAGGTGAAGCCCAAACATCATAGAAAAGCTAGAGAGAGAGGCTTCTCATCCTAGATTGTTTGAGTGAAAAGTTCTACTATTGGCCAAATGTGAAGAAGGAAGTGGAAGAGTTTGTGGCAAGATTCTTGGATTTTCAATAGGTAAAAGCAGAGTGTAAGCATCCAGGTGGATTACTACAACCGATTTTGATTCTAGAGTGGAAATGAGAGGTCATTTCCATGGATTTAATTACAGGTTTTCCGCGGACATCTAACTACCATGATTCCATCATGGTTGTGGAGGAAAGGTTGACAAAGGTAGTACACTTCATTCCAATGAATCCTACATATTCAGCTAGTGATGTAGCATAGGTCGTCAATAGAGAGGTAGTGGTGTTGCATGGTTTTTTGAAGAAGGTTGTGTTAGACAAAGATGCAAAGTTTGCTTCTGGGTTCTAGAAAGAGTTATTTGTAGGTTTGGGTAAAGAGTTGGCCTTCAGTACAACTTATCATCTGTAGATAGATGGATAGACAAAGAGGGTCAACTAGATTCTCGAGGACATGTTGATAATTTAGGTCATGCATCATCAACGAAAGTGGAAATTCTATCTTCCACTGGTTGAGTTCACTTATAATAATGGGTATTAGGAGTCTCTGAGGATGAGTCTGTTTGAGGCACTATATGGGTGTAGTTGTAATACTCCTATCATTTGGAGTGATCTAATGAATAGGACATTGATAGGAAAATACATGTTGGCAAAGATGGAACATGAAATACCGGTTATCAAGAAGAATCCAAAGGCAACACAGGACATGTAGAAGAGTTATGCAGATTAGAACATGATGTTTAGGGAGTTCTAGGTTGGGGAACATGTGTACTTTCACATCAATCCCCAAAAGAGATCCTTGAGTATAATGTCATGTGCGAGTTAGTACCTCGATATTGTGGGCCTTTCAAGATCCTTGAGAGGATTAGACCAGTGGCCTACAGACTTGTAGTGCCTCGGACAGTAAAATTTCATGATGTTTTCCATGTTTCATTGCTTAAAAGATATGTAAAGGATGTTGATCATGTTATTGGTTGGTTTGTATTGCAGGTGGATCCATAAGGAGAATTCCAACCAGAACCTCAATGTGTTTTGTAGAGAAATATTGTCATGCTCTAGAACCGAGCAATCAAGCAAGTTAAAGTGCATTGGAAGCACTTTGGGCTCGTTTAAGCCACATGGAAGATGGTTGATCAGATGCAGGCTATGTATCATTCATTATTTATTGGCGAAGGAAAATTAGTTTTGGTATATGTACATATTTATGTATGGTTGTCATTGTAAATATTGCCATGAGTTGTGCTATAAAGCTCCAACATGCTATATGGTTGTCATGTTGTTATGTTAGTCATGTTGGTTGCATTTTAGGAGGTTGACATTGTAAATATTGCATTGAGCTAAGTTATAAAGGTCCATAGGAAGTATGTTTTTATTTTCAGCGGTCATGCTGGTTGTAAGTCTCATTGAACACCGAGGACGGTTTTCTCATAAGGGGGATGGGTTTGTAACAACCTCAAGTTAAAAACCCATGTAATAAAGTTAATAAAGAAAAAATAAGACTGAGGTCACGAGACACTTATTGGAAGCTAAATTTTGGGCAAAATATCCCTGTGGGTGTTCAATTGGTTTAATATGGCTAAGGAAATATTGGCAAAGGCAATGGAAAAGGCATTGAAAAGGAAAAGACGAATTAATTGGCATTTTATTTATGAAAATAATGCAAAATAGGAGAAAAGGAAGGTGAAAGGTCATAGGTTGCATGTGAGGAGTGAATTGAAGGAACATAATGGAAATTGAAGAAAATAGAGGCTTCATTAATAAAAAGGCTTATGAAGATTAGTTCACAACCTTTTGTCCGTTCAATTTTGGAGCTCTCTCTCTATTCTCTCTAATCTCTCATACTCTCACACACTTAGAGTACTCTTGGAGCACTCTAGAATTAGAGTTAGTAAGGAAAAAGAAGTACAAGAAGAAAAAGGGAAGTAAAGATCAAGAAAGGAAGAGCAAGATCAAGTAGCTACAATGGGATTAATTGTAGGTATTGAGTTGCATGTATGATTTCCTTGTTAATTTTACCATGCATGGTACATGAGTGTGTATTTGGTTATTTTGTTGTCATTGGCATGGGTTTTTCCAAGTGTGAGAGTGGCTTTCAGCCTTTCCTTTCCATTTATGGATAACCATGGTGTGATGGGATTCTTGTACTTGGTTGAGCTAGATTGCCAAATGGTTTCGAAACTGAGTAGGGTTTACTCAGGAAAAAATCACAAGGCCTAGGAATCATGTGACTAGTAATGGTGGGATACATGGTAAAGCTTGGTTGTGAATACCCTCATTGGGCCTAGGAATCCCTTGACTGATAATGGTGGGATACACGATAAAGCTTGGTTGGGAATACCCTCATTGGGCTTAAGAATGCCTTTATCAGTAATGGACGTATACATGGTAAACCCTAGAGGGTGGGGTGGAAAAATTCCTTATGGTTTAAATTGAGAGATTCATAGGCATCCATGGTTATTCATGGCCTCGTGATCCCTTAACCCGTAATGGCGAGATAAATGGTAAAGCCTGGAGGGTGGAGACAGATAATTTCCTTATGGTTTAGGTGGAGAGATACAGAGGCATCCATGCTTTTTTAGGGCCTAGGGATACCTTGACCAGTAATGGCAGGATGCATGGTAAATCCTAGTGGTATAGATGAGCGTTTCGGGCCTAGGAATCCCTTGACTGGTAATGGCGGGATACATGGTAAAGCCTAAGAATCCCTGTTCTTTTTTGTTCTGAGTCCCACATACATGCTTGGAATATGGCATGGGGGTGATTTCCTAAAAGAAATATTTGGTTCAGCCCAAGCTATGGTTCGGTGGTACATGGAAGTCCCTGGTTTAGTTGGCTTTTGCATATGTTAATAAGAGATCTCTCATATTATGTTTTATGCGTAAATATACTTGTTAATATTTTATTTTAATGATTGTCCTATCATTGCTATTATGTTAGTTATATTTTAGTTATATGTTTGTTATAAGTAGGGTTTTATGACAGATCTTAGTCATGGCTCTCATCATGTTTTTATTAGTGAATGAAATGTTATATGACCTAATCGATGATAATGTAGCTATTGTGAGAGGGCATAAGACCTTCTTGGCGAATCTAACATAAGTATGAGACCCCTATGTTTAGATCTATTGTTATGACTTGTAGATTACATGTTCAGGATGTGTTTGACGGAATGCCTATCATGGATGGTAGGGGTCAGATCAAGTCCTTTTTCAAATTTTTATATTAGTAGCCTTGTCTTGATGTTATTTATCATTTTTGGAAGTTACATGAAGTTCTGCGCAGAGGTCTGCGTCTTAGCTTGGAAAATTGGCTCAAAATTCGGGGTTGTTGGCACAAAAAAACCTAGAAAAGGCCACAGTTTCATGGAAACCTTGATGTGGGAGAAAATGGAGGGCCTCAATCGCATTGAGGCCTTTTCATGGGAGCAACTAGGGGTCTAGGATAGTCAAGAAGAAAGTTGTCACAAGGGTTGGACACCTGGAGGGGTTGGTTGGCTCCTGAAGGTTCTTTAGCTCTTGAGGGAGGTCTTTAAAGTGTTGGTCCATTAGTTCCACTTCCTTAAGGTGTTCTAGGAGGTTGAATCATATCATAGTAACTCTTCATCAAATGCTTACCCCAGTGGACCACTTAGCTTCAGTAAATGTGGGAGGCGGGTGTTACATTTGATATAGATAATTATCTATTTTTCACCAACCCACCTGAAGAAAACCTACTTAGTTGTGAGAGTTGGTAGATTTTGTCGCATCATGCTCATGTATAACTATCTTCATGCTTGTTTCAGCACCCAAAATACTACATCCTCTACATGCCTCGGGATCTTCCCCTTGTCATTGCGTAATGACCAATGTATGAGCTAAAGAACATCAATTCTTGAAGTCGGGTTACCTAAAAATATAGTTTATATCAATCCATGACCATGGAAAATAGTCATCACCCAAACCAAAAAGGAATCCCAAAAACTATGTCATATCCCTTTGTCTTCTCCTTCAAATGCAAGTCCCCCACTATTGGTCGCCTAAAGGAATTCTCACCTACAGTACAGATGAAGCCCAAACATAACTAAAAATCTAGAGAGAGAATCGTCTCATCCTAGAGTGTTCGAGAAAAAAGTTGTTTTCCATAATGATGAAAGATGGTAAAGGTTGCTCAGATGTGTATTACATGGGGTGGTTTGGCCACACTATCTCCTTTTAAATGTGATGGGAGTATCTCCTTTTAAATGTGATGGGAGGTAGTAAAATAACGCACTCCCCTACAATATCTTGATTTCCAACACCCTAATAAAAAATCAAATAATATTATCATTAAACTACACTTACTTATGAAATTGAAAAATATAATGCTTTGTGCCAAAATTATAACCAATGCCAATATTGTTAATAGATATGGTTACTAAATTTAACGTACTTTAAAATAAAATTACTTGTAAAAATCATAATATATAGAAATTAAAAAAAAAGGGTCCATTTCACTTGAACTTAATCTACTTTTGATAATATAATATATGACCTGTTATTTGGAATATTTCTACTTATGAAGATTTTGGCATTTTCATTTTAAGTATAAAAAAGGCTTAAATAAATATTAACAAATTTAGATCATGAAACATGCACCTTTTTTAATCTTGTAGTTTTACCTCTTAATCAAAAAGTTTGGTTGATATTATGATTCCAAATGAAAAAAAAAGGTATGAATTATTTGGATGTCAAACTTACAAATTTTTTTGTAAGGTGGCTTTTATGCTAAGTTTGTAGCTTATTGAAAGAGATGGGCATTAAAAAAAAGGAAGTATTAAACTTTTTGAATAGTAACCCTCTGAATAAACCAATTCAAATATAATCATTATCGAAAATAAAATTTACAATATTTTATAGAGTAAATTTTATATTGAGTTCTGTTACCTATTAAGAGATAATATATATATAATATATATATATATATATATATATATATATATATATATATATATATATCTTTTGGAATTAATAAACATCTCTGATATAGTCATTGTGGAAAATATCTAAAGAATAGAAACCTAACAAAAACTAAGAACTTAAAAGCGTCATGTCAACTAGACTCCCTCTCTTCTTTAAACTTTTTCCTCGGTACTCGTTCTTGAAACCTCTCTTTGATATTTTTAATAATGTGAATTATAATGATTTGAAATTTAGTAATGGTTAAAGTTTGATTTGATTGGTTTATTTTTTAAGATAAATTTTATATTTTATTTCTATTGTAAAATTTAAAAGAAAATAATTAAGTAATTTTTATTTATTTAATAATTAAATATATTAATTTAGTATATTTAAAGAAAATATATTAATAGTTTATTTTAAAATTTTAATTTTACATTTTAAAAATAAAAAAATAAAAAAATAAGTAAACTTATTTAATTATTGAATCATTTATTTCTTAAGGAGGTGTTTAAGAATGGGTAATTTCTAGTCTTAATATGAAGTTAGCTAACATTATATTTGGGGCATTGTATGGGTTACCATCATTTTATTAATCATAACATGGATAGGGCACAAGATTAAACATGATTTAAAGGTGTGGAGTTAAGAATTGACTCTATAGACTGCAACCTAACCATTCTAGCTAGGACATGAGCCAATATCTCTTCCTCGAATGAGGGTAGTGACCAACTAGAGAGGATGCTTAGAGATGCTACCTATTATTATTATTATTATTATTATTATTGTTGTTGTTGTTACTATTATTGTTGTTACTCTTATTGTTATTCTTGTTGTTGTTGTTGTTGTTATTACTATTACTATTACTACTATTATTACTACTATTATTACTATTATTATTATTATTAATAAATCTTTTTGCACACAACATAGGAATCTTGTTTTCAGTCTCTTAACATTAAATTAACAAGAAAATATTTTTCCACCCTCTTAACATTAAATTAACAAGTATTTTTTGATTTAAATTTTTTCGACCGCATCATCTTAACATTAAATTTCCTTGAATTGATCAATGATTAAGCTAAGCTGCTAATGTTTTCTTTTGGGACTGCTGCCAGATGCCAAAGTCAGAGATCTATACCAAATGAGATAAAATCTCAAACTATCTCATGTTATCAACAGGGAAGAAAATTTTAAAGCCAACTGAAGCATTTGTTAGACATTCCCACTCATGGTCATAGGGAGGTTTCGTTTCAACGCAACTCGATGTTGAAATGCATTGTCATTATGGGTCATTGTCAAAATATTATTACTGCGATGTAATGTTTGTGAGCAAATTCTTTTGCTCCGACATTGATGCTCCGTGTGCAAGTCAATATTTGAAGGTACTCTCGTTGTGATTGAATGTCAAGTCTATTGTAGGTCCTTATCGTTGTGTTGTGTTTGAAAGTCACGTTTATTGTAGGTTCGGGTCGTTGCAGGCTAAGCACCAAGTTAATTAGTCAATTGTTGACACCGCTGCTAGTCTCTCCAATGACCTGAACCTACAATTGGGTTAAGGATAACCCTGTCACACTTGAACGATTCAACGCACCCAACTCAACTGCTAACACTGCTGGTGGTCCATCCACCGAAATTACAATCGGGTTAATGATGATTCCGTCAAACGACACAGCTTGAACGATTCAGAGCACTACATGTTCTTTGGATGTGGTATCCCAAAGTTGACAACCCATCAAATTTGATGAATTATAAGAATTGTCGACCTTCACAGTCCTCCTCAAGCTCAAACAAGCAGTTCAATTTATGAATGAACACAAAATGTCGAGTATGTACTGAATTTAAGGAATGATACCACCTTTTGCAATTAGCCGGAAGAACACAAAGATATGTCGATGATGTACTGAATTTAAGGAATTAGACCACCCTTTGCAATTCTCCTCGAGATAAAGTACTCAAATGCATTAATGAAAGAACACAAAAAGTCGAGCATGTACTAAGGCAATTTCGAGGCTTTTGCAAGGTTTGATTTGTCAGTAATTAGTTTTTTGGTTTATTATTCAATGTCTTTTTTTCACATGAAGTTATCTCTAGGAGTAGTTCTCAAACCTATACCTTTGCAATTCTCCTCGAGATAAAGTTCTCAAATGCATACACAAAAAATCGAGCATGTACTAAGGCAATTTCCAGGTTTTTGCAAGGTTTGATTTGTCAGTAATTATTTTTTTGGTTTATTATTCAATATGTCTTTTTTTCACATGAAGTTATCTCTAGGAGTAGTTCTCAAACCTATATAATTTTATCTGGATTAAATCATAAAACTTGTGAGAACTAGGAAACCTTTGGACTTTTACTCTTCAATATGTTTATTCATTTTATTATAGTTTTCTTTTTTATGTCATTGGTTTTGCAATTTTCTATATAAATTATAGTTACCAAATTTGAATTCGAATTCGGTTTCGATACTATATCATAAAAATTCTTATTAAAAAATTTCAATTGAAAAAAATTAATATATATATATATATATTCCTGTAACAACAATGTCTTATTCTACTCCTATTTTTCCCATTCATTTTAAAATTTAAATAATTTTAATAATTTTGATAACAATTTAAAAACTACAATTCACTAAACAAAAACACAATCACACTTATCAATTATCTCCAAAATCTCTTTCTTTTTAAAACTCAAAACTATATTCCTCCAAAATTTTATATCTTATATAAAATCTTTTTATATTTAATATATATTTAAAAATTAAATATTCAAAACTCAAAAGTAAATACTTTCTTAGTTTCAAATTTTAAATGTTATTTAAAATCCTTTCTAATTAATACATATTTAAAAATTAAATATTCAAAATTTATTTTTATAAAATTCATCTTAATATAAACATATTTAAAAAATAAATAATTTTTTATAAACCTATTTAAAAAATAAATAATTTGTTTTATAAAAATAAATATTTCTTTTTATAAAATTTGTTAAATTTTAATTACATTTTATAAATTTCAAATTTTAAATTCAAATCATTAACTCATCTTTTTAAAACTTTCAAGGAAACTGACATTTAAAACCTAGAAATTTATTTTCAAAATTTAAACTCAAATCATTAACTCAGGTTTTTAAAGCCATCAAAGAAATTGAAATTTAAAACTGAAAATATCCTCTTTACAATTAGTTTCTATTCGGTACATTCCAATTTTTCAAGTCTAAGTCTCAAATCATTAACTCACTTTTTTAAAACATTAAAAAAAACTAAAATTTAAAACGGGGAAACTTGCCCTCCGCAGTTAGTCTCCACGCAATACATTTCCATTTCCTAACTGCCACCTTTGCCACCATCTATTTTGTGTTGGGAAAACATTCACTTAACACAGATACTACCAATTGTGCGTTAGGCTAGCATGGAAGGTTCGAATTTTTATCAAATAATACGATGTGCAAATCGAATTATCGATTTTCCTTATTATTTTTGCCAATTCGAACGTATTTGGTAACCATGGGGCACACGCGATGTAATAGTGAAATATGATCCATCTTTCACAAATCCACGTAGAGCTTGAACCCAGCGGATGAAAGATGGAGGACACCAATAAAATTATTTATTGGCCAATAAAATGTCCACAGAAATCGTTTTTGTGTAATTATTTTGTAACGCGCAGGAGGAGAGATCATGGCGGTCGAAAGGTTATTCAGAGGAAGAATATCTTGAGGAGACAATTTTTTATTTTTTATTAAAAAAAAAATTCACACATCTACTAGCATATATATAAGTCTATGTGATTTAAAATAAAATGGGATAGCTTTTCATTTGAGTGACATTTAAAAAATAATTAAAAATAATATATAATATAAATAAGAAATTATTTAATTTATTATATTATAATTTTATTTTTATTAATAAAATTATAAATCATTAAAATAAATTTAAATAATAATAAATAGTATTAGTAATTATTATATTTTAAAACGTATAATTAATAAAGTTAAATTATTATTACTAATACAATAATAATAATATAGTTTTTATTTACATCTTTTATTTTAATTTTATTTAATTTTTTAATGTGATATATATATATAGTATGTGATATTATTATTTTTATTATTATAAAACAAATGATGTAAAGAAAAAAGAGCTTATGTTATTAGGTGTATTATTAGGGTTTATATGTGTATTTATTATTAGGGTTTTATATAAAGTTAAAATGAATTTTATATTCATTAGATTCAAAAAAGTTTTATTTGATTTGAATATCTAAATATTTTATTGATGGTTCAAGTTGAAAATTTCCTTTCTTATTACTATTTTCTAAATCTTGTATATCAATTTTATATTAACTATTCGATAAATTATATATGGAATTAAATATTTATTAGTAAAGTATATTAAATTTTTTTTCAATTATCTTTCTTTTTGTATATTTAATTGATATAAAATTATTTTATTTATGTTGGATATTGAAATATTTTATTTAGAATCAAAATAAAAATATTATTTTAATTATTAATATACTTTTTAAATATAGCATATCAACATCTTAGTACCTCTTCATTATAAAATTTTCTTTCATATTAATATTTCACTTAATGTTAATATTCAAATATTTTTTTATCACTAATATTGTAATACATTTTTATTAGTGATATATATAATTTTTTTACTTTCCAACTTCCTACTAAAATAATAAAGAAATTACCCACTAAAATAGTAAAGCAAGAAAGGTATTTATGGATGGTATAAGAAATCTCTCTCATTATGTGTGAAAGAGATATAAAATCATGTTATTGAAATTGGAAATTTAAATATTTTCTTAATGGTATATTCTACTTTCTTTTCTCTTTTTATTAATAATTTGTTAAATACAATCTGTCAAATTTATTTTCTAATATGTATGGAATTTCACTTCTCCCTTACCTAAACAACACATCATTACATTTTGTATCACAATTTTTATTTTCAATTACTTTATATATATATACATACTATATATTTACGCATACATATAAATATACAAAACAAATAACTAAAACATATATATATATATATATATATATATATTTACACATACATATAAATATACAAAACAAATAACTAAAACATATATGATTTATTTCAATAATATTTTATTTATAATTAAAACATTTAATTAATTATATATATAATTTTACATCATGGTGATGATGATGGCGGTTAACGTCTACTGAGACCAAAACTTTGGTCTATCGGACCTAAAGAAACGAATTATTTAGTTTGATTTAAGATTTTATTCCTATGCTCAAAAAGCTTGGAGAGAAGCCTCTTGAGCTCATTGTAATTTTGACAACCTAAAAGGCTAGGAAGGTGAGTATTGCAGCAAAGATTTTGAAACTGAGATCTAATGTGGTTGTACGCTGGGCACTCTAAGTGGAAGTGATTTCATCCTCAATGTTCGTATAAGTGATTTTCATCCTGGATGTTCGTATTCTCATAGAGATGACAGAACCTTTCCATCCATGGTGTTTTAGGAATTGCCAAACAACCCGTTTCACAATGGAGCTCATGAGAGTTCTTTCTAATCTTGGCTATATTAATTTTCTTCTTTGAGCTAGTTAAAACAAAGAGATACTTTTGATCTGCTAGGGTGGGGTTGGTGACCTCCTTATAATATCTTAATTTTTTTTAGCTGCTAAATCTTTCTCACACCACATTTTTTCTTTGAACTTAGAAATAACAATATTTTTAATGTTATTAATGTTTTACAATGCAACATTTTCGTCGATCTCCTATGGTTTAACCAGGCGCTTGTGTCTTTATACCAACCCCGTTTGAGCGTGACACCAACCTTAGCTGGTTTTGGTTGGAATTTAAAGCTAGCTTAGGAAGTCTATGGTCTCCTATGCTATTGAGTTTGTGCTTGTACAACAGAAGCCTAGTCATAGCTAGTTTAGGAAATCTATGATCTCCTATATTATTGAGTTTGTGCTTGTACAACAGAAGCTAACTAGACTCTCGATAGGGGAAAGACCCACTTATATAAGGAGAATAGGATAGGGTGTGTTGCTTTCAATTTTAAGGTTATACATTACAAAATGCTTTTGGATTTGCTCAATCTTTCTCCAGGATACTCTAGAGATGCTACAACCCCAAACCTCACATCCATATAAGATAACCAGAGTGACTAAATTTTCAAAGAGGAACTTCTTTCTATCCCACATTACGAGGTTTGTCGCTTTACAATTATTTTGAAGACCAAAATAAGTTTTCCATCCCCCATTAATCCTTTTCTCAATGCTATAGTTCCAGTTGAGCTTGCGATGAATATCAATTCGAGGTACTTGTAGGAAGACACTTCCTCCAAGTTACTATTGTCATACATAAAATTAGCATAAGTGTCCTTCTTAGATTTGATAAAATTATATATATATATATATATATATATATATATATATAATTATAAGTTTAACAAATACACAATTTCATTATGATAAAATTTTCAAATATATATATTAGCTATTTCAATAAATAAATAAGAAAGTAATATATAAAATAAATTATGTTTTAAATAAACGAAAAAAAAAAAAACCTTATAATAATATTCTCTATATTGTTTCTAATTACCCATAGATTTATATCAATTCTATTATCTAAATAATAACATTCCATATTAATAAAAAAATATATATATAGAATATTGTAAAGAAAAGAAATCAATTTTTTTATAATTATAAAAATAATTAATAAATTAAAACTATATAAATGCAAAAAGAGGAATAGTGATGGATTTTGTTTAGATGAGTAAAAAAATTCATTTTGTTACCATTAATGAATTTTAAGAGATGAGAGACATATATTGATAAAATTTGTCTTGCACTAGGATACATTTACTCATATTATGATTGACATTTTGGAAAGAGTTAAGACGTGTTTCAATTAAGTGTGAAAGGTATTGAGTAAATTGAAAGCATTTCATCTTTCCACATAGAAGTTAATAGATAACCGCAAAAAGCGAGGATGGGATCTCAAGGACATGTAAATTTTAGGGGTATGTTTAGTTATGAAGTAACTGTAATAACATTTTTTAAGGATAATATTTGAAGAATAATAATTATTGTTAGTATATGTCGTTAAATTTATTGATAAATTAGATTATAAGTTAATGTAAGGCAATACCCAATATATATATAGTCATTGGAAAGCGCATTTCTAGTGACAGTTTAGCACTTGAATTATCTCCATTACCATTATTGGTTGCGGGTGTAATATTTTACTTTTGTTAGCACTTATCGCCCATTTACTAGAATTGAAGTTGCACACTCATAATGAGTTTGAGAAACATTAGAAAATGCCACTTTGGGCTTAAGATTAGAGCTCAATTCAATATCCGAGTTCCAAAAGTGAGTTAGCATGGCATGGGGAGTTTTTCTGGGTGATATTTAGAAACAGAAAATTGATTGAAGAATGTATTGGATGAATAAAAATGGGATAATCAAATGGTCATGGGTAACTATAATATAAAACTTGGCTACTCGTTGTTATTACGACTAGATGGAGTGAAAAGGGATTAGTGGTGGACAAATTTGTGGAAGGTAAGGGAACGTGTCAAGAAAAACTTATTTATTTAGTTGTTGTTATGCAATATAGTCCTAGCATGAGAGCTTATTGAAAGAGAAACTTCTAACATGGGAGCTTCTCCAAAGGAGAACAATGCAATGACCGTCCACTTTTTCATGGATTATCCATACTCATTGTAGTTATGGAATGATATTGGTGACTAGCCTCACTAATGTGTAAGAGGGGTTATGTTAAAAAAAAAAACAAATATTTGCTCAAAAAAAAGAGATGAAAGCTTATAGAGTGCTACCTTATCTGGTAAGACAAAGGATTTCGTTAATATAAAATATTAACATTTTTAATATTAACTTACTCTAACATTTTATGTTGCAACCTAAAAATTTGCCTTATTTTATCCTTTGCGTCCTTGTATCAATTTGAAAAGAGCACACATTATTAATAGTTTGAGAATGGATAAAAACGAACTATCAAATTTTTTTATGAATCCTATCAAGACTCAATCCCACCCTATTCAATAAATTTTGTTATTTATCATACTAATTTACACTAATTCTCTATCAAAGAACACTTAAATGTTATAACAAACAACACCACCGAATTTAAGTCTTTTTAACTCTAGATAAAGGTCTTTAAACTCTATGAGTTTATGGAGACTCAAACCTTAGGATAAGATAAATACGGACCAAACATAATATTGCTTACTTTGGCTTTGAAACTCAAGGATAAACCTTTAAAAGAGATTCTATAATTGGCTTTAAAACTGATAGTTAAAGATGAATATCTGGGGTGATTAATAATTGCTACTCTATCTTTAAGTATTGATGTGTGTCAGAAATAAATGGAATCATTATGTAATTATGTCCATTGTTTTGAGTTTGTTTATATACCTATTCTGTAGTTGACAAATATAAGTGGGCGAGAATTACTTTTTTATTCCGCCTAGACATAATCACTTAAGGGTGAGGCATGCTTATAATATGTTTTTTCTGAAAATTAGTTACTCCCATTTTTATATGGTATATAATATTTTGATTAGAATAAAATTATATATATATATATATATATATATATATATATATATATATATATATATATATTCAATAAAAAAATAAAATAAAATAAAATGTATATATATATTCAATAAAAAAATAAAATAAAATAAAATGCAATAATAACTTTTCGTTCACATTTTTTTTACACTATTTCAGATTATTTTATACCATATTTTAATCATTTTAAATAAAAATAAATTTATATTATAATTTGTTGTATTTTTCATCGTATAAAGTATAACAATGATTGGCAAAAGCTACATTTATAAAGAAAGATGACTATTTTTATATGGATAAGTATATTAATTTTGTAATAAGATTTTATAATTTTAATTTAACTATCAATAATTTTTAAGAGAATAGTGGGGATTTATCTTCTATGAAATATTTTAAAATATTTACGTGGTAATAGTCATATATGAATGGTTGACATTTATAGCTAAAGTAATTATGCTCTTTCTTATGGCTTCATTAAATTGATTAATTAGAAAAAATATTGTTTTTTTAGGTATGTGATATTGGCCCATAATATTCTAACAATGCCTATTTACAAGTTAAAAATTTCCATGATAAAGTGACAATCTCCATAGTTAAAAATTTTGTGATTGTATATATGTTCAATAATACTCTAAAATGAGGTTATAATTTAGTTAACTTGTAAGTGATTTAATGGATATTATGAATTTGATAATTATGGCTATTTACTATTTTGTTTGATTTATATGGTTTTACTAGTATATTGATATGAATAGAGATCCATTTTATTCACTATTTATTAAGTATTAAGAAGATAAAGATATTAAAAACTAAATATAAGTATTTTGAAAATATAAAAATTGAAAATTTTGATAGATTTCATTTTTTTTTTGGTAACTGAGAGGACCTAACAGACTTGCTAGTAAACCTATCAGACCAGACCAGCTAATAAACTTCTTGGGAGAGGACCTAGCGGACCTGCTAGTAAACCTGTCAGACCAGACCAGCTAGTAAACTTCTTGGGGGACTAACAATCTGTCCAGCTAGCTCATGTTAGACCAGACCAGCTAGTAAACTTCTTGGGGGACTAACAATCTGTTCAGCTAGCTCATGTCAAAGCAGACTACCTAGTAAAGCTCTGGCTCCTGTCGGACTAGACTAGCTAGTAAACTTCTCGGGGCCTAACGATGTGTCCAGCTCCTCGTAGGGGCCTGGGAGGTTTCAAAAGATTTGAACCCAAGATTTGCGGTTCGGTGAGACTTCTTTTTTTTGCTCAAGCAAGAATCAGACCTTCTATTCATATGTAGTTTAAAAATTGGTTACATAAAATACAACACCCCCAAAGGCACAGAATGCCAAAGAGCTAACATGCACCCTATGTTGAGGGAACATAACCATGCAACCAAGTCATAGAGCGGACCTGTTGGTGAAATAAAGACCTCGGTGAAAAAATTTCAGATCCGCAGGGTAGATAACCAATGAGCAGATGTTTCGCTTGATAATTGTTCAAGAGAGATATTCCGGGCCCACCAACAAGCACGACAAACCTCAACCATAGATCTGCTGCCACAAGATCCAATGGCTGTGAAGGATATCGGGCTAGAAACATAAGAGGGGAATATCCGTCCAATGAGGGCAATATTCTCTCTCTTCCTTGAGCCACGTGTTACTCTGTTTGTGGTATCAGAAGCTTTTCTGAAAAACCACTTGTGGTAATGCGGATGCCTGATAACCACAGAAACTGTAGCAAAACCATGACGGTCCCACCAACAAGCATGACAAACCTCAGCCCTAGATCTGCTGCCACAAGATCCAATGACTGTGAAGGATATTGGGCTAAAAAAAAGAGCGAGGAATACCCGCCCGATGAAGGCGGTATTCTCTCTCTTCCTTGAGCCACGTGTTGCACTGTTAGTGGCATCAGAAGCTTTTCTGAAAAACCACTTATGGTAATGTGGACACCCAATAACCATGGTAACAATGGCAAAACCACCTTGTACTGTAGTCAAGCTTTTGGAGCCACCATCTGTTTTCACGCTCTTTCTCCTCTGCCTACCATTCATCTGCGAGACCCAAATGTACCGAATCTCGGGCCGCTTGTTTATTAAACCCTTAACATCCATCATCTTGGTATTCAACTGGCTGTTTCCCCTTCATGTACTGATAATTCTCCCTGTCTACGCAAGCCAAAGTGTCGCAGTCCTCTCGCAGTTGTCTAGCATGAACCAACTCCCACGAGCAGCACTTGTTTACTCTTGTACTTATCACCCCTTCATTAGCTAGTCGGTCTGCCACTCTGTTGGCATCTTTGCGCATGTGCACAAAGCTTAGAGTTCTGAGAGTTCTGAGGTGAGATTGAATTTGGTGATAGACTTGCGAAAGTCTCCAGTGGTTAGAAACTTTGTCTGGTGTTGTGCCCGTACCTATCCTTTTGACCGAATTAATTGTTAATTCTGAGTCTACCTCTATGATTGTGTTATGAAAATTAAAGTCCATCAGGATTTCTAAGCCTTGCTCAATGGCCATGAGTTCTGCCATATTGTTGGTTGCCCTCCCCAAATGACTGTGAAAGATGAATTTTATATTGCCCTCTTCATCTCTTATGACGCCTCCATAACTAGCATCCCCAGGGTTTCCTTTTGAGGCTCCATCTATGTTGAGTTTCAAGAAGCCAAGGGGAGGGGGTTGCCAGAAAGCCTTTCCTTCTGATGTGTGCCTTGTTTTATTTTTTGTGCCTGGAGGGATATATGACTGAAGTCCCAACTATTCGAGAATGTGAGCATCCCCTTGACCAGGGGGTTTCTCACGAGGTTGCTTCAGAAGGGCATTAACTATTTCTTTGAGTTGTTTTAGGATCTGAGCCATGATGCTTTGTGTTGAACCTGATTTAGCTTTGAAGATCTTGTTGTTACATTCTTTCCAAACATCCCAGATCAAAAATCCTGGAATCAGAGTCCAGGCTAAATTGACTGTCTCATTATCCGAGAAGTCTTTCCTTCGATTCTTTAAAGTTACAGTAATGTCATTCTCATTCCTGACTGTTTGGCTGAAGATAGAGGCCACCCCATTCCATATGGTGGAGGTGAAAGAGCATAGGTTGAGAAGGTGGTCCATGGTTTCCTCCTGCAGACCACATGACTGGCATCTTCATGGATCGGAAAAACCTCTTTTCCTGAGATTTTCCCAAGTCAAAATCTTTTTATGCTGAACTAGCCACATCAAGTGTTTGATCTTCCTCCAATGTGGGTTGCTCCAATGGTCTTTCCAAGTCTTGTCAGGGTTTGGATGGTTAAGTCCAGTGACAATTCTTTTGGCTTCTTTGAGGTTAAAGATGCCCTCATTGTTTCTCCCCCGTCTTAGTAGATCATTCAAGGTTGAAGTCAAAATTTGCCACTTTTCCAGAATCGCTTCAAGAACTTTAGCTTGGGCTTTCAAAGGGGTCTCTTCATTGTAATCTGGTACCTTCCAGATTCTCCATTTCCTTGTGTCTCTTGATTGATCCCAAAAGTCACTTACCCATTTTAGTCCTTTGTCAATGGTGTCAATTTTTATGATGTCTAGACCTTCTCTGCAGAGGTTTTGTTCCTGCTGCCAGTTGTCCTCCCAGAACCAGGCTAGATTCCCATTTCTGATCTCCTAGAAACTATGTTTCTGAACTAAGGCTCTGTTCTCCCAAGCATTGTTCCAAATGTGGGAACCCTTGATTTGTCCTGTCATCCGAATGTGGTCCTTTTCCTACCAATCCACTGCATATTTTTTTTTCCAAAGCTTAGCCCATGGGTTTCTCATTTCCTTGAGCCATCTCCACCAAAGTTTTGCCCCCAAAACTTTGCTTAGGGTGTCCGGGTCGTGGAGACCCAAACCCCCATGGGTTTTATGTTTACAGATCTTGTCCCACACTACCAGGGCCCATTTCTTTTTCTCTTCCCCTTTACCCCAGAGAAAGTTTCTTTGAATATTTTTGATTTTCTGTAAAACTCCTTTTGGGACAGGAAGGGCTGAAAACATGAAGATTGGGATGGTTTGTAGTACAGCCTTTGTAAGAATTAGACTTCCTGCTAAGTTCAAAGATCTGCTAGTCTAGTTGTTGACTTTGTCCTTCTGTTTATTTGTAACTAACTCCCAAACTTCCTTACTCGAAGGTTTATCAGTGAGAGGCATTCCCATATATTTGGTGGGAAGATGGTCTCTTTGAAAGCTAAGCATTCTGGAGAGATTTCTTTGAATAGAAATATCTGTATTGAAAAAGAAGACTTTTGATTTTGTGAGGCCTACCTCCATGCCAGCGGCCATTGCGAAATCTTGTAGGATTCGTTTGAAGGCTTTGGCTTCCTTGACTGTGGGAGTGCCCTATAGCATTGTGTCGTCCACAAATTGTTGATGAGTCAATGTGTCCCCATTCTGAGTAAATTTTAGTCCCTTAATTTTTCCTTCCTCCTTCGCTGAATTGATCACTTTGCCCAACCCTTCTGTTACACAGTAATTTGTCACCATCCCTGTTACTCCTCTTGTCGTACCTTGGAGGACACATCCCGGGAGTTATAAGAAGTGACAAAGTCTAAAAACACTTGCATTATGTTCCCCTGAGTATGTACTCCATGTTCCCTGAAGACACCTTCTGCAGATCATCCCTAAAAAGTGCTCTTTTTCCATTGACGCAAGTCCACAATATCTTACCCACGCCAATGATGGAGATCCTCAAAAGGGGGCGCAACCATTGGCGCTCTGTCTTAGAGCAACAGTCGCGCCAACCAAATTTAGTCGTGCTTTTTGCCTTAATGCACGTCCGACTGTTGTTTCCTTCATTACATGGAGCTTTTCTGAGGATAGAAAATCAGTCTTTTGTCGAGCTTTATCCATCTTTATGGCTTTTGCTAATCCGCGAAAGGTGTCCAGGTTCATTGCATCCTCCTCCCTTCTCCATCTATATAAGCTTGTCATTATGCATTGGACAAGCGAAGGGTGTTGGTGTTAGTGTTATGCTAGTGATTTGGTGATTGAGTGATAGTAGTGATGATTATTGGTCATGGAGTGTTAGATGTTGAGTTCTTGGAGGAATGCTAGTGAGTGCTAGAGAGGTTATGCTGTCGGAGCGGAGATGCATGTCAAGACACATATAGTTACTCGCCCAGCCAGGAGAAGGGTCGACGTCAGAACAATGGTTGTAACTTTTCCTGTTTATTAATTGATGAGCGACTGCTATTATAGTTCCAATCTCATTATCTATCATGGTGATATGTTGATTTATTTCCTTTCTGACTGAAATATAGTTGTGCCTTGGTAGTTTTTATGTTGGTATCTGTCTCTTCCTTTGCATGTGCAGGTATTCGTTATGATCTGTTGGAGCAAGGGAGCGAGGATATCAACTCTGCTTCAATCATAGCATTGGACTCCAAGTTAGTCTTCCTGATTCACCTTGGATGCATAACTAGGAACTTGCGTAGCAGCGTGGTTTGTTTGTGGCTAGTTCTGTGATAGGCTAGTGGGATCGCCTCTGTCCGCAGAGGGGATTTACCTTACCAACAAATTGGCGACTTCGCTGGGGCATTTCCCGTGGAGATAAGACCATTTAGGAATGGCAGATGGCTATATGTAAAGTGTGAACCGGGGAATGAAAGTTGGTCTACGACTTTGATCGTTCTTCCTTCATGCGGAAAACACATCACTCTGAAGAGTGAGGACACAATAGCACGTATGCGATAAATATAGTCTCGTCCAAGGAGTAAATTGTAATCTAACGGACCTTGGACTACCATGAGACCCATTTGGATAGTCTTCCCTTCTAACGTGATAGGTACATTGGGAAGAATTCCTAAAGGTCGAGTGACTTCTCGATGAAAACCTATAAGGCTTCGCATCTCAGGCAGAAGCAGTGGGGAACCAAGTGCTTCCCAAGCTTTCAAAGAAAGGATACTCACAGGAGATCCTTCATCAATAATTGTACCAGCCATAACCATGCGGTAGACTTGAACTATAATTCGAAATGGTATGGAGGCTGGTAACCGAGGATTGACTAGTTGATCCCAATTAAAGGAAATAACTAGGTTGCTCGGAGGTGGGACTGGATAGACAGCCGGATATGCCTCTAATGGACTTTCTTCCTGTTGTAAAGAAATGAGAGGGATGCTCACTTGATCATTAACGTCTATGTCAATGAATATAATTTGGACGGTGGGTTCATCATTCTTGGCAGTGGTAACATCATCTGAGGAGGTAACTTCTGAAGGCGAAACCGAGTCACTTGTAATCCGGACCGTTTGACTATTGTCTGGTTTGGATTCAGATGTAGGATCATCTAGGGGTGGAAGTTCTGAAAGCAAAACCGGGTCACTTGTAAGTCGGACCTTTTGACTTTCGTCTGGTTTAGATTCAGATGTAAGAGCAGCTGAAGATGGAACTTCTGTAGGCAAAACCGGGTCACTTGTAAGCTGGACCTTTTGAAAGACCGGGTCACTTGTAAGCTAGGACTGTGGACTTTCGGTTGGTTTGGACTCAGGGGGTTCATCTTTGATGATCAAGTGGTGCGTAGATGATGAATATAAATCACTCGTTCCGACCAGGGACTGGTCTGGAGCAGGCGGAGCACAGGTAGGTTCAGGAAGAGAAAGTTGGACCAAAGAGGAATCATGTTTGATCACTTGGTTAGTGGAGAGACGCTCTGCAGGTGTAAAAAGATGCTGATATCCAGTGGGTAGTTGGGGTAAGGGATCCGACAGAGTTTCCAAAAGGCGGGAAGCCTCATCCATAAGTGGACAAAGGCGAAGGAGATGATTACCTTCACAAAGTCGACAAGGGAAACGAACCTTCCCTTTTCTGTTACCAGCTAGTAAGGTATCGTCGATTTGTGATAGTAAGGGGCGAGTCGGGTCACGGGACCATATATCTAGGATCCTGGGAATACCAGGACAATCAGAAAGAAAATGGTCCCCTTTGCATAATCGACAAGGAGACCGGAGCTTCCGCGGAGGAGCAGAAGGTGGTTCCACTTCTGATAGCTTCGTGGTAGATATGACCTTTCCCTTAGGAGACTTCTTCTTTTTGGTCTTCTTCTTCTTCTTCTTAGCCACCTGGTTAGTGAAATCCAAGGTTTCACCAGGCGAAGTAGAAGATGAGGACGCAACAATAGGCGAAGAAGGGAAGGGGTCCACCTTAGAATCAACATGGTGTTGTCCGGGTGGAGGAGGTGGTGGTGGGACAGGAGTCATCACACTTGAGACCACCGAGTTTGAAAACAACCATACGGGTAAACCAATGGTCAACCCAGGTAAAGACAATGTTGCGATATACTGAACGCCAACATTTCCGACAGAAGGAAATGGGCGAGGCTTCCCATCAGGAGGAACACCTTGGCCGGTGGGCACCGGAAAGGCTGCCATTGAACGAGAAATAACCCTACTCAAGCTAACGCAAACAAAATCTAATTGGGTAATGTTATCGTGGCCAATATTTTTTAAGACACTAAAATTAACCTTTTCATTTTTTAAGAGTCGAGAAAAGGGTAAAAGATGACTCTAGTCTCCTTCGAATATTTAATGAGCATGAAGTGACAAGACGCTCACAGGCACCTTTTCGTTTAGGGAGTCCGAAAAGGATCGAAAGTGACTGCTCTGGAATGCTAGGTAGAGGGTGTGCCAAACTTTTCGCAAAACCACAGAATACTTTTTAGGGTACGGGTGGTCGATCTTCATGAATGCTGTGTTCACTGCATTGCGAATCGTAGGGCGGCTGACACGACTTCCTATGGATAAAGTCTTTATTCCTATAGGGGTCTCCCAATATATACTCGACGGTACGTGGGAGCACAGTCTGTATTGGCAGCTACCGTTTCACCGTGGAGGAATCACCCAACCACTCGACGATAAACTACCAGGTTTAAAGACGCCGGAACACGTCTCTAACCTAGACCTCTAGAGTGTTTACGTTATGTTCCAATGCGTTGTTATGTTCATTGAGTTCATTTTAAAGTTTATCTTTGATTATGTTTCAGTTTTTTGGTCCTACCGTATGTGATATCTCAAAAACTTCTTACATGCAAACTATATGCCAAAATTAAATCATTTGATTCAATGAATTCTATCTACAGGAGGGTTGAGATATTTTTCACAAACGAAATAATCACTTCAACAAAGATCCTAATGCAGCTAATAACAAGAAACGAAATTTTGTCTTTTTCTTTTTAATAGCAACAAATAACAGTAAATGCTAACTACTATAATGCAAGAGATTTTTTGTTTTTCTCTCCTTTAAGATGGCATGATGCATGTAAACAAATTCTAAGAGATATGCACAATCCAAGTTCAGTTAATGAAATAGAACCAATTCTGAAACACTAAAATGAACCATGCAAGCAAGGAAAAACACAAAGACTAGTGAAATCCAAAGAAGCTAGAAGTGAAGTATTCAGAGTATAGAAGATCAAGCTTTAACAAAGCACTGGATGGGTGCTGAACACAACCAACAAGCTGGCTGGATAATCAAAAGATCGAAACTTCCCACAGAAGGTTAGACATGCAAAGTCACTAGATATCCTAGGACTGAGACGAAAATCAATAGAAATGAGCAAACAGCTGAGAGATACAGGTTAAGACCAGTCAAGCAGAGGTTCAACACAGTTCCAGAGGCTGAGAGAGATATATAAAGAGACTGAATGAGCTTTCCACCCACACACAGGCAAAATTTACAGAGCTGGCGCGACTATTAGCCTGCAACTTGCGCTACCACAGGATTGGCACGAGCTGCTCTTGAGCAACGTGCGCCAACTGGCGCGACTGTCAGAGAAATAACCGCGCCAATTAAGCTTGCCAACTAGAAAAATGAATGATACGACCTCAGGTCGGGTTGACAGTACCCAGCTAGGCTTGCAACACGATAGTTCAACTCCATACTACCCTCAGTCCAATGGTCAAGTTGAAGCTGTCAATAAAATCTTGGTCACAATGCTTCAACGTATCGTTGGTGTGCATAAATCTAACTGGCATTTGATGTTATTCCCTGCCTTATGGGCTTACCGAACCTCCGTGAAGGATGCCACTGGTTTCACTCCATTTCAACTAGTTTATGGACTAGAGGCTACCCTTCCAATTGAATGTGAAATCCCTTCATTGAAATTAGCCATCGAACTGCTTCCCAACACTACCCCGTTAGAAGAACGCCTTCTTTACCTAGAACGGTTAGATGAGACTCGTCGCTTGGCCTCTTTGGCCATCGAAACACAAAAGAAGCTAGTCAAGACTCACTTCGATCAGACCGTCCATCCGCGTTCTTTCGTTGAGGGAGACTTGGTCCTACTCTATGATCAAGCGAAAGATAAGCTAGGCGCAGGAAAACTCGAGTCTATGTGGCTAGGCCCTTATATTGTCAAGAGAGTCCTGCAGAAAGGGGCCTACGAGCTGATTGATTATGAAGGAAACCCTCTTGGGAAGCCCCGAAAAGGGCTTTACTTGAAAAAGTACTATGCGTGATGCTAGTACATTTTATTATGTACATACATGTACTTTGGTGTGTTGTGTGTCGGTTTTCGAGACATAGCCACCACTTATTGTGTTTTTCGCTTCTTGTGCAGATGCCGGATGCACCTTATGTTGGTTTCGCTGATGGTGCCTACCGCAGTACCCGCAGTTTGTCTTCTGCGGCATGGGTAATCTACGATCCTCATAACGAGCTAATAGATTGCCAGGGTGTGTGTTTAGGCCATACTACTAACAATGTTGCCGAATATTGTGCTGTAATCGAGTTACTTGCTAGAGCAATTAATTTCGGTCTTCACGCATTTATAGTAAACCTGGACTCTCAACTTGTTGTCCACCAGCTCACCCGGGCGCGTGACTGAAGCCCGGGGGCCATGCATCCTCCAATCGAGTCTTTCCAAGTAAACCTTCATTCCATCCACTCCGTGAATGCCATGAAGCTTGGGGGCATGTACCTCGATTTGTATGATCATGCTGGGGGCATCATGCTGGAGGCATGCAACAATTTTTTTTTTTTTAACAAGCAAAGTTCTCCATGGTTCAAGCTTGTGTAAAAATGAACCCATTTACATCCTGTGATTGCCTTTTATCCGCTAAAATTATGCTAGATGAGCCTTGGTTGTTTCATTCCATCGCCACCATCTTTTTGGCCGATCATATGCTTTCACTTGGTTGTTTCTCCTTTCCTGAGGAACCGCAGCAATGAGTGGTCTTATTAGCCAGCCTCTTAACCTTTACGTGTTTCAAGTAAAGTTCCACCATTACCGGAACCAGTTGTTATCCCTTATACCACTCGTTCCTTCAGGACGAGTCGCTTTTAGCTCTTTTCTGACTCGTAAAATAGGAAAAGATTGCCAAGTATTTTTCCCTTTTTGACTTGTTAAAGAAAATAAAAATGGAGGTCCACTTTTAGCTCTTTTCTGACCATTTAAAGAGGAAAAGATTGCCGAGTCCCTCCTCTTGACTCGTTAAATGGTGATAAGGGGCGGTCGTTTTAAGTTCTTTTTGTCGACCGTTAAAACATAAAAAGATTACCGGGTTTTTGTCGTTTCAAACTCGTTAGTGGTTACGAAACGACGTGGTTTTGACCGTTTTTTTACTTTTTCAGGTCAAAGTCACTAATCATGAAAAGTACTCCTCGATCGTAATGATCAGGCGGTTCTTTCGAGTATTATTTTATACTTTTTCGGGCCCGAGAGACACAACTTTACGAAAAAGGACATCCCTGGAGTTTCCTTTTCTGCTGTCTTTTCAAACTCTCTAAACATGAAAAGACGCCGAGTTCTTCCTTTGTCAGACTCGTTAAAACTTAATGACATCGGATTTTATCACAATACAAGCATATGCTATCCCCATCAAGCTTGTTAAAAATAACTGGGGTACTCGCCAGAAATGGTGGGGGGAAAAGAAAATTTTGAACCATAGTTATTACCGTAAAGGCAGTATGTTGCTCTTGAACATGGCACTTTTTGTTTTCGTGTCCGGGGTGGGGATATTTCATCTCATATCTTTCACTTGCTTCCATGGACTTGGGTACCCTATTTGACCTCTCATTCACTCATTGCCTTGTCATAATGACCTTTGATACATTGATGTCAAATACTGCCAATTCCATTAATGTGCCGCCGATATGTTCAAGAGAAGTTGACCTCTGAAAAAACAACCTCCTTCTGATAGTTTGCACAATCTTGATTCACAAACTTCATCTCTCTGTCTCGTGTCGATGATGTGGGAAACATTATGGCCCACCTTCGATCAAGGTCACTCCCTGTCGACTTCAGCTCATTATCCAGGAAGTTGACCTAGAGACTCCCTTCCGGTGCCTTGGAGCCTGCATGCCTCAATGGCAGGTTCTTCGTGTTCGACGTGAGGTTTTCATCATTGGCCTCCGATCGAATGATTCTACGGGTGTTCGACTTCAGCTCATTGATTCACACGCCGTAGATTGTACCTATAGTACCTTGAGGGCCATTATCATTATTGGTGGTACCTCTCGCGTCTGTTAACAGTTTCCACTATTGACTGGTAATCAGACGATGTTCATGCATGTTCGACTTCAGCTCATATATTCACATGCTTGAACTTGTACTCTTGTTCGGGTCGAGATGGAGCGCAAGACCCTGGATTGTGTCTGTTGTAATCCAGGCGTGATTCTTGATACTTGACTCATTCTCTGGATGGTTGCGACCATACCTGAGTCAATTCATTGATCCTAACCAGATGGCTGCGTCCATGCTATGGATCTAGATTATTTATGTACTCTCTTATGGATGGCTGCGACCATACCATGTACATCTTGTAATTGAACTATCAGTCATGTCTCTTAATACAGCTCCTCGGCGGTAGTAACTATATGTGCTCTTATGTGCTCTTATGTGTGTTCTTGTAAAGCATTTCACCGCTCTCCACCTCTCGGACTTCATGCTTTAGGGGGCATCTGTTACACAGTAATTTGTCACCATCCATGTTACTCCTCTTGTCGTACCTTGGAGGACACATCCCGGGAGTTATAATAAGTGACAAAGTCTAAAAACACTTGCATTATGTTCCCCTGAGTATGTACTCCATGTTCCCTGAAGACACCTTCTGCAGATCATCCCTAAAAAGTGCTCTTTTTCCATTGGCGCAAGTCCACAATATCTTACCCGCGCCAATGATGGAGACCCTCAAAATGGGGCACAACCATTGGCGCTCTGTCTTAGAGCAACAGTCACGCCAACCAAATTTAGTCGTGCTTTTTGCCTTAATGCACGTCCGACTGTTGTTTCCTTCATTACATGGAGCTTTTCTGAGGATAGAAAATCAGTCTTTTGTCGAGCTTTATCCATCTTTATGGCTTTTGCTAATCCGCGAAAGGTGTCCAGGTTCATTGCATCCTCCTCCCTTCTCCATCTATATAAGCTTGTCATTATGCATTGGACAAGCGAAGGGTGTTGGTGTTAGTGTTATGCTAGTGATTTGGTGATTGAGTGATAGTAGTGATGATTATTGGTCATGGAGTGTTAGATGTTGAGTTCTTGGAGGAATGCTAGTGAGTGCTAGAGAGGTTATGCTGCCGGAGAGGAGATGCATGTCAAGACACATATAGTTACTCGCCCAGCCAGGAGAAGGGTCGACGTCAGAACAATGGTTGTAACTTTTCCTGTTTATTAATTGATGAGCAACTGCTATTATAGTTCCAATCTCATTATCTATCATGGTGATATGTTGATTTATTTCCTTTCTGACTGAAATATAGTTGTGCCTTGGTAGTTTTTATGTTGGTATCTGTCTCTTCCTTTGCATGTGCAGGTATTCGTTATGATCTGTTGGAGCAAGGGAGCGAGGATATCAACTCTGCTTCAATCATAGCGTTGGACTCCAGGTTAGTCTCCCTGATTCACCTTGGATGCATAACTAGGAACTTGCGTAGCAGCGTGGTTTGTTTGTGGCTAGTTCTGTGATAGGCTAGTGGGATCGCCTCTGTCCGCAGAGGGGATTTACCTTACCAACACCTTCCAACATGAGAATGAAGAGGAATGGGGAGAGAGGATCTTCTTGCCTGAGTCCCCTTGATCGCCTGAAGGTTTTGGATGGAGAGCCATTGAGAAGGATTGAGCAACTAGCTGTGGTAACGAGGGCCATGACCCATTTTATCCAGTTGTAGTCAAAGCTAAAAACTTTTAGAACTTCCCTGATGTAGGACCAGCTTAGCTTATCATATGCTTTCGCTATGTCCAGTTGTATTATCATACCTGCTTGCTTATTGGTCTTGAGGGAATGAACCACTTCGTGAGCTTGGATAATGTTGTTGAGAATTTGTCTACCTTCCACATATCCAGTCTGCTCCTCTGACACGAGCATTGGAAGTAGAGGTTTGAGTCTGTTAGCAATAACTTTGGAAATGATTTGTGCACCACATTGTATAAAACTATGGGTTTGAATCTGTCTGGTGTCATGGCATTTTCCTGTTTAGGTATTAATGCTATGAAGGATTCATTAAGCGCTCTAAGAACTGTTCTTGATCTTCTTAAGTCCTCCACCACATCAAGAATGTCATGTTTGACTATATCCCAACATGTTTTGAAGAAGTCTACATTGAAACCATCTGGCCCTTGAGCTTTCCCATTGTGCATTTCTTTGATTACTTCACTGACCACTTCTTCCGTTACTGGCCTATTGAGATTATAATTATCTTCCCTAGTTACCAGTTTTGGAATATGCTTAGTGAATCATTTACTGAATTGAGATCTGTCTACAATGGTCTCCTCTGTTATGTTTTGGAAATGTTGTACCAGAACAGATTCCATTTCCTTGTGAGTATTTAACTCTTTCCCTTGAGGATCTATGAGTTTTGTGAGCCTTTTATGGGCCTTGTGTTTCATGGTAGACTTGTGAAAGAACCTGGTATTTCTCTCCCCTTCTTTGATCCATTGTACTCTTGATTTCTATCTCCAGAATATTTCCTCCTGCTAACATCTATTGTCCCATTCATGTTGAAGAGAGTCTGCTTGCATTTTCCTTTCCTTTGTGAATCCTTCTGTGATAAGAATTTGATTGGGTTCCTGTAATTTTCTTTCTGCTTCTCTTTTGGCCTTAAAAATATTGCCAAAATCATTTTTTTTCCATTCTTTGAGCCTTAGCTTGATGAGTTTGAGTCTCTGATACAGGAGGAACATTTTTCTGCCTTGGGTGGGTATGTCTTCCGCCCACCATTTTCCAATATTAGTGATGAAGTCAGGGTGAGTGAGCCAGGCATTTTCGAACCTGAAAGGTCTATTTCTCGGGGTTCCAATAAATGAAGCTTCCAACTGGATGGGCTAGTGGTCTGAGCCTCCGAAAGGAAGGATAAAAGTTGTCATAGTGTGACCGGAGAGAAGGAGATCCTCCGAGATTATGAATCTGTAACTAATATCGAGGCAACTTGGGAAGTTCCTCCTCTTTTGTTATTCCATGTGAAGGTGCCATTCATTGTGTCCATATTCACCATCCTCATGTTGTTTAAGAAGTTCTGGAAGGACATTGAGTCTCGTCCAAGTGTTTTGATCCCTCCTCTTTTCTCTGTGAGAGATCTGATCATGTTAAAATCCCCTCCCATAATCCAGGAAATGACTAAATGTCTCTCTCTCAACTCCTCCAGAGAGGTGAGGAGCCTGAGTTTGTCTTCTAGAAGTTGAGGACCATAGACATTTGTGATCAAGTAACATTCCTTGTCCCCCAAAGGTTGAATAACCATTGAAAGGTGGTTCTTGGATGCCTCAGCATCCAGGATATCAAATTTATGAGGATTACATAGAGTGAAAATTCCCCCCATTGTGTTATTTACTTTGACTTCTAGGTACTCATATTTGTTAAGCCACTTGCTATGTATTTCTCTAACCTTCTCGACTGAGCATTTTGTTTCCTGTATAAACACCATGTCCGGATTTTCTTCTTTTATTCTATTATTGAGATTTATTTGTTTTCTTTTACTTCGTAGTCTCCTAATGTTCTGGGTTGTAAGCTTCATAATGATGTGTTTGTGAAAGAGTAACTGGTGAGATCTTTCATCTTACCTGAATTAATCATGAGTTTCTCACACTTTGACAGGAGATCATTCTATCTCCTTCTTCCTCTTTTCTTGCCTGGGTTTTTTTAGGTGGAGTGTCCTAATGTAATCTCCATTGGTTTAACCCCTTTGTTCTCCTAGCTATCATAGTTCCTTTTGACTCCTGCAGCCTTTGTTTGTTACCTTCAGAGGAATAGCTATTGTACTATGTCAAACTCCTCTTGAGGTAGAGAGTCAATCCCTTTGTTAGTTCCCTATTGCAGAAACTTTTCTAGCTCAAGGTTCTTCCTTTCGAGAATCTCCTGTAGGTCTTGGTCCTCTATACCTCCTTCACTTGGGGTCATCTCCTGGTACATGCCAAGTCCCATAGTGCTTGGTTGGTCCTCCTTTAGTTCTTTGGATACCTGTATTATTTCCATGCTATCCTCTTTTTATTTCTCTGTATGAATGTCCTCCGGTTCCTTATTCATTCCATTTTTGCCCCCCCTCTTCTTCCAAAATATCAAAACTATTGTGACTTGGTAGCTTGTTCTCACTAGGTTTCTTTTGGTGCTTTTTTCCCCCTCCTTTCCCTCTGCTTCCCACATTGGTGAAACCTTCAGGGTCTTTTCCTGTGTTGGATTTTAGGTTGTCCTCTTTTTTTTTGAGTGGGCGGTCTCTGAAGAGGTGTCCATGTTCATCACATTTACGACATCTAAATGGGATGTGTTCATAGTCGACCGCCTGTACCCATTCCTCATCTTATACTTCTAGGATGAATTCATCTGGGAGTGCTCCCAATAAGTCCATTTCTACACATATGCGGGCGAAGGAGGTATATTTACCTCACAGAGTCGCCTTTGATATATTTATAAAATGCCCTAATTTATTACCTATAGCTTTTAAGGATTCCAGCAACCAGTAATCTAAAGGTAAGGAGTATAATCGAATCCATATCGAGACCGATGTTAACGTTTCTTGCTTCGAAACAAAGTTCATTATCCATGGTCGCATGTAGAGGCCTGTAGCAACATAGAAGTAGGGTCCTCTGAAAACTCTATCTTTATCCTCCAGGGTAGTGAAAACCATTGTAAAAAAACCCTTGGATCCAAGATGTATGTTTATTTCTCCCTTTGGTTTCTAGGCGTTTCTTAACCATGTGTACAACGCTTTCTCCGTGGGCCAAAAACCCATAAACTTGCATATGACCACATAAGTTGCCATCTAATCTCTGTGCACCTGTAGTGCAGGATCATTTAAGACCACCCGGGGTTTGATATTAGACTTGGGCTTGCAGGGTCCCGATGTAGATCCACTCTCCATTCTCTGTCTACTATCTCCAGATTTTGTTTCCCTTCTAGCCTCCTTGTGGGTCCCTTCCTTTTCATGGGATTTGTTGCTTTCCGGATTTTGGGTACCAGTTGTCTTTGTTTCAACCTCTGTTGGATTCTGGAGATTGTTCAGACTCGTCTCTCTGCCTCTATTTGAAACCACGTCACTGTAGGAGGGAGTGGAGCTCCCTCCTTCCTGCCCCTCCATAGTTACCAGCTCACTTCTGTCGCCCTCTATTCAAAACCCTCGTCGCTCCTCCGATGATTACTGCACCAAAAGCAGTTCATGAGACTTCATTTTCAAGACCAATGCCAATTACACTACCCAATAGTCATTAATAGATTTCATTAATTAATTAATTAATTAATTATATATATATATATATAGATATCTATATATATATATATATATAATTTTTATTTTTCATAATTAAGAATCATAATGTACACGCTCCCACTCCTGGACATATGAAAGTTTTGTTCGGGTGCAACTCAGAGTTTCAAAGCATTCCCGTTGAGAGTCAAATGTCAAACTATTGCTACTACAATTCAAAGTTTGTGAGTCAATTTCATTGCTCATACATTGTAATTGCTCGGGGTTAGAGTCAATGTTTGAAAAGTATTATCATTGTGTTTGAAAGTCAACTTTATTGTATTCAAGGTTCGTGTCGTTGTGTTTGAATGTCAGGTTTGTTGCAGGTTCGGGTCATCCCATGGATCCGTATCTAAATTTGCTGCTGGTGCTGCGATGACCAGAACCTAGAATCTGATTCAGGATGTCCTGAACGAAGCACAACTGAAACTATTCAAAGCAATCAATCTATGTCCTTTGCATGAGGTGTAGGAAAGTTGAAAACCCACTGAATTTTTATTTGCGGCGGTTAAATAATTGTATATGTTTACTCCCAGATTAGCATCATTATTCCTGGATATCAAGTTTTTGTTGCAAGTTTGTGTCAGGGACCAATAGCAAAATTTGCTGCTGGTCGCTGAGATGACCCGAACCTACAGTTCCATTAAAGGACGACCCGAACGAAGCACTCTTTGGAACCATTCAAAGCATAGCAGACCATGTCCCTCGCATGAGATATCGCAAAGTTGACAAGCCCCTTGCATGAGATATCGCAAAGTTGACAAGCCGCACAAATTTGATTAACGACACCCTTTCCTCAACCTCAAAAAATCAAAGAACAGAAAGCGTTGAGTATGTGCTGAATGTGATGGATTTAAGGAACCGGTCAGGTCTAGCGAAACTCGGGAGGAAAGTTTGAAAGCTTTTACGCGCTTTGATTTCTCAACAGCTGTTGTCTTGTCAGCTATTCAACCTGAATATGCTTATTCACCCCCTTTTAACTATCTTTGCCCAGTGCTTGGCCTTGCCATGGTGTATATAAATACATCGTCCTGGCGCCGTTGTAATGTATCTGTCTCCTAATTTCTTTTGACTGCACCTGATATCGGTTAGGATTAGTTGTGATCAATACTAGCCAGTTTTGAGAGGAGTTGTATTCTTAGTTGGATCTAGAGCTTTATTGCCTTGTTCTGTATAGAAGATCAGCATACTACACTTTTCTTTATATTACATCTGCATTGTTTGATGTGGTGAGAGGCACCATCACTAATAGAAGACAATACTCGAAGTATTATTATAGAAGGCGGGCCATGGAGACGGGTAGCTGGTTTCTGTTCTTCTTTTGGGCTTCAGTCGCAGCAATAGTATCGAATGAAGGTGCTGTCGATGCATCTAGAGTCCTGAGAAACAGGAATATTGTAACAGCCCAAGCTGATAAAAATCCATGTGATCATCACCATCTCCTTAATGGAGACTATGATGTGAGAGAGATATTGAAGAATAAACTTCCTTCTGGTCCAAGTCCAGGAGTTGGGCACAAATACATCAATTCCTTGGGCCCTGTGAAGATGAAGACAAGTAATGCAGCCAATACGTTGAAGATTGACAAACTTCCTTCTGGTCCAAGTGGAGGAGTAGGCCACAAATATATCAATGCTGAGGGGTCCATGAAGCCATCAGTGGTACCGTTACAGAAGTTAATTATTACCCTGCCCTTCAACATTAAACTTCCATCAGGTCCGAGTGGGGGAGTAGGGCACAGCAATATCGATTGATGACATTGTTCAAAACTGATTCCTGACAGGGAAACTCAAACGCTGATCAGCATAATGAATAAAATGAAAATGAAAAGGTCCGACATGTATTACTGTTGCACAGTGAGGTAAATATTAGTCGGATAGAAGTAGATATGATGTAAAAAATAGAAAGTCGACATTTCAGTTTTAGAACCTAAGATGGGAATAATTAATAAATCAGGCATTTCAATAATATATCTGAGCAATATTTTCTAGTCGTTCGATTAAAATCTGATGGCCCATTTTTGTTATGTCAGTTCTGGCATCTTGTTTTCTTCGGACAGAGTTTATGGTATTCCCTTGGATTGGTATAATATTGTAATTTTTTTATAGTTATAGGTAGTCTCAGTTGTGTTTTGTTTATTTTGAGAAGCAGTTATGATTTTCCAAATGCGTAATGGACATAAAAGTTTATCAATATATTTTTTTTGATATCAATCAAAATTAATTAATTAAATTTTTTGATATTAATAAAAATCAGTTGACTAAATTAAAACAATATGGTCGATTACGGCGTTTCTGCTTTGTTGTTCGGAATATTACTCTGGTCACACACTTCTATCTGTCTATACAATTAAAAGATTAAATTTAAAATTAAATGATGTCCAGAAAATAAAGCCAATGTAAATATAGGTATTCTTAAGATTTATACGTATGTGTACTATTAGGATTTATGACTTAAATTATACGTATGTGTACTATTAGGATTTATGACTTAAATTTTGGTAGATATGAAATTCGAATGATTTTTTTATTTCCAAAAGAGTGTTAAAATGAATTTATGTTAATTAACTTTCAATTATATGATAGAAATTTTATTTAATTGGTACATTTAAGTATTTTATTTATGGGCTAAGTTTGATTTTTTTATTTTTTTTATTAATATTTTTAAACCTTACTTATTATTTTATAAAGTATGCTAATATTTTTTTCTCTTCAAATATATTTTCTTTTTATATGTTAAATTGATATCAAATTAGTTTATTTAAATTGAACATTGAAATATTTTATTTATACTAGGAATAAAATTATTTTTGTCAGTGGTATTCATTTTAAATGTGACATATTAAAATTATGTTGTCTTACTATTTTTTGATTTAAAAATTTCTTCCGTATTAAAATATTTTACTTAGTTTTAATATTAAATATATTTAATTTAGGGTTAATATTGCAAATTTTCAATTAATAATATCTTTAAAATTTCTCTTGTAAAATACCTCACAAATAGTGAAGGACTTACACATCTCTCTCATCCTAGATCATACTCCATTGAAATATTTTATCATAAATTTTATTTTGAATTGCTTTTTTATGCGTAATATCCATACATATAAATATAGATAATGAATAATTAAAAATAAATAAAAAAAGTTATGGAATTTCATTACGATAAAGTTTGGTCTCAATTGGGGTTAACCATCATCATCGTGTGTGTGTTTATCTATCTATCTATCTATCTATCTATCTATCTATCTATCTATATATATATATATATATATATATATATATATATATATATATATATATATATATAATTTCATTACGATAAAATTTTCAAACAAATTTTATAAAGTTTTTACATAATGTGAAAATCTATCATAATTCAATGGTCAAATTGAGTGGTCAAATCAATAGTGATAAAATTTCATTATGATATAATTTTCAAATAGATTTTATAATTTTTTTACATAATGTGAAAACCTATCATAATATAATGGTCAAATCAAGAGTGAGAATCATCATCACTTCAAGATGTTATCTATAAATGTAGGTTGACTCATCATAGTTATTCAAGGAAAATCAAGTCACCTTGAATTGACCATTGGTGGTATGTAAGGGAGTAAGCTTTCACTACTGCTATATGCCTCTAGGTCTCATGTCATTACCGTGATTCCTTATATCAAAGAAAACTCTTATATCAAGGAAAACCATCTCTTAACCAATCAAAAGCAATTTTAGAAAATATTTCAAACCTAACGTGATACTAACTAACTCTATAATATATATATATATATATATATATATATAATAATTTATTTATTTATTCTAAATGGAAGTAAACACATTGTACCCCAATAGTCGTTCTATTGTACATAAATACCAATCATTTTATATCAATTCCATTATCTAGATAATAATTTTCCATACCAAACATATATAAATATACGAAAATTATATCATTATAAAAAAAATTATATTATCTAAAAATTTCTTCATATAACAATAAAAAATATTATTGTATCTAGTAAATATTAACTACTAACATTGAGAAAATTATTGTAATATGATCATGTAAATATTTACTATTTATTTATATCTTGCAGGACCTTGTAAATTCTAGACTTGGTAAATGTCCAGGGAGGAAACTTTGGATGTTGAAAATTTATTTCATTTTATTTCTAAAAGAAAAACATTGTGGCAAGTCATGGAATTATGGGAAAAGACTCTAAAAATAAAATATTTGATTTCCAAGTAGTTGAGAGAGTTACTTCCTCTTAACTAAGAGATTAAAACATCTCACTTGAGGACAAGAAGAAGTTAGGAGGCAAGTTATGGAATTATGGGAAAAGACCCTAAAAATAAAATATTTGATTTCCAAGTAGTTGAGAGAGTTACTTCCTCTTAACTTGAGATTAAAACATCTCACTTGGGGACAAGAAGAAGTTAGGAGAGGTAAGAGAGAGAAGAGATGCTTGAGGCAACTGAAATGAGAGAAGGTAAGAGAGAGAAGAGACGTTTGAGGCAACTAAAATGAGTGAAGAGAAACCCTGAGTAGGACATTGCTAAAGTAAAGGAGGTGCACTACTGAAGGGTATTCTTTAGCTCGACAAAAGCCAGTGGAAGCCCGGAAGTTTAAATTACTTGGTTAGAGTAGGAGTATTGAAGTCTAAGAACAAACCACTGAAGGGTATTCTTTAGCTGGACAAGAGCCAGTGGAAGCCCCTAAGTTTAAAGTACTTGGTTACACTAGGAGTATTGAAGTCTAAGAACAAATTAACGTGTGCTGAATTCACTGGAAATAAAATAGGTTCAAGGGGAGCTTTTCCAATAATAGCCAATCTCACTGGTTGAGTGGAGGAGTCTTCTTCCCAATTTAATTCCTTGGCTGGTTGGATTTTCGTAGATAAGTATATTCCATTTGTAATCTAACAATAGATATGTTCTAAAGACTGTTTCCTTGTGAGCTTGAATGAAAAGTGGAATAACAAATTTTTGGAAACAATGTTTGCATACTTTTTCTGTTCATGAAAAAAAAAATTATTTTTTTTTGAGACCATTGTAGATCTAGTCTGTCTGTAAATGTCCATATATAGGATAAATCAATTATATGGAAAATAAAATAATTTCCAAAGAAATATACTAAATAAATAATTACATTTACATTTACATGACATTAATAATCAGTAATAATTTTTTTAGTCTGGATGGAGGTGGTTAACTTTTTTTGCAAACTAGAATTGTGAAGAAGCAGTCCAAATGGTGCTAAAGGGGTGGTCTCAGCAGGCCCCGAAATGGAAATTCAGGGCCGCCTTTGCACCCACCATAGGCCTAAATTTATATACATATATAGGTTACAAATGAATAAGAACCAAGACTATCAACACTAACTAGTGTTGTGAAAACAAATCACAGAAAACTAAGAAACAAATTCATGTTAGAGCTATGGTTTGTAGTATATGCAACAATCATTACTTAACCCAGGTGACATAAACAGGAATTCGACTGAATATTCAATGACATAAAACTTTATGGACCCGATACATCGCTTCATAGATAGGTTAGCCAGAAAGAAAGAAAGAAAGAAAGAAAGAAAGAAAGAAAGAAAGAAAGAAAGAAAGAAAGAAAGAAAGAAAGAAAGAATGAATGAATGAATGAATGAATGAATGAATGAATTTAAGAATTTTTAATAAGTATTTGATGACCAGATGATAAACGAAAACACATGTCTACTTGTTTCAAAGTTTCTTTCTTGCATGTTGAACATAGAATTAAAAAAAAAACTTCGCTCTGAAAACATCGAACCCTTGGGATTATAATCTCAAATGAATTCATCAGTGCTGGAAAACAGTAATTGCTCGACAAAGTTACTGCCCAAAATAGAAAAAAATCAAATAATACATTTTATCAGAGAAAATAATTAAGAGAAATCATATATTAAACTAACTCTAATTTTGATGTCACGCAGTTAACAAACACAACAATCCACTGTCAACGTCTGGGGAGAATCAAAAGGAAGCTAATGGCGTCCTAAATTTTTTAATAATCCTAATGTAGAAAAGTAGAATATGGGTTCTGAAACCCTTTGAGATAACCCCAAATTAGAGAATGAAAATGCACACCTAAAAGGACCGGAGAAGACGACCATAAGAAACTGAAGGCCCTAGACGTAGAAAGGAAACTACGTACGTTGTTGTAATTATAAAAAGAAATTCCACGAGAACCGGAAATCTCACCTGCAATAAAAGTGGAGAAGGCTCATTTTAACTCGCTAAAGAATAAAGATTGAAATTTTGTTTTGAATAAGATACAAAGAAGTTCTTACCTTGATATCCCTCTAGACCAAACTTCAAACTTGCACATTACCAACTTCAAACTTGCACATTACCAACTGTTGAAATTTAATTTTAACTGCAACATAAAGAGCTGGACAAAAATCCAATTTGCTGTAGATATTCCAGACTGTTGGATGCCTCAAAGTCGTGCTTGATATTTTGAACATTACTGTGCATTAAATTTTTAGAATTAAATTCCCCTGCAACAGCGGACTTCATTTCTTCAAAAGGCATCACCGGTCGCTGCATTCAATACGCAGATAAGCTTTATAAAATATTTTTATTATGTTATTGTTTAAAGTCAAATATGTTTTTAACATATAAATGTAATGAACAACAATTCTTTTTTATGTTAGAAGAATGTTAGAGAGTTTGAGAAATAGAAAAAGACAGAGAAGAAGGCATAGCAGAGAAAACAGCAAGAAAACAGAGTCGCTGTGTTTTAGAGCAGCAATGCATTCTACAGGCTGTTTCAGCAACTGTCTGTGTGTTTCAGCAACACACTGTGTGGTGTTTCAGCAACTGTCTGCCAGATGCTGAAACACGAATCTGTGTTAAAAAACAGAGTTTGTAAAAACATAGTATGGAGTTTTTTAGTTATTCCACAACTGTAGTTCTGAAGAAGTTTTTAATTTTTATTGTCATTTTTATGGTTAATAAAAACAGAGCTTTTCTCCATATCTTCTTTGTCCAAATTTCTCTCATTTCTTTGTGTTGAGTTGAGGAACTTTGCTTCCTCTGTTTTGTTCGAAATTATCAGAAATTTCCATCATGGTATCAGAGCTGGTCTAGGCACTCAGTGAGTCAAAAACAGAGTTTGTTTTTTCACTGTAGGAGCTGTAAGAAGCTTATTGAGCAGATTTTCTCTAGCAGAGAAAGTTTTTTGCTTGTTTTTAATTATACAGTCAGTATCTCTTTTATACTTATACATGTTAAGATGGCAGATGCTGGAACTGGTTTGACAAATTCCCAACTGCCACAGTTTAATGGGAAAAATCACAGTTATTAGTCCATAACAATGAAAGAATTGTTTGTTTCTCAAGGAATATGGGAGCTGGTTGAAGCTAGCTATGCTGAACATGCAACAGCATTGGCTGCTTTGACAGTAGCAGAAGAGACCAGTTGAAGAGCGACAGGAAGAAGGATGCCAAAGCCCTCTTTTTTCTCTTCCAATCAGTACATGAAAGTTTTTTTCCACGGATTGCAGCAGTAACAAAATCCAAGGAGGCATGAGATATTCTCAAAACTGCCTATCAAGACATGGAGAAGGTGAAGACAGTAAAGTTGCAGATGTTGAGGAAAGACTTTGAAACACACAACATGAACGAATCTGATACGATAGATTCATTCTTCACTCAGGTTATTGGGTTGATAACCCAGATAAGATCTCATGGTGAGATTCTTGAAGAAAGAAGGATTGTAGAGAATATCTTGAGAAATTTACCCTCAAGGTTTGAAGCTATTGTGGTAGCAATAGAAGAAACAAAGGATTTCTCACAGTTCACAGTAGATGAACTGAGTGCTTCTCTCATGTCTCATGAACACAGACTGAGTAGAGGAACATATTCCTCTTTTGAGTAAGCATTCAAGACTCATATGTCTTTTGGCCAAGGAAAAGGTCAAGGTAGAGCAAATAACAGAGGTCGTGGAAGAAGCCAAAACAAAGGCAGAAATAATCCTGCAAGCACAAGCGGAAGGAGCTGCAATCAGAACCAAGATGAAGGTTCAAGCAAACAACAAGCTCATGGACAAAGGTATGACAAATCCCAAGTCCAATGTCATTATTGTAAGAAATATGGGCACTACGCCATTGAATATAGAAAAAAACAAAATGACATGAATAGTAGGTAGAATGCTAATTTTGCAAATGAAGAAGATAAGAATCCCAAGATTGTGTTGTTAACATGTAACATTGCACAAAACAAACAAGAAGATTTTTGGTTCTTAGACTCAGGTTGTAGTAATCACATGACTGGAAATATTGCAATGTTTGCCAATCTAGATGAAAATGTGAAATCTGAGGTAACAACAGGAACTGATAGTAAGATATCTGTCAAGGGTAAGGGTAGAGTCAGTGTCCGAGCAAGAAATGGAGAATAGATGATTGTGCCAGAGGTATACTATGTACCTGGTCTGAAATGTAATCTTTTGAGCATTGGATAGCTCATTGACAAAGGTTACAATGTGTTCTTCAAAGATGATATGTGTACAATCAGAGACATACCTCCAAGTAAGAAGATCATTGCACAGGTGCAGATGACCAGCAATAGAATGTTTCCTCTCAAACTCAGGGCAGATTTGAAGGAAGGAAGAACTATTGCAGCTGTAACACAAGAAGTCTTTCAGGAACAAGTGAAAGATGAGAATTGGTTGTGGCACTTGAGATTTGGACATCTCAATTTCGGAGGCTTGAATCTGTTGCACAAAAAGGGAATGGTAAAGGGATTGCCATTGATCAAGAAACCGGACAGCCTTTGTGAAGGCTGCATCTTGGGCAAGCAACACAAAGAAAGCTTTCCAGCAGGAAAGAGTATAAGGGCAAAAGCACCCTTGGAAATTGTTCACTCTGATGTGTGTGGACTGCTGCAAATACCATCATTTGTTGGAAATAAATATGTTTTAACTTTCATTGATGATTATACTAGAAAGATATGGGTGTATATGCTGAAACAGAAGAGTGAAGTGTTTGAGAAATTTCGCCACTTCAAAACTCTTGTTGAGAAGTAGTGTGGGCATTATATCAAAGTGCTCAGAACAGATAGAGGAGGAGAGTACATCTCCAAAGACTTTCTGCGTTTTTGCAGAGAGTGGCATACAAAAGCAGTTCACCGCAAGGTATACACCTCAGCAAAACGGTGTTGCCGAAAGGAAGAATAGGACCATTCTTGACATGATTAGAAGTATGCTGAAGGCAAAACACTTGCTGCATGAGTATTGGGCAGAAGTTGTCACTTGCGCAGTTTACATCTTATATAGATGCCCAACTAAAGCTGTCATGAACAAAATACCGGAAGAAGCATGGAGTGGTCAAAAGCAAACTGTCACTCACAGGAGAGTATTCAGTTGTGTAGCATATGCACATGTACCGGATTAGCTAAGGAAGAAGCTTGACAGTAAGGGGGAGAAGTGTGTCTTTATTGGCTATTGTGATGAGTCGACAACATACAAACTCTATAATCCATCCACCAAGAAATTGATAATAAGCAGAGATGTGCAGTTCATTGAAGATGAAGCTTGGGATGGAAGCTTAGAGAAGACATTGAATGTGAAGACAATTGTTTCTCATGAAGAAGAAGAGGAAGGGGCAACAGCAAATAATCCTTCCTTGGTGGCTCCTCCTCCACCACAACAAGTACAATAAACCACACCACGAGCTGGAATTCGAACAACCTTGAGAAGTCAAGGAAGTGCTTCTCCAAGCACACCACAGGGATCAGAAATACCCTCAAGTTCGGATGGAACTCCAAGCACACCAAGAAGACCAAGATTCAGAAATCTGAATGAGATTTATGAACAAGGAGAGGTAAGTAACAATACCAGTCTGAATTCATTATTCGCTTTGTATTGTCATGTTGATGACCCAGTTCATTTTGAAGATGCTGTAAATGAAGATAAATGGATTGAAGCAATGAATGAAGAAATTGGTGTAATTGAGAAGAGTAAAACATGGGAGTTAGTGGACCTCCCTGAAGGCAAAGATGCCATTGGAGCTAAGTGGGTCTATAAGACCAAAAGCAATGCTGAAGGCAAGATTGACAGGTACAAAGCAAGACTTGTTGTGAAAGGCTACAAGCAGCAACAAGGAAAAGACTATGATGAAACATTTGCACCAGTAGCAAGGATGGAAAAAATCAGAACAGTGTTGTCTATTGCGGCACAACACAAATGGAAGATTTATCAGATGGATGTTAAATCTGCATTCCTGAATGGAGTGTTAAAAGAAGAGGTTTATGTTGAACAACCTCTAGGCTATGAAGTTGAAGGCCAAGAGCATAAAGTTTGCAAACTAAAGAAGGATCTTTATGGGCTGAAGCAAGCTCCAAAAGCATGGTACAACAGAATAGATGCTTATGTGATTGATAATGGGTTTGATAAGTGTGATGGTGAACCCACACTCTAAATAAAGGAGAATGACGGTAAGATTCTTATTGTTGTTTTATATGTAGATGATTTGATTTTTACTAGAAATGATGCTTCTCCCATTGTTGATTTTAAAGCAGTCATGAAAAGTGAATTTGAAATGACTGACTTGGGCTTCTTAAGATATTTTCTTGGAATTGAAGTAGACCAAAGTGAAAATGGTGTTTTCATTTCTCAAGTTAAATATCTAGAAGCAGTGTTGAAGAGATTTAACATGTAGAACAACAAGGCAGCTATGACTCCAACTGTAATGGGGTTGAAATTGACCAAAGAAGACAACAGCAAGGATTTTGATCCAAGATTGTACAAGAGCATAGTTGGCAGCCTTATGTACTTGACTGCAACTAGGCCGAACATTATGCACACTGTCAGTTTAATCTCCAGATTTATGGAAAGACCGAAAGAGACTCATTAGCAGGCAGCCAAGAGGATTCTAAGATATGTGAATGGAACGAAGGGGTTTGGTATTTTATACTCCTCTTCTGAAAGTTTCATGTTGACAGGTTACACTGACAGTGATTGGGCTAGAAGTGTTGATGATAGGAAAATCACATCGAGATATGTGTTTCATATGGGATCAGGAGCCATCTCATGGGCTTCCAAGAAGCAACCAGTTGTATCTTTGTCAACAGCAGAGGCAGAGTATGTGGCAGCAACAGCAGCAACATGCCAAGTAGTGTGGCTGAGAAGATTTCTCAGAGATTTGTGTCATGAACAAGAAAAGGGCACAACCATTTACTGTGACAATAGCTCGGCAATAGCATTGTCTAAAAACTCTGTTTTTCATAAAAGGACAAAGCACATAGACACCAAATTTCACTTCATACGTGAATTGGTTAACAATGGTGAGATTGTTTTGTAGCACTGCAGAACAGAGGATCAGTTAGCTGACATCTTGACAAAACCATTGGGAAAGAAAAGTTTTGATCATTTCAGGAAATGCCTGGGTATGCAGAAAAACCCAGCAGTTGAAATTAAGGGGGAGTGTTGGAATTTAATTCCAACTGCAACATAAACAGCTGGATAGAAATCCGATTTGCTATAGATATTCCAGACTGTTGGATGCCTCAAAGTCGTGCTTGATATTTTGCACATTACTGTGCATTAAATTTTCAGAATTAAATTCCCCTGCAACAACCGACTTCATTTCTTCAAAAGGCATCACCGCTTGCTGCATTCAATACGCAGATAAGCTTTAGAAGATATTTTTATTATCTTATTGTTTAAAGTCAAATATGTTTTTAACATATAAATGTAATGAACAACAGTTCTTTTTTATGTTAGAAGAATGTTAGAGAGTTTGAGAAATAGAAAAAGACAGAGAAGAAGGCAGAGCAGAGAAAACAACAAGAAAACAGAGTCGCTGTGTTTTGGAGCAGCAATGCATTCTATAGGCTGTTTCAAGAACTGTCAGTGTGTTTCAGCAACAGACTGTGTTGTGTTTCAACAACTGTCTACGAGATGCTGAAACACGAGTCTGTGTTAAAAAACAGAGTTTGTAAAAACAGAGTATGGAGTTTTTTAGTTATTCCAGAACTATAGTTCTGAAGAAGTTTTAATTTTTATTGTCATTTTTATGGTTAATAAAAATAGAGCTTTTCTCCATATCTTCTTTGTCCAGATTTCTCTCATTTCTTTGTGTTGAGTTGAGGAACTTTGCTTCCATCAACTAGTGCATGCTTAAAATATAAAGTTTAGGAAACAAGCCCTCTCAATTCCTGAAAAGACTCATAAGGTTACTTACCAATTGGGAGTTGTTGTAGTAAGAGACAAAGAAGAGAAGGTAGCCTCTAGCGGTGCATTTCCTTGTAGAGAAGAAAAAGAAGAAGAGGGCGTATAATGTTAATTAGAGGAAACCTTAGCAACGGTAGAAGAGCCAAACTTAACCAAAACAAAAATTTTGACTCAAAAGGGTGAACACCTGTGAGCTAGAAGGCATAACGGCTATTCTTGTGATCAAACTATTGCAGAGCCGCTCCGCATGAGTTAGGGTTTGAATGGCATAGGAAATCGCTAGTGGGTGTGGGGTAGTTACCCTAAAACAACTTTCGTAATATGTCAACCATTTCGCATAAATCGTTTCAGTGTAATTGTTTTATAACGCGCAAGAGGAGAGATCATGGCGGTCGAAAGGTTATTTAGACGAAAAATATTCTGATAAAAGATTATTTTTTATTAAAAAAACAAATCACACATCTACTTTTATATATATAATATGGTAATTATTCATAAGAGTGTAATTTAAAAAATAATTAAAAATAGTATATAATATAAATAATAAATTATTTAATTGATTATATTGTAATTTTATTTTTATTAATAAAATTATAAATAATTAAAATAAATTTTAAATGGGGCATATGAAAACTTTAGTAATTTTTCATTATAGAATTTTCTTTTTATATTAAAATATTTTACTTAATATTAATATTAAAATATTTTTTTGTATTACTAATATTTTAATACATACTTTTTTTATTAACTTTCTACTAAAACAATAAAGAAAATACCCACTAAAATAGTAAAGCAATTACCCATTTATTGCAAAGTAAAAAGTATTTATGGATGGAATAAGAAATCTCTCTCATTATGTGTGAGAGAGATATAAAATCATGTTATTTAAATTGGAAATTTAAATATTTCCTTAATGGTATATGCTATTTTTTTATTATTAATAATTTATTAAATATAATGGCATTTCACATCTCCCTTACCTAAACAATACATCATTACATTTGATATCAAAATTTTTATTCTCAATTACTCTCTATATATATAACAAATAACTAAAACATTTATAATTTATTATATATATATATATATATATATATATATATATAATAAATTATAATAAAATTTTCAAACATATATATTAGCTATTTTAATAAATAAATAAAAAATAATATACAAAATAAATTATCTTTTAAATAAAAGAAAAAAGAACCTTACACTAATATTCTCTATATTGTATCTAACTACCCATAGTCAATTCCATTATCTAGATAATAATTTTCCATATTAATAAAAAATAAATATATAAAATATTGTAAAGGAAAAAAATCAAATTTTTTATAATTATAAGAATAATTAATAAATTAAAACTATATAAATGCAAAAAGAGGAATAGTGATGGATCTTGTTTAGATTAAGTAAAAAAATTCATTTTGGTACCATTAATGAATTCTAAGAGATGAGAAACATATATTGATAAAATTTGGCTTGCAATGTGAGTGCTTTAGGATACATTTACTCAGATTATGAATGACATTTTGGAAAGAGTTAAGAAGTTTTGAATTAAGTGTGAAAGGTATTGAGTAAATTGAAAGGATTTCATCTTTCCACATAGAAGTTAATAGATAACCCCAAAAAGCGAGGATGGGATCTCATCTTTCCACGTGTAACTTTTAAGGGTATGTATAGTTATGAAGTAACTGTAATAACACTTTTTTAATGATAATATTTGAAGAATAATAATTATTTTTAAGTATATGCTGTTAAATTTATTGATAAAGTGGATTATAAGATAATGTAAGGGAATACACCATATATATATAGTAATATTTTACACATATACTTACTTTTGTTAGCAGTTATCACCCATTTACAAGAATTGGGGTTGCATACTCATAATGAGATTGAGAAAACATTAAAAAACGCCACTTTGGGATTAAGATTAGAGCTCAACTCAATGTCCGAGTTCCAAAAGTGAGTTAGCGTGGCATGGGGAGTTTTTCTGGGTGATATTTAAAAACCATAAAATTGATTGAAGAATGGGGAGTTTTTCTGGGTGATATTTAGAAACCATAAAGTTGATTGAAGAATGCATTAGATGAATAAAAATGGGATAATAAAAAGGTCATTGGTGACTATAATATAAAACTTGGCTACTACTTGTTATTACGACAAGATGGAGTGAGAAGGGACTTATTTATTTGGTTGTTTTTATACAATAGAGTTCTAGCCTGAGAACTTATTGAAAGGAGAAACTTCTAACATGGGAGCTTCTCCAGAGGAGAACAATGCAATGACCTTCCACTTTTTCATGGATTATCCATACTCATTGTAGTTATGAAATGATATTCATTGCTAGCTAAGCTTCACTAATGTGTAAAAAGGGTTATGTTAAAAAAACAAATATTTGTTAAAAAAAAAAGAGATGAAAAGCTTATAGAGTGCTACTTCATTTCATAACAATTTAGTTAGCATAGAATACACATTTTCAATATTAACTTACAATATTAACTTACAATAACATTTTATATTGCAACCCAAGAATTTATTCTGTTTAACTTTCTATCAATTTGAAAAGAGCACAAATTATTGGTAATTTGAAAATGGATAAAAACGATCTATCAATTTTTTTTATGAATCCTATCCAGACTCAATCCTACCCTATTCAATAAATTTTGCTATTTATCGTACTAATTTACATTAATTCTCTATGAAACAACACTTAAATGTTATAACAAACAACACCACCGAATTTAAGGCTTTTTAACTGTAGATAAAGGTCTTTAAACTCTGTAAGTTTATGGAGACTCAAACCTTAGGATAAGATAAATACGGACCAAACATAACGTGTCTTACTTTGGCTTTGAAACTCAAGGATAAACTTTTAAAAGAGATTCTATAATTGGCTTTAAAAATGATTTTTAAAGATGAATATCTGGGGTGATTAATAATTGCTACTATATCTTTATGTATTGATGTGTCAGAAATAAATGGAATCATTATGTAATTATGTCCCTTGTTTTGAGTTTGTATATATACCTATTCTGTAGCTGACAAACAAATATAAGTGGGCGAGAATTATTGTTTTACCTTTTTATTCCGCCTCGACATAATCACTTAAAGGTGAGGCATGCTTATAATATGTTCTTTTTTGAAAATTAGTTACTCCCATTTTTATATTGTATATAATATTTTGATTAGAATAATTTTTTTTTTCAATAAAAAGATAAAATAAAATCAATGTTTTAATAACCTCTTGTTCACATTTTTAGACTATTTCAGATTATTTTATATTATATTTTAACCATTTTAAACAAAACAAAAAAATAATTTTGATTTTATATCATATTTCAACCCTTCTAAACAAAATAAATTTATATTATAATGTGTTGTATTTTTTATTATATAAAGTATAACAATGATCGGCAAAAATTACATTTATAAAGAAAGATGACTATTTTTATATAGATAAGTATATTAGTTGTGCAATAAGAATTTATAATTTTAATTTAAATATCAATAATTATTAAGAGAAGAGTGAGATTTATCTTTTATGAAATATTTTAAAATATTTTCATTGTAATAATGATATGTGAATGGTTGACATTTATCTCCAAAGTAATTAGGCTTTTTTTTCTGGTTTAATTAAATTTATTAATTAAAAAGAAAATATTGTTTTTTAGGTATGTGATATTGGCTCATAATATTCTAACAAAATCTATTTATAAGTTAAAAATCTCCATGATAAAGTGACAATCTTCATAATACTTTAAAATGAGGTTATAATTTAGTTAACCTATAAGTGATGTAAATGATTTAATGGCTATGATGAATTGATATTTATAGTTATTTTCTATTTTATTTAAGTATATTAATATGAATAGAGATCTATTTTATTAACTATTTATTACTTATTAAGAAGATAAAGAAATTAAAAACTAATTGAAAATATAAAATTAAAAATTTTGATAAATTTCATTATTATATATATAATTTTTATTATTTTCATAATTAAGGATCATTATAATGTACACGCTCCCACTCCTGGACATATGAAAGTTTTGCTTGGGTGCAACGTTTCAAAGCATTCACGGTGAGAGTCAAATGTCAAACTATTGATACTACAATTCAAAGTTTGTGAGTCAATTTCATTGATCATACATTGTAATTGCTCGGGGTTAGAGTCAATGTTTGAAAAGTATTATGATTGTGTTTGAAAGTCAAGTTTGTTGTATTGTAGGTTCGTGTCGTTGTGTTTGAATGTCAGGTTTGTTGCAGGTCCGGGTCATCCTATGGATCCGTATCTAAATTTGCTGCTGGTCCTGCGATAACCAGAACCTAGAATCTGATTCAGGATGTCCTGAACAGAGCACAACTGAAACTATTCAAAGCAATCAATCTATGTCCTTTGCATTAGGTGTAGGAAAGTTGAAAACCCACTGAATTTTTTTTGCGGAGGTTAAAAAATTGTATATGTTTACTGCTGGACAATATACTTATTTAAATTGTAGACATATAGCCTGGCACATTAATAAGATTAGCATCATTATTGAAGTTTGTTGCAAGTTTGTGTCAGAGACCAATAGCAAAATTTGCTGCTGGTCGCTGCGATGACCCGAACCTACAGTCCCATTAAAAGATGACCCGAACGAAGCACTCTTTGGAACCATTCAAAGCAAAGCAGACCATTTCCCTCGCATGAGATATCGCAGAGTTGACAAGCCCCTCGCATGAGATATCGCAAAGTTGACAAGCCGCACAAATTTGATTAACGACACCCTTTCCTCAACCTCAAAAAATCAAAGAACAGAAAGCGTTGAGTATGTGCTGAATGTGATGGATTTAAGGAACCGGTCAGGTCTAGCGAAACTCGGGAGGAAAGTTTGAAAGCTTTTACGCGCTTTGATTTCTCAACAGCTGTTGTCTTGTCAGTGATTCAACCTGAATATGCTTATTCACCCCCCTTTTAACTCTCTTTGCCCAGTGCTTGGCCTTGCCATGGTGTATATAAATACATCGTCCTGCCGCCGTTGTATTGTATCTGTCTCCTAATTTCTTTTGACTGCACCTGATATAGGTTAGGATTAGTTGTGATCAATACTAGCCAGTTTTGAGAGGAGTTGTATTCTTAGTTGGATCTAGCGCTTTATTGCCTTGTTCTGAATAGAAGATCAACATACTACACTTTTCTTTATATTACATCTGCATTGTTTGATGTGGTGAGAGGCACCAGCACTAATAGAAGACAATACTCGAAGTATTATTATAGAAGGCGGGCCATGGAGACGGGTAGCTGGTTTCTGTTCTTCTTTTGGGCTTCAGTCGCAGCAATAGTATCGAATGAAGGTGCTGTCTGTCGATGCATATAGAGTCCTGAGAAACAGGAATATTGTAACAGCCCAAGCTGATAAAAATCCATGTGATCATCACCATCTCCTTAATGGAGACTATGATGTGAGAGAGATATTGAAGAATAAACTTCCTTCTGGTCCAAGTCCAGGAGTTGGGCACAAATACATCAATTCCTTGGGCCCTGTGAAGATGAAGACAAGTAATGCAGCCAATACATTGAAGATTGACAAACTTCCTTCTGGTCCAAGTGGAGGAGTAGGCCACAAATATATCAATGCTGAAGGGTCCATGAAGCCATCAGTGGTACCGTTACAGAAGTTAATTATTACCCTGCCCTTCAACATTAAACTTCCATCAGATCCGAGTGGGGGAGTAGGGCACAGCAATAACGATTGATGACATTGTTCAAAACTGATTCCTGACCGGGAAACTCAAACGCTGATCAGCACAGTGAATAAAATGCAAATGAAAAGGTCCGACATGTATTACTGTTGCACAGTGAGGTAAATATTAGTCGGATAGAAGTAGATATGATGTAAAAAATAGAAAGTCGACATTTCAGTTTTAGAACCCAGGATGGGAATAATTAATAAATCAGGCATTTCAATAATATATCGGAGCAATATTTTCTAGTCGTTCGATTAAAATCTGATGGCCCATTTTTGTTATGTCACTTCTGGCATCTTGTTTTCTTCGGACAGAGTTTATAGTATTCCCTTGGATTGGTATCATATTGTAATTTTTTTGGGTTATATGTAGTTTCAGTTTTGTTTGTTTATCTTGAAACGTAGTTTACCAATGTAATTTTCTATATCAGTTGACTAAATTTTTTGATATCCATAAAAATCAGTTGACTAAAAAAACCTGGTCCATTAAAAAATTGTCACATACTACTATTGTGTTTCTGCCATGTTGTTGGGAATATTAATCTGGTCACACACTTCTATCGGTCTCAATATTGTGAATATACTATTAAAACATTAAGTTTAAAAAATAAATGATGTCCAAAAAAAGCCAATGTAATTATAGGTATTTTAAAGATTTATATGCATTTGTATTATTAGGATTTATATCTATGATTTAAACTTTTGGTAGATAGGAAGTTAGTATGATATGTTTATTTCCAAAATAATAGTTAAAATAAATTTATGTTAATTAATTTTCAATTATACTATAGAGAGATTCGATTCTATGTAATTTGTAAATTTAAATATATTATTTATGGTTTAAGTTTGAGAATTTTTTTTTTATTCATATTTTTTAAATATTACATATTATTTTATATTAATAATGGGTGGACTTATACACTAAATTAAATATTTATTAATAAAGTATATTAAGATTCTTTTCTTTTTATATATTAAATTGATATCAAATTATTTTACTTATGTTGATCATTGAAATATTTTATTTATACAGAGAATAAAAGTATTATTTTTGTTATTAGTATTTCTTTTAAATGTGAAATGTCAAAATTACATTGTCTTACTATTTTTTCATTCAAAATTTTCCTTCATATTAAAATATTTTACTTATTTTTAATATTCAGATATTTAATTTATAGTTAATATTGCAAATTTTTAATTAATATTTTTTTTTTAAATTTAACTTGTAAAACAGTGAAAGAATGACACATCTCTCTCATTCTAAATCATACTCCAATAAAATGTTTTATCATAAATTTTATTTTCAATTAATTTTTCTATACATATAAATAAACCTAATGAATAATAAACAAATAAATATATAAAATCATGCTTAAAATATTTCAATAATATTTCATTCATAATTAAAATATTTTAATTATAATTTTTTGAGGAAAATATATAAAAATATTTTATGCAACTTAATATTTTATATCAAAATAACTTTAAAAATGACATATATATGGGGGAATTTTTATTAGTGGTTTGATGCCTGGTTCCTTATATCAAGGAAAACCAACTCTTAATCAATTATAAATTTTAGAGAATATTTCAGATGCAATATAATACTAACTAATTTTATAAATAAAAAATTATATATAAAACACATTTTATTTTTTTATTTTTTAATAAGAAAAAACACCATACTCTTGTATTGTAAATAAATACTAATAATTTTATATCAATTCCATTATCTAGATAATAATTTTCCATACAAATATAAATATACCAAAATTATAACATTATAAAAAAAATTATAAATAAAAATATTATTTAATTCATTTATTTATTTACTTTTAATGAAAAATATATCTATGAAATTCAAAATATATCTATTTTTTTAATTCTATTAAATTTGAAACATGTGAAATATGATTATAAATTTTTTGTGTGTGAATTTAAATTGTATTATGTCAAAAACAATTCATACAACAATTAAAAAAAACTATCATTGTTCAATTTAAAAAAAAAATATCATTGTTCATGCTATGTCATTAATATGAATTTGTCTCAATGGAAACTAGATCTATGGAACACGGACAAGATTTCATGAAATAAAAAATGATAATAATTAACATTGAGAAACTTGTTGTAACATGATCATGTAAATATTTGGTATTTATTTTTACCTTGCAAGACCTGGTAAATTCTAGACTTGGTGAAATTCTAGCGAGAAAACTTTGGATGTCATGGAATTAAAAGTTTATTTCATTTTATTTCTTAAAAATGAAAATTTTGGCAAGTCATGGAATTATGGAAAAAGACCTTATAGAGAAAATATTTAATTTTCAAGTAGTGGAATGAAGGGAAATGACTTAAAAAGAAAATTTTTGATTTCCAAGTAGTTGAGACAATTACTTCCTCCTTCGGTAGAGATTAAAACATCTTAGTTACTAAACATCTTAGTTACTTCCTCCTTCGGTAGAGATTAAAACATCTTAGTTTGGAACGAAAAGAAGCTAGGAGAGACAAGAGAGAGAAGAGAGGTTTCAGCTGGACAAGAGTGGAAGCCCTGAAGTTTAAAGTTCTTGGTTGGACTAGGAGTCTTAAATTCTAAGAACAAATTACTATTTGCTACTATACTGGAAATAAAAAAGGCTCAAGTGGAGCTTTGGACGTAATAGCTAATCTTATTGGCTGATTGGAAGAGTCTTCTTGCTAGTTTAATTCCCTCACTCATTAGATTTTTGTAAATAAGTATATTTCAGTTGTAACCTAACAATATATATGAAATCACAAATGGAATAAAAATGTTCTAGAAACAATGTTTGGTACACTTTGCTTTCTCTGTAATAAGGAAATTTTCAAGAAAAAAAAAACTTTTGTAAGAACATTGTGCATATACCAGATAAATCAATTACATGGAAAACAAAAGAATTTCTAAAAATGTATATACATAAAGAAATAATTATAGTTACATTTACATTACCTTAATAATCATTAATAGGTTTGCTTTAGCCTAGATGGAGTTGGTTAGCTTTATGTTGTAAATTGGAATTACCATGAAGCAGTCCAAATCCTTGTGAATAGAATGCCTTAAGTGCTAAATAGGTATAATAGTAGGTCCCAAAAGGAATTTTAGGGTTTCCTTTGCATGCCAAATCTATCAAGGAAAATACATATGAAAATTGATACTTGTAATGAATCTCATTGTATCTTCTTGATCCTACCTTTCCCTACTTGATCTTTGCTTCCTCTTGCCTTCTTTTTGTTTCTTGCTCCAATGCCAAAGTGCTCCAAGAAACTTTAAGTGTCCAAGAGTGAGAGGAAGAGAGATAAAAAATAATGAGAGAGCTCCAAAACTGACTAACAAAAGGTTCCTAACTAATCCTCATAAGCCTTTTTATTAATGAGGCCACTATTTTCTTCATTTTCCATTATTTCCCTTCAATTCCTCCTCACATGCAACCTGTGACCTTTTACCTCCCTTTTCTCCTAATTTCAATTATTTTCATAAATAAATGTGCCAAAAATGCTATTTTTCTTTTCCAAATCCTTAACCATTTCCTTTGCCAATTTCCTTATCCATAATAAACCAAATGAACACCCCTTAGGATGTCCTGCCCAATATTCAGCTTGGAATAAGTATCCCATCGACCGTGGCTATTATTTTTAACTTTTATTACATAGAATTTTTGCCAGGGCTACTACAGAACCCTCCCCCTTGGGGTACACGGTCCTTAGTGTTCAATCACACATATAACTTAGAAAACCACTCGAAAGAAAACATACTGCTGATGGAGCTCTATAACATAGCTTGATGCAGTATTTATAATGATCACCCTCTTGAGTGCCAACCCACATGACAACATAACAACATGATAACATAACAACATGACAATATAAAAACATTACAATCATCATGACATGACACCCATACCACTTATTGGAGCTTTAAAACATAGCTCATGGCAGTATTTACATCCATATACATATGTACTTATAGCAATATCACTAAAACATATACCAAGACACCATATCGAAACATATACCAAAACTCCATATCAAAAAAAGAGTTCCCAACCAACAAACAAGGAAGGATACATGGCCCACATCTAATCTGCAATCTCCCATGTAGCTTCATCAGGCCCAAACTGCTTCTACCACACTTTAACTTGCTCGATTGCTTCGTTCTGGAGCATGAGCACCTTTTTTTGCAATATACTCTGAGGCTCTGGCTGTAATTTTCCATCTAGTACCACCTACGATACAAACCAGTCAATCATATTATCAACATCCTTAACATACTTCTTAAGTAATGATACATGGAAAACATCATTGACTTTTACTGTCAGATGACGTGGAAGTTGATAGGCTATTGGTCCAATCCATAAGCAGATCTTCTTTGTTTTGATGTGAAAGTACACATGTTCCCCAACCTTAAACTCCTTGAATAAATTGTTTCGATCTATGTAGCTCTTCTGCCTACCCTGTGCTGCCTTTAGATTCTTCTTCATCACATGCATTTCTTGTTCCATGTCTACCAACATGTCTGGTCTAATCAAAACCCTATTAATCGAATCACTCCAACCGATAGGAGTATTGCAACTCTGCCCATAAAATGCCTCAAAAGGACTCATTCTCAATGACTCCTCATAACCATTTTTTTATGTGAACTAAACTAAGGTATGATACTCCTCCCATTTCCACTACCGTTGCATCACATACATCCTCAATATATCCTCCAATATCCTATTGACCCTCTCTGCCTATCAATCTATCTACAGATGATAAGTTGTACTGAAGGCCAACTCTATGCCCAAACCCGCAAACAACTCCATCCAAAACTTGGAAGTGAACTTTGCATCCCTATCTGACAGAATATTCTTTGGAATACCATGCAACCTAACCATAACTTTGATGAATACATGTGCCACACTACTAGCTAAGAATGTAGACTTCAATGGAATTAAGTGTACAACCTTCGTTAACCTATCCACAATAGTCATGACGGAATCATGTTGTCTCATTTTCATCGGTAACCCTGTGATGAAGTCCATGGAAATGACCTCCCATTTTCACTCTAGAATTACGATCGATTGTAACAGTCCACCTGGATGTTTACACTCTACCTTTAATCACTGAAAATCAAAACACCTAGCCACAAAATATGCTACATCCCTATTCAAATTTAACTAATAATAAAAAAAAATCACCGCAATCAATGTCTTCTGATAACCTGGGTGACCTAAATAATGTTTCGCATGAAATTCTCTCAAGATCACCTTCCTAAGCTCACTGCTATCTGACACATATATAGTGTATCTGAATTTGACCAATCCATCTATTGTAAGACAATAATCCACATCCCGTGCACCTGCACCTATACCTGTACCTATTGTTGAGTCGAGCAAAAGGTATGCATATGTTATTTATTTCATCATCCTTTTCCTTTAATTACATCTCTTTTATATCCTAAAATGTTAATATATTAAAGGATTATGGTAAAAATTAGGAAATCATCTGTAATCACAATTTAGCTGATCATATCCTTCTTTATGCAGGAAAAAGATGAAAAGGGACAACTGTTGTTCCAAACCAAGGGATAGCGAGAAAGCAACAAGATAAGGAAGGGCGCAGCGGTTACAGATACATCCAAAAGAAAATCAAATAGGATCAGCGCAAGGAGGGAAAAATTGCTAAGCTTAGAAATTGTGTGAATCCCTCAGGATTGAGAGATCCTGAGGGATCACTTTTACTAGTTATCTTTTTACCTCTTTCCCATTATAAAAAGGGAACAATTGTAAACAGAAATGGGGGAGAATTACTATTGAGAAATTGTAACATTTATCATTGACTCTTGCTGTTGAGTAGAGCATGAACTTGCTGTAATGTTTATGCAATGATTAATATATAAAACGGTTGTTGTTCCTTCGCATATCCTGAAGTAATCTGGCAGTGTTCACTGGAGGCTAAGGGCCAAGCCCTGGTGGATTCACTTGTTGTTCCTATATCATGCATTTATGATTCCTACAATGTGATGGTTTGATTGAATTTCTACTTTCTGCAATTATATCAGTTTTCTATTTCCTGTTTTCCAATCTTAACGAAATTGTTCTTTTCATGTATTCCACAGTAATATCGTTGATACGGTTTACTGTTATTTCAAATATAGCTATTTAAGTTAAGTATTTTGTTTTGAGATCATCTACTGTAAAGAGAATTGACTACTGTTGTCTAAGCTATCAGATTGAGATCACCTGCTACTTATATTAAGAATTGTGTTTGAATGAATAAATCAGTTAAAAGAGGAATGAGTTATTACTACTGTATTCTCGACTGATGATTACTGTTACTTTGATGAATGTCTAATTTAGTCTCATTAGAGGATTGATTTTTCTTTTAATTAATATTAGAGTTTACTTGTTGCATCCATTTACTCTTGCATTTGAAAGAACTATACTACACATTAGAAGCACTACTCTTTGAGTTAAATAGCCACCACATACTGTGTACTCTCTTGAAATAGAAAGACTTACCTGGATTGATAATTAATGTGAAGATAATTAGTAGTTAAGAAAAGCACCTTTTATCACTCAACATTTTGGTGCCATTTCCGGGGAGAGTGTAGCCATTTCTGAAGAGTAGTGTACATCTGATGATTGTTGTTGAAGAAGAATTGGGTTTTGAAAATGAAAGGTAAGAACCTACGTAACGAGCAAGTAAAAGGCTTGCTCCCTTACCCACTTTTCAGCACAATTACAGAAATTTGAAATAGGTATTTGCTGCTTGTCTGTTGGGAAAGAATTGGGTTTTGAAAATGAAAGGTAAGAACCTACGTACAGAGCACATAAAATGCTTGCTCCCCCACTCGCTTTCCAGCAGAATTGTTAAGAAATTAGGGTAGAGGTAAATATTTGAATTGTGTGTATGACTAAGAAGAAAAAAAATGAAAAATAATCCAATTCCACTACCCAAACCTGACAAAGCTAACGGACCGGTGACCCTTCGGCAATCAACTTTCATAGACAACATCATAAAGAAAGCTCAATCTCAGCCATCATTAGGTCCTAGAAAAGTTGCTTCCAGACAACCTACTGGCTCCCTTCGGGCCACAGGCTCACCGTCTATAGCCTTCGTTGAGGTCCACAGTAAAATAGAAGAGACTGAGCAAAGTTTTCAAGAAATTGAAAATTCTCTCTCAATTTCTTTGCAAGAAGGGAATTCTAGTAATCTTCATGAAGGAAGAGGAGAAATAGGGGAAACGGAGGAGCCAAGATCCCCTTAGGTAATAATTCAACCAGGAACACTCAGCACCCAAAATAAAGGGAGTGTCGTTAAGTTCATTCAAGAAGAATCAGGGGAAACAGAGGAGCCAAGGTCCCCTGAGGTAGTAGTTCAACAAGGAACACTCATTATTTTCGACCAAGGAAGCGCTGTTAAGATCATTCCCACCCCTTCTAGTCATCCTAGGAATAACTCTCTAGAGATACCACAAGGGTATTGGCACATATTTGATCAAATGGCCAACAACCCGCAAACACCTCAGACTTCCACCCTGGAGTATCCCATCGTTGACACAACAGTCAATGCACCTATGAAAGCCATCCCTCTCCAAAATATTCCTGCCTTTCATGGGCTGACATCGGAGAATCTAGACACATTCCTGTTTGAGTTTGATGTATTGTGTCGAGGGTATTATTATATCACCAACCCTCAAAAATTAAAATTGCTTCCCTCTACATTGAAAGGAGCAGCCTTGCAATGGTTTATGGGATTAGGTGGAGGCACAATAAACGATTGGGAACAAATGAAAACCACTTTCCTAAAAAGGTATCAGGACTACTGTAGATCTAGGGAATTGAAAGATGAAATATTGTAGATGGTAGCAAGACCAAGTGAAACATTAGAAGAATATGTGGAATGATTTCAATATAATCTCGAGTGGTCTCCCTATGCAACTCTGCCTTTACCTGATAATGTGCTAAAAACTACACTAATTAAAGAGATGAAAGAACAATGGGTAGAAACATTAAATATTATGGGTAAAGGAGATATATATCAGGAGAATTATGTTGACATCATTAATCTATGTATCAGGTGTTCAAGAGGCAACACGAGATTGAAGCAAGCAGAACATGACATGACCACAAGGGGCAACAAAATCAATGGTGGAGGCATAACTCGTGCAGAAATTGGCAATCTTCTAGAGGATTTCAAAACTGATATTTTAGGGACTCTATCAACACAATTGGACATTATCTAAGCCAAAAAAAAGCAGGCAGAAGCAGAACAAAATTTGGTGATATTCTGTCCTAGATGGAGGAAGAAGCATAGTCACAAAGAGTGCCCGCTGGACATTGTGCAAACCTGCACCATATGCACGAAATATCACGCCATTTAAAGTTGCTCGTCACTCCCAGGGCTAAAATCAGTTTATAAGGAGGCAGAAGAAGATACAAAACCAATCTACCTGCTAAATGAGCGTCACCAATGGCAACCACAACAAACAGGTACGCAGACTAATCCATCCTCTTTCTTTCAAATGTCATAATATAATTCACAACAATATCCAGGAACCATGTGGCAGAACCAGCCATCTTTTTCCAATTGGTCAAAACAACCATCCCTTATGCCACTTTGGCCCAACCAACCTAATCAAAATAAAAATTCGCCAAATTCCTCTTACTTCCCACCGTTTTGGCAAAATAATGCATATCAATCCCAATGGCCACCCTCAACTTCACAGAACTAGAACTGGAAGTCAAGTTGGTAGAACCTACAAATCAGCCAGCAGGAGCAATCCCCCTAACTCAACCTACACTGCCAGCACCCTACACATTGCAACAGAACCCTCAGACCAACATACAACCACATCTCCCAGCCCAACCCAACCCGAACACCAATAACAAACCGGTTCAATTTGTGCAAATTATTGAAGGACTAGAGCCAGAAACTGAGTTAAGGGAGTGCAACCACCTTCAATTAAGTTCTGGGCAGATAATAGAATCAGAGGGGGATAAAAATGTAGAAATTGAAGATCTGTTACCTATAGAACAGGCACCACAAGAAGAGAACATGGTTAGATAGAAAACTCATGATCAAGCAACCACCTCTTCTCCACCATTCCCAAAATTATTAATCATACCTCGCCCAATTGAACTTCCTGATTTTGATCTTCTAGGAGAATTGAATTTTTTTTGTATAAAAATACCACTCCTCTAGGCTATTCAATACATCCCAATTTATGCAAAAACTATTAAAGAATTATGTATGAAAAAGCCAAAGAGGAAAATAACAACAAATCCAATTGTCTATGTAGTCGGTACCTTATCTGATTTGCTATCAGGAAGAGAAACACCTATAAAATATGAAGACCTAGGAAATCCTATAGTCGTGATGCAAATAAATGGATGCTCCTTCCCCAATGCCTTAGTTGATTTAGGAGTAGCAATCAATATTCTTACAACCACAACTTGTCAAAAGCTTGGCATTACATCCTTGGACCCAACCACGACCTTATTGGAGTTGGTTGACCGATTGGTAGTCAAACCAGAAGGCACATTACATGATGTAATGGTGTTTGTAGACTCTTGGGAATACCCTGCAAACTTTCTAATTATCAATCCTAGAAACCGACTCGATGGACATCCCTTAATTCTAGGTAGACTTTGGCTAGCAACTGCGGATGATTACATTCATTGTCGAATAGGCAGCATGACTATAGCAAGAGAAAGAAATGTAAAGAATTTAGCCTTATATCCTCCAGCTCAGCCAAGTTTAACAATACAAAACTAGAAAACAACATGTATCATATCTAACAGAAAACATTAGATCACTGCTAACCATATAAGATGCTCTCAAATTTAAATTTCAAATAGAAGATGACATCATTAACACCTATATTAACCGACCAGATGTCGGATCCCATCTAAAATGTCACATGATCGAGACATCATTCGATAGTGAAATAGAAGAAGATCACCTAAAAGATATTAACAATCAATCAATACCAACTACCTCTATTTATAATAGCAAAACCATAGAAATTCAGTTAGGAAAAACTTTGAATATTAACAAAAACCTAATTGCTGACCAGGAGAAGAAGCTTGTTAAACTCCTGAGAAAATATAAAGAGGCCTTTGCATGAGATTACCTGGACATGAAAGGGATTGATCCCAAATTATGCATGCACCACATTTATACAGAGAAGGATACCAAGCCCGTTCGACAACCTCAATGGAGGTTAAGCCCTCATCTTAAGGATATTGTCAAAGGTGAACTACAAAAATTGCTAGATGTAAACTTTATCTATCCAACATTTGACACCATATGGGTCTCTCTACTAATAGTGGTGCCAAAAAAAAATGGAAAGTGGCGGATATGTGTTGACTATAGAGAAATTAATAAAGCAACCCAAAAAGACCATTTTCCCCTTCCGTCCATTGACCAGGTCTTGGACATGTTGGCAGGAAACAAATTCATTTCTTTCCTAGATGGCTTCAATGGATACAATCAAATTCAGATTGCCCCTGAAGATCAAGATAAGACTGCCTCTACCTACCCTTGGGGAACATTTACTTACAGGGTCCTACCTTTTGGCCTGTGTAATGCCCCTGCCACATTTCAGAGGGCTATACTCAGCATTTTTCAGATCTGATAAATGAAGGGCTCGAGGTGTATATGGATGACTTTACACCTTATGGAGATGAAATCGAGCCAACATTAGAAACATTAGAAATTTTTTTGCAAAGATGCATTGCCACCAGACTCTTTTTAAGTAATGAAAAATGCCACATGATGATGACCGAGGGCCTCATCCTAGGGCACTATATCTCAGTTGCTGGAATCTAGGTAGATCCAACAAAAATTTTAGATAATTCTTTTAATACCTACCCCTACCACACAAACAGAGGTATGCAGTTTTCTGGGATTTTCTGGTTATTATAGAAGGTTCATAAAGAATTTTTCTTAGATTACTGCACCATTATATGCACTAACAGGTAATATTGATTTCATTTGGACAGATAAATGTGACAACGCTTTTGAAGATTTAAAATGGCTTGTATCAACAGCCCCAATATTAAGGGGCCCAAACTGGGATCTGCCATTCCAAATTTCATCCAACGCTTCAGACACAGCCATAGGAGCAGTTCTCGATCAAGAAGAAGATAAAAAGCCATATGCAATATACTATATTAGCAAAAATCTATCTCCTACTGGATTAAATTATATTGTTACTGAAAAATAATTTTTGGCTATAGTCTATGCTATCAATAAATTCCATCATTATATAATAGGATACCCTGTGGTTTTACACATTGATCACTCTGCTATTAAATATCTACCCAATAAACCAATTAAAAATGGAAGAGTGATAAGATGGTTGATTCTTTTTTAGGAATTCGATATAACAATTAAAGATCGACCAGGAAAAGAAAATCCAGTAGTAGACTTCCTATCACGAATGCCAAAGACAAATGACTCGGCAGCAGTGGAAGACCAGTTTCCAGATGAACATTTATTTGTTGTAACAGTGAAAACACCATGGTATCTGGATGTCGCAAATTATTTGGCAGTGGGAAAATTACCCAAGCACCTGATGCCTAATGAAGGAAAACAAATAGTACAGCGCAACATGCAATTCTCTTGGATCAGAGTCTATTTATTTCATATAGGAGCTGATATGTGCATTAGAAGATGCGTCAGGGAAGATGAAGTTTTTGACATTCTGAAAGCATGCCATGATGGGCCGTGAGGCAGAAATTTTACAGATTGTAGGACTGGTTAGAAATTTTTACAAATGGGCTATTATTGGCACACCATTTTTAAGGATGCCAAGAATTTTGTCCAGGCATGTGACCCCAAAGAATGGGACGCCCCAGGCATTCTGATGAGATGCCTCTGTGCCCACAAATAGTCATTAAACCTTTTGAGCGATGGGCATTAGACTTCGTTAGTCCAATAAACCCATCCTATAATCAAAAGACATATATATTAGTTGCAACATAGTATGTGACTAAATGAGTGAAGGCAGAGGCACTACCAAGGGCAACAAAGGATTCGGTAATCCACTTTCTTTTCAAACTATTCGTGCGATATGGCTTGCCTAGAGAGGTAATTAGGGATGGAGGGCCACAATTCATAGGCCATAAGTTCACTGCAACATTAAATAATTATAATATCATGCACAAAATCACGACTCCATACCACCCAGAGGCAAATGGCCAAGTAGAAAGCACTAATAAAGTGATCGAGGCAATACTTACAAATACAGTTGCATCACATAAACGTGACTGGGCTACCTAGTTGCCAAAAGCCTTGTGGGCATATCGTACGACATGGAGAAATACCACGAGATATTCCCCATACCAATTGGTGTTTGGCAAAGAACCTATCTTCCCAATTGAATTCGAAATCCAAACATTGAGGATAGCTCAGGAGATAGGCTTGGACTTAAATGAGGCACATATTAATAGGCTACATCAAATCAATGAATTGGATGAAATCCCGCTATTAGCTCATCAACGCACTTCACTAATCCAACAACAAAGAGAGAAATGGCATGATGCCCTTATTAAAATGAAGATCTTCCATGAAGGATATTAGGCACTCCTGTATGATTCTAAGTTCCAGGATTTCCCCGGAAAACTCTAGACCAGATGGTTGGGACCTTATGAGATACAAAAGGTGCATGATAATGGCACCATCACATTAGATACCATCAATGGGTCTAGCTATTATTTTAAAGTGAATGAACATCGAGTACGACTTTAGCACAAACCACTTACTAGGGAGTCCTTTTTCCAACAGTTACAGGAAGATTCCACCATACAAATTCTTGCTGAGGAGGAAAGCCCATCCTCAACATTGACCCTTTGAATTTTGTACATAAATTCCTCTCTTTATTTTGATTGAATTTGCTTGTAAAAACTGTAAATAAAATCTTTTTTTTTTTCCTTTGTTGTTCCCTTTAAGGAATAGCTGTTGTTCCCTCGAAAGAACAATTGTCGTTCCCTCTAAAGGAACAACAATTTTGTGTACATATTTTCGTGTTTTTCCCTTAAAGGAATATTTTTTGTTCCCTTTAAGGAACAACTGTCATTCCATTGAAATAACAACAGTCTCTTCTATATTTGATTTTCATGTTGTTCGCTCTATGGAACAACTTTTGTTCCCTCCAAGGAACAGCTGTCGTTCCCTTTAGGAAACAACAGTTTCATGTGTGCTTGCTTTTGTTGTTCCATTTAAAGAACAGTTGCTGTTCCCTTTAAGGAACAACTCCCGTTCCATTTAAGGAACAACACTCTCCTGTATATTTGATTTTCGTGTTGCTCCCTTTAAGGAACAGTTGTTTTTCCCTCTAAGGAACAACTTTCGTTCCCTTTAAGGAACAACAGTCCTGCATGTATTTGTTTTTGCTATTCCATTTAAGGAATAGTTTTTGTTCCCTCTAAGGAACAACTGCCATTCCAACTAAGGAGTAGTAGTTCCCTGTATATTCGATTTTTGTGCTATTCCATTTAAGGAACAATTGTTGTTCCCTCCAAGGAACAACAATCGTTCCCTCTAAGGAACAACAATTTTGTGTGTGTGTGTATTTTTCTGTTCCCTTTATTGAACAGTTGTTGTTCCCTCTAAGGAACAATAGTCATTCCCTCTAAGGAACAACAGTGTCATACGCATGTTCTTTTTGCTACTCCCTTTAAGGAATAGTTGTTGTTCCCTCAAAGGAATAGTAGTCGTTCCCTCTAAGGAACAACACTTCCGTGTGTGTTTGTCTTTTGCTGTTCCATTTAAGGAGCAACATATGCCCCCTCTAAGGAACAACTTTCGTTCCCTCTAAGGAATAGCGCTTCTATGTGCATTTGTTTTTTTTATGTTCTCTTTAAGGAACAGTTGTTGTTCCCTCTAAGGAACAGCAGTCGTTCCCTCTACGAAACAACACTTCTGTCTGCGTTTGTTTTTGTTGTTCCCTTTAAGGAATAGCTGTTGTTCCCTCTAAGGAACAATATTTTCATTTGGGTTTGTTTTAATTTTGTTTCCTCTAAGGAACATCAATTTCGTTTGTGTCTATTTTTCCGTTGTTCCATCTAAGAAATAGCTGTTGTTCCCTTTAAGGAACAACAATTTAGCATCCAATTATTTTTCTTTCTTTTCGATGTTCCTTATAAGGAACAGCTGTTGTTCCTTCTAAGGAACAATTGTTGTTTCCATTAAGGAACAACAATTTCAGTGTGCATTTTTGTTTCCTTTTGCTGTTCCTCCTAAGGAACAACTGCGGTTCCCTTTAAGGAACCACAGTTTTATGTGATTTTTGTTGTTCCCTCCAAGGAACAACACTTTTTGTGAATGGTTTTCTTCCGAAAATAATCACCTTGCGAATATTATTTCACTCTCTATGATCCTCTATAGGGCAAGAATACAAACATATATATAAGGATACAAATTTGAAGGTTACTAGAACAAGAAAATCGAATATTATCGTCTTTAATGAGATTGCTTTGTATTAACTAAAAAAGGGAAGGACACAACCATCTATATCACTTTGTTGTCCTTATCTTCACTATAAATCAAATTGATTGATTATTTATACCATGCTGGTTCGTCCCTAACTCCTATAATTCTCTCTGCTCATTATCATTGAATAAGAGTAAGGGCATATTTTTTTCTATTGGTATGTTCATATTTCTTCCACCATCCCTACTCTTAAGGAGTATTGAGCCACCCTCTATATATAAATAGGAAGTTCTATCTATATATATATAGGAAGTTATATCTAAATATATATGTGTGTGTGTGTGTGTGTGTGTGTGTTTTCTAGCAATTTCATGATTTGTCAAGTGGAGGATAAGGGGTCTCATCATGAGCCAGCCTACCATGATCATAAAGAAGTAGAAAAGTGGCATTCCCACTATGGCCACCACACCAGGGATATGATCCAATGGATGCATCTGAAAAAATAAAGTCCTTGGAACAGGAGGTCTCATCACGAGCCAGCCTAACCACTTTTAGCTCCTCCCCAGTGAATGGCATTGTGATTCATCTGGTCACCAATCTAGCACAATGGCCTCTGTTTTGACATCATAAGGCACTTTCCTAATTATACATAAAGGATCATGGTTCCAAAGGGTGAAAAAGCAACTCTGTCAAGGTTATAAACACCTGTGGGCAACAGAAGCTCTGCTGATGGTATTGGAGTCAAATTTTCAACATCAATAGTGATTATAACTCCCTTTTCTTATTCTTTATCTTTATTATAGAGAAGATTATATCCCTGATTTATTTTTTGAACCTTTATGCATGAGATATCTTTTAAAAAAATAAACCATAATGGGTTAAGTGGAATAATGACCGCAAAACATCTTACCCACATAAATGTCCTTTCTCACTTTTCGAATCATTCCATGACATCTCCACATTTATTCATAATTCTCGTTTATGCATCAATTTTAGTACCTCGATATTTTTGTGATCCTATCGTAAATATGTATACCTTTCCATTTTTACCACTCTTGTATGTCGCCGCCAGAGCATCATTCCTTCATTTAACTGGTCGAAGACAACCTATCATTTTAAGGTGGGGAGAGGGTGACTACCAAAGCACTCATGCATGCCTATCAACCCTTTATTTGGTTATACCAGACTATACTACATTCCATAATAGCGAGTCTTTAACGGTATCTATGCTGAAAAAGTATTATCAAATATTAACAACTTGTTGTTCCATTGTTGTGTTACTTGTCTATTTCTATTTTACCTGTGTTAAGCTAAAAGTGTGCAGAATTCAGGAAAAATAGGAGGAATAACAGTGCGTAGGGAGCCACTGATACTAGTTGTTTCCGATGCCGCTAGAGAAATTTAATTCAAAGCTAGATGGGTTGCATATGTCACATGACTGCATCAACCAAATGAAGCCATTACTATCGAATTCTTATAGAATTTATAGAATTAACATTCTACGATAAGAGGAAGGAAAATTACAGTGACAGACGAAGTAATAGCTGAAGTGTTTGTATTACCAATTGTTAGACCCATATAGACTCATAAAAAATTGAGGTTGCTGGATGGTATTGCAATTTTTCAAGATGAGGGACATAACGTGATTTTCAAAGGCAAAGGAGTTCAACCTTCAGCCCTTGGAGAATAGTGGATAGAACTGGCCAAAATCGTTCAGAGCTATATCACATACGATGGAAGAAAAGATGTGGTAAGGCCATGACACCTTAAATTATTAGTAGTTCTAAAGCAGAAATGTTCTGTAAACTTGTCTGCATATTTGAATTTCTTATTGCATGATGCTACTCAAAGCATAAAAAATCTCGGCATATAGAAACTGTCGTGAGTCATCATTCCTTAATTAGGTTTATAGTAAGCTATAACCTTGCCCAACAACAAACAATTTGGGAGGAATTAGTATTTACCATAGAAGGGGGGTTAGCTTTACTTGCTCCTAACCCTGTCCCAAAAGGGAAGAGAACTACCAACACAACAAACAGTCCACAAAAATGTAGACGCTCTGCTAAGACAAGCTTGGGAATAGCTGAAACCTCCAAGGTAGTAGCAGCCAACCCTTAGAACTATCTAGTCCTAAAAATGAGAAACCTTTACAGCTGGAAGAATGGGATGACCGGGAATCAAAACTTGAGGAGAAAATAAATCACTCTAGTGAAGAGGAGAGGAATAAATCAGAACTCCCCTTAACTCACAACACAAGTCCCCCACGAGACTTATTTGATATGGAATTGGCCTAGATTTTGGCCAATATGACTGAATTTATATAGCCTGAAAGCCCACTCAACTTTAGCGTTGAAGCAACATAAACATAAGAAAACTCTGCCCATATTAAGAGCATATCAGAAAATATAATTGGTAGAGAAGAATCAAGGGAAGAAGTCACTCAGGAAGAGGCGGACCAAGCTAGTAATGCACCTCTAGAAGAACCCATTCGGGTCAATTTAAATATACAGGATGTGGGACAAATAGGAGAAATAGGAGCAAGTCAGGGTAAGAACACAACTCTTCAAGAACAAAACCTAGATAAGAAACCAACAGAAACAATTAGTGGAACAGTTGTTCCTTCCGAAAAGAAGAAAAACAAAGTTAAAAGTCCTACAAAGGAACAACAAAGGTTGTAGAAATTAGTGAAAAGATTTAGGAAAAGGATAAGGACATTAACAGCAGGGAAAGTTTTAAACAAAACCCTAGAAACATTAGATGCAGCCATTCAAACTGAATTTCATGATATAGAGGTCACTGGGAATCAAGCTGAGCCCATACTCACTCAAATTTTTAAGGAACAACATGTCACTATTGCAGAAGCAGCTGCCCAAATAGAGAGTATACATTTTTGTAAGGCAGTTGTTCAAACGGAAGGGGTACCCTCCGACAACATGGCCACCCAGACAGAAGGATGGATTGTCCATAATAAAAGCACACAAACTATAAGCATTCAGTCCCATAATAAGAACACGCAGACATATATTCAAGCCAAGGACATTATGACAAGCAGTGATCCTAGTATAGCAAATATTCAAGAAAATATGGCACAAGCTTGAATTACCATAGAACGGCTTGAGGAAGAAACTATCCACCATTAGAGGTACCAGGAATTACAGAGGAAACTACAGAATATGAATGCATTAGAAAGTGAGGCATTTGAGAAATACAAAAAGGCAGAAGAAAGGATTGAGAAAATAAAACTCAGATTGAAAGAGGCTAGGAGTCAAATGGATACTATTTGCTCCTTATATACTGACATATTGGCATACAGATCTCTTGCTAATAGCTATGCCTTGTTTTTTATGGAAATATACTTACAGTTGAAGATCAAAGCTGTCAAAGCCGGAAAACCAATAGAGTTGAAAACAATTGATGATTTTATAAACTATTGTAAGCATCATGGGGTCAAAGTACAGAGGCTGTTGTGTGAATTTTATTTACACAATTTTGTGTTAGAAGAAGAACTTGAAAAGAACCCCAGTCCTTTTATAGGAGATGTGCAGTTCCAGGCTTTCATTTCATTCACTGTTAATCAATTAAAATGGTTCAAGGCTTACAACATGTTCCAGAGGTAGGAAAATGGACTAGACCTGTGGGTCAGAGGTGAACCAAAGCATCCCTTACAAATGCTGGCCAAACACAAAAGTTTGATGAAGAAGGAAGGAGTAATCCAAACTCTAGGGCCTATTCAAAAGGAAATTGTCTGAAAAGGGTTCGAGCATTTCCTTTCCATTTAGGAAAGCTCCTTAGATGCAACAAATCTCAGATGGATAGTTTCCAATAACAATGTACAGAACATAGAGCCATTTAATTACAAAAACTTTAAACTGGCTATAGAACGCTTTGTCATCTATAGTAATCTCATCCTAAGGGAAGGCCCTTATTGGCTAGGCTGTCGGTTTCACAGCCCTATTATTTGGTATCCAGATGAGGGGTACAAGGCTATATATGAGCTCCCTGAAGGACAAACAGGGCACATTTTTGAAATCTTGGCCAAAAATCATGGTTTCAAACCGCTTTATGACCTCCCTTCTCCAGCTTATTCCTTGATTGCTTTGCATACAAACTACACGATTTTCATGAGGACATGAAAAAGGGTAAGCAGGGGAGTATGTTGAGTCGAGAAAAAGGTATGCATATGTTATTTATTTCATCATCCTTTTCCTTTAATTACATCTCTTTTATATCCTAAAATGTTAATATATTAAAGGATTATGGTAAAAATGAGGAAATCATTTGTAATCACAATTTAGCTGATTGTATCCTTCTTTATGCAGAAAAAAGACAAAAAGGGACAACTGTTGTTCCCAACTAAGGGACAGCGAGAAAGCAACAAGATAAGGAAGGGTGCAGTGGTTATAGATACGTCCAAAAGAAAATCAAATAGGATCAGCGTAAGGAGGGAAAAATGTTTGAGCTTAGAAATTGTGCGAATCCGTCATGATCGAGAGATGCTGAGGGATCACTTTTACTAGTTATCTTTTTACCTCTTTCCCATTATAAAAAGGGAAGAATTGTAAATATAAAGGGGGGGAAATTACTATCAAGAAATTGTAACATTTATCATTGACTCTCGCTATTGAGCAGAGAACGAACTTGTTGTAATGTTTATGCACTGATTAATATATAAAACGGTTGTTGTTCCTTTGCATATCCTGAAGTAATCGAGTGGTGTTCACTGGAGGCTAAGGGCCTGACCCTGGTGGATTCACTTGTTGTTCTTGTATCATGCATTTATGATTCCTGCAGTGTGATGGTTTGATTGAATTTCTACTTTCTGCAATTATATTGCTTTGCTATTTCCTGTTTTTCAATCTTAACGGAATTGTTCTTTTCATGTATTCCACAATAATATCGTTGATATAGTTTACTGTTGTTTCAAATCTAGTTATTGAAGTTATGTATTCTGTTTTGAGATCATCTAATGTAAATAGCATTGACTACTGCTATCTAAGCTCTCAGATTGAGATCATCTGCTGCTTATATTAAGAATTGTGTTCAAATGAATAAATCAGTTAAAAGAGGAATGAGTTATTACTACTGTATTCTTGACTGATGATTGTTGTTACTTTGATGAATTTCTGATTTAGTTTCATTAGAGGATTGAGTTTTATTTTAATTACTATTATAGTTTACCTGTTGCTTCCATTTACTCTTGCATTTGAAAGAACTATATTGCAAATTAGAAGCACTACTCTCTGAGTTAAATAGCTACCACATACTGTGTACACTCTTGAAATAGAAAGACTTACCTAGATTTATAATTAATGTGAAGATAATTAGTAGTTAAGAAAAGCACCTTTTATCACTCAACACATGTATCCATACTACCACCTATACCTATGCCTGTACTATAACCTATACCTGTATCATTACTTTGCTGCAACCTCTGCAAAATATCCATATACCTATCATCCTATTGACCTACATGCAAGATCCTATCCTGTAAGTTTATCTCATAGGAGCTCATAGCTTCCAAGTGATTTACCTGTACCCGTCTGGTGAGAGCATATGCCACCATGTTCTCTTTACATTTTATGTACCCGATCTTGAAATGAAACTCACTGATCATGGCCAACCATCTAGCTTACCGAGCATTTATATTCAACTAGTCAAACAAATACCTCAACCCGATATGATCACTCATCAGTACAAACTGCCTGCCATGAAGATAGTGCCTCGACATATTCAATGCATGTATGATCGCTGCTAACTCAAGATCATGTGTTGGGTAGTTCTTCTTATGTTCGTTTAGTTTTCATTACTCATAGCATACCACTTGTCTATCCTGCATAAGGACTCCACCAAGTCCTCTCTTGCAAGCATCTATGCATACTACAAACTCTTTGTCTGGATTTACAATCTGTAGCATTGATGCATGTGTCAACAACTACTTAAGTTGCTCAAAACTAGCCTCACACTCCTCTGTCCATTCCAACTTCTTAACTTTCGACTGCAATGATGTGATAGGATAAGAAATTTGCGAGAAGTTCCTGATGAACGTCCTATAATAGCCTGCCAACCCCATGAAATATCTCACCTCATCCACATTATTAGGAGCTACCCACTCCATGGTGTCTCTTATCTTCTCTAGTTATAATGCAATGCCCTCCTTCGAGGAAACATGTCCTAAGTAGTGTACACCAATATCAAATAAACTACACTTGTTGAGCTTAGCATACAATTGATGCTCCCTCAACACTGCTACTAAATGCTTGGCATCCTCTTCCTCAATTTAAGAATATATCAATATATCATCAATGAACATAATAAAAAATTTATCCATATACAGATGCAACATACCCTTCATCAAGCACATAGATGTTAGGATATTCCAACACATAGGAAATAATTAAGTATAACTTGGTCTAGTGTATAGTTAGGTCAAGTCTGTTTCTTTAGTATGTACTTTTTATAACTGACAATATGATAGTCACGATATGTTCTAGACATGAAGTGATCTAACAGTTCATTCTCTCCTCGGTATTACCGACATTTGATTCGTGGCTTAACACCCAATTGGTCCATGATCTCTATTTAAAGAGCATGGAGGGTCATTTGTTAGGTGACCATTTATGAGGGAAGCTTATGTAAATTTCCTTTCTTTTACATTAATAAATTTTCTGAAGTGGTCACGTTGGCTCAGGACATGGACTACTTCCCTCTTTAAGGGTTTTAACCATGTCAAGAATACAGGTGTATTGATCTGTCATTTTTTTGTGAGCAATGTCCTTTGTTGTTTTATCTAGGGAACTTACTCTGTAAATTCCTACATGGTATGAGAGTTATTCGAGGGTCGCATCCATTGGTGATCAAAATCTGAAGTCGGTGTAATGACATCCAACTATCATTTCCTAGATCTATTGTTTATGGCTGCTTTCGGGCCCAAAGGGCTTTGCTTTTGTGTTAGTAGCATCTATTCCATTGAGGAACCCCTTTCATTTCATGCAAAAAGGTTTCTAGTAGCCCAAGCTACCTCATTTTTAAGATCTGTAGATATACATTCTTTATTTGCAGTTATATTTATTTATCTCCATATTTATTTTGGTTTATATTCATCAAATTTATTTTTTATATTACTAGATCTATACCTTTTATTTCTGTGTATGCTCTCTTCCCTGCAGCTCTGTGCGATCTGGGCAAATCAGAACCAGAAAGAAATGATTTTTCTCATACATATGATCTTTTCCGATGCGCTCTAGTGTGATATCAGAAAATCAGAAACTTTGAGGAAAATATATAGTTTTCGGCCAAATCTAAATTTAAGCCGTAAGGTTTTGATACTTTTGTTTGTTCATTTGGTTTGTGTGGTTTTTTTTTTAGGAAAAAAGGGGTTTTTGAAGTGAGCATGCACCCCAAAGCTTCAATGAGCGGAAAAAAAAAAAAAAATAAAAATAAAACAAAAAAAGAAAACAAAAAAACAAAAACCCTTCCTTCTTTCCAAAATTTACTAACATTTTAAACTAGCTCACTTTGTCAAATGTTACTTTATGAGAATAGAGGTTCAAGTCTTTCCTTTTGTTGAGTTACTTTTTCAAAAAGCACATGTAACTTATGTTTTAAAGTTACTTTATGTAAAAGTGTTCTCACCCATTATAAAAAGTGAGTCACTTATAATTCTAAAGTCACTTTATCTTTTATTTAAGTTACAATTTAGTGGATAGTTCATAAAGTACCATTGTAAAAGTGACTTTCACTTATTTATAAAAGTGGGTCACATAAAGTAATTTTTTTTTTAAAGTGAACTAACTGGATTAAGTTTATGTTGTAGTAGCTACAACCACCCTACAAAATTTTGGCCTACACCAATTTTGAAGCTTCCCTTGAGAGTTTCACTTGATGACTGCACACACTCAGATTCACTCTATGAGCTCGTGTGAGTCTTTGCATCCGCATTGCTTGTTCATTTCATTCAAGTTTCTGCATGTTGGTGTCTAAGTCATGTTTACGACCATGTTCTGGTTATTCTCAAAGTTTTCACTTCATATGTGCTTGTTGTGTTTGCTATGAAAGCATTTGTCGCACTCTCACACGGAGTCACATTCACTGTCGTGCAAGCGTCGTCTCAATCAATGAACGATCAATCACGAATGTCTCTCTTGTCAATTTCACAGTTGGTCAGTCATGTTGAACATGTGTGTCTAGATGGTTTGGGTCATTTCTTTGTCGAGTCATGTGAGTGTGTGTTCATATGATCACCTATGCATTTTTTGATCGTTCACACAAATAGTCATTTTTGCTGAAGTTATGACGACCATTCTCCCCTCTAATAGTTGGACCATCATCCCTCTTTCAAATCGATCGACTATCAACCAGAACAATGCAAAAACACCAAGATAGTCTCTTCAATTTACGCTTCCCACAAGCAATTCAATCAACCCTCATGCAGGCCACCTAGACAGTCGAACCCAAAAATCACCCCGGGGCTAACTCCTCTAAAAAATTATGTAGAGGCCACTGACCTGAATCACTTAGTTGACTAAGGAAATTGCACAGACAGGTCAGATAGAAACTAAGTGCTCGTCCCTATCTCCCTCAAAAAATTGTGTAGTTTTCCCAGTCAATCATCTCGACAGTCGACCACTGATCATCTCAGAAATTGCATAGTTTCATGAGCAGGCCTTCTACTGCCCAGCTGTCTACTCAACTAAGAAATTGCATAGAGATGATCAGTAGGTTGGCCTCTTGGTCTGAATGTAGTTTCCCCTATCGATAGGTCGTAGGAGCAGGCTGCAAGTTCTCTTTGGTAATTGCACAGTTTATGTTGCCAGTGACTGAGCAACCAACTACGAGTTCCCTCTGGGAATTACACAGTTTTGGCTACGAGTGACCCCAATAGCCTACTACCAATTCCTTCTAGGAATTGCGTAGTTTTGGTTGCCAACCTCCCAAGTAGTTCCCCTGAAAAACTATGCAATCCTTGCCTGATGACCCTCCTCATAGCCTAACCTATTCCTCCAGAAAATTGTGCACTTTTGGCCTCCAGCCCCTATTGCCTACTTGTTCCAGAAATTGTGTAGATCCTACCTACCTTTCCTTCCTGCAGCTCGGACTGTCCCTCCCAAAATTTGTGCAATTTTGTCTCCCAATCGAGCCAAACCTCACATATAGTCACTGTCAACTCAAATTTCTCATCTCCATCACTCAGTGACTCTTGCACAATTTTCATCAGCAGTGCCTGGAGCCATCATCCCCCTTCATAACCTTGCTACCTCTCCTAGTCACCTGCATCCAAAATGATCATGTGTCATGGTAGACTAGGAGGTTTTTTATTTTATGGCATCTCGTCATGAGTGACTGCAGGTATAGGTACACCAACAAATATGGCAAGATGACAAATGGGATGAACGAAGAGAGCACATGCAAAAGGCCAGGTTCACCAACAGACAAACGAACAATGCATGTGGAACAAATGAACGGATGAACATGCACCTTCGTGAAGAAATGAGCCTATCAAGCCTTCTAACATGCAATTAAGGAAAAACATTCTAAAGCTTCATCAAGCGAACCAAGGAAAATCAAAGACTCTGCACACTTCACCATGCAGAGGTGAAGTTGTGATACACCATGAAGACACCCATCACCTAATAGCATTGAAGCTCGACATGCACTTTAGCAATAGCATGAATGTACCAGCACTGTCATGTCGAGTCATGTCATAAGTCATGTCACCCACATCTCTACTACGGGCTATGTTTTCAATCAATGTGATGTAACGTGGAAGTCCAAGAGACCCACTTGTTGATCAAAGAGTCATGTAAGTCAAAAATTCATCGAAGTCAAACGGTCATGACAGTAGTCAAACAACCATAAGAGTTAGTTTCACTGTTGGCTATAAATACCCCCTCATTTGTACATGAAATAAATTTTCACCTCAACTCCTCCCACATAGCCAAGAGAGTCTGTAATATTTTCTTTTGAGGAGTAAGTAGTGGCTCCAATGCCCCACACTTAGGGTTAGTGATGTATGGTGTAACGATGTGTCTTGGAACTTTTGCTTATTTCAGAAGCCTACTAATAGTCCAGCACATTTTCACACATGTATTGTATCTGTTGTAGGACTAATCTTTAACACTTGTAGTGCATGTTTCTTTAACCTGTGTTCTACATATGAACTATTTCACTTTCTATAATGCATAATCTATTAATGGAAATGTGTTGTATAGGATGTTAACGTCATCTCGCTCGTGTAGACTACTCTCTCAGACATCAGATAGACCTTTCACATGAAACTTACTATAACAACCGTTGCACTTGTTCGAACTCATCCATTGAGTGTTGTACATGTTATCTTACCTTGTATGTTGTGAATACCGAATCCGTGTGGACTGCTCCTCCGGAAGCTGTGCACATCTTGTTGTGTTGTGTGTTCCTAGCCAAGTTGGGACTGCATCCAAACCAACTTGGGACTCACTTTCACCCTCTCCATTTACAGTGAAAGAACCATTAACACGAGTACGCTAACACTCACCAAGCACATGAACCTCACTCCTCGAAGGTGTCATGCGGAAAGAGTCAATTTTGCGGACAAAACCGACCTCCCTAGAAAACAAGGCTTTTCTAGTGACAAACAAAACAATCAAGCACTATCTTTCCCTAAATATGCATTTAAAATAAAAGCAACCAGGTGTTTAAGGCTTACCTCTAGTCCAACGCGGTTTGTAGCATCCAAGCTTCTCCGATCCAGATGAGCTCCTTCTCCTTGAAGCCTGCATTCACTAACAAGCAAACGATTACATAGCACCTGAATAACTTATATAATAAAACATATTCATCATAAAGACCAAGGAGTTTATGGAACAAATTATATATAACAACTTGTTGAGAAAAATGAACTTAATTGTATTAATTGGAAACAAAAGAAACCTTACAACCAGTGCCTTGGTGTTGTGCAGGTCCCTCCCAGGGTCCAGCAAGAGTTATCCTCTACTTTGATCAGCTCACCCACTTCCAAATGAAGCTAAGAAAGGATTGGAATCTCTCCTCTCAAGCTCTAAAAGGGAGTCCTAATTTCAGCAGCATCTACCCTTAGGAATTTTCAGCTTTCAACCTCTCCTCCCTCTGGCCCAATGCCTGTATTTATAATGCTTTGGAGGAAGTTAATCAGGTCCACCATCAGTGGGATAAGCTCCTCTTTCAAAGGGATAACTCCCCTCTTCATGGGATAAGTTCCTCTTTCATTGGGATGTATGAACCATCTGGAGGCGCTCAATCCACGTCAAACCATCTTCTAGAATGCTCTAGATTCGACCACAAGTAACTTTTTTGAAGTAAAACTTGCGCCTTTTGACCTTTACAGGAGTATGCACCCACCCCTTTACAGACAGAGCGTACAAGTACGTAGGTATTATGTACTTGAGGTGCGTACACGCAGGTAAGAGTAAGAGAAACTGCGTAACTAGAGTTATGATGACTTTTAAAGACTTTCTCTCTTTTTTGGAGTTTGACATGAGGAGCAGAGGTATAAGACTTGCCAAGGAGGATAGTATGGTTATTGATGGAGCCATACTGACTGCAAATAGTCATGGTGACAAATTTTAGTGTAACAGAAGGCAAAGCAGACCACCCTCTGTGCTAACAAGCAAGAGTTGAGACAATTCCTTAAGACAATGGAAACTGGGCCCTCATATCGGATGGGACTCCCACACCAAATGGTGTGAGGTCTAGTTGGGACTTCATACAAAGGTTATTCCCTGAATGTTGGCAGGTACAACACATCGACATTGCTAGCGCTAGAAGGAGGGCAGCCAATTGTACATGGCTAAAATTCCTGTCACACTCATTCATCAACCATTTGGTCAAGGAAGTAACTTGCATTCCCTCTCACCTACACATGACTCTCTGGTTGGTTACTCCTCACCTCCTAGAATTGAACACAAGATTTCATGTCAACACCTTCACTCTGTCCATCCCATCACTCACCAGTTTGCAAAAGCATTCGAATTGATCCTAGGCATAAAATATCCTCCACACACATCTAGGAAGGAAAAATACACCTCCATAAGAGTTGTTGTATCATCGATGGAAGAAGTAGTCCTTTCCATGCTTGAAGTTCTAGAAGAAGCTATTGAAGATGGAGAGGAACCTCCAATATTCCCGCAAGATGAACAAGACACTCTTGTGATGTTGTGTTCAAACTCTGGTATAGGAGGTAGAGGGGAAGGCAGCGGAGGAGGTGGAGGTAGAGACAAATCAAACGACTCAGATCCAGAACCATCAGACTCCGAAGGAGAGGAAGAGGACGAAGAAGAAGAGAGGACTGACCCAAATATTGAATGGATGACTCAGGGACCATTTTGGCTCTACTGGCTGTTCTGCACAAGATGCTGAAGTGAACAGAGAGAATGAACATCAAGTTCAACCCTGACAACATGGTGAAGGTAGAAGACCACTTAAACAACTTCTACCTACAACTGCAGACCCTTGAGGTATGTTATGATGATGTAGCATGTAGATTGTTCCCATGTACCTTGGACGGCCGCGCAGCTACTTGGTATCACAACCTTCAGATCAAATCTATATAGAACTAGGGTGCTTTCAAATGTATTTTCTTTGAATTTTTTTTTGATGACAAGACCCTGGACATGCTAATCAAAGAATTAGGAAGCCTCAAGATGGAGGGAAAAGAGAAAGTGAAAGAATTCAATTAGAGGTTTGTGTGTATTTTGAACAATTTGCAGCAGACACTAAACCTCATGACTCCATCACCATTGACTATTACATGTCCACACTGCCAACCACCATTGTGCAGTTCGTCAAGTGAGCTACGAAGCCAACACTTTTGGAAAGTTGTGAAGAGGTTATTGTTGTTGAAAGGGACTTGTGCACAATCAGAGTCATCAAGGATAATGAATCAATGAAAGACTCCAAGGATGTGAGTAGGAAGCCCCAAGCAATAGAAAGCAACGATTGAGACAAGGAAGCAATTGATATTGAGACCCTCACTCACCTTGTCAATAATTTGAGCACTGAAATGTCTGAACTCAAGCAATGGAAAATAAACACATTCACAAGCAGTCATCCACCTAGACAGAGATAGGAAAACAGTTCATCAATTGGCTCATCAAGAAGCAATCGGTTCACTTCCAAAATTGCACAAAAGCCTGTGTTCCAACTCTATTAGTGCGTAGATCCTAAGTTATGTTCCTTCCATGAAGAGTATCACCAAGAGAACTCTTGCTCGTATTGGAAGGAAGTCATTAGCCCTCTCTACAATCATACACTCAATGTGGAAGGTGATATGTAGGATCAGCCAGAAGAAACTGACGATGACGAAGAGGTTGCAGCTGATGAAACACCAAGTTCTAGGCATGTGGTGAATGCATATCAATGGTTGCAAGTAATCTCGAAGACAAACTCTGAGAAGTAGCCCAAAAAGCAAAATGATTGTTACAATATTAGGAGTAAATGGGCTCCCCCTACACTTGGGGAAATGCAAGAGAAGGTGAGACTTTTGATAGAGAAGGCTGACCCAGCGGCTGCCCCAATGCAGCAAACACAAGGCAAGTCCGGGAAGACAGTGGTGGATAAGAGTACATCCATGAGCAACAAGTTGTGAAACACTTTGTCAGATGACATGAACATTTGTTCCACCCCGAACACCTCGATGAGTCGACCACCTCTGGAATACAACATAGTTGATGAAACGAAGAAAAATCAAGCGAACATTAGTTTGTTGGAGTTAGTCAAATTCCAGAGTCAGCGAGATATCCTGATGCATGCATTGGGACAGACAGCAACCCATAGTGTTGCCTCCATAGCAAGCGAGCATGCACACCTCCCAAATCACTATCCACTATGTTCAATACAATCTCGATGGAAGAAGAAAAATCAAGTTGCCCCCCATTCCTTCTTTCATTTAAAGTTTTCAACTACAATGTTCACAACTGCTTGGTTGATTCGAGCATGGCATCCAACGTCATGCCGCTCTCCATTGCTAAGAAGATCAATGAAAAATGGAGCAAAACATCTGTGAGAATCATCCAACTTGATTAAACACCAATACTAGCCATTGGTGAACTGTGAGACGTGATCATCTGACTATCTCATGATAGTCAAGTCCACCAATGCATCAACATAGTTGCTGTGGACATACCAGAAGCATATGGCCTGTTACTCAGCAGAGACTGGTCCATCAAGCTAGATGGATATTTTGTTACAGACTAGTCTCACGTGTGGCTTCTGTACAAGGGAAAATTCAATCAAATCTGGTGCTATCTGAGAGGTATATGAAACACAATGTCACTCCCCTTAACGATAAGAATGAACCATTGTCCTTAGCAGAACTCATGTTTTGAAACTACCTCCTCGAAACAACATTGGAGTGTTATCCTGCACGACTAGCTCCAACCTCACCAGACATGGAGTTGGGACTCCTTACTTGCCCAATTGATGGTAATGAAACTTGTACATTTTATTTTTCCGATAGTAGAAGTAGTAGAAGTAGTACTATCACACCAAACAATCCATGTATGGATGAATTGTGGGCCATGAGTCTTGACGAATCAAAAACACATGATGGCTCAAGGACTGAGTGTATCTCAGTCATCCAAAACAATGGACAATGCATGATTTCGAGCTATTTGAAGTTCAAATACACAAACAACGATGCTAAGTATGAAGCTATAATTCTGAACATACAATGGACCACCACTATGAATGAACAAAGCATCCTCGGAACCTATCATAATCTGAAGATGGCCAATCTCGGTGCAAGCTACACATTGCAGCAGCGACAAATCTTTGACCACTTGACCAAATAGTAATGGGATGTGTCTGGATGGGTAGATGATGACCTGAGTACACACTACACGTGAGCAATCTAACATGAGATTATAGGTAAAGGAGGATGCAAGCCATTGCAACAAAAACCAAGTAACAGATACATGTTGTTTGCACTCCTTTTATAGAAAAAATTGATTAACATTTTCGGTGATTGGACTACTTGCAAAGTTTGTCATCATACTTGGTTTTCTAGTTTAAATCCCGCATGTAAGAAATCTGGGAAAATCTGCCTATGTATTGACTTTAGAAATGTCAACTACCATGTGCCATCATCCGAGCCCATGTTGCACATAATACCTGAAACATTGGTGGTGTCTTCACTTGAAGGTCTTCTGGAATGCCACCAAGTTCCAGTAACAGAGATCGGTAGACTTGCACTAGTCTCCAAGAAGCTTGGCCCACACATGTATCATTTGCAATCACTGGGTAGGAGGATTGATAACCATCCTTTCAATGGAAAATATCTCAAACATTATTTTTAATAGGTCGAGCTGTGCCCATGCCATGTACATAGTCTGCTTGCTGCTTGTTGTTTTCATTTGGTTTGTTTTTCTTATTATCTTTGCTTTTTCTTTGTTTGATTCTACTTATTATTTTTGTTCACGTGCATTTTGTTTGTTTGATATATTACTATTTTGGTTTCCCAAAATAAGTTCTTCCAATTACTATGTTCTGACTTTTGAATAGAGTATGTGCCTGAAATTTGAGGAAACTTGTGACGCTACAGCACTTGGCCAGTCTTTTGTCCGCCTTCTCTGTGCTTGGTTGTAACCTTCAACCGATGAAGTCCTGGAAGAAAATATGAACCATCTGCAAGGGAATTTTCGGTCCAACTGTGAACCTGTGTCCACACTAGGAAACCCCATGCATGTACTCAGGCTTCAGCTCTGTGTGTTCAAGCTCATCCAACTAGTAGAAACAGAGAAGGGGAAAATCTAAACAAGCAAACCTATGTCAGAGGTCTTACATGCTTCTCTGAAGGAACAATCTCTTCTGCTCTTAATAAGTTGAGATCCTTCTTCCGCCCCAAAAGTAAATAAGTGCCTATGCACAGTCCTTTTGAAAAATACAAAGGCGAAAGAAGTGAAAGGTGCGCAGATAGGTGAAGCATGCAACTCCACTAGGGTACTGACCAAGCTCACTGGTAGTGGAGCAATGTGTATATTCCTCCATGACTCCGTCAGGGGTACTTTCCATGAATGCGTGACCAATTCACACTACCCATCCGGTCTAAGGGGTCAACCATGCTTTCATACCACTCTATAACACCCTCCTCCCACATATACACAAGTAACCTACCAACAGGGGTAAACATGTGACGAGAAGTTACTATGATATGATTCAGCCTCCTAAGTCACCTTAAGGAAGTGGAATTGACCTTCAACATTAGCAACAAGACTCTCACAAACCATCCCAACCTTTCATGTAACCAGCCCCCAAGTCCCAATGGATTTTTAAACCATTATACTCTGAGATGCTCCCTTGATATGGGCATACATGTGTCCATAGGGCTCTGGATGCTCCCACAACATGGTATGCCAATGTCCAAGGAATTTTCTGCCCAGTGTTGTACCTGTGTCCTCGAGATTTGAGCCACCTTTTCAGGCCTAGATCCCACGTCACTTCCTAGAAATAAATGACACCCTCAAAACAAAAATATAACAATGGAATGATGATCCAAATGCAATTACTTGCACAAGGGCTCGAGTAGGCCCACACTAGACATGAAATAATTTTGTCAAACATATCACAAATATTTAATCTATAGGTGTAAACAATAAGTGTAAACAAGCACATGAGTCTCATACTTATCTGATAATCACTAATAAGCATTGTTCCCTTATATCACTAGTTGTATTATCATATATTAGGTTGTTAGCACCCTATAATTGAACCTCTAGGCTGAGAAGAGGTTTACAAGGGTAACCAAAAACCTCATTTGGCTAAGAAACTAGCCTTTTCCAATTGGAGGGGGGATCCCTCACTTGAAATAAGGTCAAATTGTGTAAACAATAATGCTTAAGTAAATCCAACATAGGTCAGCTATGTAAAGGTCAAATAGGATTTAATGATGATGTTTGATAGACTTGAGAGGGAGGGCTACTGGGCATGGGAGCATGATTCATATTTTTACACAAAATTATCAGAGCTTACATTTAACACTTATGAAAATAGAGGTAAGGAAGGTATTATTTCAATTCATCACATAGTGGGTGAATTTTGAAGGCAATTTGAAAATACACAAAGATATCCAATCACATGTAATAGAACTTGAAATGAATTCTGCAACATATATTTTATTTTCAAATATCTAGAAGAATACCATAAAGGAGCATGTAACTAAAGGTCAATTCCATCATATTTTAGAGGAGAACAATCATTCATAGCATCAACATAGATGAATTATGAAAGAAAATTAGAGCCAATTTAAAAGTGAAAATTTAACAAAGAGATAGAGACTAACATACACATAATAAGTGTCACAAAAACTTGAAATCCATACCATAAGAATCTCTGTTCAAGTGGAAAATTCTCTTCAATACTTTCCTTCTTTCTTTCTTTCCTTTTTTTTTTTTTTTAAATTTAAGCAAAAAAAAACACATACACAAGCCTTCTCCCCAAATATTAACCCTCTTTTCATGTCTTGTTCAGTTTAAATACATTTAGGTAGAATGAAAAATCATAAACTAGATACAATGTATCTTTCATCCACTAAGAGGATCGAAACAACTAAACTTAGAAACATCAAGTCTTAAAGTTGAAACTAGGATAAGGCTAAGATAAAAACTGCAACATTATTTTTAAGGAAAACAACCTTATCTTATCCACTAATTTCATCTACATCCGTTCATCCCTATCCTCTTCACTAGTATAACAATATAAAGGTCAATTAGTAAGGTGCAAAAATAAGTTAAAACTAAAACAACTGAGTGATGAGTTATACAGTAGTTGTGCAACAATCTGTAGTAGACTTCCAGCTCAGCATGGTTATGGATTTTATTGGATGAAACAAAGCTAATGGGTATGTTGGAGATGATTTCATGCTAGTGTAGGACCCACTGGATGCTCCTTTCCACACTTGCAAACCCCAGAAAAGACTAGTCACCACTTACGCAACAATTGCACAACAAAATTTAAAATTCCTAAGTTTGACTATCATTTCCTTCTCCAAAACAATGCAATGTCCAACAAGTCATCTCATATAACTTATGACTCCCAAGAAGGACCAAAAATCCAAAAATATTCACAATTTTCCTCAAAAACAAGTAACCCTTGGTAACTGCAAAATGAGTCATTAACTACATAGATGTTCAACTTCAGCAAAATGTAACAGAGTATATGAACAAAACTGAGAAAATTTAGTCAAGGAACCTAGTCACCTCCTCCTTTTCCTACTGTATGATGGTTTGGCCTTATTGGATGATGGTTTGGTCTCTTTACTAGAGGTTGTTTTGACTTCCTTAGTTGGTTGTACTATTGTAGGCATGTCACTAGGTGGTTGTTTTGATTGTTTGACCTTCTTGAGTTGTCTCCTATCCTTTGAAAATTTCTTCTTCATCACCCTTAATATTTTTCTCAAAATCAGATTTCTCATGTAATAATTCTTTAGTTTCCTATGCAGGCAAAGAGTCCATTTCACGAATAGTTTGGCTCCACCAACTGCATCTAAATCTTTTGCAACCCAAACATCAGCTTTCGAGATGTTATTATTGATGGCCCTCTTATAGATTTCAATATTCTCTACTATCTTATCAAATTTCCTTTGGCAGACCTCAATCTCCTCAAAAATTCTTTAATACACCTTCCATTCATCAAACACTAACTGCTATATTCTTTGTAAATTTTCTTTCATCTTCTATTTCCATTTAGCTTTTGACCTTGTCATAGGATACCTTAGCTACATACTGGGTTCTCTTGCCTCCTCCACATCAATTACTTGTTTTCCTTTTTCCTGAGTTGTAGATCTAGGAGGCCTCTTGGACATGTCACTTTATTTTTGCTAGGTTGCTTCTTCTATTGTGTGCCTGAGCTCTCGGTTTTCCTTTTGCAAATAAGCAATCTGAAGGTGGGCTTTCATAAGGGTGTCTTGCAATTTTGTGAGTTCAAGATCTTTTTCCTCCACCTAAACATCTTGTTCCTCCCTTGTACCTTGTTCTGTAATATCCTCTAAGATATCAACTTGAGGAGTTAGCTCCTCAATCAACTGCTTTGTAGAAAATCTAGTCCTTGGCCTATGTATAAACTATGCTTCTTCCACTAGTATCTTTCTTTTCCCTTTGCTAGTTTCTCTCTTATCCATCCTTGTTTCCTTAACTGTATCTGGATGTGCCAGTAGACCTGTAGTTGATAAGAAAATATCCCAAGACATCTTTCCTTTCTTTAACTCATGTAAATCTAATAGTTCAATCAGTGAAAATTGAAATAGACTAGGAACGCATTAGTCTCCTTTTGAATGAACCCTTTCTTCCATATTGCTTAGGCTTTAAAATAGATAATACAGTAAACTCAAGCTCCTTTTACCAGTGAAATGCATAAGAAATATAATTTTGAATTCATACACCTTGCTAAAGCAACCTTCACATGTAAAATAACTCTATATAACCTTCAACAATTGACTGTAGTGGTCCAAAAAATAAGTCCTTGAAAATGTGGTATCATATTTGTTTTTGAACTGAGGCTTTGCAAAAATTTTAAAGTCTGATGCATCTAATTACTTCCCTTTGAACCAAATCTCACCCTGTAAAGGAATTTTTGTAGCCTTAGAAATGGTTTCCTCGGACACTGTTAACTCTAGGTTACCAATTTTGACCTTATCACCTTTGAAGTTCACGAAAAACATGATTGCAAGTTGAAAATGATGGGCATGTGTCTGGACTTTCTCACAAATGGATAAGCACCATGTTCTTTCGAATGGCACTCTAATTGAAAGGTTGGAGTTCACCATGTCTAGACTCCTAGGTTCAATATGAACCAATTCTCCTCATTTCATTTTTCCTTCTCTTCTTGTGCTTTCCATCTAGATTATTGAAACCTACAATGCAAAGTTCAAATATTTTTCATGGCATACCAATTATGTGGAGAAAAGGTCAACTGACAACACACTGGACAAAATGATAGAGTAATGCAAAAGAGGTGACTGTTAGGTTTTTTCACAAGAGAAATGGATTTTCTATTGGTGCTCTAATAACCCTTTTTACGATGAAATGTATACGATGTGTATGGAAGAAAGTCATAAAACTCAATTGCGAGGCTTATCGATCAACACACCTTGAATCATATAGATGACACGCAAACCTTAAGTATTTAAAATTGTCCCAAACTCAAACCAAACCATAGACAGGGTTTGTGCATCGATTGTGTAGCAACACATACAAATCTTATCAATTGATGTCTAACTATTTTTTAAAGGAAAAATGTGGTTGGAAATGGATATCTCCTACGTCTAACAATAAGAGAACTCGACTTGAGGCAATGGGAGACCTCTACAAGGAGATTAAAATGGTCGCGTGCCAGTTGCGCAATGATTCTGTAGCTGTAGGATTTGCGCAACTATTGCAGAACAACCTTCATCAATTAAATGAACTTACCTTCGAACCTTTGTGAGACTTCTCTCTGTAGGTCTTAACCCCATATAGAAATTACCTGCATACGAATTCTAAAACACAGAAAATAAACAATGCAAGAGCATAACACATGAAACACATATACACAGAGATTTTCCCCTGGATCCCAAAACCGGGACTACCAGCATGATTTTTATTATTTTCCTTTTAATGTTACAATACATATTTATTCATGCTGAAGTATCCAATACCATGGACCGAAAACCATCCCGTCCAAAACCATGGACCCAAACCATCGTGTCCAAAACCATGTGCAAAATAATCATGCACAAAACCATAGGTAGGTCCGCCCAACCTAATATATGGTCAAAAACAAAATCAAACCCCCTATGACCCCCCCGCTACTCAATCGATGCAATGAAGGGGGGATCCACCCCCCTTCTAACCCCCCGGTTAACTACGTGGGCTAGTTGTGGAAAGAATGTAACACAAACCCAACATTCTCCCACTTGTTGTTTTCTTTCCACAAGGGGCCACAAGAGAGCTTAGTCATTTATCTAGCCCTACAATGCCCATTGTCTCTCTACACCAAGAGAAATTCTCAGAGCTCACAGATTTTGTCAATGCATCTGCAGTATTCTTCAAAGTGTCCACCTTTACCAAAAACACCTTTTTGTCTTCTATCGTATCCCTCACAAAGTGATACTGAACATCAATGTGCTTTGTATTTGAATGATATGCAGGGTTCTTTGCCTAGAAAATTGCACTTTGGCTGTCACAGTCTATCTTTATAGCTCCCTGTACTAACCCCATACTTGAAGACAATCTCTGCAACCAAACTGCTTCATTTCTTGCATGAGTGGCTGCCATGTATTCTGCCTCTGTAGTTGATAGTGCCACTACAGATTGTTTCTTACTCATCCAACTGACTGCACCTCCAAATAGTTTAAACACATACGCACTTGTAGATCTTCTTTGATCCATATCTCCAGCCCAATCTGCATCAACAAAATCACGAATGTCAAACACTCTATCCAATCTTGGTCTTCCTTGGTACCACAAACCATAATCACTAGTGCCAAGCAAATACCTAAAAACCCACTTCACTATTGTCCAATGATCCTTCCCTGGTTTTGACATAAACCTGCTCAATACTCCCATTGCATGTCCAATGTCTGGTCTAGTACAGACCATCACATACATCAAGCTACTGACTTCACTTACATATGGAACACGGGACATGTCCTCTTCCTCTTCTTGTGTCTTGGGACACTGTTCAACAGATAACGTTACACCTACAGGAATAGGAACCTTCACCAGTTTACTATCCTCCATATTAAACCTCTGTAATATTGTCTCGACATACTTCCTCTAGTTTAACCAGAGCTTCCTCTTTGTCAGATCTCTTTTAATTTCCATGCCCAAAATATATTTTTCAGCACCAAGATCTTTCATGTCGAATTTGACGACAAATGGGTTCAAATCCTGGATAGTTTTTTTGTCATTTCCAATCAACAACATATCATCCACATACAAGACAAGATAAATAACACAGTCACCAATTAATTTAAAATACATACAGTGATCTGCTTTGCTTATAGTGAAGCCAAGTCCCCATATAAATGTATCAAATTTATGATACCACATCGTTGGTGACTATTTTAACCCATACAGAGACTTGTTTAACTTGCATACCAGTTATTTCTTACCCTTCACTGCAAAACCTTCAGGTTGATTCATGTAGATCTCATCTTCCAGATCCCCATGAAGAAATGTTGTCTTCACATCCATCTGTTCTTCCTCAAAATCAAAAGCAACAACAACAAATAAAAGCAATCTAATAGAAGTTACCTTGGCAACGGGAGAAAAAATATCACCAAAATCAATTCCCCGCACCTGGGAATAACATTTTGCTACCAACTGAGCTTTGTATTTCTCCACCTTTCCTTCTGCGTTTGTCTTTTTCTTGAACACCCATTTGCTGCCAATGGATTTCCTTCCAATCGAAAACTCCACCAGATCCCAAGCCTCATTTTTGTGCAAAGATGCCATTTCATCAACCATGGCCTCTTTCCAGAGTTTTCCATCCTCTGAATCTACTACTTCCTTCATAGTTTTGGGATCATCATCAGTAATAGATAAAGAAAAAATTGAATAGAAAGCAGATGGACTATATCTTTCCGATGCCTTCTTTCTCAAACTGATCTTCTCACACTAGGAGTTCGTGGCTCTTCATCTTTCGATTCCTCCTCTGCTATAGAGTCTGATTCTTCCTCCTTTAGCTCAAACTCTATATTCTCAGGTTCCTTTGGTTGGACTTCATGTTTAATAACATATTTCACCTCTCTGAACACCACATCTCAAGTGTACACAACCTTCCTTTTTACTGGGTTCCAAAGCTTATAACCCTTTAAACCATCCTTATACCCAATAAATATGCACTTTTCAGATTTACTATCCAACTTGGTTCTTTTCTCCTTTGGAACATGTACATATGCATCACATCCAAATACCCTCATATGTGAAAGAGAAGGTTTCTTAGCAATCCATACCTCTTGTGTAGTCTTATCTTCCAATGCTGATGAAGGTGATCTATTGACCAGGTAACATGCAGTCTCCACCACCTCTACCCAAAATTCTTATCCTAACTTGGCACCACTGAGCATGCTTCTTTCCCTTTCCATCAACATCTTGTTCATTCTTTCTGCAAATCCATTTTACTCAGGTGTGTATGGAGTATTCTTCTACCATGTTATACCACACTTCTTACAAAATTCTTTAAATTCCTTACTGCAAAACTCTCCACCGTTATCTATCCTCAACACCTTTATCTTCTTCTCTATCTGGTTTTCCACCAAAGCCTTAAATTCTTTAAACCTGTCAAAGACTTCAAATTTCTTCTTAGGAAATATATCCATGTATTCCTTGAGAAGTCATCTATAAATGATACATAGTACACAGACTTACCTAGTGATGGAACCTTCACATGTCCAAACACATCATTGTGCACAAATTCTAATATATTTTTCGTCCTCTTACCACTAGATGGAGAACTCACCCGATTTTGCTTCCCATATACACAATTTTCATAGAAATCAAAATCTAGAGAGCTATTACTCATACCTTCTACCATACCTTTACCATGAAATATTTGAAGGCCCTTCTCTCCAATATGTCCAAACCTTTGATGCCACAACATGGTCTTCTCTCAAGAGACCACTAGATTTTCTACTCCATTTCCAGGAACCACAAAACTGTTACACCCATCAATAATAGTGCTACCTTGCAACTTGTACAGAGTTCCAATCCAAACTCCCCTCATCAATACCAGTGCTCCCCGAACCATTTTGCAGGTATCCTTCTCAAACATGTTTTTACACCTGCATCATCGAGCTTGTTTACGGAAATCATATTTCTGGCCAATGCAGGAATATGCAAAACACCCGGAAGTGTTCTAACCCTTACACCTTGTAACTTCAACGTTAATTTTCCATGACCATTGATTCTAGCCTTCCTATCATCCCCTAAGAAGACATCACCATCATCATATCTCTCATGCTCGCAGAACCACACTCTATGCAAAGTTAAGTGAAAGGATGCACCTAAGTCAATCAACCATGCCTCATGATCTACATGTGTACTTGAAGAAGCCAAGTACACATCCCCACCTTCATCTGAGGTGGTTTTCACCTCTATAGAAGGGGCATCATCAGATCTCTTTCCATTGTCAGGAACTTTAGATTTACAATCCCTTTTGTAGTTCCCTTCCTTTCCGCATTTCCAGCACACCACCTTTACAAGTTTTCCTCAAGATTTAGATCTCCCTCTAGATTTAGATCTCCCACTCGATGACTTATTTTTGTTTCTGTTTTGGGACCATCCTCGTACAGACAAGGCATCACCATTTTGTCTCTCCATATTTTTCCATCTCATTTCCTCCGTCAGCAAGGATGAGACTATTTCATCAAACTGCAATGCAGTTGCACTGCTACTATTGCAATAACTAGACTATCCCACGAATTTGGTAGAGAACACAGAAAACTGGTGCACTTATCTTCATCTGAAATTTTAATATCAACAAATAATAACTGACTTACCACAGTATTAAATGCGTTCAAATGTTATGTCACCTTGTCTCCATCTTTCATCCTCAAGTTATACAACTTTTTCCCTAGGAACAGTTTATTCACCAGAGACTTAGATTGGTATAAAGTCCCTAACTTATCCCACAAAGCCTTCGCCATAGCTTCCCCTAATACATTTAGAAATATTGAATCTGAGACACACAATCGTATTGTGCTCTTAGCCTTCCAATCCAAATTCTTCCATTCTTCATCGAACACTCCCGTTGGGTTTAGTACATGGATCTACCATAACTCATTAATCTTTATTCACCAACAAATCCTCCATGTTGAGTTTCCATAACTCAGAACTCTGACCATTAAATTTCTCGATCTATATCTTTCCACTCCTCGCCATCTTTTTTCACCACCAGAATCAATCCCGTAGATCTCCCACTGAATAGGGTCTACCACAGGCCTGAGTGAAACCCCTCAGTAATAGAGGCGCCCCCTTGAAGCCAAAACAACTTCTATACCAAATTTCGGTGTTAACCACGTACAGAAATTACTTGCATATGAATTTTGAAACACAGAAAATAAACAATGCAAGAGCATAACACATAAAACACATATACACAAATATTTTCCCCTGGATGCCAAAACCTGGACTACTAGCTTGATTTTTCATTATTTTCCTTTGAATGCTACAATACATATTTATTCATGTTGAAGCATCCAATACCATGGACCAAAAACCATCACGTCCAAAACCATCGCGTCCAAAACCATGTGTGAAAAAATCATGCACAAGACCATAGGTAGGTCCGCCCAACCTAATATAGGGTCAAAAACAAAATTTTCCAGGGCACTCCGCAGATCCCATAGAGTGGGATTACATTCACCCCTCAAACCCCCTGTGACCCCCCCTTTACGCAATCAGCGCAATGAATGGGGGGCTTCGCCCCCCTTCTAACCCCCTCGTTAACTACATGGGATAGTCATGGAAAGAATATAACACAACCCAACACTCTCGCCATTGTGTTGTATAACTATCAAACTTTCCTCTGTGTGTAAACCTTCTCTCAGTGTGAACTAGGGTTTGGATAGAGAATGAGGGAAACCATGAACATAAATTTGAAATGTGCACATTCATATATTTTTCTTTGGTCATTGGGTACAAACTTTCTGTAAAGTGTGAAACAATTATGAATTAGGAATGATAATAGTGAGTTTTGGAGGTAGGGGGATCGTAAAGGTAATGATGATGAGAAGTGAGTTGAGGGGAAGGGGTGTGCATATGATTATAAGTGATGAATGAAGGATAGTATATGGAAAGGAGTATATGAAATGGGGTATATGAAAGGAGTATAGCAATGGAAAAATTATATGGGGGGTTAAATAAAAGGGATCCTGAGTTGTGAATGGTGGAATAGGGCATGATGAACAATAATAACAACATACTTACTAGAACCTTAATAAATGAACCAAATTTGCTTTATTCATTTTTCTGACTAGTGATACATAACCCTTGGACCCTAAATGACTTTATATGAGAAAATGACCAAATGACCTTCTCATAAACTCAGACTCTCTCAAATTTTATCTTGTGTTTAAGGACCCTCTATAACATGGAATTATAACCATGACCTTAGATAATGAGTGAGCTTATATAATAATGTTTTAGACTATGACAACAATGGTTCATAGGCTAAAATGCTACACAAAATCTAAAAATGAATGAAAGAGACAAAGACATTTGATCCCTAAACCCCATGACCCTATCATAAGTCATAGATGCATTGTTCATTAATTTAAAAATCAAAACATGAGGATAGAAAGGTATCATCACTGTCCTAATATATGCTTATAACAAACATAATAACAACAAAAATATCAAGGATACATCAACCATATAATCCACATATAAACCAATACATTTATACATAATATAGCAAAGTAAATAACCTCTTATTAATGAATGCAAAATCCAACCCAGGATGGGACTACCACCTTCCACCCGACCATATAATGGCTAAGCCAATTCTCTATTCATCCATTCACCCTCGTGCCATATTCCAAGCATGAATGTGGGACTCAAACGAAAAGAAATAACTAGGGCATCTTGAGGATAAACCACCTCACCCTCATCAATAGAAACTAGTCTTTACCATAATCCATCTTGGATCACTAGGACAATGCACTAAACATATAATAATAGGATTCACCATGATCTCCACCAGATCACTAGACCAAAACATGCATGGATTCCACTGGATTTCTCCACCTATACTGTGAGGAATTTTCATCTGTCCTAGACTCTCAGGCTTTACTGGAATCCACAGTCTGATCCAGGGATCACTAGGCCCTAAACTGAGACACCACCCTCTATGCTTTACCTTATATCCCACCATTCACCGAAAAGTATTCTGTTATGAAACCAGCTCACAAAAAGATAGAAAAGATAGTTGAACACCTTAGAATTCAACCTCTTCTAGGGGGCAACCTCCTTTACATTACACAAATGAACAATTCTTGGATGCTTCAAATGACAAAACCTCATTTCTATATCAGGGAGTCTAAGGAGTCACAATATAACCCATCCGACCTAACAATAATAATATAAAGCCACAAAAATAACAATAGAGGGATTCTATGGGGCACAGTAATAACAATATGGGGACAATAGGGGCACACCAATATTAATAAGAGATACAACTACAATAGTAATGGGGTAATCATTAGTATTATAGGGACCTAACATGCCCCTCTCCTTCAAAAAAGTGTTGTCCTCAACGCTTGAGTAGTTCTGGATGCTTTTGTATAAAATTCTCATCCTCCCATGTGGAATCTTCAACAGATAAGTTCTTCGACTTGATGAGATACTACGAAATTGATCGATTTTGTAGCTGTCGAGTTCTTGTTTCTGTGACTGCTTCCGGTTCCAATATAATTTTTCCTTACTCGTCAAGTTCTAGCAATATTGTTTGAACTAGGAGCTTGTCGCCTATAACCTTCTTTAAACATGAAACATGGAAAACTGGGTGCACGCGAGAAGCTGCTAGAAGCTCCAATTTTTATTCCATAGTAGGAATCTTTTGCAACACCTTGTACGGACCATAATACTTTGGTGATAATTTATTATCTGTTTTAGCTTGCTTGAGCAACATTTGTTTATATGGTTACAGCCGTAGGAATACCCAATCACCTACATCGAAAATTCTTTCATTTCAATTTTGATCTACCTATTGTTTCATTCTATTATGTGCCAACATGAGGTTATCCTTTAAGAGTTGGAGGACTTGTTGTTGATGTTCGATGTGATGTTCCACTACCTGAACCTTAGAATTTTCTCTTAGATATGATGTGATGGATGGTGGATGATATTCATAAAGTTCCATAAATGGGGTCATTTTTATTTCTGTATGGAAGGAAGTGTTATACCACCATTCCGCCAGAGGCAACCATTTGACCCATTGTGTCTGTTTATCAGATACAAAGCGATGAAGATATCCTTCCAAAAAATTGTTTACTGTATTAGTTTTCCCATCAGATTTAGGATGATAAGATGAGCTATGAATAACTAAGTACCAAGACAAGAAAATAATTATGTCCAAAAATTTCCAGTGAAAATGGGATATCTGTCACTTACAATAATCTTTGGATTTCCATGTAGCTTTTGAATTGTTTCCATAAATTCAATAGAAACTGTACTGGCTTTAAATGGATGTGATAATGAAAAAAATGTGCATACTTGGTAAGTCTGTCAACTACCACCATGATGACACTATTTCCCTCAGACTTGGGTAAACCTATGATAAAATCCATTGAAACCTCCTCCCAACATTGGCTTGGAATGGATAAAGGTTATAATAGACCTCGGGTCTTAATTGTTTCAACTTTATTTTGTTGGCAAACCAAACATTCCGGCACAAACTTTTGAATATCCAATTTAAGGCCATCCCAAAAAAATTCCTTCTTAACTCTGTGGTAAGTTTTTAAAGATCCTGAGTGCCCTCCTAAGGGAGAACTGTGCAATTCCATAAGAATCTTTTGTTTGAATTGGGAATTCTTACAGAGGTATAAGCAATCTTTGTACCATAACAAATCATTTTTCCAGCTAAATGTATCAGATGTACTGGAATCTTCTTGTAACTTTCGAATAAGTGCCCACGCTTCTTCATCATTCTTCCATTCCTCCCTTGCTTCTTTTATCCAATCTGGTTGGATAATAGAAATGGTGCACAACAATGCTTCCACATCCTCATACTTTCTTGAGAGTGCATCTGCCACCACATTTTGCTTCCCTATTTTGTAGATGATATCAAAGTCATAAAAAAACATCTTTGTGGCCCACTTCTGTTGCTATTCGGAGGATAATCTTTGTTCTAAAAAGTATTTAAGGCTATCATGATTCATTTTTACCTTGAAGTGTCTTCCCATTAGGTAGGGTCACCATTTCTTAAGTGCATGTAGTATTGCCAACATTTCCTTCTCATAAATAGCTTTGTGTGAAAAATTTCCCTTGATTCGACGACTTTCAAAAGAAATGGGTCTTTCATCTTGCATTAAAACAACACCAATTCCATTTCCTAAAGCATCACATTCCACAATAAAGGTTTTTGTGAAGTCCGGTGTAGGTAAGACCGGTGCTTGGCACATTGCCTCTTTAAGATGTTCGAAGGCCTTTTTTGCTTATGGAGTCCATGAAAATGCATCTGTCTTCAATAATGTTGTTAGAGGTGCTGCTATTCTCCCATAATTCTTAACAAACTTGTGTTAATACCCTATCAACTTGAGAAATCCTCGCAGATGCTTTATGGATGTGGGGATTTTCCATTCCTTAATGGCTTTAATTTTGCTAGGGTCTACCTTAACTCCTTCATGAGATACAATATGACCCAGATATTCCACCTCTTGTACTCTAAAGAAACATTTCGATCTTTCTTCATATAATTATTTCTCCTCCAATAGTTGTAGCACCCTGTCAACATGTTCAAGATGATCTTTCTAAGACTTGTTGTAGATTAGTATATCATCAAAAAATACTAACAAAAATTTTCTAAGGAAGGGTTTGAAAATGTAATTCATCAAACCTTGAAATGTAGAAGGTGCATTGGTAAGGCCAAAAGGCATGACCAAAAATTCATAATGACCCTCATGAGTTCTAAATGTTGTTTTCTAAATGTCTTCAGTCTTCATTCTAATTTGATGATATCCTGAACAAAGATCCAACATGGTGAAGTAAATTGATCCATGCAATTCATCCAGTAATTCATTAATGACAAGAATGGGAAACTTATAGTGAGCTTGTTGAGCTCCCTATAATCCGGACACATGCACCATGATCCATCCTTCTTGTGCACCAATAATACTGGAGCAGAGAAAGAACTTTGACGAGGTTGAATTATACTAGCCTCTAGCATTTCTACAACCATACATTAAATTTCACTCTTTTGGGCATAGGGATATTTGTATGGCCTGATGTTCGGAGGAACACTTCCTACAATAAGATGAATAGAATGATCATGATCACGAATAGGTTGGAGACCTTTGGGAGTCTCAAATACCTTGGAATGATTGTCCAAGACTTTTTGGAGATCTGGAGAAATAGATGATTCCGATGTGGAAACATCTAGCGAACATAATTGTGCAATTACACCTCTCTGTTCCTTTTTTAGAATAATTTTCATACCGTTAGAGCTAATTATCTCTCCCGGTTTCCTTGCAATACCCCTTAATTCAACTTCCTTTCCTTCCGCAGAAAATTTCATGAAAATTTCTTGAAAATTAAAAGCTATTGTACCCAAGGATTGTAGCCATTGGGCTCCTAGTACGACATCAGTACCTCCCATTGGAACGGAAAGAATTGGGCTAATCAATAGATATTCTCCCATGGATAGCTTGATATTATGGCACTTTCCAGAGCAATTTATCATTCCTCCATTTGCAACCATCACTTGACACTTTGGTGCTGGATATAGGAAGCAATTCAATTCTTTTGCTATCTTACAATGAATAAAATTGTGGGTACTTCCTAAATCAATCAACACTATTACCTTTTTCTTCTTGATTTGTCCTGCTATCTTGATGGTTTAAGGAGTGTTAATTCCAGCCAATGCATTACAAGATATGGTCAGATTCATTTCTTCTTTATCTAGGCTTTGTTCTTGGAATATATCATATTCTTTTGACCTTTCTTGCTCCTTTTCTTCTTCCTCTTCACAATATATGTAGAATAATTTCTTCTCAGCACACTCATGACCTTTAGTGTATTTTCTATCGCAACTGTAACAAAGCCCTTTTGCTTTTTTTTCTTCCAATTGTTGTGGTGTCAACCTTATAGGTTGTGGAAGACTAGGGGCAACAACACTTACATATTTATAGTTGTGAGTGGTATGCTTCCTGGTTGCCATAATTTTTCTTTCCATTTTTCTTGCTAACTTGAATTCCTTCTCTAATGAATCAGGTTCCCAAAGGCGAACATCATGTTGGATATTATTCTTTAAAGTCCCTATGAACACATCAATCCTATGCTCCTGTGGAATATTTTTTACCCTTATGTTCAATTTTTGGAACTCCTCAATGTGCTCCATTATTGAACCCCTTTGTTTGAGACTTATCAATTGGCTAAAAAAAGTGTTGCTTTTTGTATCATAATAATGTGCTATCAATTCTTCCGTAAAAATTACCCAAGTGATAATTTGTTTACGAGAGCAAGTTATTGATACCATACAAACTGATTTGGTTCCAAATATAAAGTTGCAATACGTACCTTTTATGTGTTTTGCACATTATTGAGATCGAAAAATTACTCCATCTGTAATATCCATGTTGCGAGATCCTTGCCATCAAACTTCCTCATATCGATTTTTGGAACATGGTGGGTCTTTGATCCAACATTAGAGTCTATGAAATCATGATTAACATTTCTTTTGTTCTCATCATGAGTTTCCTTTACTACCCTTTCACCATTAGTAAGCATTTCTTGTAGAAACTTTGTCAAATCTGTCTTCAAATCTTCCATGCCTATATTCAAATCTGTCTTCAAATCTATCTTCAAATCGTCCATCTTAGCTTCCATGTCATTCATCTTAGCTTCTACACCTTTCTTTAAACAATCCATCTTAGCTTCTATGCCTTTCTTTAAACCATCCATCTTAGCTTCTACATCTTTCTTTAAACCATCCATCTTAGGTTTTGTTACTTTTTGTGCAAGTGACACTTGTTGCACTTAGTCTCGTAATTTTGATATATCATGTTGCATTTCTTCCTCTTCTTCATGAGTCATGCTAGAGCTTTCAAGTTGCTTACTAGGTGTTTGCATTTTCTTTCCTCGGGGCATTAATTACCGATAATAATGCTTTACTCTGCCCTTTGAATTCCTTCAAATTAATTTTTAAACCAAGCTTATGCAAAAATTAAAAAAAAAAACTACACACCCTTTTTCACTTTGTAGGAGCTTCATATTGAATCTGATGTATCTCTGTAATTTTGGATCATCTAGTTCTGAAATTGCGACCTAAAGTAGCCCTCTACATCCTCTTTCCAATGCCACTAGTCTCATCCAAATTGGATTCTCCAGAGAAGAGCTATGTCAAATGTTCCGCAGTGACTTGATTATAGACTAGTTCAGTAGAGCGAACTTGTATGACGTGCCATGAGTCACTGTTTCGACTTTTGGCTCTGAAAATTATATACAAGAAACTACAGTCCATCCTCTTTATGTACCTTCTTAGGAAATTTCTATCTGATGCTCAAACAGAAAGTTATGACGATTTTCCCCAGGCCACCTGTTTGGAATGTAATTCAGGAGTCTACAAAAAGACCAACTTCCTCAGATCATATCTCTGAAAATATAGTGCAAAAAACTTTGAAATTCGGACCGGTGGTTCAGTTTGATTTTGTCTCAAATGGGTTTTTGTTTTAGCTTCTGAAACATCACAGAAAAAAATTTATAGTGAAAATTACATGATGACCTATTTGGAGCAGCGAAACCCTAGAATCCAAAGCTTTGATACCAAATGTTATGAAACCAGCTCAAAAAAAGATCGAAAAGATAGTTGAACGCCTTAGAATTCAGCCTCTTCAAGGGGGCAACCTACTTTACATTACACAAATGAACAATTCTTGGATGATTCGAATGACAAAACCTCCTTTCTATATATAGGAGTCTAAGGAGTCACAATATAACCCAACCGACCTAACAATAATAATATAAAGCCACAAAAATAACAATAGAGGGGTTCTATGGGGCACAGTAATAACAATATGGGGACTGTTGGGTCCCTATAATACTAGTAATTACCCCATTACTATTGTAGTTGTACCTCTTATTAATATTGTTGTGCCCCTATTATCCCCATATTGTTATTAATGTGCCCCATAGAATCCCTCTATTGTTATTTTTTTGGCTTTATATTATTATTGTTAGGTTGGTTGGGTTATATTGTGACTCCTTAGACTCCTATATATAGAAAGGAGGTTTTGTCATTTGAATCATCCAAGAATTGTTCATTTATGTAATGTAAAGGAGGTTGCCCCATTGAAGAGGCTGAATTCTAAGGCGTTGATCTATCTTTTCTATCTTTTTTTGAGCTGGTTTCATAACATTTGGTATCAGAGCTTTGGATTCTAGGGTTTCGCTGCTCCAAATAGGTCATCGTGGCATTTTTTATATAAATTTTTTGTGCGACGTTTCAGAAGTTTCAAAAAAACCCTTTTGAGAAGAAATCACGTTGAACCTCGGGGCAAAATTTCAGAGCTTTTCGCACTATATTTGCGGAGATATGGTCTGAGGAAGTTGGTATTTTTGCAAACTCCTGAATTACATTCCAAACAGGTGACCTGGCAAAAGCATCATAACTTTCTCTCTGGGGATCGGATTGAAATTTCATAAGAAGGTACAAAAATAGGACGGACTGTAGTTTCTTGTATGCATTTTTCAGATCCAAAGGTCAAAACAGTGACTCGTGGCAAGTCGTACAAGTCGCTCTACTGAACTAGTCTATAATCAAGTCACTGTGGGAGATTTCGCATAACTCTTCCTTGGAGAATCCAATTTGGGTCAGACATGTGGCATTGGAAAGAGGACACAGAGGGCTACTGTAGATCAAAAATTCAGATCTAGATGATTGGAAAGTACAGAGATACATCAGAGGCAATATCGAGCTCCTACAAAGTGAAAAAAGGTGTGTAGATTTTCTTAAATTTTTGCTTAAGCTTGGTTTGAAAATTTATTTTGAAGGAATTCAAAGGGCATAGTAGAGCATTATTATCAGTAACTGATGCCCCGAGGAAAGAAAATGCAAACACCTAGTAAGGAACCTGAAAGCTCTAGCATGACTCATGAAGAAGAGGAAGAAATGCAACATGATATATCAAAATTACAAGACCAAGTGCAACAACTATCCCTCGCACAAAAAGGAACGGAAGCTAAGATGAATGATGTGCAAGCTAAGATGGATGATTTGAAGATAGATTTGAAGACAGACATGGAAGAATTGAAGATAAATATGAATAAGTTGCTACAAGAAAGGGTCACTAATGGTGAAAGGGTAGTAAAGGAAACTCATGATGAGAACAAAAGAAATGTTAATCATGATTCCATAGACTCTAATGTTGGATCAAAGACCCACCATATTCCAAAAATCGATATGAGGAAGTTTGATGGCAAGGATCCCGCAACATGGATATTACAGATGGAGCAATTTTTCGATCTCAATAATGTGCAAAACACACAAAAGGTACGTATTGCAACTTTATATTTGGAACCAAATCAGTTTGTATGGTATCAATGGCTTTGCTCTCGTAAACAATTTATCACTTGGGCAATTTTTACGGAAGAATTGATAGCACATTATGAGGATACAAAAAGCAACACTTTTTTTAGCCAATTGATAAGTCTCAAACAAAAGGGTTCAATAATGGAGCACATTGAGGAGTTCCAAAAATTGAACATAAGGGTAAAAGATATTCCAGAGGAGCATAGGATTGATGTGTTCATAGGGTCTTTAAAGGATAATATCCAACATGATGTTCACCTTTGGGAACCTGATTCATTAGAGAAGGCATTCAGGTTAGCAAGAAAAATGGAAAGCAAAATTATGGCAACTAGGAAGCATACCACTCACAACTATAAAGACGGAAGTGTTGTTGCCGCTAGTCTTCCACAACCTATAAGGTTGACACCACAACAATTGGAAGAAAAAAGAGCAAAAGGGCTTTGTTACAGTTGTGATAGCAAATACACTAAAGGTCATAAGTGTGCTGAGAAGAAATTATTCTACATAGATTGTGAAGAGGAAGAAGAAAAGGAGCAAGAAAGGTCAAAAGAAGAGGATATACTCCAGGAACAAAGCCTAGATAAAGAAGAAATGAATCCGACCATATCTTGTAATGCATTGGCGGGAATTACCACTCCTCAAACCATCAAGATAGAAGGACAAATCAAGAAGAAAAAGGTAATAGTGTTGATTGATTCAGGAAGTACCCACAATTTTATTCATTGTAAGGTAGCAAAAGAATTGAATTGCTTCTTATATCCAGCACCAGAGTGTCAAGTGATGGTTGCAAATGGAGGAACAATAAATTGCTCTGGAAAGTGCCATAATATCAAGCTATCCATGGGAGAATATGTATTGACTAGCCCAATGCTTTCCATTCCAATGGGAGGTGCTGATGTTGTACTAGGAGTCCAATGGCTACAATCCTTGGGTACAATAGCTTTTAATTTTCAAGAAATTTTCTATGGAAGGAAAGGAAGTTGAATTAAGGGGTATTGCAGGGAAACCGGGAAAGATAATCAGCTCTAACGGTATGACAAAGCTTCTAAAAAAGGAACAAAGAGGTGTAATTGCACAATTATGTTCGCTAGATGTTTCCACATCGGAATCATCTATTTCTCCAGATCTCCAAAAAGTCTTGGACAATCATTCCAAGGTATTTGAGACTCCCAAAGGTCTCCCACCTATTCGTGATCATGATCATGCTATTCATCTGATTCCAGGAAGTGTTCCTCCAAACATCAGGCCGTACAGATATCCCTATGCCCAAAAGAGTGAAATTGAACGTATGGTTGCAGAAATGCTAGAGGCTGGTATAATTCAACCAAGTCAAAGTTCTTTCTCTGCTCCAGTAGTATTGGTGCACAAGAAGGATGGATCATGGCGCATGTGTCCGGATTATAGGGAGCTCAACAAGCTCACTATTAAAGATAAGTTTCCCATTCCTGTCATTGATGAATTACTGGATGAATTGCATGGATCAATTTACTTCACCAAGTTGGATCTTCGTTCAGGATATCATCAAATCAGAATGAAGATTGAAGACATTCTAAAAACAGCATTTAGAACTCATGAGGGTCATTATGAATTTTTGGTCATGCCTTTTGGCCTTACCAATGCACCTTCAACATTTCAAGGTTTGATGAATTCAATTTTCAAACCATTCCTTAGAAAATTTGTGTTAGTATTTTTTGATGATATACTAATCTACAGCAAGTCTTGGAAGGATCATGTTGAACATGTTGACAGGGTGCTACAACTATTGGAGGAGAAACAATTATATGCAAAAAGATCCAAATGTTTCTTTGGAGTACAAGAGGTGGAATATTTGGGTCATATTGTATCTCATGAAGGAGTTAAGGTAGACCCTAGCAAAATTAAAGCCATTAAGGAATGGAAAATCCCCACATCCATAAAGCATCTGCGAGGATTTCTCGGGTTGACAGGGTATTATCGCAAGTTTGTTAAGAATTATGGGAGAATAGCAGCACCTCTAACAACATTATTGAAGAAAGATGCATTTTCATGGACTCCAGAAGCAACAAAGGCCTTCGAACATCTTAAAGAGGCAATGTGCCAAGCACCGGTCTTAGCTACACCAGACTTCACAAAAACCTTTATTGTGGAATGTGATGCTTCAGGAAATGGAATTGGTGCTGTTTTAATGCAAGATGAAAGACCCATTGCTTTTGAAAGTCGTCCAATCAAGGGAAAGTTTTTACACAAAGCTATTTATGAGAAGGAAATGTTGGCAATACTCCATGCACTTAAGAAATGGCGACCCTACCTAATGGGAAGACACTTCAAGGTAAAAACGGATCATGATAGCCTTAAATACTTTTTAGAACAAAGATTATCCTCTGAAGAGCAACAAAAGTGGGTCACAAAGATGTTGGGTTATGACTTTGAAATCATCTACAAAAAAGGGAAGCAAAATGTGGTGGCAGATGCACTCTCAAGAAAGGATGAGGATGTGGAAGCATTGTTGTGCGCCATTTCTATTATCCAACCAGATTGGATAAACGAAGCAAGGGAGGAATGGAAGAATGACGAAGAAGTGTGGGCACTTATTCGAAAGTTACAACAAGATTCCAGTATGTCTGATACATTTAGCTGGCAAAATGATTCGTTATGGTACAAAGATCGCTTATACCTCTGTAAGAATTCCCAGCTAAAACAAAAGATTCTTATGGAATTGCACACTTCTCCCTTAGGAGGGCACTCAGGATTTTTAAAAACTTACCACAGGGTTAAGAAGGAATTTTTTTGGGATGGCCTTAAATCAGATATTCAAAAGTTTGTGGCGGAATGTTTGGTTTGCCAACAAAATAAAGTTGAAACAATTAAGACACTAGGTCTATTACAACCTTTATCCATTCCAAGCCAACGTTGGGAGGAGGTTTCAATGGATTTTATCACAGGTTTACCCAAGTCTGAGGGAAAGAGTGTCATCATGGTGGTAGTTGACAGACTTACCAAGTATGCACACTTTTGTGCATTATCACATCCATTTAAAGCCAGTACAGTTTCTACTGCATTTATGGAAACAATTCAAAAGCTACATGGAAACCCAAAGATTATTGTAAGTGACAGAGATCCCATTTTCACTGGAAATTTTTGGACAGAATTATTTTCTTGTCTTGGTACTCAGTTAGCTCATAGCTCATCTTATCATCCTCAATCTGATGGGCAAACTGAGATAGTAAACAAATGTTTGGAAGGATATCTTCGTTGCTTTGTATCTGATAAACAGACACAATGGGTCAAATGGTTGCCTCTGGCTGAATGGTGGTATAACACTTCCTTCCATACAGCAACAAAAATGACCCCATTTATGGCACTTTATGGGTATCAGCCACCATCCATCACATCATATTTAAGAGAAAATTCTAAGGTTCAAGCAGTGGAACATCACATCGAACATCAACAACAAGTCCTCCAACTCTTAAAGGATAACCTCGTGTTGGCACAAAATAGAATGAAACAACAGGCAGATCAACATCGTAGCGAAAGAAGTTTTGATGTAGGTGATTGGGTATTCCTACGGCTACAACCATATAAGAAAATGTCCCTCAAGCAAGCTAAGAAGGATAATAAATTATCACCAAAGTATTATGGTCCATACAAGGTGTTGCAAAAGATTGGTACTATGGCATACAAATTGGAGCTTCCTGCAGCTTCTCGATTGCACCCAGTTTTCCATGTTTCATGTTTAAAGAAGGTTATATGTGACAAGCTCCCAGTTCAAACAATATTGCCAGAACTTGATGAGGAAGGAAAAATTATATTGGAACTGGAAGCAGTCACAGAAACAAGAACTCGACAGCTACGAAATCGATCAATTTCGGAGTATCTTATCAAGTGGAAGAACTTATTCACTGAAGATTCCACATGGGAGGATGATAATTTTATATAGAAGCATCCATAACTTCTCAACCGTTGAGGACAATACTTTTTTGAAGGAGGGGCGTGTTTGGTCCCTATAATACTAGTGATTACCCCATTACTATTGTAGTTGTACCCCTTATTAATATTGTTTTCCCCTATTATCCCCAGATTGTTATTACTGTGCCCCATAGAATCCCTCTATTGTTATTTTTGTGGCTTTATATTATTATTGTTAGGTCGGATGGGTTATATTGTGACTCCTTAGACTCCTATATATAGAAAGGAGGTTTTGTCATTTGAATCATCCAAGAATTGTTCATTTATGTAATGTAAAAGAGGTTTCCCCCTCGAAGAGGCTGAATTCTAAGGCGTTGATCTATCTTTTCTTGAGCTGGTTTCATAACAGGGACAATAGGGGCACAACAATATTAATAAGGAATACAAATACAATAGTAATGGGGTAATCACTAGTATTATAGGGACCTAATAGATTCCTAGGCCTAGTATAGGTCAACCACCTCTAGGCTTTAATGTATATCCCTACATTCACCAGTCAGGGATTCCTAGGCCTACTGAGGCAACAAAAAATCCAACTTTACCACAACCCACAATCCATTTCAGTGGTTACTAGGTGATGTATTCTATTATTCAAAGATCCACCTCACTTAGCTTCAAATCCATCTGGAAATCCAACTCAACCAAAGCATGACAACCCCATCACATGATGGCTATTCGGAAATGGCAAGGCTAGGCTAAAAACACTATCACACCTGGAAAAACCCATTCCATAACAACAAAGAATTACATGCAATACCATGCATGCCAAATCTAGCAAGGAAAACAAACATGCAAATCGATACCTGCAAAGAATCATGTTGCAACTACTTGATCCCACTCTTCCTTGCTTTCTCCTTCCTTCCTCTTGCCTTCTTCTCCTTTCTTGATCCAATGCCAAAGTGCTCCAAGAAAAATCCAAGTGTCCAAGAGTCACACAGAGAGAGAGATAGAATAATTAGAGAGTTCCAAAATTGAACTGACAAAAGGTTACAAATTGATCCTTAGAATCCTTTTTATCAATTAGGCCTCTATTTTCTTCATTTCCATTATTTTCTTTCATTTTCCTCCTCACATGAAACCTGTGACCTTTCACCTTATTTTTCTCGTAAATTCCATTATTTTCATAAATAAGTGCCAAAAATTCCATTTTACCTTTCCGAAGTCTTAGCCATTTCCTTTTCTAATTTCCTTTAGCCATAATAAACCAAATGAACACCCATTAGGATATTTTCCCAACATTTAGTTTCGAATAAGTGTCCTATCAACCATGGTTGTTATTCTACCTTTATTAACTTTTATTACATGAAATTTTCATGAGGGTTGTTACATAAACTAAGGTAGCCCATTTCATCCCTATTCAATATACACATAAAACTACGCAAATTCTGGATATATTTATGAAATATGCAAATTCTGGATATATTTAAGTATGTGAAAGCTGATGATTTCCAATCGAGATATGAAATTACTTAAACATTCTACAAAACACTTTTAACTCAATAGGGTACCCAAGTTCAATTTAGTACCACATATTACCCACAAACAGATGAGAAGACTAAGCATATGTTAAGAATGTATATACATTCACTTAGTTGAATTCGCTTATAACAATAGCTATCACAAATCATTAAATATGAGTCCTCTTGAATTTTTATATGAAAGGAAGTGCAAACATTGATTAATAACTTAAAAGTTGCCCAAGATAGAAATAAATTTTATGTGGATAAGAGAAGGAATTTTAGAGAATTTCAAATAGGAGACCATGTATATGTGCAAAGTAAACCTAAGAAAATATTTTTGAGATGGGGATGGAAAGTTCCTAATAGATCCTCTATCCTCTATATATTCTTGATTGGAGAGGAACAATGTCATTGAGGCGAGTTATCACCAGGAGACACTTTAGCCTAGAAGAAGCCACTTGGAAGATTAGCCTAGAAGAGGCCACCTGGAAGATGAAATCCTGATGAGAGAATCATACCCTGACATATTCTAAAGGAAATAATAAACATCAAGGATGGTGTTTCGCATAGGGGCCCAATGATCATGTAAATATTTGCTATATGTAAATATTTGCTATTTATTTTTACACCGCAAGACTTAATAAATTCTATACTTGGTGAAAGTCAAGAGAGATGATGATCATGTAAATATTTTCTATTTATTTTTACATCGTGTTGTGCTCTACAACAACCCCCCATTTCTTATCATTTTATTCACAAAATTATCATATGAAATGGGTCCCTTTAGAGTTTGATTGGTATCAATATTGTATTATTTAAAAAGGTCCGAAAACCAAAGGAAAATATTATATAAAACCTTTTTGAAAAACCCATTTTGATCAAATAAATCAATTCTTAATCATTGCGATAAAGCGATCGCAAGATCGCATATCGCAATGACATAAGGAGCATATGTAAATAACACATTGGTTTCCGCCGATGCGATATCGCTATCGGTGATCGGCAATACTCTATGCACATTTTAAAGAGCGCCCCCAGGTCATACCCCCGATGCGATGCGATATCGCAATCGGCAATCGGCGATACACTATCTATGCACATTGTAATACCCATTCACCCCGATGCGATGTGAGTTTCGCTATCGGCGATCGGTGGTATGCTATCCATATGTTTATATAATACCAATTCTCCCGATGCGATGCGATATCGCTATCGGCGATCAGGGTTTCAAAATTGGCAACATAAGGTTTAAGTGTTCCCGACGCCCGATTATGATATAGCGCGGATTTCAAAAAAAAGCCGTCAAAGTGGAGGGATATATTGATCAATTCATATTTAAAGCTTGATCTGTCAAACAATGATTCACCTGCGCACAACCGCCAAAACATCTCTAAGCACGCTTAAAGGAATCATTCGGCCAGTTAATGGTATAATGGGCATTTAAGGATTGGCAGGTTTTAAACGGACATTTAATGTAATTGTAAGATCTTCCCATGAATCGTATCCGCGACCATTTTTTAGAGTTAATCTCTTAGCACGCTTTGATCGATATATCTTTCCCATATTGGATTTTCATTGTCATCTCTCTGTGTTACGTGTATTTTCACCTCTGTGCAGAATTCATCCAAAGGAGAAAGCTCAGGAAAAATGGGAAAGAAATCCAAGAAGACCACAGGCGCTTCCGTTGCGCTAGCTGCAGGACAAGTTGTCGCTGACAAAAAGAAGGGATTGATATCTGATACTACATGTTCGGGTCTCTTCAGAACTACTTGGCAAGGTACCTACAACCTGGTTGAAGCCGAAGAACCAGCAGCAACAATAGTACAAGCCACTGTAGATTTAACTCGGAAATATGAGGGTACTCTTAAGGATTTAGCTGACTCCTTCCTTCACCGGATAGCAGCTAGGGAACAAATTCTCCCATATACAGATGTAGTGCGGTGGGAAATTGAAGAAATCCCAATCTTGGATAGAACCTTCAGCACCAGAGACGGGAGAATTTTCGGGTCATTTAGGGCGGATGATCTAAGGAAAATGTATCATTTTCCTGAGCCAAAGAAGATATATAATAAGGCGTTCTTGGAGAAATTCGCAAACGAAAATGAAGTTGAATCCGAACCCATCCGGGATTGGAGACAAAATCCGGCAAAGCACAAACATGAGTCTTCTGGTAAGTACTCAGTTGATTCCTTGGCTTCTCCTTATTGCTATGCTGGAATAATGATGTGTAGATTATGGGGATTGCATGACTCTGCTAATTTTACCATAGAAATGGTTCCCCTAATGGAAGGAGCATGCAACAGTGTAATTATGGATTGGGCCAATATTCTCTCAGATAAAATAGCCTCAGCTCTTCTTGAATTTAGGAGTAAGACCCACGTTTCTAAAAGGATAATTCCCCCATTCTATTACAGTGCCTATATCTTAGATACCTTGTGTTTTAATTCTGAATTTCCTGTGCTTGGCTGGAGGTGGAAGCCACAAGACCCCATGCCTATTCACATATACCATCAGAAATTATGGAAGTCCTCTTATAAGCACCATTTGTACCAAGTCTGCAATGGTTTTATGTTACCTGTTCATTATTCTATTTTTGATAAACCTGCTCCCAAGATTTCTTATCAAGCCGGAATTGACTTAACCTCAATAGGAAGATGGTTTGGGGAGGAAAACTTCACTTATATAAGAGTTTTCGGTAGCCAAGACGAACCTCATGTTCTCCCTTTATACATACCAGATAAATTGTTGGCAAGAGAAATCTCTTACCAGATTATGGCTGAGAGTGTTACACAGACTCTCAAGAAAAATAAGAAACAGGGCTGGCCCTCTTTTCCCTTGAGATGTGGTGTCTATACTCTGCATGATCTCAAACATGCAGAAAAGGAAGCCACGAAGATTAAATCATTAACTCTGGCGACTCTCCCAAATAGGCAGTTTGATCCAAACAAAGTTGCCTATACTGCACTAGAACAGGCCAAATTGACAAAATTTGATCATAAAGAAGATATGTTTGACGACCTGTTCTCTTCAGCTGAGACAATAAATCAGGTTAAAGCATTCGCCAAAGTGAAATATAATGATGAAGGGTTGACTGAATTTAATAAACTTAGAGAACAGAGGTTGCAAACTCTGCCTCTAGATTTATTAGCGACAACCCCAGCGACATCGTCAAGCGAGCCTGATCGGCAACAGTCAAAGGAACCTCCAGTTATAACGAAAGAACAAGAGAAGCCATATGAGGAAAATCGGAAGAAAGAACAAGAGGAAAAGCGGAGAAGAGAGAAAGAGAAAAAACAGAGGAAAGAACAAGAGGAAAAGCAGAAGAGAGAGCAGGAGGAAAGGCAGAAGAGAGAGCAGGAAAAAGTGCGGAAGGAGACCCAAGCTGAAAAGGAAAAACAAACCACCATTGATGTCAATATAGATACTCATATTGACCCTAAATTTCTCCAGGAATGGAAGCAATTTGATTCCATTATCAGTGGTTTGGAATGCTCAAAGGACACAGACACTTCAAAGGTAACGGATACACAGGATATCACTTCACCACAGGTTCTAAGTGGAACCAGTGGCCCACCCATTTCTAAAGAGGTAGAGGTAATACCAAAGGACCCCTCCGACCAAATCATTCTGCAGGTAGAAGATATTCCTCCCCTGGATCTTTTCTACAGCCCAAGGCATAAAGCAGTGGTTAAACGACAAAGGAAAAGAAGAAGGACTGATCAACCTTCCCTTTTCCCAGAGCAAACTGTCACGGGCAATGTAGTTTGGAAGGAGGAATTTGACCCCTCCGATGACTTGACAAAACTGTCACAGTATGCAGGAGCTTATTCGGCAGCGACAATAGACAAGGCATCGGAGGTAAGCCTTTTACTGAAAACAAAGGATCAGGAGATTTTCTCATTACAGGCACAGTTAACTGAAGCAAAGCAGAAAGCGGAGCAGGCAGAGCAGCAATTGTTGACACAGCAGCAAGTGAACAGTCAACTAACACAACAATTGCAGGCAGAAAAACAAAGGATTGACCAAAGCGCAATCCAGAAACAGAAAGAATTATCAGAGGCATTGGCACAATTGAAGGCAGCGAACGAGCAAATGATGAAAACAAAAGATGAGCAAATTGCTCAATTATCATCACAGCTCGAGAAAACAAAGGGCGTTCCACAAGTGGCTGAATTTAGAGCAGAAGCATTACAAATAAATACTGCATTAATATCTCAAATTAAGCTTATGTGTCAACAAATTGCCTAGGTAGAGCCACTATGTGAATTAACGACATATATAAGTAAGCAAGTAGACAAGGCTAGAACTGAATTGGATCAAGCTGAAGAAATGATAGCTGCATTTCTCGACTGGCAAGATTCTGACCAAGGACAAGCGGCCAATTTACCCAGGATCTTAGAATCACACAAAGATATACTCTTCACTGAATGGCAGTCCCAGTTAATGAAAGCAGAGAGGGCGGTTTCGAGATGTAAATCAACTTCTAGCAATTTAGTTTAATTGGTCAATAACACTCTCTACTTATCAAAAATGATTTCCCAATGTACACCAGGAAAGTTGACAACAATGAAAACATTGGAGCAATCATGTTATCCAGATCTGGAAGAAAAGGGGAGGTTAATCGCAGGGATTAACAGTTTAACTTGGGACACATATTGGTTCTTCCTGGTAAAGCCGCACACACAGAGAGCCGCCCTCAAATGCCTAACGGATGTGATCGGGTATATTATCCCCGATATTCAGGATGCCACCTATGCCGCCCAGCTCAGCTCACGCCTCAACAAACCACCTAAAGTAGAGCCAATGCTTGCGATAAGTCAGCTCAGATTTAAAGGCAAGTAGCCTACTTGATGAATCATGCCGCCGATTGCCAGATCGCTGAGGAAAATAGGATCAAAATTTATTGATACCAATTAAGTAGGATTTATGTTTTATAGATAGGTAGATTAATTAAGTATTTATAGACCCTTTCATTGTTTTGGAAAGGGTCGTAAAGTTTTGTACCTGACTTAAAAGCTGAAGTTGCACTATTGTGCTTAAGTCATATTCTTTTATGAAACTGGACCAGTTGTTCTTAATTCGATAAGGAAGCTTTTTATGCAATTGTGCACTATTGTCTTTGTATGGAAAATGTTTCTGCGTTGAAGGAAGAATTACAAGTAGCAATTGATATTAGGAGTGTCAAAGCAGCTCATATGGTATTTCTATCTATGTCTGAATTCATTCATTTCATGTGAATTGTTATTTGATTATCCTTGCTATTATTGATTATATGCATGTGCTTTAACAGCAGTTCTATATTCCTTCCACTATTGGATGTTTTATGGCATGCTTTTCCTTTAATCATGTATGTGTCGATGATATAAATGATGAGTGTAGTAATATCGCTTTAATCTCTTTGCTTAACTATTTAGGCACAATAATCTTGAATGAAATAATATCCATGTCTGTTAGATGGAGTCATCTATATGCCTGTCTATAGACACAGACCACCAAGCGCTACACTTTAGAGCTCAATAGGTTCCCAGGATAGGTCATAGTTCTTGTATTCTTGTTAATAGATTTAGTTATTCGCCCATCACTAGCTTAGTTAATAAATCATCCATTCATCCCGTTTATCCACTTTTGGGAAACTAGTCCCATTATCCCCAGTCGGAGCCATTATTCCAAACGGAAAAAGAGTTGTACTAAGGTCCGGACCGGGTGGTTATCCCCAATGTTGTTGCAGCGATTTTCGGGGCATCAACATTTTTGGCGCTAGAAGGAGGGCCTGACTATGAATGGCACATAAACCAAAATCTATAATCCATTCTAAGAGTAATTCTCCCTCTGTATCTCCTCAAACTTCTCATTCGCATGTTGGTTCTCCAGTATCCAAACAAGAAGAAGAGGAATCAACTACCACTGCTCAAACCCATCATACTCCAGAACAATTAAGTCTTGAATCGCCTGAAGTCCAGTCTCTTATCCACAAACTTCAGAGCTTCTCGATTTCACCACAGAAATCTGAGGTATCACAAAGCAGTGCGACTTCGCAGTTCAATTTACCTCACCCTCTCACTAGACTTCAGAGCGAAAAGCTCGGTATTGAACCCACTGAGTTCCCTTTACCCAAAAGGAAAAAGGCGAAGAAATATACTGAAGGATCTGATAGTGAAGAGCTTTCATCCACATCCTCCATTGCATCTTCCTCTCTGCAAAGTCAACCGTCCACTCCCCCATTACATATCGTTGTTCACCAGGGATTAGGTACTACAACATCCCAACCTGCTCACTCCTCAAATTTGTTTCCTTCCCAGACATCTGGAATTCCAGCGGTAGTATCAACCACTACTGCTATTATAATGGCAGATCCATGGACCAGACCTGGTGCAGTCAATATGCCTGCACCATTGCATCCATTACCAGATGCTCCTGAAAAATGGCTACCCAAGTTTAATCCAGATGATGGGACCCAGGCTGAGGAACACATTAATAATTTCATGTTGGCAGTCAACTTGAAAGGAGTAACAGAACAAGATGTTGTTGTTAGACTCTTCCCCTACACCTTGCAAGGATTAGCAGGATCCTGGTATTTTTCTTTACCCTCTGGTTCCATTCCCAGTTGGAACACTTGCCAAGAGCAGTTTCTTACCAAATATGGAGATGATAGGTCTTTGGCTACCCTAATAAACGATCTCTCCAATCTGAGAATAGAGCATAGGGAACCAATTAAGGAATTTAATGCCCGTTTCAATAAACTCCTGAATAAAATCCCTACAGCCTCCAAACCAAGTGAACAAATTCGAAGCGAATGGTATATCACCGCCCTACCTGCCAATATAGCCATTTTTGTAGACAGGGCTGGGAAACCTACCTTAGCTGAAAACATGAGAGAAGCACTTGCTGTGGAAAAACGCATCAATGCTCTAGAGAAGAAGGCTACTGTGGAAGACAGAAAAGCCAAAAAAGTCTCTTTTAAAGATGACTCAAGAAAGAAAACCCCAAAAGACCCATATGACATGGAAGGCTTGAAAAAGGTCCTAAAAACTTTATCAAATGAAATGGTTGAAATAAAAAAACAGGTAGCCGAAACCTCAACCAAAAGACCCTTTAGGACTTATAAGAGAAATGAATCAAAGCCACCAAATGTCATATCTAATGCAGATTCAGAGCAAGAAGAAGAAGAGGAAGAGGAAACAATCTCACCAACTGATGATGAAGAAGAAGTAGTAGAATGTCATGGAATGTGGGATTTTATACTCCCTAACTCCGATACCGATAATGAAGAAGAAGCGTTCCCGGTCACTACTAGAAGTAAAAGTACTTCCGAACGTATTCAGGCAACGTCAAAGAAAAGGAGTGCAGGTGCTGCTACAACCAAAGAAAAAATACCTGCAAAGAAATCACCTGCAGCAGTTCCCCAAAACCAGCATTCAACTTCTAATACTCCTTCAACATCTAAAACATTAGTGGTATCCGATTCAATGGAGTATAACATTGTTGATGACATGAAGAAAACTAAAGCAAACATTACTATGTTTGAACTTAGTAAATTAAAACATCAGCAGAAATTGCTTCTCAAAGAATTGAATGTTGTTCCCTCTACACCTCTTCCCAGTGCTAAAGCTGCTAATGGTTCAGGCCAACCTCCTCCCGGTATGGTTGAAGCCACCGATTCAATTCTGATTGGAGATAGATCAAATTCTCATACTCCACCCTTCCTTCTGACCTATGAGATCTATAACAAAAACCTGCACAACTGTTTGATTGACTCTGGGGCATCTTCTAACATAATGCCAACTTCAGTTTGTTCCAAACTGAACATTGAACCCCAGAAGTCTGTTATCCATATTGTACAGTTAGACAGGACCAAAGTGCAGGTTGTGGGAGAAATTAATTCCGTAACTATCAGGTTGTCTGCTGATCCCAAAGTAGTACAAAGGATTGACATCCTAATAGCCGATATACCTGAATTTTACGATTTAATCTTGAGTAGGGATTGGTCTAAAAAATTACATGGGTATATTTCTACTGATTGGTCACTTATGTGGCTTCCCTACAGGGGTAAGCCAAATCAAATAAGGATCGATCGGGAAAAACATATGACCCATACAGTTACCGAATTCGAACAAGAAAACCAGCCGGTAGCATTCAACAACAACATTTTGGGAAATTATTCATCAGAGTCATTCTTTGGCAACTTCGTTGACCAACCCTCTCCGTTCTCAGTAAACCACTCTACATCTCAGATCGAAAATTTTTCACAAACAGATCGATCAAGATGTTTCAATGATACTGAGAAAATTGTAAATACAATTGTTAATACTTCTTTATTTTGGTCTTTATATTTCGATGGGTCCAAGTCTAGTGAGGGCTCAGGAGCAGGATATATTTTGGTTAGTCCACAAGGAGAAAAGACAATGTTGTCCTGTAGGCTAGAATTTGAATGCACTAACAATACAGCTGAATATGAAGCCTTAGTCCAGGGACTATATAAAGCAATCGGCTTTAAAGTGCAATATCTAAAAGTATTCGACGATTCTGAAATTATTGTTAAACAGGTGAGGAATGCAATCCATTGTCTTTCAAATCACCTCAAGCACTATCAATCGCTAGTACAAGAACTTACCTCGCACTTTTCCGCATTCAACATTTCCTCCATCCCTAGGTCTCAAAACTCGGTAGCCGATCTCCTAGCCAATGTAGCTTCCAAGCTCCTACCTTCTGAAGACTACATCCCAAATAGATTTTCCGTAGAATTGCTTTTTAGGCCCTCAATTCCTGACAATGTCACTAATTGGAGAGTATTCAACCATGATGAGGATATTTTACAAGTTCTAACTTCTGAAAAGTCCTATGACGATCAAATTATTGAGGAAAATGACCATGATCTACAAATGAAAGAAACGCCTCAGGAAAATTCAATCCATAAGCCAGTGGTAAAGCTCGAGGATCTTTATGATATCAAAGATAGGTTTAAATCTGTAACTAATGAAAAGCTCCAAAGTTCTACCCTTAGGTTTGAATTGATAAATCTTGGCACCGAGAAAACTCCTCAAAACATTAACTTAGGACTAGGACTTTCCTTGGAAGAGAAGGAGGCATTCATTAGAATGTTAAGGAAAAATAAACAGGTCTTTGCTTAGAAATACGATGATTTGAAGACATATGATACATCCATTATCCAGCATACCATTCCAATGCTTCCCGATCAGAAACTGATTCAGCAGAAGTTAAGAAAAATACATCCAAACTTAGAGAGCCAGATAAAATCGAAACTTAACAAACTCTTGAAAGCCAAGATTATTTTTCCTGTCTGACACTCAAACTGGGTCTCTAATATGGTGCCAGTCAGAAAGAAAAATGGCGACATTCGGATTTGTATTGATTTCAGAAATTTGAACAAAGCGAGCTTGAAAAACAATTTCCCATTACCTACTATGGAGCAAATACTTCAATTAGTAGCAGGCTCTGAATTAGTGTCTTTTCTAGATGGTTTCTCAGGATATAACCAAGTCCTGGTTCATCCTGATGACCAGCTTAAAACCACATTCAGAACAAAATGGGGAACATATGCATATCAGAAAATGCCTTTCGGACTTATAAATGCAGGAGCAACATTCCAAAGAGCTATGGATACAGCTTTTAGAGGGATGATTAATAGAACAGTGGTCGTCTATCTAGACGATATTACTGTATTCTCTAAAGAGAGAGCTAATCATTTGCATGACTTAAGTCAAATATTTCAACGCTGCAAAAGATATGGTATTTCTCTTAACCCTAAAAAATATTTCTTCGCTCTTGACCAAGGAAAGCTCTTAGGCTTTATTGTGTCTAAAGATGGCATTTATATTGATCCTGATCGGATCAAAGAAATCTCTGAAATCCCTTTCCCGCACAATAAGAAATCCATGCAGTCATTTTTAGGCTAAATCAATTTTGTTAAAAGATTTGTTCCAGATTTTTCTCAAATTATTTTGCCACTTCAAACAATGATTAAGAAAAATTCAGTCTTTAAGTGGGGATCAGCAGAAAAAGAAGCTTTTGATCTAATCAAGCAATCAATAATCAATGCCCCAGCCTTAAATACTCCAAATTTTTCTAATCATTTTACATTGTATACCATCGCATCCAACTTGTCTTATGCTGCAGTACTCACGCAACTAAATGATCACAATCTGGAAGCACCCATTTCATTTTTTAGCTCAAATCTTCAGGGTGCTGAATTGAATTACTCCGAGGTAGAAAAACAAGCCTTTGCTGTATTTAAAGCAGTCAAACATTATAGACCCTTCCTTTTGAAAACCCACACAAAAGTTATAGTTCCTTTCCCTGCAGTTAGGCAACTATTAATCCAAAAAGAACTGGTTGAAAAAAGGGAAAATTGGGTGATAACGCTTCAAGAATACGACTTAGAAATTAGGCCAGCAAAGATTGTTAGGGGCCAAGGTTTTTGCAGGTTATTGGCAGGAGCATCCAACATCCCAGAATCAGGTGATACAGATCAAACTGAAGAAATCAACCAGATAAGTGTTACTGATTCTGAGTCTCAATATGCAGATTTAATCTTTTATTTGAAAAATGGTTATGCACCTCCTAACCTGTCTTACAAAAACAAAAGGGCCATTAGGTTAAAAGCAAAGAATTTTACAATTATTGATGATGTGCTTTTTAAGCAGAATTATGATTCCATCTTATTAAGATGCCTTGAGAAACCTGAAGCACAAAAGGTTTTGCAGGAGTTACATGATGGACCAGCAGGAGGACATTTTGGAGCTGACACAACTGCTCACAAAATTATTCATGTTGGATACTATTGGCCCACTCTGTTTAGAGATGCCCACGAGTATGTAAGGAAATGCCTTAATTGTCAAACTTCTAGTGGAAGACAACGAAAACCAGCTTTCCCTCTGCAACTGGTCAACATTGAACAACCATTTGAGCAATGGGGATTGGACATCATTGGGGAGATTACTCCACCTTCTTCCAAACAGCATAAGTATATCCTTACTGCTACCGATTATTTTACTAAGTGGGTTGAGGCAATTCCTTTGAAGACAACAAATTCTGAAGCAATCATTGAATTCATAGACCAATTCATCATTACCAGGTTTGGTGTCCCAAATGCTCTTGTTTTTGATAATGCATCCTATTTCTCAGGCAATGCTATGTTTGATTTCGCTATTAAAAGAGGATTTAAATTAAAATATTCTGCTAATTACTATCCCCAGGGTAATGGTTTAGCAGAGTCTACTAATAAAAATCTGATCAAAATCATTAAGCGAACCATCGAATAGAATCATAAAAACTGGCACAAATCCTTAATGTTTGCATTATGGGCTGATCGGATAACACAGAAAGCTTCTATAGGATCTTCTCCGTTCAATCTTGTGTATGGAAAAGAAGCAGTACTACCCACAAATCTTGTTCTTCCTTCTTTAGCCCTAGTACAGTTCATTGAGGAAACTCCTTCTTCTTCTATTCAGCTTAGACATGATCAAATTCTAAAACTAGAAGAAGAAAGAGAAAAAGCCAGGGTTACTCATGCCAAACATCAGCAAATCATCAAAGCAGCTTTTGATTCAGTCTCATTCGGTTCAAAACAATTCCAAGTCGGTGATTTAGTTCTGAAATGGGACAAAGCCCATGAGGACAAGGGTAAACACACCAAGTTCCAGAAGATGTGGCTTGGACCATTTCAGATCTGTGAAAAGATAGGCCATTCGACCTTTATATTGCAAGACTTATCAGGTTTGATAGATTCTCTCCCTGTTAATGGCCTTATCTTGAAGAAATTCTTTAATTGAGGAGGTAACACCTTCTCCTTTTAGTTTGATAGAGTTTTGTAGTTTGTAGGATTTTGTTTGGAAAATAATGTTGTAAGGTATCTTCTATTGACCTTTGCTGCATTTGAAAAGTTGTACCACAGAAGTAGTATGGATATTTGCTTTTAAATAATAGAGCTCACAACCAAAAGAGATAATTTCTAGGAAATTAGGTATCATTGTATTCTGAAACCACACTTCAAGTTTTGTGAACCCCTCTCAAAGTTTACAAGTATTATAAATCATTTTCTGTTTTCAAATTGGTCTCAAAAGGTTATCAATATCAAGATAGAAGCTAATCCAATTTCAGCATCTTCAACTCTTACCCTGTCATCCATTTACTCTTAAGGAGAAGATTGTTCATCCCATTCACTAAAGTTTATGATTACTCAGAGTGTAATTCTAAAATATCTGATATTAAAGATAAGAGGTCTTATTACAAGCCAACTTACCATGTTCATAGGGAAATAGTTTAACCGACATTACCAATGCTGCATACCAAAACAGGGTAATGGCTTAGAATTATAAGACAAGGGGTCTCATCACGAGCCAGCTTGTTCGGTTAGATTACTACCAGTGAATGGCATTGTCAATAGCTGGCCACCAAACCAGGACAATGGCTTTTTATCTTATCAATAACAGAAAAAGGAAATGAAATACAAAATATGAAAACATGTTTTGAATTCATTCTGTTAATCACACTATTAATTGGATGGGACAATGGACAATAACATGGTTAAAAGGTATCCCTGTCGAAACTATGAACGTTTGCTGGCAGCAGAGGCTCTACCTATGACAGATGAGTTCACTATAAAATCTGATTTGGAAAGGCTTTCTATTTTATCATTATAAACCAATAAAGGTCTATTTAAAACTTAGAATGTATCTATTTTCTTAAAAAGGAGAGGAAGTTAGAAAAATAGTTTCATTTCATTCGGAATGCATATATACCCAGTTATATTAGAATTTTCCCTTTTGATTAGAACTCTATTTTGAAAAAGTTTAAGTATTACTATACTTTTCAGAGATAACTGTTTCTTCCAGCGAATCGCCAATTGTTGTGCTCTACAACAACCCCCCATTTCTTATCATTTTATTCACAAAATTATCATATGAAATGGGTCCCTTTAGAGTTTGATTGGTATCAATATTGTATTATTTAAAAAGGTCCGAAAACCAAAGGAAAATATTATATAAAACCTTTTTGAAAAACCCATTTTGATCAAATAAATCAATTCTTAATCATTCCGACAAAGTGATCGCAAGATCGCATATCGCAATGACATAAGGAGCATATGTAAATAACACATTGGTTTCCGCCGATGCGATATCGCTATCGACGATCGGCAATACTCTATGCACATTTTAAAGAGCGCCCCCAGGTCATACCCTCGATGTGATACGATATCGCAATCGGCAATCGGCGATACACTATCTATGCACATTGTAATGCCCATTCACCCCGATGCGATGCGAGTTTCGCTATCGGCGATCGGTGGTATGCTATCCATATGTTTATATAATACCAATTCTCCTGATGCGATGCGATATCGCTATCAGCGATCGGGGTTTCAAAATTGTCAACATAAGGTTTAAGTGTTCCCGACGCCCGATTATGATATAGCGCGGATTTCAAAAAAAGCCGTCAAAGTGGAGGGATATATTGATCAATTCATATTTAAAGCTTGATCTGTCAAACAATGATTCACCTGCGCACAACCACCAAAACATCTCTAAGCACGCTTAAAGGAATCATTCGGCCAGTTAATGGTATAATGGGCATTTAAGGATTGGCAGGTTTTAAACGGCCATTTAATGTAATTGTAAGATCTTCCCATGGATCGTATCCGCGGCCATTTTTTAGAGTTAATCTCTTAGCACGCTTTGATCGATATATCTTTCCCATATTGGATTTTCATTGTCATCTCTCTGTGTTACGTGTATTTTCGCCTCTGTGCAGAATTCATCCAAAGGAGAAAGCTCAGGCAAAATGGGAAAGAAATCCAAGAAGACCACAGGCGCTTCCGCTGCGCCAGCTGCAGGACAAGCTGTCGCTGACAAAAAGAAGGGATTGATATCTGATACTACATGTTCGGGTCTCGTCAGAACTACTTGGCAAGGTACCTACAACCTGATTGAAGCCGAAGAACCAGCAGCAACAATAGTACAAGCCACTGTAGATTTAACTCGGAAATCTGAGGGTACTCTTAAGGATTTAGCTGACTCCTTCCTTCACCGGATAGCAGCTAGGGAACAAATTCTCCCATATACAGATGTAGTGCGGTGGGCAATTGAAGAAATCCCAATCCTGGATAGAACCTTCAGCACCAGAGACGGGAGAATTTTCGGGTCATTCAGGGCGGATGATCTAAGGCAAATGTATCATTTGCCTGAGCCAGAGAAGATATATAATAAGGCGTTCCTGGAGAAATTCGCAAACGAAAATGAAGTTGAATCCGAACCCATCCGGGATTGGAGACAAAATCCGGCAAAGCACAAACATGAGTCTTCTGGTAAGTACTCAGTTGATTCCCTGGCTTCTCCTTATTGCTATGCTGGAATAATGATGTGTAGATTATGGGGATTGCATGACTCTGCTAATTTTACCATAGAAATGGTTCCCCTAATGGAAGCAGCATGCAACAGTGTAATTATGGATTGGGCCACTATTCTCTCAGATAAACTAGCCTCAGCTCTTCTTGAATTTAGGAGTAAGACCCGCGTTTCTGAAAGGATAATTCCCCCATTCTATTACAGTGCCTATATCTTAGATACCTTGTGTTTTAATTCTGAATTTCCTGTGCTTGGCTAGAGGTGGAAGCCACAAGACCCCATGCCTATTCACATATACCATCAGAAATTATGGAAGTCCTCTTATAAGCACCATTTGTACCAAGTCTGCAATGGTTTTATGTTACCTGTTCATTATTCTATTTTTGATAAACCTGCTCCCAAGATTTCTTATCAAGCCGGAATTGACTTAACCTCAATAGGAAGATGGTTCGAGGAGGAAAACTTCACTTATATAAGAGTTTTCGGTAGCCAAGACGAACCTCATGTTCTCCCTTTATACATACCAGATAAACTGTTGGCAAGAGAAATCTCTTACCAGATTATGGCTGAGAGTGTTACACAGACTCTCAAGAAAAATAAGAAACAGGGCTGGCCCTCTTTTCCCTTGAGATGTGGTGTCTATACTCTGAATGATCTCAAACATACAGAAAAGGAAACCACGAAGATTAAATCATTAACTCTGGCGACTCTCCCAAATAGGCAGTTTGATCCAAACAAAGTTGCCTATACTGCACTAGAACAGGCCAAATTGACAAAATTTGATCATAAAGAAGATATGTTTGACGACCTGTTCTCTTCAGCTGAGACAATAAATCAGGTTAAAGCATTCGCCAAAGTGAAATATAATGATGAAGGGTTGACTGAATTTAATCAACTTAGAGAACAGAGGTTGCAAACTCTGCCTCTAGATTTATTAGCGACAACCCCAGCGACATCGTCAAGCGAGCCTGATCGGCAACAGTCAAAGGAACCTCCAGTTATAACGAAAGAACAAGAGAAGCCACGGGAGGAAAATCGGAAGAAAGAACAAGAGGAAAAGCGGAGAAGAGAGAAAGAGAAAAAACAGAGGAAAGAACAAGAGGAAAAGCAGAAGAGAGAGCAGGAGGAAAGGCAGAAGAGAGAGCAGGAAAAAGTGCGGAAGGAGACCCAAGCTGAAAAGGAAAAACAAACCACCATTGATGTCAATATAGATACTCATATTGACCCTAAATTGCTCCAGGAATGGAAGCAATTTGATTCCATTATCAGTGGTTTGGAATGCTCAAAGGACACAGACACTTCAAAGGTAACGGATACACAGGATATCACTTCACCACAGGTTCTAAGTGGAACCAGCGGCCCACCCATTTCTAAAGAGGTAGAGGTAATACCAAAGGACCCCTCCGACCAAATCATTCTGCAGGTAGAAGATATTCCTCCCCTGGATGTTTTCTACAGCCCAAGGCATAAAGCAGTGGTTAAACGACAAAGGAAAAGAAGAAGGACTGATCAACCTTCCCTTTTCCCAGAGCAAACTGTCACGGGCAATGTAGTTTGGAAGGAGGAATTTGACCCCTCCGATGACCTGACAAAACTGTCACAGTATGCAGGAGCTTATTCGGCAGCGACAATAGACAAGGCATCGGAGGTAAGCCTTTTACTGAAAACAAAGGATCAGGAGATTTTCTCATTATAGGCACAGTTAACTGAAGCAAAGCAGAAAGCGGAGCAGGCAGAGCAGCAATTGTTGACACAGCAGCAAGTGAACAGTAAACTAACACAACAATTGCAGGCAAAAAAACAAAGGATTGACCAAAGCGCAATCCAAAAACATAAAGAATTATCAGAGGCATTGGCACAATTGAAGGCAGCGAACGAGCAAATGATGAAAACAAAAGATGAGCAAATTGCTCAATTATCATCACAGCTCGAGAAAACAAAGGGCGTTCCACAAGTGGCTGAATTTAGAGTAGAAGCATTACAAATAAATACTGCATTAATATCTCAATTTAAGCTTCTGTGTCAACAAATTGCCCAGGCAGAGCCACTATTTGAATTAACGGCATCTACAAGTAAGCAAGTAGACAAGGCCAGAACTGAATTGGTTCAAGCTGAAGAAACGATAGCTGCATTTCTCGACTGGCAAGATTCTGACCAAGGACAAGCGGCCAATTTACCGAGGATCTTAGAATCACACAAATATATACTCTTCACTGAATGGCAATCCCAGTTAATGAAAGCAGAGAGGGCGGTTTCAAGATGTAAATCAACTTCTAGCAATTTAGTTGAATTGGTCAATAACACTCTCTACTTATCAAACATGATTTCCCAATGTACACCAGGAAAGTTGACAACAATGAAAACATTGGAGCTATCATGTTATATCTAGATGAAAAGGGGAGGTTAATCGCTGGGATTAACAGTTTAACTTGGGACACATATTGGTTCTTCCTGGTAAAGCCGCACACACAGAGAGCCGCCCTCAAATGCCTAACGGATGCGATCGAGTATATTATCCCCGATATTCAGGATGCCACCTATTTCGCCCAGCTCAGCTCACGCCTCAACAAACCACCTGAAGTAGAGCCAATGCTTGCGATAAGTCAGCTCAGATTTAAAGGCAAGCAGCCTACTTGATGAATCATGCCGCCGATTGCCAGATCGCTGAGGAAAATAGGATCAAAATTTATTGATACCAATTAAGTAGGATTTATGTTTTATAGATAGGTAGATTAATTAAGTATTTATAGACCCTTTCATTATTTTGGAAAGGGTCGTAAAGTTTTGTACCTGACTTAAAAGCTGAAGTTGCACTATTGTGCTTCAGTCATATTCTTTTATGAAACTGGACCAGTTGTTCTTAATTCGATAAGGAAGATTTTTATGCAATTGTGCACTATTGTCTTTGTATGGAAAATGTTTCTGCATTGAAGGAAGAATTACAAGTAGCGATTGATATTGGGAGTGTCAAAGCAGCTCATATGGTATTTCTATCTATGTCTGAATTCATTCCTTTCATGTGAATTGTTATTTGATTATCCTTGCTATTATTGATTATATGCATGTGCTTTAACAACAGTTCTATATTCCTTCCACTATTGGATGTTTTATGGCATGCTTTTCCTTTAATCATATATGTGTCGATGATATAAATGATGAGTGTAGTAATATCGCTTTAATCGCTTTGCTTAACTATTGAGGCACAGTAATCTTGAATGAAATAATATCCATGTCTGTTAGATGGAGTCATCTATATGCCTGTCTATAGACACAGACCATCAAGTGCTACACTTTAGAGCTCAATAGGTTCCCGGGATAGGTCATAGTTCTTGTATTCTTGTTAATAGATTTAGTTATTCGCCCATCACTAGCTTAGTTAATAAATCATCCATTCATCCCGTTTATCCACTTTTGGGAAACTGGTCGCATTATCCCCAGTCGGAGCCACTATTCCAAACGGAAAAGGAGCTATACTAAGGTCCGGACCGGGTGGTTATCCCCAATGTTGTTGCAGTGATTTTCGGGGCATCAACACACCGCAAGACCTAATAAATACACCTGGTTAAAGTCAAGAGAGGAAACTTTGGATGTTTAAAGTTTATTTTATATTATTTTTTTCAAAAATAAAATGTTGTGGCAAGTCATGGAATTATGAGAAAAGACCCTAAAAAGAAAAGAAAAAAAATTCCAAGTAGTTGAGATAGTTACTTCCTCCTCCCTTAGAGATTAAGACATCTTATTTGGGGTCAAGAAGCCAAGAGAGGCAAAAGAGAGGAGAGGCATGAAGAAGATGAAAGGAGAGAATAAACCTTGAGCAAGATGTTATCAAGGTAAAGCATGTGGACTGTTGAAGGGTATTCTTGAGCTAGACAAGAGCTAGTGGTTTCTTAGTTGGACAAGGGGTCTCAAGGTATAAGAACAAAATAGTGTCTAGGGAGAAAGTTGGATGTAATATCATGTAACATCCAATCTCACTAGCTGGGTGGAGGAGTCTTCTCCCCAGTTTTTGCACATAAGTATATCAATTATAACCTAATAATAGATATTTTTTAAAGAGTGTTTTTTTCTAAGTTTGAATGAAAAATGGAATAACAAAGTTATGGAAACAATGTTTGATAAAATTTGATTTATTTTTAATAAGGAAACATTCAGAAAAAAATAAAATAAAATAAATAAATAACTAATTAAATAAAACATTAAATAAAAATAAAAATAAATAAATAACTTTTCTGAGAGCAATGTCAGATCTGGTGTGTTTGTAAATGTGCATATACCAATAAATCAATTACATGGAAAATAAAAGAATTTCTAAAAAAAATACACAAATAAATAATTATAGTTACATTTCCATGAATTTAATAATCAATAATAGTTTGGTTTTAGTCTATATGTAGGTGGTTAACTTCCGGATGCAAACTGGAATTTCCAAGAAGCAGTCGAAATCCCTATGAATAGAATTCCTTAAGTGCTAAAGGGGTGGCATCGGCGAGCCCAAAAGGAAGTTTAGGTCCACCTTTGCAGCCAACACAGGCCTACATTTATATAAATATATAGGTTGAAAATGAATAAGAAACAGGACTATTGACACTAACTAAAGCTATGAAAATCAATCGCAAAAAACTAAGAAATAGATTCTTGTCAGAGCTAGGGTTTGTAGTATATACAATAATCATTATTTAACCAAGGTGACATAACACAGGGATCCGACTGAAGGTTCAACAACATAAAACCTCTTGGATCTGATACATGACATGATAGATAAACCAGCCATTTATACAGAATGAAATATATGCATATTCAATTTTTTATAAGTACCAGACGACCAGATGATAAACAAAAACATAGGTCCACTTATTTCAAAGTTTCTTTCTTACCTATTGAATAGAGAATAAATAAAAAAAACCCTTACTCAGAATGCATCGAACCCTTGGGATTATAATCTAAAATGAATTCACCAGTATCAGAAAACAATCAGTTCTTGACATGGTTAGAGTCCCAAAAAGGCAAACATCAAATAATACATTTAACCATAGAAATTAATTAAGAGAACTAATATGTTAAACTGATTCCAGGTGAGATGTCGCATTGTAAAAAAAAATATTAATATACTATCAAACACCTTGGAAGAACCACAAGGAAGCTAATGGCATCCTGAAATTTCAAATATTCCTAATGTAGAAACGTCGAATATAGGTTCTGAAACCCTTTTCATGAGAGATAATCCAAAATTAGAGACTGAGAATGGGCACCTACAAGGACCAGCGAAGACAACCATAAGTAACCGAAGACCGTAAACGTAGGAAGGAAAATGAGTGCACTGTTGTAACTATAAATAATTTTCTTGAGAACCCAAAACCGCTTTAGAATATGTCAACCATTAGATCCAATACCCATGCTTCAATTGTGGATCCATAGTCATCTTCCCATAGTCTGATAGAGGCCACCTATCCCTGGAACCCTTAGGAACCATAAAAATTGTGGGGTGTATAATGTTCAAATAATTAACATATTAACATTGCGATGGAATCACATGTTTCATCATCAAAGCGCACCACATGCCCACAAAGCTTGGGTTAATGGAAATTTAATATAATTATTTTTAAAAATTAAATAATACAAAACCCCATTAACCAACCCACTTCTTTAATCTATCAAGAGGTATGGTAAAGATTTGGTAAATATTGTAGTAAAAGTGGAAAAAACTTATAGTAAAAGAAAAAAAATCCCAAAGGTGTATTATTGAGTGTTACAGTTATAACAACTACTATTACCTGGACTATAGAGATTATTAAACAACTACCAAGTGGCGAAGCATAACATCAAGAGTTAGATAAAATAAATAGACCAAGTCCCAAGTGCTTATTCCACCTAGTTCAGGAGGTTTCAATTCACATTGTAGATGAATTTTAAGTTGAGCACCCAAACTAGTAAAACAGTGGCATGGTAACATTACACTTACTTGATTCAATTTAGAGAAGAGATTATATCATTGTGATCTTCATGTGTCTCCATCAGGACCCTGCCCAAGAATGTCTTCATCTAGTAATGAAGGGTTATAGAGTTAAAGTATTGGCCCCGTCTTCCCCTGGTGTGTCCTAGGTCAGGAACCCAATTTGCTACCTCAATTTGAATTTCATAATCATAGCAAGCTTGTCAATCACTAGCGGTCAAGGCTTCAAGCTGGAAGATTTCCTCTTAAATTTAATGGGGAGTGGTAGAGGAGAAAATAGTTGTAGCTCCTTAGGCTTGGGCTTGGGTTTATGGTCAACGTTAAGGACCCATGTCCCAAAACCCTCAATGACATCTCATTCGTTGTCTGGGAAAACTACACTAGATGACAGAGTTCTTGGCCACAACACTTAGAAACCCTATGGATTGGAAGCAAGAAGACCAAGTAAAAGTAAATCCCAAAGAACCCCAAAATGCAAGAGAGGTTAGTGGAAACTTCCAAACGAAAAAGAATAATAAGGGAGGGCATATAATAGACTCCTATTAGGGTCCAATAGCCATTAGGATGCAATGACACTCAATCCATGGTTTCCCCCCATTGAGTTCAAAACCTAGAAAATCAACACACACCGAATAAAATTAGACCTTGCAAATCAACACACACCGCATAAAATTAGACCTTACAAATCAACACACACCAAATAAAATTAGACCTTGCAAATTAACACACACCGAATAAAATTAGACCTTGCAAATGAACACACACCGAATAAAATTAGAACCAAAGAAGAAACTACAAAAACCAAAGGAATTGGATATAAATAATTATCTATTTTTAACCAACCCACCAGACCTAACACTACTTAGTTGTGAGAGTTGGTTGATTTTGTCACATCTTGCTCCTGTAGTAACTATTTTTGTGCTTATTGTTAGCACCCAAAACACTACATCCTCTACATGCCTACGGATCTTCCCTTTTCCATTGTGTAATGACCAATGTATGAGCTAAATAACTTCAATCCTTGTAGTCAAGTCACTTAGAAATCCAGTGCATGTCAATCCATGGCCTTGGAAAAAAAATCATCACCCAAACCAGAGAGGAGTCCGAGAAACCATGGCATAGCCCTGTGTCTTCTCCTTCAAATGGAAGTCCCTCACTATTGGTCTCCTAAAGGAACTCTCACCTATGGTAGAGGTGAAGACCATACATAATAGAAAAGCTAGAGAGAGAGGTGTCTCATTCCAAACTATTCGAGCAAAAAGTTGTTTGTCATAATAATGAAGGATGGTAAATGTTGTTCATGTGTGTATTTCATAGGGTGGCTTGGCCACACTACCCCCTCTTAAATGTCATGGGAGGCAGTGGGATGATATGCTCCCCTCTAGTATCTTTATTTCCAACACCCTAATCATAAAATGAAATAATGTTATAACTTTAGCCTTCTCATCTTTAAGATACCGTACATACCTCAATAGTTCCAAGAACCTAGTCATGTATTCTCCTTCAGTTATTGATCCCATCTTTAACTCATAGAATTATTTGGCCTTACTATTGTCCTAGCTCTCTCACAAGTACTTCTTCCGAAAAATCCTCTTGAATTCATGATAACTCAAGTCCTCCATCCTGATATCTTTGACCTACTTCATATCTTCCCTCTAGATATCGGTTTTACCTTTCATGATAAAGAGAGAAATTCTGGCCTTCATGTTTTATGTGTACTCATGCACCTCAAAGAACTTGTTCATTCCAAGTATCCAAGCCTCTGCATCTTCTAGTTTCTTGAAGTTTCCATCAAAATTAGCTAGCTTTTATTTCTTGAACTCATCTGGAAAGTATCCTCTATCACTCCTATAAGGATGATAATGATGACAATCATGATGCCTATCAGAACCAAAACTAGAATAATACATGTATCCATCACTTATCGTATCTAGAGTATTCAACAATCTTCCATCTCTAACCATTTCATCTCTATATGACCTGTGACCACCCTAAGACCTACTACCATATGCCCCATTAGTTTTCCTCCTCTCCATGGTTGATCCAAAGTGGCTCTTGTCTCTGCAATTATGACAAACTCTAAAGAAGTATTGTATTCACCTCTGCTTGTTTCTCTTGTGCCGCATTATTTTTCCATTGTCTACCTTACAACTACTTATTTCTTCCTTCAAGCTTCTCAATGTTTTTTCTAAATCAAAAGAGTTCCCAACACCATGTTTCTAATGTAATTCATAGGGAGAATCCTTATAGTCTACCATCTTGCTAGTCATTTCTGATCTCTTTCTTGTAAAGAATACTATGTCAGCTAAGCCAAATCACAATAAACCAACATACCTTAGCGAAATTTTGGGAGGATATCTCATCTGCAAGATAAACCAATCAACATAGTACATTTATAACATAATCATGATAGCATATATACATATAATACATAAGCAAATAACCATATAACCATCATTCTAGTTAGAGTCCAGTCATCTATGCATGACCATATCAACCACACATATCATGACTTCATGCATTACAACAACAACCACACCAATGTAAACTAAAAATAAAAAAAACATAAACAACATTTAACCAATCATAAATTCATGCTGACACAATTCATAACAACCACATTTTCATTCACATGGTGACATCACTAAAACCATGATCGAAACCATGCATATGTAACAAGCATATAGACCAACACACAACCCTCCATGAATTTGTGACCAACACACACTGCCCATCCAGTCTGAGGGGTGAACCATGCTCTAATACCACTCTATAACACCCTCCTCCCACATATACACAAGTAACCTGCCAACCAAGGTAAACATGTGACGAGAAGTTACTATGATATGATTCGGCCTCCCAAGTCACCTTAAGGAAGTGGAACTGACACAAACACACCATACCGACCTTCAACATTAGCAACAAGACTCTCAAGAACCATCCCAACCTCTCAGGTAACCAGCCCTCGAGTCCCAATGAGTTTTTAGACCATTATACTCCTAGACACTCCCTTGATATGGGCATACATGCATCCTCAGGGCTCTAGATGCTCCCACAACATGGTATGCCAACGTCCAAGGAATTTTCTACCCAATGTTGTGCCTGTGTCCCTGGGATTTGAGCCACCTTTTCAGGCCCAAATCCCAGGTCACTTCCCAAAACTAAATGACACCTTCAAAACAAAAATATAACAATGGAATGATTATCCAAATGTAATTACTCGAACAAGGGCTTGACTAGACCCATACTAGACATGACAAGAATTTTGTCGAACATATCACAAATATGTAATCTATATGTGTAAACAACAAGTGCAAACAACACATGAGTCTCATACTTATCTGAGAATCACTAAGAATCATTGTTCCCTTATATCACTAGCTGCATTATCATCTATTAGGTTGTTAGCACCCTATAATTGAACCTCTAGGCTGAGAAAAGGTTTACAAGGGTAACCACAAACCTCATTTGGCTAGGAAACTAGCCTTTTCCAACAGGAGGGGGATCCCTCACTTGAAATAAGGTCAATTGTGTAAACAATAATGCTTAAGTACATCCGACAAAGCTCGACTATGTAAAGGTCAAATAGGTTTTAATGATGATGGTGGATAGACTTGAGAGGGAGGGCTACTAGGAATGGGAGCATGATTCATATTTTTACACAAAATTATCAGAGCTTACATGAAACACTTATGAAAAAAGATGTACGGAAGGTATTATTTCAATACATAACATTTATTATAACATAGTGGGTGAATTTCGAAAGAAACTTGAAAATACACAAAGATATCCAATCACATGTAACAAAACTTGAAATGAATTCTGAAAAATAGATTTTATTATCAAATATCTAGAATAATACCATAAAGGAGCACGTAACTAAAGGTCAATTCCATCATATTTTAGAAAGGAGAACAATCATTCAGAGCATCAAAATAGATGAATTATGAAAATAATTTAGAGCCAATTTAAAAGTGAAAATTTAACAAAGAGATAGAGACTAGCATACACATAAGAAGAGTCACAAAAACTTGAAATCCATACCACAAGAATCTCTGGTCAAGTGGAAAATTCTCTTCACTAACATTTTTATTTCAGCAAAACAAAACACATACACAAGCCTTCTCCCCAAATATGAACCCTCTTTTCATGTCTTGTTCAGTTAAATACATTTAGGCAGAATGAAAAATCATAAACTAGATACAATGTATCTTTCATCCACTAAGAGGATGGAAACAACTAAACTTAGAAACATCAAATCTTAAAGCTAAAAATAGGATAAGGCTAAGTTAAAAAATGCAACATTATTTTTAAGAAAAACAACCTTACCTTATCCACCTATTTCATCTACATCCATTCATCCCTATCCTCATCAGTAGTATAATAATATAAAGGTCCAAAAGTAAGGTACAAAAATAAGTTAAAACTAAAACAACTTAGTGATGCAGTAGTTGTGCAACAATGTGTAGTATACTTCCAGCTCAGCATGGTTATGGGTTTTACTGGATGAAACCAAGCTAATGGGTATGTTGGAGATGATGACATGCTAGTGTGGGACCCACTGGATGCTCATTTCCACACATGTAGACCCCGAAAAAGACTAGTCACCACTTACGCAACAGTTGCACAACAAAATTTATAATTCCTAGGTTTGACTATCATTTCCTGCTCTGAAACAATGTAATGTCCAACAAGTCATCTCATATAACTTAGGACTCCCAAGAAGGACCAAAAATCCAAAAATATTCACATTTTTCCTCAAAAACAAGTAACCCTTGGTAACTGCAAAATGAGTCATTAAATACACAGATGTTCACCTTCAGCAAAATGTAATAGAGTATATGAACAAAAAAGAGAAATTTTAGTCGAGGAACCTAGTCACCTCCTCCTTTTCCTATTGTATGATGGTTTGGCATTATTGGATGATGGTTTGGTCTCTTTACTAGAGGTTGTTTTGACTTCCTTAACTAGTTGTACTACTGTAGGCATTTCACTAGGTGGTTGTTTTGATTTTTTGACCTTCTTTAGTTTTCTCCTGGCCTTTTCCAATTTCTTCTTCATCACCCTCAATATTTTCCTCAAAATCAGATTTCTCATGTAATAATTCTTTAGTTTGCTACGCATGCAAAGAGTCCATTTCATGAATAGTTTGGCTCCATCAACTGCATCTAAATCTTTTGCAACCCTAACATCAACTTCCAAGATGGTATTATTGATGGACCTCTTATAGATTTCAATATTCTCTGCTATCTTATCAACTTTCCTTTGGCAGACCTCAATCTTCTCAAACATCCTCTAATACTCCTTCCATTCATCAAACAATAGGTTCTCTTTTGTTTGTAAATTTTCTTTCATCTTCTATTTTCATTTAGCTTCTGACCTTGTCATAGGCTTCCTTAGTTGCATACTGGGTTCTCTTGCCTCCTCCACATCAATTACTCGTTTTCCTTTTCCCTTAGTTGTAGGTATAGGAGGCCTCTTGGACATGTCACTTTATTTTTGCTAGGTTGCGTATTTTGTTGTGTGCTTGAGCTCTCAGTTTTCCTTTTGCAAATAAGCAATCTGAAGGTGGGCTTTGGTGAGGGTGTCTTGCAATTTTTTGAGTTCAAGATCTTTCTCCTCCATATAAACATCTTTTTCCTCCCCTATTCCTTGTTCTAGCATATCCTCTGAGATATCAACTTGAGGAGTTAGCTCCTCAATCAACTGTTTTCTAGAAAATTTAGTCCTTGGCCTATGTATAAATTGTGATTCTTCCACTAGTATATTTCTTTTCCCTTTGCTAGTTTCTCCCTTATCCCTCCTTGTTTCCTTTATTGTATCTTCATGTGCCAATAGACCTACAGCTAATAAGAAAATATCCCAAGACATCTTTCTTTTATTTAACTCATGTAAAACCAATAGTTTGATCAGTGAAAATTGAAATAGACTAGGAAAGTGTTTGTCTCCTTTTGAATGAACCCTTTCTTCCATATTTCTTAGGCTTTTAAATAGATAATATAGTAAACTCAAGCTCCTTTTACTAGTGAAATGCATAAGAAATATAACGTTGAATTCATACACCTTGCTAAAGCGGCCTTCACATGTGAAATAAATCTATATAGCCTTCAACAATTAACTGTAGTGGTCCAAAAAATAAGTCCTTGAAAATGTGGTATCATATTTGTTTTTGAACTGAGGCTTTACAAAATCTTTAAAGTGTCACGCATCTAATTCCCTCCCTTTGAACCAAATCTCACCCTATAAAGAAATTGTTTTAGCTTGAGAAATGGTTTCCTCAGACACTTTAAACTCCAGGTTACCAATTTTGACCTGGTCACATTTGAAGTTCATGTCAAACATGCTTGCAAGTTGAAAATGATGGGCATGTGTCTGGACTTTCTCACAAATGGATAAGCACCATGTTCTTTCGAATGCTACTCTAATTGCAAGGTTAGAGTTCACCATGTCTAGACTCCTAGGTTCAGTATGAACCACTTCTCCTCGTTTGGTTTTTCCTCTGCTTCTTGTGCTTTCCATATAGATTATTGAAACCTACAATGCATAGTTCAACTATGTTTTCTGGCATACCAACTATGTGGATAAAAGTTCAACTAATAACACACTGGACAAAATGATAGATCAATGCAAAAGAGGTGATTGTTAGGTTTTTTCACAAGAGTTAAATGGATTTTCTATTGGTGACCTGATAACCCTTTTCACCATGTAGTGTATATGATGTGTATGGAAGAAATTCATAAAATTCAATTGCGAGGCTTATGGATAAACACACCTTGACTCATATAGATGACACACAACCCTAAGCATTTAAAATTGTCCCAAACTCAGACCAAACTATAGGCTTGGTTTCTGCATCGATTGTGTAGCAACACATACAAATCTTATCAATTGATGTCTAACTATTTTTTAAAGGAAAAATGTGGTTGGAAAGGGATATCTCCTACCTCTAATAGTAAGAGAACTAGACTTGAGGAAGTGGGAGACCTCTGTAAGGAGATTAAAATGGTCGTGTGGTAGTTGCGCAACGATTCTATAGTTGTATGATTTGTGTAACTATTGCACAAAAACCTTCAACAATTGAATGAAATTACCTTCGAACCATTGTCAGACTTCTCTCGGCCTTGTGTTGTATAACTATCAAACTTTCCTATGAGTGTAAACCTTCTCTCAGTGTGAACTAGGATTTGGATAGAGAATGAGGCCAACCATGAAAATAAATTTGAAATGTGCACTTTCATATATTTTTCTTTGGTCATTGGGTACAAACTTTGCGTAAAGTGTGAAACAATTATGAATTAGGAATGATAATAATGAGTTTTGGAGGTAGGGGGATCGTAATGGTAAAGATGATGAGAATTGCGTTGAGGGGAAGGGGTGTGCATATGATGATAAGTGATGAATGAAGGATAGTACATGGAAAGGAGTATATGAAATGGGGTATATGAAAGGATTATAGAAATGGAAAAAGTATATGGGGGGGTAAATAAAAGGGATCATGAGTTGTGAATAGTGGAATAGGGCATGATGAAAAATAATAACAACATACTCACCAGAACCTTAATAAATGAACCAAATTTTCTTTATTCATTGTTCTGAAGAATGATACACAACCCTTGAACCCTTAATGACTTTATATGAGAAAATGACCTAATGACCTTCTCATAGACTCAAAATCTCTCAAATTTTATAATGTGTTTAAGGACCCTCTATAACATGGAATTATAACCATGACCTTAGATAATGAGTGATCTTATGTAATGATGTTTTAGACTACGAAAACATGGTTCATAGGCTAAATTGCTACACAAAATCTCAAAATGAATGAAAGAGACAAAGACATTTTATCCCTAAACCCTAGGACCCCATCTTAAGTCATAGATACATTGTTCATTAATTTAAAAATCAAAACATGGGGAAGGAAATGCATCATCACTGTCATAATACATTCTTATAACCAACATAAGAACAACGAAAATATGAAGGATACACCAACCATAGAATCCACATATAAACAGTACATTTATACATAATATAGCAAAGGAAATAACCTCTTATTAATGAATGCAAAATCCAACATAGGATGGGACTACCATGTTCCACCTGACCATAGAATGGCTGAGCCAATTCTCTATTCATCCATTCACCCTCGTGTCATATTCCAAGCATGAATGTGGGACTTAAACCAAAAGAACAAAGCAAGGCATCCTGAGGCTAAACCACCTCACCCTCATCAATAGAAACCATTATTTACCATAAAACATCTTGGATCAGTAGGAGAACACACTAAACATATAATAATAGGCTTTACCATGATCTCCACCAGATCACTAGACCAAAACAAGCATGGATTCCACCGAATTTCTCCACCTACACTATGAGGAATTTTCCTCTTTACTAGTCTCTCAGGAATTACTGGAATCCATAGTCTGATCCAGGAATCACTAGGCCCTAAATCGAGACACCACCCTCTAGGGTTTAACTTATATCCCACCATTCACTGGCAAAGATTCCTAGGCCTAATATAGGTCAACCACCTATAGGCTTTAATGTATATCCCTCCATTCACCAGTCAAGGATTCCTAGTCCTGCCGAGGCAACAGAAAATCCAACTTTACCACAACCCATAATACAGTTTAGGGGTTACTAGGCCATGTATTCTATTATTCGAAGATCCACCTCACTTAACTTCGAATCCATCCAGAAATCCAACTCAACTAAAGCATGACAACCCCATCACACGATGGCTATTCGGAAATGGCAAGACTAGGCTAAAAACACTATCACACCTAGAAAAACCCATTCCATAACAACAAATAACCACATGCAATACCATGCATGCCAAATATAGCAAGGAAAACACACATGCCAACAAATACCTGCAAAGAATCATGTTGTAGCTACTTGATCCTGCTCTTCCTCGCTTTCTCCTTCCTTCCTCTTGCCTTCTTCTCCTTTCTTGATCCAATGCCAAAGTGCTCCAAGAAAAATCTAAGTGTCCAAGAGTGAGAGAGAGATATAGAATAATGAGAGAGCTCCAAAACTGAACTGACAAAAGGCTACAAATTGATCCTCAGAAGCCTTTTTATCAATTAAGCCTCTATTTTCTTCATTTCCATTATTTTCCTTCGTTTTCCTCCTCACATGAAACCTGTGACCTTTCACATTATCTTTCTCCTAATTTCCATTATTTTCATAAATAAGTGCCAAAAATGCCATTTTACCTTTGCAAAGCCTTACCCATTTCCTTTTCTAATTTCCTTAGCCATAATAAACCAAATGAACACCCATTAGGATGTTTTCCCAGCGTTTAGTTTGGAATAAGTGTCCCATCAATTGTGGTTATTATTTTACCTTTATTAACTTTTATTACATGGAATTTTCACCAAGGATGTTACATAAACTAAGGAAGGTAGCCCATTTCATCCCTATTCAATCTACACATAAAACCATGCAAATTATGGATATATTTATGAAAGAATTTTTTAGGTTACATGGTATGTGAAAGGTGATGATTTCCAATAGAGATATGAAGTTCACATCAACATTCTGAAAAACACTTTTTACTGAATAGGGTACCCAGGCTCAATTTTGTACCACATATTACCCACAGAAGGATGAGAAGACTAAGTGGGACAACCAGGTATTGGAGAATATGTTAGGAATGTATGCAATGCAACAACTGACTAAATGGGAACAATACATTTACTTAGTTGAATTCGCGTATAACAATAGTTATCACAAATCATTAAATATGAGTCATTTTGAAGTTTTATATGAAAGGAAGTGCAAAACATTGATTAATTGCAACAACCCTAGAGATAAGTTGCTAATGGGACTTGACATGCTAGCAAAAATGGAACAGACTGTAAGAAAAGTTCGACAGAACTTAAAAGCTGCCCAAGATAGAAATAAATTTTATGTGGATAAGAGAAGGAATTTTAGAGAATTTCAAATAGGAGACCATGTATATGTGCGAATTAAACCTAAGAAAATATCTTTGAGATGGGAAGATTGTGCAAGACTACCTCCCTGATATTGTGGTCCCTTCCAAATTTTGGTAAAAATTGGACCTATAGCAAGCTTTCACTATGTGCAGGTAAAAATCTAACATTTTTTTTAACATTTTTTTTAATTAATACTTTGTTTGAGGTTATTTTAAAATAATAAAAAATTTATGGCATGGAACAAGTTGAACCGAATGGAGAGTTCCTAGTAGATCCTCTATATATTCTTGATTGGAGAGAAACAATGTCATTCAGGTGATTTATCACCCAGGTCAAAGTACAATGGAGCCACTTTAGCCTAGAAGAGGCCACCTAGGAGGATGAAATCCTAATGAGAGGATGGAGCCACTTTAACCTAAAAGAGGCCACCTAGGACGATGAAATCCTGATGAGAGAATCATACCCTCATATGTTTCTGAGGAAAGAATAAACATCAAGGATGGTGTTTCACATAGGGGTAGGAGATGTTACACCCCATGATCATGTAAATATTTGCTATTTATTTTTACAGCGCAAGACCTAGTAAATTCTAGACATGGTGAAAGTGAAGAGAGGAAAATTTTGATGTCTAAAGTTTATTTTATATTATCTTTTTCCAAAATAAAATGTTGTAGCAAGTCATGGAATTATGGGAAACGTCCTTAAAAATAAAATCTTTGATTTCCAAGTAGTTGAGACAGTTACCTCCTCCTCCCTTAGAGATTAAAACATCTTATTTGGGGTCAAGAAGCCAAGAGAGGCAAGAGAGAGAAGAAAGGCATGAAGAAACTGAAAGGAGAGAAGAAACCTTGAGCAAAATGCTACCAAGGTAAAGCATGTGGACTGTTGAAGGGTATTCTTGAGCTAGACAAGAGCCAGTGGCGGCCCTGAAGTATAAATTTCTTAGTTGGACAAGGAGTCTCAAGATATAAGAACAAAATATTGTCTTGTGACTACTCTGGAAATCAAAGAGGCTTGGGAAGAGAGTTGGATGTAATATCCAATCTCACTAGTTGGGTGAAGGAGTCTTCTTCCTAGTTTCCCTCACTGGCTGGATTTATCGATTTTTGCAGATAAGTATATATCAATCATAACATAACAATAGATATTTCCTAAAGAGTGTTTCCTTCTAAGTTTGAATGAAGAATGGAATAACAAAGTTATGGAAACAATATTTCATAAACTTTGATTCCTTTTTAATAAGGAATTTTTGAGAAATAAAATAAAATAAATAAATAAAAAATAAAATAAAATAAATAAATAAAAATAAAAATAAATAAATAAAATAAAACAAAACAAAACAAATAAATAAATAACTATCATTGCAAGATTTGGTGTGTTTGTAAATGTGCATATACGAGATAAATCAATTACATGGAAAATAAAAGAACTTCTTAAAAAAAAATACACAAATAAATAATTACAGTTACATTTCCATGACCTTAATAATCAATAATAATTTGGTTTTAGTCTATATGGAGGTGGTTAACTTCTTGTTGCAAACTGGAATTTCCAAGAACCAGTCGAAATCCCTATGAACAGAATTCCTTTAAGTGCTAAAGGGGTGGCATCGGTGAGCCCCAAAAGGAAGTTTAGGGCCACCTTTGCACCCAACACAGGCCTACATTTACCTAAATATATAGGTTGAAAATGAATAAGAAACAAGAAGGCTATGAAAATCAATCGCAAAAAACTAAGAAATAGATTCTTGTCAGAGCTAGGGTTTGTAATATATACAATAATCTTTATTTAACCAAGGTGACATAAAGCAGGAATCCAACTGAAGGTTCAGAAACATAAAATATAATACAGAATGATACATGACTTGATAGATAAGCAAGTCATTTATACAGAATGAAATATATACATATTGAATTTTTTATAAGTACCGAACGACCAGATGATAAATGTAAACATAGGTCTAATTATTTCAAAGTTTCTTTCTTAAATATCGAATAGAGAATAAAAAAAAACCTTACTCAAAAAGCATCGATCCCTTGGGAGTATAATCTAAAATGAATTCACCAGTACCAGAAAACAATTAGTTCTTGACATGGTTACGGTCCCAAAAAGCCAAACATCGAATACTACATTTAACCATAGAAATTCATTAAGAGAACTAATATATTAAACTAATTCCAAGTGCGATGTCACATACTTAACAAAGATAGTAATATACTATCAAACACCTCGTGAGAACCACAAGGAAGCTAATGGCATCCTAAGATTTCTGAGATTTCAAATAGCACACACTCAAAAATATTCTATTATCTTGCATTAAGGAAATTACACACATATTTATACAGGCAAAAGTCTCAAGATAGGAATTCTATCTTAGAAGTACAGTAGTGTGGTTGAGAGATTCTCTCAACCACACACTAAACTAGGAGAAACTATATTCTAGCTAATTCCTATTATGTAGAAACAAAATCCTCAAATAGAGAATTACAACCATAGACAAGTAGGAATTAATTATTTCTAACTCCCCCCCTTAATGACTACTTGTCATGCTAGTGATTCACAAAGTCTGGTTGTGGTCAAACATAACAAAAAAATATGTCGACGTCCATATAAAAGAGCAACCATCCACCAGAATGTATGGGTACCAACCGCTGCAACCGCTAGTCCTTTTGCATACATGATTCTGTCGACCATTATCACTGCATATATGTACCTACAAATCCACCACCATCAGGCGAATTGCATGTGCAGAACTTCCAAAAACAAAGAGAGATCAGTGCCTTTCTAAGCCAAATATTCATGTCCAAATAACAATCGCAAACAGTTGCGCTGATTGCGCCTTTCGACGCAACTGTCAGATAGAAAAGTGCACCAACCCTCTTATGCTCAAACACACCAATATCTGAGACCGTGAGCCAGGTGTTACTGCAGTCCACCTGCTCCTACGAGCACAAAGCTCATGTATACACGTTAGCCACTCAGGTAATATGCCACCACCGAGCAAGTCCGATCTGCCACCACCGGGCAAATCCTGTAGCCACTAAGGCTCTGCCACCACTGGGCAAGTCCGATCTACGACCACTGGGAAAATCTGGAACTTAAATGTGCCACCTCCGGGCAAATTCTGTAGCCACTAAGGCTCTATGGATGGTTTTTGGCTCACCACCAACCAGCCACAAAGGAAATCCATTACAAAGTGGTTTTGAGATCACCATGAACTTTCAAATACCTTTAAAAGGCTTACATTTCATTCAACATTTTGGAGTTTCTGGGTACATACAATTACCATTACAACAACTGGACTTGTTTATAACATGCTAGGGAGTCTATTCCACAAACCACACTAACTCAAACAAACATCTATTTTGCTGTCCACCATAAACGTTGTTGTTGCTCCTTTATCCCATCATTTCATAGTTGAAATCTTGGGCATCTTTGTCAAATAAATTCTTGGAACTCCATGACCCTGTCATTTGTTAGAATAGCCAATTCTAACAAAATAACTTCATATTGAGGTGGCTAATCTCAATATGTATATCAATTTAAATTCCAATAAAAAAATAATTCTCCAAAAAAATGTTTACCCAAGTATGCACAAAAAACCATGTTTCATGCCTTGCCTATACTGCCCCCTGTAGCGGCTTCCTTTTGCCCAGGTTTCGACTCCATAACCATCATACTTCCCATCGACCCAATCTCCCTCATAAACATCCCCGTTTTTGTAGACCTGGACTCCTTCGGTCGACACCTTGCTGAGGCTCCTCTCCACCTTAGGCTTTGACCCTATCGTCCATGTAACCGTGGGCCTGGAAAAAGCCCTAGAAAAAGATTTATTTCTCCTCTTTTCCTTATCATCTAATAGGAGCGTCGTGAGGGGTTTCGACCATGCGACAACAAAGGAACGAACCCCAACTCTGCCGCAAGGACCACGGTAGTGCTAGCGCGAGGCACGGGAAGGCGATCTTGAGCGATATGACCACAGGTGTAACAAACACTAGCGCTGCGAAGAAATCGAACCAGACGCCCATTACCACGATCGTGTCGCTATCGAACTGTGAATCCATGAGTCGCTTCTTCGCCCGCAGCACCTTCAGGTACCACCAGAAACAGGGCACCGACACGACCACAAATACCAAGAAGCCCATCAGCCCATTCGTTAGAGAAGAGGCCATCAGGATCGAGCCTCTTTTTCACCACCAAAAACTGTTGCTAATTCACAGTCTTCTCCGCCAACAATTGGCTCTGCTGAACACAACAACTCTCAGCAGCTTCAACTTGGCGCACCTCCAAAGGAACGTGATGCAGGAAGAACCCTTCCATCAGATCATGCAGACTCATAGATCTGCCACCCACTGCTCTCATGGCCCCGACTTCTCTCACCAGTGGTCGCCCTGATCTGACGCTCGAACGTGCCAATGCTAAGTCTGCCATCTTCATTTCTTGGGACCAATTCAACGACATCTATGGTGATCTGGTTCTGCAGGGAATTTGGCAACGGCTTGGCCTGCGCACCATCCATCAGAATTTTGTAAAGGCAATATATGGATTGAACTATGGAAGAGTCGACGGTGAGTCCGCCCTCTGCTTTGACAATGGGATCTTCAAGAAGACCGTCCATGTGCTCCTAGGGCTTCTCGCTTTCCAGAGACCCAATCCATACGACAATTTTGTAAACCGGGTTTCCTCCAGTTCAATGAATCCAAGTAGCCCCAAGCTCAACTTAGTCTCCCTCGAAATCTGAAGTACAACGACCAAATTGAAGCACTCATTCGAAGCCGCCTGCACCACGCACTTTACTCTTTGGCTCCATCAACACACAGTGCATTCATCAACACGATACCAGTTGGCAGGCTCAATCCATAATTCTCCCAATGAACCAGATCTCAGGGGTGAATTTCCACAACCACTGCTGCACTGGCCAAGGACGGTGATGGACAAACAAATGTTCACAAAAATTTTATTCTACTTATTTTCCTCAGCCCAGGAGCGACCAAGCCCACAAGGGGCCAGGCCCTCGGGCTCTGATACCAAGATAAAATAGCACACACTCAAAAATATTCTATTATCTTACATCAAGGAAATTACACACATATTTATACAAGCAAAAGTCTCAAGATAGGAATTATATCTTAGACATACAGTAGTGTGGCTGAGAGATTCTCTCAACCACACACTAAACTAGGAGAAACTATATTCTAGCTAATTCCTATTATGTAGAAACAAACTCCTCAAATAGAGAATTACAACCATAGACAAGTAGGAATTAATTATTTCTTACTTTAGAAACGTCGAATATAGGTTCTGAAACCCTTTTCATGAGAGATAATCCAAAATTAGAGATTGAGAATGGGCAACTACAAGGACCAGCGAAGACAACCATAAGTAACCGAAGACCGTAGACATAGGAAGGAAAGTGAGTGCACTGTTGTAACTGTAAAAATAATTTTCTTGAGAACCCAAAACCGCTTTAGAAGATGTCAACCATTAGATCTAATACCCATGCTTCGATTTTGCATCCATATTCATCTTCCCATAGTCTGATATAGGCCACCTATCCATGGAACCCTTCGGAACCATAAAAATTGTGGGGTGTATAATGTTCAAATAGTTAACTTATTAACATTTCCATGGAATCACATGTTTCATCGTCAGAGTGCACCACATACCCATGAAGCTTGGGTTAGTGGGAAGTTAATATAATTATTTTTAAAAATTAAATAATATCAAACCCCATTAACCAACCCCCTTCTCTAATCTATCAAAAGGTATGGTAAATATTGTAGTAAAAGTAGAAAAAACTTATAGTAAAAAAAAAAATTCCATAGGTGTATTAATGAGTGCTACAGTTATAACAACTACTATTACCTGGATTATAGATATTCTTAAACAATTACCAAGTGGTGAAGCATAACATCAAGAGTTAGATAAAGTAACTAGACCAAACCCTGAGCGCTTATTCCAGCTCATTTAAGAGGTTTCAATTCACATTGTAGATGAATTTTAAGTTGAGCACCCAAACTAGTAAAACAGTGGCATAGTAACATTACACTTACTTAATTCAATTTAGAGAAGATATTATATCATTGTGATCCTCATGTGTCTCCTTCAGGACCCTGCCCAAGAATGTCTTCATCTAGTAATGAAGGGTTATAGAGTTAAAGTACTGGCCCCGTCTTCCCCTTGTGTGTCCTATGTCAAGAACCCAATTGGCTACCTCAATTTGAATTTCATAATCATAGTAAGCTTGTTAATCACCAATGGTCAAGGCTTCAAGCTGGCATATTTCCTCTTAAAGTTAAGGGGGAGTGGTAGAGGAGAAAATAGTTGTAGCTCCTTAGGATTTGGCTTGGGCTTATGGTCAACATTGAGGACCCATGTCCCAAAACCCTCAATGACATCTCATTCACTATTTGGGAATACTACACTAGATGACAGAGTTCTCGGCCACAACACTTAGAAACCCTATGGATTGGAAACGAGAAGACCAAGTAAAAGTAAATCCCAAAGAACCCCAAAATGCAAGACAGGTTAGTGGAAACTTCCAAAAGGAAAATACTAACAAGGGAGGGCATATAATAGACTCCCAGTAGGGTCCAATAGCCATTAGGATGCAACAACACTCAATCCATAGTCTTCCCCCATTGAGTTCAAAACCTTGCAAGTCAACACACACTAAATAAAAGTAGAACCAAAGAAGAAACTACAAAAAGCAAAGAAATTGGATAACCAACCCACCAAACCTAAAACTACATAGTTGTGAGAGTTGGTTGATTTTGTCGCATCCTGCTCATGTAGTAACTATTTTTGTGCTTGCTGTTAGCACCCAAAACACTACGTCCTCTACATGCCTATGGATCTTCCCCTTTCCATTGTGTAATGACCAATGTATGAGCTAAATAACTTCAATCCTTGTAGTCAAGTCACCTAGAAATCCAGTGCATGTAAATCCACGACCTTGGAAAAAAATCATCACCCAAACCAAAGAGGAATCCGAGAAACTATTCCATAGCCCTGTGTCTTCTCCTTCAAATGGAAGTCCCTCACTATTGGTCACCTAAAGGAACTCTCACCTACGGTAGAGGTGAAGACCAGACATAATAGAAAAGCTAGAGAGAGAGATGTCTCATTCTAGAACGTTTGAGCAAAAAGTTGTTTGTCATAATAATGATGGATGGTAAATGTTGTTCACATGTGTATTTCATAGGGTGGCTTGGCCACACTATCCCCTCTTAAATGTGATGGGAGATAATGGGATGATATGCTACCCTCTAGTATCTCGATTTCCAACACCCTAATAAAAAATAAGATAATGTTATAACTAAATTACACTTAGATATGAAATTTAAAAATATAATACTTATTGTCAAAATTATAACCAATGAAAATATTGTTAATAGATATGGTTGAACTAACTCCAACTTACTTTAAAATAAAATTACTTATAAAAATGATAATATATAGAAATTTGGAAAAAAAAATCCATTTCACTTAAACTTAATCTATTTTTGATAATATAATATATAACTTATTATTTGGAATATTTTTACTTTGGAATATTTTGGCATTTTCATTTTAAGAATAAACAAAAGGTCTTAATAAATATTAAAAAATTTAGATCGTGAAACATTAACATATTTTTGAATCTTGGAGTTTTACTTCCTAATCAAAACTTTGGTTCATATTATGACATCAAATGAAAAAAACAAAAATTCACCAGCGATAAATTATTTGGAGATCAAACTTACAATGTTTTTTATAATGTGGCTTTTATGCTATGTTTTATTTTTTATTAAAAGAGATGGAAAAAAAAGAGAAGAAATTTTTAAATGAGTAACCCTCTGAAAGGACCAATTTAAATATAATCATTCTCGAAAATGAAACTTACAATTTTTGTAAAGCGCTTTTTTATATTGAGTTTTGATGCTTATTAAAAAAACTGTAAAAAAAAAAAAAAATATTAGATCTTTTGAAGCAGTAAACCTTTATGATATAATCATTATATAAAATGCACCTAAATAGTAGAAATCTAACAAAAATTAAGAACTTAGAAATCTAACAAAAATTAAGAACTTAAAACTCTCATGTCAACTAGACTCCTTATTTTCTTTAAACTTTTCCCTGCCCTCATGTCAACTAGACTCATTGTGTTCTTTAAACTTTTTCCTCACTAGTAGTTCTTGAAACCTCTTTTTGATATTTTTACTCATGTGAATTCTAATGATGAAAATCTAGTAATAGTTTAAGGTTTGATTTGATTTATTATTTTTTTATAAATTTCATATTTCCATTCATATATATAATTTAAAATAATTTAATTATTTTTATTTGTTTAATCATTAAGTATATTAATAAATATATTAATTTAATATATTTAAAGAAGATAATAATTTATTTCAAAAGTTTAATTTTAGAATTTTAAAATTAAATAAATAAATACATTTATCTAATTATTGAATCACTTATTTTTTAAGAAGGTGTTTAGGAGTGGGCATTCTCAAGCCTTGACATGATGCCAGCTCACATTATATTTGGTGCATTGCATGAGTTACTATTAAATATTGCAGGCTTCATAGGGAAGCACAAGAGGACTCAATACTAGAATTGTATCATATTGCAAAGGTGGAGTTAAAAATTGACGGTATAGATGGCAAGCTAACCAGTCTAAGTAGGATATTAGCCAACATCTCCTTCTCCGATGAGGTTAGTGACCAACTAGGGCGGGTGGTGGAGATACACAATAATTATTATGGCTCATATCTTTCAACACTAGTAACCATATGACACAACCAACCTTTTTTATAAGTTTCTATAAAATTTCCCTTAACACATACCATAAAGTTATACGTTTATAAAATGCTCTAATTAACTGAAATTTGAAAATCTCAAGACTCTAAACTTAAAATGTTATATGTTTATAAAATGCTCTAATTAACTGAAATTTTAAAAACTCAAACCCCTAAACTTATATGGCAGTAATAAAAAAAAAAAAAAATCTACCTAATTATCATTTAAAATAATACAAAATATCTACTTCAAATAATAATAGTTCACTTATAACTCTATTACTCTTAAAAAAAAAAAAAAACATCATAACATTAAATTAGCAAACCTTCTTATTTTTAAATCTTTTTCACCCCATCACAACACAGTAACCTTGATTTCAACCTATTAATATTAAATTAACAATGATTTTTACTTCTAAATTTTTTCCACCACAGCATTTTAACATTCAATTAACGAGGCTTCTTACTTTGAAATATTTTCCACCACAAACTATATCTGTTATATTTTCTTGAATTGATCAATGCTTAAGCAAGCTGCTAATGCCTTCTTTTGGGACAGCTGCCGGATGCCAAAGTCAGAGATCTATGCCAATAATGAGATAAAATCTCAAACTATCTCATGTTATCAAAAGGGAAGAAAATTTCAAAGGCAACTGAAGCATTCGTTAGACGTTCCAACTTATGGTCATAGGGAGGTTTCATTTCGGCGCAACTCGATGTTGAAATGCGTTGCCATTATGGGTCAATGTCAAAATATTACTACTGCGATGTAATGTTTGTGAGCAAATTGCTTTGCTCCGACATTGATGCGCCGGTTGAAAGTCAATATATTTGAAGGTACTGTCGTTGTGTTTGAATGTCAAGTCTATTGTAGGTCCCTATCGTTGTGTTTGAGAGTCACGTTTATTCATGGCAGGTTCGGGTCATTGCAGGATGAGCATCGAGGTTAATCAGTCAATTGTTGACACTGCTGCTACTCTCTCCAATGACCCGAACCTACTCTGTCACACTTGAACGATTCAAAGCACCAAACTCAACTGCTAAAACTGCTGCTGGTCTCTGCACCGAAATTACAACCGAGTTAATGATGATCCACTCAACCACACTTGAACGGTCGGATTAACGATTTAGAGCACTCCATGTTCTTTGCATGTGGTATCCCAAAGTTGACAACCCATAAAAATTTGATGAATGGTAAATATTGTCAACCTTCACAGTCCTCCTCAAGCTCAAACAATCCGTTGAATTTATGAAAGTATGTACTGAATTTAAGGAATTATAGCACCCTTTGCAGTTCTCCTCAAGAACACAAAAATGTCCAGTATGTACTGAATTTAAGGAATTAGACCACCCATTGCAATTCTCCTCAAGATCAAGTACTCAAATGAATTTTCTAAAGAACACAAAACGTAGAGCATATTGTTGGTAATTCCCACTGCAACAATGAACCGCTGGACAGAAATCTAATTTCCGTAGATATTCCAGGCTGTTCTAATGTGCATTAAATTCTCAGAAATGAATTCCCCTGCAACCGGCGACTTGATTTCTTGAGAAAGGCATCACCGCCTTGCTGCATTCAATTCACAGATAAGCGTTAGAAGATATTTTGATTATTTTATTGTTTAAATCAGATATGTTTTAAACATATAAATGTAATGAGCGGCAGTAGTGATTTACCTCTCTGCAAAAAGTAGCGCAGCAATGCTCGAATGTAATTTCTGTTGAATGTGAAAAGAATGTGTAGCGGCACGAGCTCATATGAATGAAGCTTTTTGCACAGCAGTGCAGGAACTGAAATGTAAGGTTACTGAAATGTAAGGTTAGCAACAGATTGATAGAGAGCAGAGGAGAGCGCGCAGCAGTGTGAAGATAATACTTGCCAGATAGTGAAACGCACAGCAGTGCACAGCGGGAGTAGATGCAACAGCGCAACAGAGAACAGAAAGGGAAAAATGCACAGCAGTGCAGATATTTGAATGAAATTTGTTTAACAGATGTTTATTTGTGTGGAACAGAAGCGTTCCTTGGTGAATCTGTTTTGTAATAGAAGTTGTGAAATTCCCTCAATATGAGGAAGACAAATCTGTAACAATTAGTTTATTGTTAATAAACGCAAGTTAATTTTTCCTGTTGCTTTACACCGTAACTCAAAAAATACTTGACGTAAAAAAATTACATTGCTGCAACACCACGAACAGCGTTGCTGCAACACAAGTTACAGCAACTGGAAAAATAACTGTGTTGCTGAAACACCGTTTCCAGCAAGCGATTTTCTGTTTTTCTGTGCAAAAACAGAGTGCAAAAACAGAGCAATTTTTGTCTGTATGTTATGGAACTTATCAGAAAATTCCAACATGGTATCAAAGCTAGTCCAGGCTCTTTGAAGTGTCAAAGAAGCTGAAGGAAAGATTTCTTGCAGCAGCAACTTCTCCAGCAGCGTGAAGACTCAGCCAAGAAAGAATCTAAGGTATTTCTCAAGAATTTTTTCTGTGTTACTGTTGAAGACAGACAATGATTTTCAAATACAGTCAAGTATTTGAAACATAATTTAAAAGTGCAAGGAATGACCAGCGTTAGCACTAGCATGGGTATTTTTAATACTCAGCTCCCACTACTTAATGGGAAAAACTATGACTATTGGACAATAGTTATGAGAGCCTTTCTTTTCTCAGAAGATTTATGGGAATTTGTTGAAGATGGTTTTGAAGAACCAGCAAATGAAGATGAGTTTAATAGCTTAACTCAGGCAGAGAAAGAGCTGTTGAAGAACTATAAGAAGAAGGATTCTTTGGCCCTCTACTTCTTGTATCGAGCAGTGAATGAAAGTGTGTTTCCAAGGATAGCAGCAGCTAAGACATCCAGAGAAGCATGGGAAACTCTCAAGATAGCCTATCAAGGCATGGAGAAAGTGAAGATAGCAAAACCTCAATTCATTGAGGAGAAAGCTTGTGATGAAAGCTTAGAGAAAACAGTGAATGATAAAATCTGTTTGTCTCGTGATGAAGGTGATGAGGAGATGGCTGAAGTACATCCCCAAATAGCGGCGCCAACACAAGGGCAGCAAGTCGCACCCTTGAGGAGAAATGAATGTGCTTCTCCAAGCACACCACAAGAAGCAACAAATGAAGGTACAAATTCTTTGTTTGCTTTATCTAGTCATGTTGATGACCCTGTTTATTTAGAAGATGGAGTTCAAGATAGGAAATGGACAGAACCCATGAATGGGAGAAAGGAATTAAAGTTCCTTGAAGATCTGTTTAAAGAGTATGGAGTTCGATATGTAACTCTTGCCAAGATGGCTGAGATGGGCTTCACTGCCAAAACCCTTGTCAATATGACAGAGGAAGAGATTGAAGATTTGATGAAGACCCTGGAAGAACTCTATCATATGAATCTTCCTATAGGGGAGATATATGGAATTAAATCTGTCATAAGAGCAGAGAAGGAGCAGGTTGCTGATATTCTGACCAAACCATTGGATCAGAAAAATTTCGAATTTTTGATGAAGTGTCTGGGTATGACTGATAACCCAGCAGTTGAAATTAAGGGGGAGTGTTGGAATTTAATTCCAACTGCAACAATGAACAGCTGGACAGAAATCTAATTTCCGTAGATATTCCAGGCTGTTCGATGCATCAAAGTCACGCCTGATATTTTGCACAATAATGTGCATTAAATTCTCAGAAATGAATTCCCCTGCAACCGGCGACTTGATTTCTTGAGAAAGGCATCACCGCCTTGCTGCATTCAATTCACAGATAAGCGTTAGAAGATATTTTGATTATTTTATTGTTTAAATCAGATATGTTTTAAACATATAAATGTAATGAGCGGCAGTAGTGATTTACCTCTCTGCAAAAAGTAGCGCAGCAACGCTCGAATGTAATTTCTGTTGAATGTGAAAAGAATGTGCAGCAGCACGAGCTCATATGAATGAAGCTTTTTGCACAGCAGTATAGGGACTGAAATGTAAGGTTAGCAACAGATTGATAGAGAGCAGAGGAGAGCACGCAGCAGCGTGAAGATAATACTTGTCAGATAGTGAAACGCACAGCAGTGCACAGCAGGAGTAGATGCAACAGCGCAGCAGAGAGCAGAAAGGGAAAAATGCACAGCAGTGCAGATATTTGAACGAAATTTGTTTAACAGATGTTTATTTGTGTGGAACAGAAGCATTCCTTGGTGAATCTGTTTTGTAATAGAAGTTGTGAAATTCCCTCAGGAGGAAGACAAATCTGTAACAATTAATTTATTGTTAATAAACGCAAGTTAATTTTTCCTGTTGTTGTTACACCGTAACTCAAAAAATACTTGACATCAAAAATTTACGTTGCTGCAACACCACGAACAGCGTTGCTGCAACACAAGTTACAGCAATTGGAAAAAAAACTGTGTTGCTGAAACACTGTTTCCAGCAAGCGATTTTCTGTTTTTCTGTGCAAAAACAGAGTGCAAAAACATAGCAATTTTTGTCTGTCTGTTATGGAATTTATCAGAAAATTCAAACACATATACTAACGCAATTTCCAGGCATTTGAGTGGTTTGGTTTGATTTTTCAGGAGCTATTTCTGTGGTCAACCATTCAATATGTTTTTCTTACTTGAAGAGCAATTTTCAAACGTAATAATTTTACTCGAAATTAAACTACAAAACTTATAAAAACCAAACCTCCCTGACCATTAGACGAGATCATCAAGACTTCTATCCTTTTAGTGTACATATTCACCTTCCTACCGTTCTCTTTACCATGTCCTTGGCCTTACCATTCTCTATACAAATATATCGTCCTCTCCGTTATCCAGTAAAAAATAATAATAGATCTGGAGATTGAAATCATTAATTTAACCAGCTTTTTTTAGTCGTACGATTCACATCATAGCCGTTGGTATTAGTAAGCATCATTAGTGGCAGATGTAATTAGGCCGATAGGCCTTCCTATGCATCAACAATCGTCAACACTTTTAACCTGTTCCGTTGGATCAGGTAAGACACTTTCAACCGTTGATTTGAAATGTCACTGCTTTTTCCAAATATCAGTTGAGTTGCTTTTATGACTTGGGAAGATATTTTTACAGTTTTTTCCCATTTTTCTCTGTCACACTTGGAGATATTTTTACTGGCTTTTTCCCTTTTTTATATCACTCCAGCTGTCCACGATAAAATTTCCATATGAGCGAGGCGCAGGGATTAAATGAGGCACGAGCTGAAGAAACAATGGCGGTGTCAGAAGGAAGGGTAGGGCGACGCTGCTAAAGAGGCCAGGTTGGTTTTCCATGTGCTTCTTTAAATATATATATAATTTTGTCTGTTAGGTGTGGCGGTCCTGGCTTCTAGATTATAGAAAACTGAGGCGGTGTCAGAAGGAAGGGTAGGGCGACGCGGCTAAAGAGGCCAGGTAGGTTTTCCATGTGCTTCTTTAAATATATATATAATTTTTTTCTGTTAGGTGTGGCAGTCCTGGCTTCTAGATTATAGAAAACTGTTTTGTTTCACGGCACAGTCATTCTTTTCCTTCGGAAGCTTGCCGCGGGGAGGCTAAATGTACTGACCTCGGAAGAGAGGAGTCGCAGAAAACATCTACTTACAGTCGATGTTTTAGGAGTTCCAGAGGCTGAATATGGTTGATGAGCTTCGAATGTTCGCGGTTTCAGATTCTTAGCGAGCGGATCACCTCGTAGGTATTCTGGCCTGTGAGACAAAAGAAAAATGAAGAGTTATTCAGCAAGTCTTCTTTGCGACCCTAAGCCTTAGATCTCTTGTATTGAATACCAAATATTTAATCGAAAAAACAATTTATATAAGTATATTTAGGTCGATAGGCCTTCCTATGCATCAACAATCGTCAACACTTTTAACCTGTTCTGTTGGATCAGGTAAGACACTTTCAACCGTTGATTTGAAATGTCACTGCTTTTTCCAAATATCAGTTGAGTTGCTTTTATGACTTGGGAAGATATTTTTACTGTTTTTTCCCATTTTTCTCTGTCACTCTTGGAGATATTTTTACTGGCTTTTTCCCTTTTTTATATCACTCCAGCTGTCCACGATAAAATTTCCATATGAGCGAGGCGCAGGGATTAAATGAGGCACGAGCTGAAGAAACAATGGCGGTGTCAGAAGGAAGGGTAGGGCGACGCTGCTAAAGAGTCTAGGTTGGTTTTCCACATGCTTCTTTAAATATATATATAATTTTGTCTGTTAGGTGTGGCGGTCCTGGCTTCTAGATTATAGAAAACTGAGGCGGTGTCAGAAGGAAGGGTAGGACGACGCGGCTAAAGAGGCCAAGTAGGTTTTCCATGTGCTTCTTTAAATATATATATAATTTTGTCTGTTAGGTGTGGCGGTCCTGGCTTCTAGATTATAGAAAACTGTTTTGTTTCGCAGCACAGTCATTCTTTTCCTTCGGAAGCTTGCCGCGAGGAGGTTAAATTTACTGACCTCGGAAGAGAGGAGTCACAGAAAACATCTACCTACAGTCAATGTTTTAGGAGTTCCAGAGGCTGAATATGGTTGATGAGCTTCGAATGTTTGCGGTTTCAGATTCTTAGTGAGCGGATCGCCTGGTAGGTATTCTGGCCTGTGAGACAAAAGAAAAATGAAGAGTTATTCAGCAAGTCTTCTTTGCGGCCCTAAGCCTTAGGTCTCTTGTATTGAATACCAAATATTTAACCGAAAAAACAATTTATATAAGTATATACGAGGTGCGATCCTTATTTGGGTAAAGATTTAAGCCGTAAATCTGTAGATTTAAACGTATATCCAAGGTCGGATACTTATTTAGTGTGTGAAACGAATACTAATGTTTACATAGATGCTACGCAGAGGATTCATTATTTAGTTTTCATAGCAGAAATGTATGTTCCAAAGTCTATATATTTTGCCGAGAACGTTTAGGAGTCCTTGTAAATTTTCTTCAATGAACTCGGAAACTTTAACAATGTCTTGTACCATATATATTTAAGTTTGTTAATTCCACGCATTGTTTTGTATGCAAAAAAAAATTATTCCTAAATTCTTATTTTACTCCCACAAAGAATTGAACTTGATTGGAATTGGAAATATCTATATTCTGCAGACTGAGATCTTTCATACCGTGTCAGCTTCATTAAGCTGCGATTAGTTATCTTTCTTTCGATTTGTAAATCTCTGTATTCTGCAGAACGGAGATCTTTCATAAGGCCATAATTCTTTGTCGGCTTCATTAAACTGAGAGTAGAGATCTTTCGTGAGGCCTTAATTTTTTGTCGGCTTCATTAAGCTGAGACTAGAGATCTTTCTTTCACATTTATTTGCTTATGGAGAAGCTTTAAATCTATGATGTGTTTAGCGAACAAGGGCATTAATTTCATAATATGTTTTGGATAGCGTAACTTGGTTCAAGCTTGAAATTTTCATTGGAATATGCTCGTTATCTATTCATCTCTTCTTCTTTCCTTTGTTTTCTCGTCTTTCTCGAGTTTTCAGGCTTTAACTATGTAGAGTATGCACTAGGCACTGCTATTCTATACTCTGTTAATGTACCCCTTCTCCAGTTGCTTTGACCGATTTTGGCCACAAGTGAACATTGTTCTATAAATTAAATTAAATTTACCAAAGATTCAAACGGGAAATTTGTCCCGGTTTCGTATTTTAAAATTGAGACAATGTATATTTGATATTTCTTCTTAATTTTGCAGCTTTTCCAACCTGGAAAATCGCAACATATCTTCCAGAAGAGAATTTGAACGGGTTCAATCCTTAATCTAACTGTTTGCTATGAGGTTGAGTTAGTATTCAGTCATTTTAGTGACACTAATCTCCACTGGACCTATCATAAGGATAAACAATGGAGATCAGCAAATGTGCTACTCCCCATTTAGTTTCGGGTATAATATTATTATTAGTATCATTTTGCTTCCCTGGAGCTTCTCAAGCACAGTCAAACAGTGACTATGATGCATTGATGGCATTCCAGGCTTCAGCTGATTCAAACAACAAACTTAGCTCTTGGAAAACCAGGGAACCATGCACAGGAAAATGGGTCGGTGTCATCTGTCTAAACAAGAAGCTGCCAAAGCTGTTGGTTTATGCCAATTGCTCCTTTCTAGATACTTGGATTTACAAGTATGCTCGTGTGTTTAAATCATACTTAATATTATATTTAAATCATACTTAATATTATATTTAATATTATATTTGTGGTATTTGGATTTATTTTGCCTTTTTTTTTTTTTCACTTCTGGTTCACGGATACCCGGGTCAATGGGTAGCCGCTACATCCAAGGTTGTTCAACACTGAGTGGACGCACCCGAAGGCATCAACACCCCTCGGCCTATTTACTGACCTAACCCCAAGAGCTTTCGGGATTCGACCCTGTGACCTCCCATTGGCGAGGCACTTGATTTGACCAATTGAGCTAACTCTTGGGGCTTATTTTGCCTTTATTACTAGCATAATGATGCCTTTTTTTTCTCAACTATATTGTATAGGAAGCGGAGTGGCCTCTAGGGATAGCCATTCGACGAAGTGCTGCTTTACGCAACCGCATGCTAGCTGACCCAGTTTTCTGTTTATAGTTTTTGTAGAGGTCTTGCTGCACCCATTGGATCATTTCTTGTATGCAGACAATATAAACTCTTTTTTTACCGCACTACATAATTTGCCATGGTGTTTCATTATGCATGTAGATAATGATTGATTCTTGTTGTGTGACATTTAATTTAGTCAAATATTATTAACACAATAGCATGTGTTATGAACTAGTCTCCAACAAAATCAAAACCATCACTATAAACTCTTCCAAAATTTTCAAGAATTTATAATACTTCATTAGCTGATCTGAATAGTGTCTAGTGTGTTGTTCCTCCTTTCAAGCGTGAGTGTTCATGTTTAGATGGTCGTCTTCAGGCGAGCGTGCATGTTCATGTTTAGATGGTCATCTTCAGGCATGGTCGTCTTCAGGCAAGTGTGAGATCACAATCAGGAAGGCGTCCATGGGGAAGAAGTGCTTCTTTTATTCTTGCTACATGTAATGTTAGCAACGATTTGGTATTTTCTTATTTTTGTTTTTTCCTTCCGGCCTCCTAATTTGGCGTTGACCATGGGTTTTTAACATCTCTATAGGTCATTTAATTTCCAACTTCTAAGTTCTCACTTTGACATTTAAAGTTTGTAATGTCATATTTAGCATGGTTTTGAATATTATATTTTGACTTTCTAATTGCAATATACAATTATGGTTTTCAATGTAGTATCATTCTATATATGTATATTATTCTTTATAAAATATAATAATAATATCATGGTTTCTAATGGAATTAACTTTTTAATAGCAACATATCAACATATTTTCTAATATTATGTTTTGAGTTTTTAAATGAAATATACAATTATGGTTTTCAATGAAATATATTGGTAGGGGATAGTCATGGTGGTTATTGCCTTGGTCACTAGCAAGCTTCGTATATGCTTGGCGATCTCACTATAAACTCCAATTTTTTCAAGAATTTATAATACTTCATTAGCTAATCTGAATAGTGTTCGGTGTGTTGTTCCTCCTTTCAAGCATGGGTGTTCAAGTTTAGATGGTTGTCTTCAGGCATGGTTGTCTTCAGGTGAGCATGCGTGTTCATGTTTAGATGGTTGTCTTTAGGCATGGTCGTCTTCAAGCGAGTGTGAGATCACAATCAGGAAGGCATCCATGGGGAAGAAGTGCTTCTTTTATTCTTGCTACATGTAATGTTACTATTTGGTATTTTCTTATTTTTGTTTTTGCTTTCCAGCCTCCTAATTTAGCATTTTCCATGGTTTTTTAACGTCTCTATAGACATGGTCTTCGGAATGGCTGTGGTCATTTAATTTCCAACTTCTAAGTTCTCCCTTTGAAATTTAAGGTTTGTAATGTCATATTTAGCATGGTTTTGAATATTATATTTTGACTTTCTAATGGCAATATACAATTATGGTTTTCAATGTAGTATCATTCTATATATGTATATTATTCTTTATAGAATATAATAATAATATCATGGTTTCTAATGGAATTAACCTTTTAATAGCAATATATCAACATGTTTTCTAATATTGTGTTTTGACTTTCTAAATGCAATATACAATTATAGTTTTCAATTAAATATATTGGTAAGGGATAGTCCTGGTGGTTGGTCACTAGCAAGCTTCGTATATGCTTGGCCATCTATAGAAGTTTCTTGATTTTGGATAATTAACTTAATCTCTTGATTTTGGGTAAATAACTTACTCTAAAATGAAATAAAACATTCAATGTGTTCCTTGTAATATAGATATAAACAAAACATCCAAAGAAAAGTAATTGCACAGTGATCCAGTGCAAGAAAACAAGGTTTTCCAGAAATCAATTAACTCTTCTAGAAAAATTCAACAATTCTAATTTAATAATCCTATCGGCCTCTCTTTGTACCTTTTGGGACAATTGCTAGTGTATTTAGTGTGAAAGAAAATCTCGTCATTTAAAAAGATTTTATTTCTAACCCACTTAATGTATTTTGAACTGCAAAAAATCCGGTGTACTCAAAACTTAAAATTTATTCAAATAGACTGATAAAGTATATCACTCTAAATTTAGTTTTAACTTTGATGTATTAAATAATTTTATTTAAAATTTGAAAAATTTAATTATATTTTTTTAAGGTTTTTTTTAATAAATCATATAAGTTTATTAAAGTGAACTGGTTTCGAACCATTTACCTTGGATTATATTCAAGGTATAAATGGATAGTCTGATTCATTAGAAATATTATAGATTAAATAAAATATATAAAATATTAATGAAAAATATAAACGAGAAAAATTAGAAATTAGATAAAGCAGAAAAAAATTAAATATTATAATGTATAAATTAAACATTAAAAAAGAAAAGAAAGTAATTAAAAATAAGAAAGGAATTAGAATAAAGAAAAGATCAAATTGTTGAAAATATTATATCAATTGTTATAATAAATTATTATATAAAAATATAAGATATATAAAAAAATATATGTAATTACTTAGAGAACCAAAAGAGAAGAGAAGGAGAACCAAAAGAGAAGAGAAGGGAATACAAATAATAAAAGTAAATCATTACCAGGAGAATCCCACTTTAGAGATAAAATATAATAAAATAATTACTTATAAATTAAATAAATTTAAAAATATATGTCATCTAGTAATTATAAAGAGAATAACTTAAAAAATTAATAAAAGTAAAATTAATTAAATCAAGATAGAAAGAATATACATAACCTAAAAGACAAAGGAAAATCAAATTAAAAGATAAACCCAAAAATGAATTTAAAAAAATAAAGTAATAATAAAAATAATGATATTTTTATTTTATTTTATTTTTATTTTTATTTTATTTATATTATTAATAATTAGTTAATCAATTCCCCGGATGCGGGTGCATGCGAAGGATGAGCGGCAGGTGGCTCGTCACATGGGCAGCTGCCAGCCCGGACGAGCCACCATAAACCAACACGCCCAAGCAATGAATGCGAAGGAGGAATTAGACAGCGGAAGGACCAGTTCGGCTCCAGAACAATTCATGGCGATAGGGATTAACCTTGGGAAGTTAAATTGGTTTAAGGTGACATTCAATGCGCAGACTGGTACAAGGATTATGGCAATCCATAAGAGCGATCACAATGTGGCATTCCCGCATTTCTCAACGAGACCTGAGCAAATTCTGAAGGCGACAGAGCACACTCTGTCCAGGTGCAGGCTTTCACCGAGGATTTCTGTCAAGAGAGGTAGGTGTAGAATGCCTGAGAGGCAAAGGATGAGCAGCAGAAGAATTGGTTCGAGGGGCCGTCCTGCAACACAAAGGCCCGCCACTTCACCCTCCTCCTCTGTTGATATTCCTCCAGAACCGGGCAGCAGCAGCAGTCCGCGTCGAACAGTTGGCCACCGAATTGAGCGAGACAGGGGAGCACTCATGGAGTGTGGTCACCGGGAACATCCAGCAGTTAAATACCGCATCCCTTGCACATTGGAGAACAACACGCTCATAGTTTCAGTTACTGTTGAGCACTGCAGCGACCTCCGGAGGCCACAGGACAACCTGACTGTGCCAAGAGTGGATATGCAGGTCCCCAGGGTGGACTTAAGGCGACCCACTCAAGCTGACGAAGTCGAAGCCGGTCCCAGCGAGCCCGCTCAGAAAGGGATGCGCCTGGATGTGGAGGAAGATAAGAAGCTAAAGGGGTTAGCGATGGAAGATGAGCCTTACCTCACTGATGAGGACTAGCTCAGAAGCCTCACCGTTCTCACGGCCAGGAATGCTACTCTCGGTCCATCTCTTTCTGTTTTACTCAGTTTGTATGTCTGTCAAAGGGTCAATGTCCACCGCGAAAGCTTATGTGTCGTCCATGTCTGTTTACGTGTCGATTATGTCAAGTAATGGGTCCATCGTGTCAAGTTATATGTCCGCTGTGTTGGCTCAAAAGCCTGTTGTGTCGATTACATGCTGGTTATGTAGGTTGAAAGAAACTGGTTCCTTTTTGCCAGGTATTCTAAATGGATAGTCATGGGAAATTCTCTTCGGAGAAACAAGGCTTCGGCCCTTTTTGTAAAATTGGATGTAAATTTTGGTTTTTTGTAATATAAATTAGTGCAGTCTTACGGAGAAAAAAAATAATTAGTTAATCAAACAATAAAAAGGATTAAATAAATTAAGTAAACCAAGTATAAGAAAACCAAAATAGGGAAAAAAATTGTCTAAGAATAAGAAAAAAAATAAAAGACAAAACTTAGGAATAAAGAATTATAAGATTAAGTAATTATAAATCTTCAAACCATCATTCCTATTTATGATATCACACATCTCCTTAATTTTAATTACTTTCTTAATTTCCATAATAGAAATGATCAACCCTAAAAATCCTCAATACTTTGATTTAAATATTGAAAATCCACCCATAGTAATTTAATTATTATTGAAGATGATTCCTCAAAAATTTCGAAGGCATCCTCTCAAGTAGTCCATTTCAATCCACTCCTCCATAATGTTTCTTCATGTTACTCTCATTATATCTTTGGTTGTTTCTCATACTTTGTTATCTTAGTTTATTATATTTGCAATATTTCCATGTTTTAGTATATACAAGGACTTAGAGCATTAATATGAGGGTTATAAAGAAAGTATATGCAATGGGCAAGTAGTCTTATTTTATTATTAATATTATTATAATTTTTTCATAATTTAGTTAGGATTGTTTTATATATATATGAAAATGTATATATTGAATTATTTATACTATGTATTTTTATTATACCAAGTTGATTTCAAAAATTTAATTATTTTGTAATTTTTATATATGGTTTTAGTATTTTTGTGAGTTGAAATCATAAATTAATAATAAAAGGATAATGTGGCTTTTCATTAATATTAGAGTTCTCAAAAAAAACTAGTAAGAAGTGTAGAAGGTGTTGATTATTTTGTAATTTTTATATATGGTTTTAGTATTTTTGTGAGTTGAAATCATAAATTAATAATAAAAGGATAATGTGGCTTTTCATTAATATTAGAGTTCTCAAAAAAAACTAGTAAGAAGTGTAGAAGGTGTTGAAATATAGATGTTTCTTTACATGTTCATCATTTCACACACATCTTGGCTTCCTCATCACATATTCTCCCCTCCCCACATTTTTTCAACACACTTCCATCTTACAACAACACCTCTTTTGAGATAGGCATGAACTTCTTTTAATGTGGTCCATGACAAGACGGATTCATGTGGTAATAGTGTAATTTAACATAAGTTTCATGTGTTGGATTTATATGAACTAATGATTTGAGAACTACCAAAAAAGACCAGGTCTATTCTCCTTTGCTATCCACCTTGTTTAAACTTTCTTGGCTACTAAGTTTACTTTTTAATTTTTTGGTATCTTCAACAACAACAACCATTAAAACTTTATACAATATAAATTTAAAATAACTATAAAATAAAATAATAATAATAATTTTATTTATTTAATAAAAATATATATTAATAAATACATTTACTTAACCTATTTTAAAACTAAAAATTTTCAAAAATAGAATAAAATTAAAATTTAATTTAATTTTAAATTTAAAATAAAAAAATTAATAAAATTAAAATTTAATTTAATTTTAAATTTTAAAAATAAAAAAATTAATTAATCGCTCATCAATTCAATCATCACTTTATCTTTATAGATGGGAAAATAATATCATAATATTGAATTAACCAGGATTAGTTTTTGTAAGGTTCTTTCTTTTAGGACATAAGTGAATTAACCACGATTCTTTTTGCTCAAAGTGCTTCCTTTTGGGATATAAGTGAACATACTAGTATTCTTTTTGCTTAAGGTGCTTTTTGGGACATGAGTGAGATTGTGGCTTTCCGCCCCATTTACTTGGGTTTCTTGGTTTTAAGTTTCCAGAGGTACACTATAGTGTTGGAAAGGTGGAGGAGACAAAGCATGAATTCATACATAAATCACAAGCGGATGCTCTTCTATTGATCACACAAAAAATGATGCTTACAATGAACCCAATGAAAGGGTATTTAACATTTTCCAACTAGCTACTTGCATAAAATATCTTGACATGCAACCACATGCAATCACACACTCAAAGTTGTCTATCACTTAACTCGACTTGACTCAACACTCAACCACTCAATCACTCAGTTAACTGACTCTCTATGTTTATCCAACTCCTCATGCAGGAGTAATTATCTTATTTTAACACTCCCCCTTAATTACGATTGCTAAACTAAAACATGACTCATGACAACTCAAACATGCCTGCTGGTCTATGTCTCAGCTAGGCTTTCAACACCCAAGTTTCATTTATGAAACTAAAACACATATTCTGCTAATGACTTAGTAAAAATATCAGCCAATTGATCACTAGATTTACAAGGCTTCAAGTGAACTTCTCCATTGCTCACAAGTTCTCTAATAAAGTGATATCTAGTATCAATATGCTTGCTCTTTTGATGAAACACACTATTCTTGGATAGTGCAATCATTGAGGTGTTGCCACAATATATTGTTGTTGATCCTTGTTGTTTCTGCTTGAGTCCATCAAATACTCTTCTTAACCACAATGCTTGACATGCTGCTAATGTTGCTACTACAAATTCCTCTTCCGCTGACGAAAGTGTCACAATGGGATGCTTCTTAGATGCCCATGAAATCACACCTAAACCAAGGTGGAATGCATAATTAGAAGTGCTCTTCCTATCATCCAAACTGCGTGCAAAATCACTATCTGTGTATCCAATCAAATCCTTCTTTTCTGTGCTTGCATACATTATGCCACAATCTCTAGTTCCTTTTATATATCTCATAATTCTTTTTTTTGCACTCCAATGCATGTCTTTTGGAGTCTCCATAAATCTAGAAATCAAACTCACTCCTTGCATAATATTCGGTCTTGTAGTTGTGAGATACATGAGGCTGCCAACCAAGATTCTTTTGAATAGAGTTGGATTGACAATGGATCCTTCATCATCCTTGCTTAACTTTGTACCTATTGCAACAGGTGTAGGGACAGGTTTGCAATTTCCCATCCTGAATCTTTTCAACAATTCTTTGGCATGTTTATTTTGACAAATAAAAATTCCCTTTTCAGATTGCTCAACTTCTATGCCAAGAAAATATTTCATGAGACCAAGATCTGTCATCTCAAATTCTTTCATCATTGCTACTTTAAATTCATCTATCTCAAAATCACTTGTAAAAATCATGTCATCAACATATAAGCAAATAATCAAAATATGTCCATGCTCATTTACCATTGTGTATAAGGTAAGCTCAATGTTGCTTCTACAAAATCCATTCTTGATCATATAGCTGTCAATTCTGTTATACCAAGCTCTAGGCGCTTGCTTGGGTCCATAGAGCACTTTCTTCAACCTGCAACTTTCTCTTCATTGCTTTCAACTTCATATCCTAGAGGCTACTAAACATAAATTTCTTCTTCTAGAATTTCATTCAAGAAGGTTGAATTCACATCCATTTGATATACCTTCCACTTTTTCTGAGCTATTGTGGCTAAAACTTCTTTTACGCTATCCAGTCTGGTTACTGAAGCAAACATTTCTCCAAAATCTATTCCCGATTGCTGCGAGAATCCTTTTGCTACAATTCTAGCATTAAATATGTCAATTTCTCCTTTCTCATTCAGCTTTGTCTTGTACACCCACTTCACACCAATGAAATTTTTGTCCTTTGGTAAATCAATCAAATCCCATATATCATTCTTTTCAATAGCTTCAATTTCTTCATCCATGGCTTGCTCCCAATTTTCATCTCTGGTTGCTTCTTCAAACGAAGAAGGTTGGAATGACAACAATGCAAAATTTGAACTAACATCAAAATCATCATAAATATCTTTCAAACTTCTCATCTTTCTCTTACCATTGCTTGATTCATCACCTAATTGATTGCTGGGAGAATCTTCATCTGTTAATTTGCTTGAAGATCGATGCTGCTCTGAAAATCTTGGAGTCCTTGCTGGTGTGTCTCTGTTTGGTGTCTTCACCTATGATTCTTGTTGCTCCTTTTTTGCTACATCATCTTCTTCCATCAGTGGAACTTATGCATCAATTGTTTTGTCTACAGTTCCATTCCATGACTCTTGTTCCTTGAATACAACATCTCTGCCAATTATGCTCTTCTTTGTGACAGGGTGATATGATATGTAAGCTTTTGATTGCTCACTATAACTAGTGAATATGCATTTTTTCACTTTTATCATCCAATTTGCCTCTTCGCTCCTTAGGCACATGTGCATAAGCTACACATCCAAATACTCTGAGATGAGATACGTTGAAATACATACATGAACATGCTTGTTCAGGTACTCTGTTCATCACACTCTTTATAGGAGATCTATTGATCACATAAATAACACATAAAATTGCTTCTGCCCAATACTCATTAGACAAGTTTCTACCTTTCAACATGCTTCTTACCATGTTCATAATTGTCCTGTTCTTTCTCTCTGCTACACCATTCTGTTGTAGTGTGTACCTGGTTGTAAACTGTCTTCTGATTCCATGTTGTTTACAATAATCATGGAATGCCTTTGAGTCATATTCTCCACCATGATCTGACCTCAATATCTTGATCTATCGATCACTTTGTTTCTCTGCCAAGGCTTTGAATTCCTTGAACTTTGCAAAAGTTTCAGACTTCTGCTTCAAGAAGTAAACCCAAGTCTTTCTGTTGTAGTCATCAATAAAAGTGAGGAAGTAACAAATTCCACCAATCGATTGTGTCCTCATAGGTCCACACAAGTCTGTATGCACTAGCTCAAGAGGTTGCTTTGCTCTGTATGCAACTCCCTTTGGAAAAATTTCACGATGTTGCTTTCCCAAGATGCAACACTCACAATTACTAGTAGGTTCTTTGATGGGAGGTAATCCCCTGACCATTAGTTTTTGTTGCAACAATCTTAAACCAGAAAAGTGCAAGTGTCCAAACCGAAAGTGCCATAACCAATAATCATCATAACATGCAACTGTAAAATAACTAACTTGATCATCGTAATTCATAATCAAAGGAAATAGTTTGTTCATCGCCATATTCACCTTTGCTATCAGTTGCTTGCTTGGGGACTTGTCATATATAACACATTCTTGACCTTGAAAGATAACTATGTATCCTTTCTGTGTCAATTGACCAACACTTATCAAATTATGTTTGAGGCTAGGAACATAATATACCTCTAAGATTGTCTTCGGCTCCCCTTGCTTGGTCAGAATATTGACCACTCCTTTGCCATCTACTTCTGCATTCTTGTCAATCCCCAACTTTACCTCTGTTTTCACAGATTGATCGAAATTTACAACCAAATCCTTATTGCCTGTCATGTGGTTACTGCAACTATTGTCTAACAACCACACACTAGCAGAAGGTTCATGCATAGTATGGCAAGCTAGGAACATGGAGTTAGTACTCTCTGTAGCGACATTAGCTCTTTGGTTCCCATGATCAACTATTTTCTTCCTACAATCATGAGCATAGTGACCAAATTTATTGCGATAATAACATCTCAACTTTGATTTGTAAACTCTTTGATTATTTCTTAATCTTCTGTAGTTGCTTCCATTTTCATGTTCATGCTCTTCTCGGTCATCTCTTTGACCACCATATCTTCCGCTTCATCCTCTGCCTCTCGATCTATTTCTCCTTCGACCTTTGTCTCTTGAAATAGAAAACTGACTTTTGAAAGCGGCATCTAAAGTGGAATCCTTATTTTTGTCTATACTTGCCTCATGCGATAGAAGTGATCCCATCAACTCATCAATTGCCAATGATGCCAAATCCTTGGCTTCTTTTATGGCTACTACCTCAACATCAAAATTGGTAGACAAAGATCTGAGGACCTTCTCTGTTATGCTCTTAACCTGCAAAAGATACCCAAATACAAAATATGCGAAGAAAGATACCCAGAACATAGAACAGTGAGAGACAACAACAAATATTTTATTATTCAGAAAGCAATGTTCATTGGCCTCTTCGAGGGGGTAACCTCCAATAGAGCAGAGCTCAATACAAAAATAAGACACGATGCTCCTCGCAGGGAGTCTCTATCCTTTATATATGACTCATACATGCAATACCAAGGATCAATACCATGGGTTTTATTAATACCATCTATCTAATACTACGGCCGATTTGCAACTAACTGTGGTCCCATCATTAATTGCGGGTCAACCACTTACAATTATTAATATGGGCTTTATTGACTCTTGACTATGACTTGATCCCATTACATAAATAAGGGGGTTAGGGTGGGACCCTAACATGCCCTCCCCCTTAAGACTAGCCTTGTCCTCAAGGCTGAAACTGCGGAAACTGTTGAAGAATAGTGGCTGATTCCCAAGTTGCATCTTCTAAGAGGTGTCTTTCCACTTGATGAGGACTTCCCTAATCATGCGGCCCCGCAAGTGCCGGTCTCGTGTGTCTAGGACCTGTTCAGGTTGGAGCCAGATGGACCCTTCATCGTCTAATTCAGGTAGACTGGTTTGAATTTTGCAATTGTTCCCAATCACTTTCTTGAGGCATGAGACATGGAAAACTGGATGGATTTTTGCAGTAGGTGGCAAAGCCAACTTGTAAGCCACTTCTCCAATGCGTTGAAGTACTTGATATGGTCCGTAGAATTTTGGAGATAGTTTTTGACAACCCTTGTCTTTGAGTGATGTTTGCTTATATGGTTGCAACCTAAAAAAGACCTGATCCCCTTCTTGAAATTGGCGCTCTGAGCAATGCTGGTCTACCTGTTGCTTCATGCGGTTTTGAGCTTGATGAAGATTCTCTCTAAGATGGGTGAGCATGGTTGCGCGGTGTTGTAGGAGTTTATCCACTGCTTGTACTTTTGAGCACCCCTTGAGATAAGAATTAGGGGAAGGAGGGAGTTGACCATATACTACTTCATAGGGAGTCATTTTGGTGGTGGCATGATAGTTGGTGTTATAGCACCATTCAGCCAGAGGTAACCACTGTAGCCAAAGCTGTTGCTTTTCTGAAGTGAAACACCTAAGGTAGGTTTCTAGACATTTGTTGACAGCTTCAGTTTGACCATCCGTTTGTGGGTGATAGGAAGTACTGAGTTGTAGTTGAGTGCCTTGTATCCTGAAGAGTTCCTGCCAAAAATTACTGGTGAAGATCGGGTCGCGATCAGACACAATAGAAGTGGGCATGCCATGCAATTTGAAGATCTGATCCATGAAAGATTGAGCGACCAAAGTTGGCGTAAACGGGTGGGGTAGGGCGCAGAAATGAGCATACTTCGAAATTCGGTCCACAACCACCATGATGACTGACTTGTTTCCTGACTTTGGAAGACCTGTAATGAAATCCATAGAAACCTCCATCCAAATTAATGCCGGGATGGGCAACGGTTGTAATGTGCCTACTATGTTGACTGTCTCCCCTTTGTAGCGTTGACAGACATCGCATTCTGCTATGAAAGTAAGGATGTCCTTTTTCATGCTTGTCCAAAAAAATGATCTTCTGGTGCGAGAATACGCCTTCTGAAAGCCTGAGTGTCCTGCAATGGGGGATGAGTGCAATTCTGCCAAAATGCGACTTTTGAGGGTGGATGTTGGTGATATTACGACTCTGTCCCTGTAGCAAAGAATATCATCCTGCCATGAGTAGCCCTTGGTGGAATTTGGATCTACCTGCAATTGAGAAATGAGTTGAGAGAGCCCGGGATGTGAAAACCATTCCCTGCGAGCCTCTTCAATCCATTCTCGAATGGGGAGGGAAATTGCTAGCATAGTACTTTCCTCCTCAAATTGGCGAGATAAGGCATCTGTTACACTATTGTATTTCCCTTTCTTGTAAATGATCTCATAATCATATCCCAGCATTTTGGCGAGCCATTTATTTTGTTGTGGGGAGGATATGCGTTGCTCCAAAAAATATTTAAGACTGTGATGATCTGTGCAGATTTGGAAACGTCACCCCAATAAGTAAGGTCGCCAGGTCTCTACTGCATGTAAGATGGCCATCATTTCCTTCTCGTATGTAGATTGGCCCTGATTCTTCCCACTTAGTTGTTGGCTTGTGAAGGCCAAAGGTTGCCCTTCCTGCATTAAGACCGCCCCAATACCTGTACCCGAAGCATCACATTCAATGACAAAAGATTTGGTGAAGTCATGTAGCGCTAAGACTGGAGTGGAACACATGGCATTTTTTAGAGCTGTAAATGTTTGTTGTGCTTCCTCATTCCAGAAGAATGAATTTTTCTTTAGGAGTTGAGTGAGGAGCTTGGCTATGCGACCATAGTTGCGGAGAAATTTACGATAATAGCCTGTGAGACCCAAAAATCCTCTCAAGCTCTTCAAGGTCTTAGGTTGAGGCCAATCCTGCATTGCTTGGATCTTTTTAGGGTCCACCTTGACACCTTCACGCCCCACAATGTGGCCCAAATACTCAACTTCTTCCATGCCAAACGAACACTTGGACATCTTAACAAATAATTTATGCTTGCGGAGTAGTTGCAAGAGTAGATCTACATGCTGAAGATGTGCAGCCCAAGTGCAACTATAGATGAGGATTTCATTGAAGAAGACAAGGACAAATTTCTTGAGATATGGTTTGAGAATGTGGTTCATAAGGCTCTGAAAAGTAGAGAGGGAATTACAAAGGCCGAATGGCATGACCAGGAAGTCATAATAGCCTTTATGAGTTCTGAAAGTGGTCTTTGGAATGTCGACTTCCTTCATGCGAATTTGGTGGTAGCCTGAGCGAAGATCCAGCTTAGTGAAGAATTGAGCCCCATTGAGTTCATCCAGCAAATCGTCAACCACCGGGATGGGAAATTTATCTTTGATTGTCAACTTATTGAGGGCCTTGAAGTTTAGACACATTCGCCACTCCCCATCTTTCTTGAGCACCATGACCACCGGTGATGAATAAGGACTAATGCTGGGACGAATGACACCTGCTTCCAAAAGTTCCTTGATTATTTTTTCTATTTCATTCTTTTGGGTGAAAGGATATCTGTATGGGCGCACATTTGGGGGTTGGGCCCCTGGAACCAAGGTGATGCTATGATCATGTTCCCCTCTCGAGGGTGGAAGCTCATGAGGCTTGTCAAAGACTGGTAGATGGTTATTTAAAATCTGTTGCATCTCCGGTTGAATTGGCACAGACTGAGTTTCGACTGCCTAGATGGCATTAAATTGAGCTATAACTCCATGATGGCCCTTTTTTAGAAATTTTTCCATCCTATGCGAGCTGATGATAGAGGGAGCTCCCGCCTAGAGTCCACGGAGGGTATGTGTGTAGTTGTTCTGCTTAAAACTCATATATAACTCCTAGAAATCTATTGTGATTGGCCCAAGAGTGCGGAGCCATTCAGCGCCGAGGACAATGTCGCAACATCCCATGTGTATGGCAAACATGTGGGTTTTCAACTGATAATCCCCCATTTGAAGTTTGACATTTCACAGCGGCCTTCACATTTCATTGTGCCCCCATCCACAATTTGGACTTGGAAGTTAGAAACTGCTCGTACAAAACAATGCACTGCTTCGACGACTTTTTGATGGATGAAATTATGTGTACTTCCACTATCAATCAGGACTACTACTGGGCGATGTTTAATAAAACCTCTGATTTTGAGAGTTTGAGGTGAAGAAATCCCTGCCAAAGCATGCAGTGAAATAACTGGTTCGTCAGCGACATTGTCCTTTTGGTTGTCCTCTTCTAGCGCTTCATGTTCCACAAGTGGTGGATCTTCCTCTGTTGAGCTGTAGTCAGTGGCATCAATTTGAAAAAATTTGGTTTCCTTGCATTTATGACCTGGAGAGTATTTTTCATCACAGTAGTAACATAATCCTTGCTTTCTTCTTTCGGCCATTTCCGCCGGTGACACCTTTTGGACCTTAAGTGTTTGAGTCGTGTTGTGAGCATGTGGGAGGCAACCTTTAGCGGAGAAGTTTGGGCGACTGTACTGGGCTGCTAATGAACGTTCCACGTTACGGGCTACCTTGCAAGCCTCCGTCCATGTGGGAGGGTGGTGCAATAGGACTTGGGCTTTGATGGCTTGTTTAAGACCGCTGATAAAACATTCCGTGTAGAACACATAGGAGAGACCCCAATTGTGGAAGGCTAAGGCTTCAAAAGCTGTAATATATTCATCCATTGTGCCAGTCTGTCAAAGCTTAGTAAGACGACCCAAAAAAGAAGATTCCTGGTCAAAGTGGTCTGAAAGAGCTTTTTTGAATTTGTTCCAAGCCAGAAAAGGTCCATTGGAACGTTGATTCCATTCCCACCATTGCCACCTTTCATTGTCCAAGTACATGCTCCCCACCATAAGTTGAGTCGCATCATCTAAGATGTTATTCAGATTGAAATACTGCTCCATTTGTGCTATCCATGCTGTCGGGTGAGAACCGTCAAATTCATGCATATCCAACTTGGGAGGTCGCTGACGGGATTATTGGATACCAGGTGGTGGCTGGGTGCGCCAGACGTGAGGAGAGTGGCTAGACTCACCCTCACTGTGTCCATTGCCATTATACTCCTCCTCGTGGGCTGCCTCCTTGCCCTTCAGGATTATGCTCGTGATCAGGCTATTTAGTCATTCAAGCTGAATGTGGAGGGATTGCAAGGATTCGTCAAGTTTGTCCATCCTTTCATTTGCCATAGCTTGAGCTCTAGCTTCTACCATGCACCGACCTGATGTTTTTTTAAAATTGGGACCGCCTAAATAAAATTTTTCACTAAGAATTGAATGGTACCACCGTGCTCAGCTCATCGTCCTGATTCTGATGGGCTAGATCACCAATAAGCGCCCCGGAAGATCTCAGACCTTTTTTTTTTTTTGAAAACTCCTAACGGAGTTTTACTCCTTCATATGAATACTGCAGTCACCAAATCCTCAAAATGTCAATGCGGCCAAAAGTCCTGCGAAAATTATACCCCGGTATAGGAACCCCACACAACTACTCAGATCTGGTGGATTTGAGAGATTTGAATGGCGGATCGGATAGCTATGGGTGGCGGAACAAACTGCTGCTGCGGATCTGATGGATCTAATAGATTGGAATGACTGGTTTGCTAACTCAGAACTGCGGGACTGATGTCTGCTACTGCTGCACCTCTTTGCGCGCTAATCTGGCAGATATGATGCGTGATCCCCAGATAAAAAAGGGAACTATGGTCTTGAGGAGTGTCAGGTGCTACAGATCGCAATATACATAAGGGTCTGACAGTAGTACTCGGCCCAATGTTTCAGGGCTCTAACTAAGGAGGATCAATCGTACCCTTAGCCGTACAACTCGACTACCCTATCGTACGGGCGAGTAATCTCTCTGAGTGCTATTCTCGGTGTACTATAACAGCAAGACGGCTGAAGGTTTATCTATGGCAAGGTTGCAGAGGAGCTAAGGGGCTTCCGATATACCTAGAAGGTACTTAGAAGACAGTCCGTACGCGGTTCTGTCTAATGCGCTACTACTCGAAGGTGTACCCACAGGGGTTACAAGGGAGTCCAACAAGCGTGACCACCTCTTGTATTCCCTGCGTGCATGCCTCCCCAAATCCGCAGGTTTATGCGCTCAACGACAGATCCCGTGGTTTAAAGACGTCGGAACACATCTCTAGCCAAAAAAAAATTCTTCTACGAAATGGAGATCCCACCGACCCTGGAAAGTGCTCTGATACCACTTGTTATGCTCTTAACCTGCAAAAGATACCCAAATATAGAATATGCGAAGAAAGATACCCAGAACATAGAACAGTGAGAGATAACAGCAAATATTTTATTATTCAGAAAGCAATGTTCACTAGCCTCTTCGAGGGGGCAACCTCCAATAGATCAGAGCTCGATACAAAAATAAGACACGATGCTCCTCGCAGGGAGTCTCTATCCTTTATATATGACTCATACATGCAATACCAATGATCAATACCATGGGTTTTATCAATACCATCTATCTAATACTACGGCCCATTTGCAACTAATTGTGGTCCCGTCATTAGTTGCGGGTTAACCACTTACAATTATTAATATGGGCTTTATTGACTCTTGACTATGACTCGATCCCATTACATAAATAAGGGGTTTAGGGTGGGACCCTAACATTCTCAACCACTGTTTGATCTTTAATCTCTTCACCATAAATCTTTAACTGATTGACAACAGTTATGATCCGATTCATGAAAGAATCGATGTCCTCTGTCTCCTTCATCTGCAGACTTTCAAAATCTCTCATAGTATTCTGCAACTCAACAATATTTAATTTGGCCATACCTATATAGTTTGCCGCCAAAGTATCCCATGCTACTTTTGCTGAAGACGTAATCATAGTCTTCTAGAATAGTGCTCGGTCCACTCCCTGTTGGATAAGCTGCAATGCTTATGCATTCTTCTTCTTGTCTTTTTTGCATTGATCCCTCTCTGTATTATTGAGAGCTCGTTCTGCTGCTTCATCCTTACGTTCTGAAAACCCATACTCGACATAATCCCAGACATCATGTGCCTGCAATGTGGTCGCCATCTTAATGGCCGACACATCATAATCCTTCCCTGTAAACAGTGGAAACTGGGTTGGAAATTTGTAAAAACTATCTTTCTCCAAAAATTTCTCTTTGAAAAAACCCTAAAATTCTGTTTTTGTAAATTTTTTTGAAAAACATCTTTCAATAAAACCCTAAATTATTTATTTTTATATAAAAAATATATTTTTATAAAAAATCTTTATATAAAAAAAAACTTTATAATAAACCTTTTTAGTAATGTCTCTTTTTTGAAAAATCCTTTTTATTTTACCACACCTTTATATAACTTTAAACGAAAACCTTATGAATTACGTAAACATTCAAGCTAACCTCGTAATTTTTGGTTGATTAACGCTGCAAAACTTCACGAAACACGCGTGCATGCAAATCGCGGTAAGTTTTTGACTATTAACGCGGCTATTTCCTGAACGCATTATAGCCACTGTGTATAACTGTAGGATACTTTAACGTTTAAACACCACATGCCCTCTATACCAAGGCAGGATGTGTTAATGTTTAAACACCACGAGTAAAAAATATGTTTGTCCTTTTACCGGGAAGGTTGTTAATTGGTTCTCCCTCGTTCAGATATTAATTTGTTGAAAAGATGGAGTAGACAAAGTATGAATTCACACATAAAATGTGAGTGGTTATTCTTATATTGATCACATAAAATACGGGGCTAAAATATCTCGACATGCAATTACACAATAAAAATAGTCTATCACTTAACACGAATTGACTCAACACTCAACCAGTCAATTAATTGACTTTCTATATTTAACCAACTCAATAATTATCTTATTTTAAAATATAATTTGTATTGATTATATATTAGGCTTAAAAAAACGTAAGTATCCTACTGAATCGATTCTTGCTGAGTTATTAAGCCTTTCTTATCCATGTATATAAACAAACTATATCATGGTATCCATAGGAAACAAAATTTCAAAGTCAACTGAAGTATTTGTTCGACGTTCCACTGATGGTCGTAGGGAGGTTCCGTTTGGGCGCAACTCGTTATTTGAAACAAAGTTATCATATTAGCCCGAATCAGGAAAAAAAAAAAAAAATCGACCATAAGTTTAGAATACCAAATAGTTTGACGAAAATTGATCTGGTTCCTAGTGTAGGTGCTTAACGGTCAGGTGAAAAAAATTACATAGTTCATAATTTGGGTGCATATATTGTTCATTAGCTGGCATAGTTATTGGCAGTGGATTGTTCATTAGTTAAAGTCAAATAGATTGCTGCAGTATGGCAGGCACTCAAAGAAAAACATAAATTGTTACGCAGAGAAAAACAGAAAAATCATTGAGTAGATTGTTCATTGGCTGGCTAAATACAAATAGATTGTTGTGGTATGGCATGCATACAGAGAAAACCAGAGATTGTTGCGGTGTGGTATTCATGCAAAGAAAAATACAAAAATAAATAAATGTATGCATGAAATTTATTTTTAGGAGACTTATGGGTTACTTAGATTTTATAGGTTAAATGGGTAATAAAAGCTATGATTTAACCAAGATGAAATGCATGTGTTATGATCAGCGTCCCAATCTCAAAGGGTAAAGTAGAGTAATGTGAGTTATGTACATTGATGTTAAGACTAATTCTTATTTTCCTGTTAGATTTTTTCTATGAAACGAGAAGGAAATTGTTAATTGTGAAGCCAAATTCACGCAGGATTCTAGATCCTTCTAGATCAGATCTTTCTAGATCTCCACACGGCCATTAGTTTCTAGATCTCCAGGATTCTGGATCTTTATACACTGCCATTAGTTTCTAGATCATTCCAGATTTCCATTTGAATTACATACAGGATTCTAGATCCTTCTTCTGCCTCTATAAATTTGTAATTTCTTTGGGCAAGGAAAGCAATCCAAATCCCAAGCCTGTTATGTAATGCAAAGTGATTCGCAATCTAAGGCCCAAGCCTATTATGTAATGCAAAGTGATTTCTGTTCTCGAGAGATTGTTTTATCTATTCCGCCATTTCTGATTGAGTAATCTTATTGTTTCTCCATTTGTCTGTCTTTGAAATTATTCTTTGCTATTGCCGTTTAAGTCTCTAAGTATAAATCCGTTGTGAGTTATGTATGCTCTATTCTAACAATTGGTATCAGAGCTATGGTAGTATAAATCCGTTGTGAGTTATGTATGCTCTATTCTAACAATTGGTCTCAGAGCTATGGTCGAATATCCACTGTGCAAGCCGCTTAGCGCCATCGCCTTATTTTGGCAGCGTTCATTAAAACATTGGTTGTTACCCCTAGAGCTGTTGAAGGATCTATCCAGGAAATCAATGAGGAACGCTGGAACTAAAAGATAGTTGCTGCAAGAAAAACAAGGTCGTGGATCTATGTTGAAATGTGTTTCTGAAGTTTGAAACGTGGAGATTCGTGGAGTTTGGAGTTGAAACGTGATGTTCGTAAGTTTTTTTTACATGAAGTTTGCACGTATACATCAAGTTTTTTCTCAAACCAACATATTTATGTGTGAAATGTGAAAAGGTTAAAACATTATATATGTTTTATATATTTATTATTAAACATATATAATTATATGTTGGAATTTTGAAAAGTATATTCTAAAAAGGAGCGGGAATTTTGAAAAGGGTATTTTAAAAGGAGGAAGGTCATTATTACTTAATTTTAAAGAGTAATAATTTAAGTTTTATTTTTAAGTGGAGTTTTTTTGTGTTTTGGGGCATGAATTTGATTGAAAATGGAGACAACAGATATGGAGAAGTTGAGCGGTGCTAATTTTGCCCTATGGAAATCACAGATGGAGGATATACTGATTTTAAAGGATCAGTATTTGTCGATTGAGGGCATAACAAAGAAACCCTCATCAATGACAAATGAAGAGTGGAATAAGCTAGATAGAAAGACGATTGCAATAATTCGCCAATATTTAGCCAAGAATGTGTATTTCAATGTGTCCAGAGAAAAGACGGCAGAAGGATTATGGACGAAGCTCCATGATATATATGAGAAGAACACGACATCAAACAAAGTGTTCTTGATGAAGAAGCTTTATAATCTCAAAATGAAGGAGGGTGCTTCAGTTGCTGAGCACTTGAATGCATTTAATATTATTACTAATCAACTTGCCTCTGTTAAAATCATTTTAGATGATGAAATTAGAGCCATATTGTTGATGTGTTCTATGCTAGACAGTTGGAAAAATTTAATTGTAGCTATGAGCACTTCAGCAACTACAGGGACCTTGAAGTTTGATGATGTCAGCAACAGTTTAATGAATGAGGAGCTACGACGCAAGTCAATTGCAGAAAACCAGGGAGGAGAGGCTCTAGCTCTAGCTGATCGTGGTAGGAGAATGGATCGAGGCTGGTAAGGGCGATCAAGATCGAAAGGCTGATCAAAATCAAGGAGAGGAAGGATCATCTGCTTTCATTGTGGCAAACTTGGGCACATGAAGAAAGAATGCCGATTCTGGAAGAAAGGACAAAAGGATCAGAGACCGTCTAGTACAAATCACAAGTCATCCAGCACAAATGAAGGTGAGACTGCTGCTGTAGCCATAGATGGTGATGTGTTGTTTATTGTTTCGGTAGAGGATGCATGTATATATACATCTAGCAGTATTTTTGATTAGATCCTTGACTCTGGGGCATCTCACCATGTAACTCCATGCAAAGAGAGTTTTGTTTCATATAATCCTGGTGATTATGGTAGAGTGCATTTGGGGAATGATCATTTTTGCAGTATTGTGGGAGTGGAAGATGTCCAGATTAAGATGAAAGATGGACAAGATATATTGTTGAAACAGGTCACGCATGTACCAGAAATGCGCATGAGTTTAATCTCTATGGGACGACCAGATGATGAAGGCTATTCGACAAGCTTTGGAAAAGGAGGCTGGAAAATTAGCAAAGGTGCATTGGTCATGGACAAAGGACCCAAGACAGGAACATTATACACATTGAAGACACTGATAGGAAAATCAGATTTGGTTGTTGTCACAAAAGAAGAAAATTCCGCATATTTGTGGCATAAGCGTTTGGGTCACATGAGCGAGAAGGGCTTAAAAATCCTTGTTGGTAAAACTTTATTGTCAGGTTTGAAATCATACAATCTTGATCTTTGTGAGCATTTTATATATGGTAGACAAAGAAGGGTTTCATTCCTTAGAGGTGGCCATGACATAAAGAAAAATGTGTTAGAATTGGTACACTCAGATGTGTTTGGGCCTGTTAACATCAAATCATTAGGAGGAGCATCATATTTTGTAACATTTATAGATGATGCATCCAGGAAGGTTTGGGCATATCCTATGAAAAATAAAAGCGAAGTGTTTGGAATATTTCAAAAATTCCATGTTGCTGTTGAAAGAGAGACTAACAAATTGCTGAAGTGTTTAAGAATAGATAATGGTGGAGAATATTGCTTGAACGCATTTAAGGAATATTGTAACAAGTTTGGCATAAAACATGAGAAATCTGTGCTTGATACTCCTCAACATAATGGTGTCGCAGAAAGGATGAATCGCACCATTATGGAGAAGGTGCGAAGTATGTTGTCCAATTCCGGTTTGGAGAAGAATTTTTGGGCTGAAACGGTCAGGACCGCTTGCTACCTCATAAACAGATCTCCAACTACAGCCTTGGATGGCGGTATCCTTGAAGAAGTTTGGACTGGTAAGAATTTGAATTATTCTCACTTGAAAATCTTTGGATGTGAAGCATTCGTACATATTCCCAAAGAAAATAGAACTAAGCTAGATGATAAATCTATGAAATGCATCTTTTTGGAATATGCAGATTAAGATTTTGGTTATCATCTATGGGATCCAGTGAAATATAAAATTATTAGAAGCAAGGATGTTATATTTAATGAGTCAGAAATGTTCAAGAGGACTATAGGTGAGTTGGAGGTCAAGAAGGTTATTGACAGGTTTGAAGAGCAGGAGGAAAACATACCACGAATACAAGAAGATGAATAGCAAATTCAAGAGCATGAAAAACAACAAGTGGAAAATGATGAACAACAAGAAGAAGGAATCTTGCAAGAACCTTCACAGGAGATTCAACCTGATAATGCACCACCACAGTTAGTTCGTAGATCTTCTAAGCTTCATAAGCCTTCACAAAGGTATCCTCCTTCAAACTATATTTTGTTCACTGATGAAAGTGAACCTAATTGTTTTCAAGAAGCTTGTAAAGTTGAGCACAGTAAAGAATGGAAGAAATCAATGGAAGAAGAAATGAACTCTTTGCAGGAAAATAAAACTTGGGAGTTGTTAAACCTCCCAAAAGGTAGAAAGGCTCTACAAGACAAATGGGTGTACTGGATTAAGTATGAAGCTGACGAAAAGAAGGAGAGGTATAAAGCAAGGCTGGTGGTGAAACGTTTTGCCCAAAAAGAAGGTATTGACTTCACTAAAATTTTCTCACCTGTTGTTAAAATTTCATCCATTAGAGTCATTCTTGGTCTAGTTGCTGCTTTAGACCTAGAATGTGAACAGTTAGATGTAAAAACTGCTTTCCTTCATGGTGAATTGGAGGAAGAAATTTATATGGAGCAGCCATAAGGCTTCATAGAAAAAGGCAGAAGGCCTTGTTTGTAGGTTGAAGAAGAGTCTCTATGAGTTGAAACAAGCACCTCGACAATGGTATAATAAATTTGATTCATTCATGTTGGAAAATGGTTTTCAGAGGTTGGAAGCTAACCATTGTGTCTATATCAAGAGGTATGATCAAGGAAAGTATATCATATTATTTTTATATGTGGATGACATGTTGATTGTTGGGCATGATAAGATTAAGATCAATAGGTTGAAGAAAGATTTGGGTAGAAAAATTGCAATGAAAGATTTGGGATGAGCACAACAGATATTGGGCATGCAGATTATACGTGACAGGAAAAAAAAAGTTGTGGCTGTCACAAGAAAAATATATTAAGAAGGTGTTTGACAAGTTTAATATGAAGGATGCCAAGCCAATTGGTACACCCCTTGTAGCCCACTTCAAGCTGAGTACTGAATTATGTCCTAGTGATGACAAGGAGAAAGAAGAGATGAGTAATATTCTTTATGCTTCAGTAGTTGGCAGTTTGATGTATGCCATGGTATGCACACGACGAGACATTGCATCTTGAGTGGGAGTAGTGAGTAGGTTTCTTGCCAATCCAGGCAAACAACATTGGCAAGTAGTAAAATGGATTTTGAGGTATCTCAAGGGTACTAGTAATTATTGTTTATGTTTTGGTTATGATGAGACCGTGCTTGAAGGATTTACAGATGGGGAAATGGCTGGAGATATGGATACCAAAAAGTCCACTACATGTTATTTGTATACATTTGCAGGTGCAACAGTATCTTGGGTGTCAAGGCTATAGAGAATAGTAGCCCTCTCTACAATAGAAGCAGAGTACATAACTACAACAGAAGCTTGTAAAGAGATGTTGTGGATGCTGCGATTCTTAGGAGAGATAGGAATAAAGAAGGACAAGTATGTGTTATATTGTGATAGTCAGAGTGCCATTCACTTGGCGAAAAACCCAACATTTCATTCAAAAACCAAGCACATTGACTTAAGGTACCATTGGATCCGGCATGTGTTGGAGGAAGAACAATTATCCTTAGAAAAGATCCATACAGATAGGAACCCTGATATGCTCACTAAGATTTTACAACGAAATAAACATGAGTTATGTAGAGGCATGGTAGGACTCGATGTGACTTGATGACTCTTATTTGGGTTCAAGTGGGAGATGTGAAGTGTGAAGCCAAATTCACGCAGGATTCTAGATCCTTCTAGATCAGATCTTTCTAGATTTCCACACTGCCATTGGTTTCTAGATCTCCAGGATTCTAGATTTTTCTACACCGCCATTAGTTTCTAGATCATTCCAGATTTCCATCTGAATCACATACAGGATTCTATATCCTTCTTCTGCCTTTATAAAATTGTAATTTCTCTGGCCAAGGAAAGCAAGCCAAGGCCCAAGCCTGTTATGTAATGTAAAGTGATTTATGTTCTCTAGAGATTCTTTTATCTATTCCGTTGTTTCTGATTGAATAATCTTATTGTTTTTCTATTTGTCTGTCTTTGAAATTATTCTTTGCTATTGCCATCTAAGTCTCTGAGTATAAATCCGTAGTGAGTTATGTATGATCTGTACAAAAAGTGAATTATTTGTAAAATAAAAAATATATATATATTTTTAATTTACAAAAAAAATGATTTTTTTTATTTCAATATTAATTTTATAAATGGAAAAATATTTTACGTAAGGAAAAAATAAAAGTGTTTGAAAAGAGTAAAATAAAAGTGTTTGAAAAGAGTATATGTTTTGCACTAAAAATGTGAGTGTAAATTCCTTTTGAGTAGATTTGCTGTGACAGATTTTTTATTATATGCTCAAGTGTTATTTAAAATTCAAAATAAATTAGAAAAAGGATAGCCCATTTTTTTTTAAAATTACATAAATAAAAAGTGTGTTAAGAAATATATTATCGAATTGAGATTTTTCCATTTAAATTTTTATGGTATCGTATGAATCCGAATCGAACTAGGTAACTACGGCTTGAAAGCATTTCCGTTGTGAGTCGGTGTCAATATCTACTACTGCTATTTAATTTTGTGAGTCAATCACTCTGCCCGGACATTGTTGCAGCGGGTGAAATTCAAAGTCACGAAAGCATTGTCGTTGTGTTTGAATACCAAGTTTATTGTAGCTTCGGGTCATTGCAGGGTAAGCACCGAAGGAAACTGCTGACATTGCATCCTCCAAGGACCCGAACCTACAATCTTGTGAAGGATGACCCTCTCACATTCGACCGACCCAAAGCACCAAAGGAAACTGCTGACATTGCTGACCTGCAATCCGGTTAAGGATGACCCTGTCAGAGCACACTTGAACGATTCAGAGCACTCCATGTTCTTTGCATGTGGTATCCCAATGTTGACAACCCAAACAAATTTGATGAACTGTAAATATTGTCAACCTTCGCAGTTCTCAAGCTCAAACAATTGATTGAATTTATGAAAGAACACAAGAGTATGTACTAATTATAACAACCTTTGCAATTCTCCTCAAGATCAAACAATCAAATGAATTTATGAAAGAACACAAAAAGTCGAGCACGTACTGAATTCATGGAATTGGAATGAACAATGGATGAATTTAAGGAATCGGTCAAGTCAAGCGAAACATGGGAAGGGAATTTCCAGGCTTTTGCGTGGTTTGATTTTTCAGCAGCTATTTCTCTGGTAAACTATTCAACCTGAATATGCTCATTCACCCTCTTATAGCTCTCTTTGCCCTGCCCTTGGCCTCGACATTTTTTATATAAATACATCGTTTTGCCCGTTGTATTGTGTGTGCCTCCTCATTTGATTCAACTTCAACTGATAATTCTGATCAATATTCGCCAGTTTTAAGAGAATTTGTATTCCTGGTGTGATCTCTAGCATTTTTGTTTTGTCTTGAATAGAACATCAATATAATAAACTTTTCATTGATTGTTTGATGTGAGAGGCACCCGCACTAACATCATCAATACCTCAAGTATTATTATTAAAGGCGAGTCATGAAGACAGGCACCTGGTTTGTGTTCTTCTTCGTTTCAGTGGCAGCAATAGTATTGAATGAAGGTGTAGTCGATGGAGGTAGAGTTCTGAAAAAGATGAATATTGTAACCGCCCTAGCTGATAAGAATCGATGTCATTATGACAATATTCCTAATGGAGATCGTAAAGTGGGAGATATATTGAAGAATAAGCTTCCTTCTGGTCCATGTGCAGGAGTAGGTCACAAACATATCAATTCCTTGGGCCCTGTGAAGATGAAGACAAGTAATGAAGAAAATACATTGAAGATTAACAAGCTTCCTTCTGGTCCAAGTGGAGGAGTAGGCCACAAATACATCAATGGCGGTGGCTCCATGAAGCAATTGGTAGGATTGGCACAAACGTTAATTACTGCCATGCCCTTCAACAAACTTCCATCAGGTCCGAGTGGCGGAGTAGGGCACAACAATAACGATTGATCACCACGTTCGAAACTAAGTCAAATGGTGATCAGTACAATGAATAAAATGAAGATAAAAAAGATCTGAAATGCGTTATTGTGGATGCTCATCGATCAAATTAGTCACAGTAAATGTAATGATTAGTCACAGAAATTGAATTAGTTATCAGAGGTCGTATTTTTTCATTTTACCATACATCATGTATTTTTCATTTTACAACCCATGATGCCAGAAAAAATAATATATCTGGTCATTGCCATCATTAATTTAACCATCCTTTTTTAGTCGAACGATTCAAATCACAGCCGTGTTTATTAGTAAGCAGCATTAATGTATTTAGTGTGAAAGAAAATCTGGTAGCTCAAAAAGATGGTATTTCTGGCTTGGCTCATCTAATGTATGTAAGGGAAAGAAATCCCCTGAACTTATGTCTATTATGGATTTCTGGAACATTTCGTAATCCCGTGAAAGAATATTGACCTGGCAATGTTGGTCTGATTCATTCCAAAATATTTTGAGAATTAGTAATCAACGTATGAATGCCCAAAGAAATCCCGTGTTTTAAAAATATTTCTTTACATAAACCACTATACGTCATTTATATAAAATTTATTCAAATATACTCATAATATATAGGAGTGGTCTATAATGCGACTTTTTGGAGATTCGGGTGACGGAATCAGGTGGAAGAAATTGAGATTAAATCATGATTTGTTGCAGTTAAAATGGTTTTTTAACTGCATATTTGGATTCAGCACCCTGAAAAACCCCTGGGATGCTTTGATTGTGCAGAAACTAGCTATCAAACTTGCGATTCCAATAAATTGCTGCTGGATTTTCACCGGAAAAACCCGCCCGCCAGAAAAGCTTTCAAAAAATCGCGTTATAAACAACTGCTAATATATATAGAGAATCAGTCAACGAGTCGTATAATTATTTTTAATTTTTATTTATTAAATATTGTCAGTCCACCGGTAGCTAATTAATTGTTATTGTTCTTCCTCAAAAAGCTATCAGAATGGAATCAAGAAATTTTGTCAATCAAGTCACTTTCAATCATAGTTACCAAGTTTCGCCGTATTGGTTACCTCATCAGGCTGTCAACTTGTCTAAAGAATGCACGGCCAAGGCCAAGCCAGGGAAATAAGTCAAGGAGATAAGCAAGGCGTAGATATATATGTAATTACGCTTGTCCACATATAACAAATCCGCTTAGTTCAGGCAAGGCACCTGCCAAGTAAGGAAGAAACCTTTCGCCCTCTCAGGCCACTCGCCATCAAACACAAAATCACACTTTTTGTTTATTGACTAAAAGTTTTATAGTAAAAAAATTAAAAATATAATTTTTTATATTAAAAGCAGTTATAAAAAATAGAAGCTACTGCATGTTAATTTTTTTTTAATTCCATATTCCCCAGGTCAATCAAAAATTTTATATTTAAAAAAATGAAAATTAATAATTTTTATATTAAAACAATAAAAATTATAATAAAAATTATAAAAATTAGTAATTGTCTCAAAAGGTATAAAGAGAAGCAGAGAAGCAGATAGAATTATTAAATTGGAATTGTTGAATTTCTCTAGAAGAGATGTTGGTTCAAGCCTAACTAATGAGCAATTTGAGCTGGCTAAAGTCCTAATTATTTTTTATTATGGTAAAATTATATTGATAATTCAATGGTTTTACTTTCAATAGCTTGAACGAATTTGAAGAGCAGGTATAGAATTACTTTGTGGGATTTGTTCCCAAAATCACTTATTTGTAAATACATACACAAAATAGGTAAATGATATTCTTATATATAATTAAACTCACACGTATAATATAAGTGTTGATTTGTGAGGCGTAGTACAAGTATCATATCAACCAAATGTGATTTTGGATTAAGTTGAATATTCTTATATATAATTTAATTCAGACATATAATATAAGTGTGTTGATTTGTGAGGCATAGTCTAGGTGTCATATCACTCAACTGGTCAAGTTGTCAGTGAGAAGCATGTTGGTGCCTTAAATACAAAATTATTATCAGTAAATATTATTAAATATATTTAATAAAATTATAATAATAAAATAAAAACTATATATTAAAAACAAAATCTTATAGTCTTTAAACAATATAATCATCTCAATTTACTTATCCCACAATCTTTCGACAACATAATCATCAATTACTTATCCCACAATCTTTAAACAACATAATCATCCTTTGACGTTACACACTGAAATGACCTATAGCATCAATGACTTTAATATTCAAAAGCATATCATGAAAGAGACATAATATGGATTTGGAAAGAGACATAATATGGATTTGGTCCCCTTTTTTTGTACTTTGCAGTAATCAGATCAATTTCCAAAAACAGGAAAGACACGAGTATCTAAACAGCTTCCAATATAAGCCAATCATGATTAGTTTTTGGTGTCAATGGTTTTAGAACAACATATTTGTGGACCCTGAGGCATTAGACTTGAATAACATGGAAGTGAAACTAGTTGTTGTAGAACATTCTGGGGATGTTATCCTCTAGGATAGTAGTTGAAGCTGTAAAAATAAAAAAATGTATCAAAAAGGATTATGAATATATATCTTACTCATGCTTGTAGGCTTAGCATTCATGCATCCAATGTTTATGCAAGAAGACACCATTCAAGAACTCATGTAGTAGGCAAGAGAATTGAAATCAGTGAAACTCGAAGTTCATATGTTGATATTGAAACTACTTAAAATCGTAACTTAAACCCCACACTCTATGGGGGAAAAGTTGGAAGAAAACTCTTCTTGTTTATCCATTTACAAATGTTGTATGTCAAATGTGTTTGCATTGCCAGGAATTAAAATCTTATGGACTAATATATCAAGACTCCTGCAACTACAACCATAGCCCAAGGGTTTTGATTTGGAGACTTTTAGATTTCAAAAGCATATACACCATATTTGTTAGGTGCCCAAGTTATAGCCCAGTTGTGTCTTGGAAAAACAGAAAAATAGGAATCTAAACAAAATAGGAAGCAGGTTGCAGGTAATGTTCAAAAAAAATTAAGCAGCTAATACAGACCTCCCAAGCCATGGTGAGAACATAACGGTGCCCAATAAACATAGAATTACATCAACTTGACATCAAAAAAAAAAGTTCTAGCATGGCTGCAAGCATATACACTAGCAATCAAGGCACCATGGGTATTATTTTGTTGGTCCTAGTGACACACATAATCCTCCAAATCAGCTCCACACACTAGTTATTGCACAAGTGAAAACATACCCTCACCGATACAGAGCATTACATGCAAAACGTTTCCTCAAATAACTCTTAATTTCAAGGTACTCAGTTAAATTGCCACTACATGTGTGAGAGTGCTCCTCCTTGAATTTTGCTTTCTACAAAGTGTTCTCTGTTTTGCTATCTTATTGAAAGTTCAACAGTCTCTGCACAAAATTTCTCCACAAGTTTTTTCTAACAAGTAACCTTTCATTTAAGAAGGCAATGTCTATGCCAAATAGCTTCAAACCTAAATAGAATATAAGGTGCAAATTTTGACATGAAATACTGAGTCTATCCTTTACATTCCTTCAAGGAAAATAGTACCAAGGTTTTCCTAATAACATCCTACATACATTAAGGGCATTTGGATTTTGGGCACACAAGCCTTAGCAAGGTAGAGAGTCTCTCTTTTGCCTTTGCTTCAGAACCCAACTGTAATTCCAGAAGCTTTTGCAACAGAAAGAGCGACAACTGATTTTTTTGCAACAGAAAGAGCAGCAACTGATTTTCGAGCATCATCAGATCTCTCACAATGGAATTATGGGCAGCTCTAGTGCCAGTCGGGTCTAGTATTCATCCCAATTGCTTGACATCCACGTCAGAGTTTTGGTCATGCCTGACATAAAATTGCAAACACTCTAGAAGGAAGGCTGCGTCTAGCACCATGATCCAGGCCAATGTTTCTTCCTTATAATCGAGAAACTTGTGATAACTATTCTGTATTTTCCATTTGTGCTTCTTAAACTCCTCCACAACCATGGACTCAAACTTCTGTTCATTGATTCTTTTATGAAATCTTCGAGCAGCTGATACTTTGTAACGCTCTGAAACCATGCCAGATGTCTATAGCCAGATGTCGAGTAAGAAACCATGACAGAGGTCAATAGGAGAATGAAAGTGTTGATGACTGTGTCGAGGCATAGGAAGGCCTATCGGCCTAATTAGTGATTTCTATACTAAAAGGAGCTTTAAGAAATAGAAGTTATAACCAACCATGTACAGGATATATATTTTTTTTAAATAGCTAATTTTATATTAAAATATAGTAGAAAATGGTAAGTTTATATTGTGACGGAAAATAGTAATTTTTTTTGTGGAGAATAGTAAATTTGTAAGATATGTATTTTCTATTTTTTTTCTGAATTCAATTAAAATTTGGTAACTATGATTTCAATCCGCTCTTCCATAGTTGGTTTGTGGCACTTGATAATTTAGTTTACTATCTTTGCATTATTAGCTTGTTTGGGGTTACTCTTGATAGGTTATGAGGCACATTTTTATTCACCATACATTGCATTTTATTTAATGTGGTAATATTTTTTTTGGTAAAAAGTTGTATATATTTTGTTTTACCCCAAATGATTTGGCAAAATTATGGGCTACCCGAGGCACATTTGTATTCACCATACATTGCATTTTATTTAATGTGGTAGTTTTTTTGGTAAAAAGTTGTAAATATTTTGTTTTACCCCAAATGTTGGTAAAACTCTAAGCTACGTGAAAGGTGAAAGGTTAGGTATGGATGATAAATGTTGTTTTGTTTGTTATAAATAATATTAATATGGTCAGCCGAAAAACTCCAAGACAGGGTTCCAAATGAGTGTTTCACTTACCAAATGGTTAGAAGATAGTTCCCTAGAGATAAATAATCTCAATTGGGACAAGGAAGCCAAAAGGGTGGGAGGGAAGAAAACCTTAAGAAACCTTGAAGACTTGTGTCATGTCTCCATAACAAAACATACGTAAAAAAAAATTCTTTTACCATAGTAATTACTGACATGGCATGAGTATAAAGCATATAGAGAATTGTACTGAGTTTTCGGCTTGATTCATAACCTTGGTAATTATCAACATATCATGTTTATAATAATTATCACAATTGTACTTAGCACACAATGAATCATCCTAAGGGTTAGGCTTTATTACGCCGTGCACCAAAAGACCATATCTCGATGGACTCTGACAAGTTTAACTTTTCTTGCATCTCCCTTTAAGTTTTTCCATGAAAACACTGCTCGTTGATTTACATTCAGATTTAAAATTTAATATATGCTCTGCCATGGTAACGTGGCACGAGATGCCTTGTCCTTCTGCAACTACCCACCACGATACTCTCATTTCATCAATGGTGGTAAGGTTGAGTCATTGATCTGAGGGTTGAGCTTTGATCTGGTAACTTTACTACCTCATTCGCTAGTGATGAATCTCATTATGCCCCTTTGTTCTTTGGCGCTCGCCCCTGCTTCCTGAGCTTCCTCTCTGGTAGGTTCGGCTCTGAGACTTAGGGCTTCGTTTCATGAGGTTTTGATGAAGACGAAGGATACCGTGGCTGGAGCAGTTGGCTTTGCCTTCCCCGTGCAGTATGAATTCGATGAGTTTTATAAAGATTCAACTCTGCAAATTGTTTATCGTTGTCTCTCTTGTATTTAAATTGTTGCTCCATTTAAATCATTATTATACTATGCCTGCAAGTGTAATGGAAACAGGGCAGATAGGCTCAGGATGTTTCAAGGAGGATTTCATGGATTTCCCTACTACTTCTGTCACTCAATGGCTTACGGGTAAGCCTTACCAACCTGCTCAGGTATTATATTGACTGTGTAGGTACATTAGTTGGGTGATTTATTGTTAGATGCTCCCGGTCATGGGAGGTTTCTATGGATTTTACAGTTTTCGGGTTAGGCAGAGCTTCTGTTGTTAAATTTATATAAGTTTTCTTTTCCATGTAGTTCATACTCTTCTCCTTTTGGAGATCTTACCAGGGTTTATTCTTTTTCCTTTCCTCCTGAGATCATCTGTCGAGAAATAGAATCCTCCTCAGTGCCTATTTCAGGGCTTCCCTAATTTGGATGTAGGGCCTATAGCTAAGGCCATACCAGCATAGTCATTTTTTTTATATAGTTAGAAAAACTGTAAGGAATTCTCGACACAACTATTTCTTCCTGTCAGCACAGGATGGCAGACCTCTCGAGGTCTGATGTAATTTAAGGATTCACTGGTCGATATGTATAAATTGATGCTCGTATCTAAGTGCCACTTTTGTATTTAAAGAGTTTTTCTCTGAATGTGCGGCGTTGGAACCTATGTGTGTGCTGAGAGATGGTTTCATGTGTTTAATATGATTATGACTCTTGCTTAATATGTTGCTCTATTATTATTATTATGTGATAATAAAGTACCTTGCTCGCATGGTGATGACTTACTTCTAGTCTTTTATTGTCTGGTAATTTATAATGCTCAGTATTTGCTAAAAACAGGATTACTGTGTTTCCCAGTTGTATGTCAGAATTCTTAATTACCAATATTATCAAAGGCTACAAAGAGAATTTTTTGGGTATTCTATAATTTATTTATATATATAAATATCAGTATTATGTGCTCTGGTTAATATTTAATTATTCCCAACTCTATAGGTTCTCTGCTTTCTTTTAAATACCAACTTTGTAAAGGGTTTCAGGAAAGAATTTTACAGAGTTCCTTGCACTCTAATTAACCAGTCTCCTTTTAAATAACCTAGTTCAGTTTTTCACTTTCATATTGTTTGCAAGGACCATTTGTTCATTTGTTCTTACTACTTTCCTCTGAGGTGTAAAATTGTGTTATTTACCCCTATGAATTTAGTTTCCATTATTCATGGTGTTGGCATACTTCAACTTCCTTCTCTTCTTAATAAAGAACTTAAACAGGTCCTTTTCCTGAGTCTAAGTTCTACCAGAGCTTTTAGGATAATGCTGGTTCATTCAAGTACAAAAGTAACTAGTTTTGTACAGTTAAAACTACACTATTAACGATTTCCATATAATATCTTCTCAATATTAACTATACTAGTTCAGTCTTTTCCAAGAAATAATTAATGACACATACTACAGCTTAATCAACAGATTAATTACAGGGTGAAAACACCTACCTAAGTTGTTTAAAGAAGAAAAACCTCAATTGTAGAAGTCACTATTGCTACTTGCTATTTTCAATCCTCCTGACCATGAGATTTTCCATCATGACCAAATTCCCCCCCAAGCTTGCTCATAAGACATTGTCTTTCTGCAAGTTCCAACACATAGTGGTTTCACTGTCTGGTCATCATTAGACTTAGCTACTCTTCTGTCTGACTTCTCAGCATGGTTCCTCCCTCTCTCATCTGCACCCCAGCAAGGCTTTTTTGGAGAATTCATATTCAAGGAGATAGTTAGGGTTTCCTGGCAACTGCCTACCCTAACTTCCTTGTTATGAGAAGTTACAAAATCTGTTAACACTCAAACAATTTTTTTTCTTTTCTCTTTTCCATAATAAACATACATTAATGCATAACTCAAATAATAATCAAAATATTCAGTTTTTCTTTGTTCTTACTACGGTAAAATAAAATATTTACAAACTTCTGGGGACATTACATCTCCTCCCCCTGAAATCAAACATCATCTTGATGTTTTCTAGCTGTAAACAGTCCTGGAAAGGCTTCTTTCATGAGTTGTTCATCCTCCCAGGTGGCCTCATCTGGCCCAAAGTGTTTCCATTGCACTTTAACCTGGGTGATAGCTCATTTCCGCAGCATTACTTCTCTCCGATCGAGTATATCTAGAGGCTCGACTAGGAATTCTCCTTCCAGTTCGACCTGAAACAAGACAGCAATTGAATAAGTTTTTTTATTTATTATCATTAAAATCTTTTGGCTTACCTAAAGAAAACTTTTCTTACCTGTATATCCTGCCAACTGATTATATGTTTAGGATCATATACATATCTTTTCAATATGGACACATGAAAAACATTGTGGACTCAAATATGGTTGGGTAAGGCGAGTTGGTATGCTACTGGCCCGACCCTTGCCAGAATTTGGAATGGACCACAAAACCAGGGTGCTAACTTAGCACACCCGCTCCATTGTAATGTGTTGTTCTTAACACGTACTCTTACATATACATGATCTCCTACTTGGAACTCTTTGAAACTTCTTTTACGATCTGCAAAGTTCTTTCGCCTATCTTGGGCGACCTTTAAGTTGGAATGCACTTTCTTAACCATTTCTTCCATTTCCTTTAACATCTTTGGTCCCAACATCAACTTATCTTCTGGTCCCCCTCAACTGGATGGCGTGCGACACTTTCGGCCATACAAAACTTCAAATGGGCTCATTTGTAAAGAGGTGTGGTAGCCGTTATTATACGCAAATTCGACCAGATGTAAATATTCTTCCCATTTGGATGGTTGTTGCATTACATATGTTCTTAGCATGTCTTCCACTACCTGATTCACCTATTCTGTTTGTCCATTCGTTTGAGGATGATAGGTGGTACTGAAGTTTAGTTGAGTACCCAACCCTTCAAACAAGGTCCTCCAGAAAGCTGATGTAAACTTTACATCACGGTCAGAAATTATGGTCTTTGGCAGCCCATGTAGCCTAAAAATATTTTGCATGAAAATATTGGCAATCTGTACCGCTCTGAAGGTGGACTGTACTGGTATAAAATGAGCTGATTTACTCAGTTTATCTACTACCACCATTATAGAGTCATTTTTCTTTTTGGATTTGGGTAGTCCTGTGATAAAATCAAGAGAGATGGTTTCCCACTTCCATTCTGGAATTGGTAATGGATGTAGTAACCCAGCGGGATGCTGATGTTCTATTTTAACTTGTTGACATTCCAAGCAGCATGTCAAGTATTCTGCTACATCTTTTTTCATTCTTGGTCAATAGTATTCCTTTCAGAGTGCTGTAATTAGTTTTTGGTATCCTAGGTGTCCCGCGTAGGGACTCTTGTGATATTCATCCAAAATCAAATTTTTAATGCTATTCTGACTGGGTACATATAATCTTTTCTTATAATTCAGCATACCTGCGGAATCCATTACATATGCTAGCTGATATGCATGGTTGTTAGTATTTTGAGCTTGTTGTCCTAATTGCTGATATTCCAAGTCCTGCCTTGCTGCTTCTTTAATTAGCTCGTTGAAGGTAGTTTGTGCTTCACTGTAAGAAACCTCATAGAGACAATGTACCTTTCGACTTAAAGCATCAGCTACCCGGTTCTCCTTCCCTTTCAGATGTTTGATCTCGAAATCAAATCCACTTAGAAAATCTACCCATCTGGCTTGTCTAGCATTTAAAGTGGGCTGCTTGAAATAATTGGTCAAGCTATGATGATCAATCATTAACAGAAATTTCCTACCCATCAAATAGTGATGCCACATTTTTAAGGCGTGAATGAAAACGGTCAATTCTAAGTCGTAGGCAGAATATTTCTGCTTGTGCTCCTTTAATTTCCTAGACTCATAGGTGATTACCTTCCCGTCTTGCATTAATACTCCACCAACCCCTTCCTTACTGGCATCTGTACACACCACATAGTCCTTACTTGGATCTGCTATGCTTAAAATGGGTGTAGTGGTAAGCAGATGCTTAAGCTGCTCAAAACTCCTTTGACATTCCACTGTCCAAAATATTTTTTTCCCTTTTTCTGTAGGGAGGTAATAGGATAGGCCACTCTAGAAAATCCCTCCACAAACCGTCTATAATACCCTGTCAAACCCATGAAAGATCTTATGTCAGCTACATCCTTTGGTATTGGCCATTCCATTATGGTCCTTATCTTTTCAAGATCTACGACAATTCCATCCTTGGTAATGATGTGGCCCAAGTACTGAATCTTTTCCTTAAAAAAATCACACTTGCTGAATTTAGCATATACTTGATGTTCTTTAATATTTTTGGAGTAAATTAGTATGTCATCGATAAAGATTAATACAAATTTATCTAAATATTGATGAAATATACTATTCATTAGACACATAAATGTTGCGGGGGCGTTGGTTAGCCCAAAGGGTAACACTACAAATTCGTAGTGCCCATAGCGGGTCCTAAAGGTGGTTTTAGCTATGTCTTCCTCCTTGATTCTGATCTGGTGGTATCCCGATCGTAAATCAATTTTTGAAAATATGGTCGCCCCTTTTACTTGGTCAAAAAGTTCATCTATACGGGGTAAAGGGTACTTGTTCTTAATAGTCAACTTATTCAGCTGACGATAGTCCATACACATACATAGGGTCCCGTATTTCTTTTTTACAAAAAGAATGGGGGCTCCCCAAGGCGACACATTGGGGCGGATGTAATTTTTATCCAGCAGCTCCTATAATTGTATTTTTAATTCCGTCAGTTTTGGTGTGCTCATTCGATAAGGAGCTTGGGATACCAGAGCTGCTCCTGGCACCAGTTCAATGGTGAAATCTATGTCTCTCTTTGGAGGCAATCCTGGTATTTCTTTAGGAAATACATCGGTAAAATTTTGAATTACAAGTATACTTTCCAAGGTTACAGACTTGTCCTTGGAGTTGGCATAACCAACCTGAATGGCATAAGTCTGACATCCTTTTCTGATGCACTTCGCTAGTTGAGAGGCAGTTATTGGCTGTAATTTTAACGGTCTCATAATGCCTTGCATTTCCTGCTTGTCTCCTTGCTCGTTCTTGTAGCAGATAGTTTTTGTTTTGCAGTTTATAATGGACCAGCACTTTTCCAACCAGTCCATGCCTATCAAGACATCATACGATCCTAGGGGAAGTATGTTTAGATCTGCCACCAAGGGCTGACCTGCTATTTCCAAAGGACAGTCATTGACCTTGGCCAACACTCGTCTCTTTGTCCCCGTTGCTAGCTGAACTAGCCAGGGGTTTTTAAACTTGACAGCTTGTAATTTACATTGTTCGACTATCTTAGGGCTAACATAAATTAACGTAGCTCCAGGATCAATTAATATAGATACAGTATGATCAAAGATTTTACCTTCAAATTCCACCATAGTTGGCTGGTATTTTGCCTGATGATCTTCAAGAGCAGCATTAATCTTTGGAATACTTCGGGCTACGTCCCCTACCGTAGAGGCTTCGTGAATCTGCGAAATATGTTCATTTCCTTTACGGTCAGGGCAATTTTTAATATAATGTGGTCCCCCACATCCCCAACATTGTACTGGAGGTCTAGTTGTTGCTCCAATTTAATTTTTTCCCGATTTCTTGTTGGATTTGGACTCATGGGGAGGTCTAAGTCTAGTCTGATTTCTGTGCAAATTTCTGTTGATCTAACCCCTAGGGGGTCCTTTACTAGTATTTCCATGATTTCCCTTATTGCCAGCAGCAAACTTATTACCCTTCTTGTCAATCCATTTCTTCCCCATTACTTCTCCTTTTTGTTTTCTTTGCTGGTAGCATATCTTGGCCTTTCGTATGACCTCATCCATCGTTTTCGGGTTATCAAACTCAATTCGTTCTCTCATAAACAATGGTAAACTACTAACAAATCATTGCACTTTTGCCTTCTCTTCTCATATGTAAGGTACATATCGAAGTAAGGAGGTAAACCTGGTAATAAACTCATCCATTGTTTGTTGTCCGAGCCGCAGGTCATGGAACTCCTTTGCCTTCTCATCGTAGAATCGTTCAGTTAAATATCTTTCTTTAAAGTATTTCTAAAATTTTTCCCAGGTTATATTTTGTTCATTTACCCCTCGTACAGTTTTTACCTCCTCCCACCATAAGGTGGCCTTCCCCTGTAGCTGGAAAATGGCCAACCGAGCCTTTAGGTTATGGTCATATTCGTATAGCTGGAAATATTTATTCATGTTAATCAGCCAGGCTTCAGCTGCCTCCTCTAGCTCCCCGTCAAAGAGTGGCGACTTTATCTTCTGAAATTCTCCCTGTAATTCCGTCCTCTGTCTCTTCTGAGTTTTATGTTCGGAAGCATTATCTGACTTTTCTTCTTGATTATCTTCTCCCCCTTCTGTTTCCACATACTCAGTTCGATACTCCTGTTCCCTTGACATATGTTCATGTTCGGGGCTGGGAATCGGCTGATGCTGATTCTACTTGTCTGATAAGCTTTTCATAATCTTTTCCTGTTCCAACATTAGTCTTTCATTGTCTGCCCATAGTCGGGCCATCTCATTTTTCAATTCCTACACAATCTCCAATATCGTAGGGTTGGTGTTGCGAGCTTCCTCTCCTAGTTGTACCCATACTTCAGGGTTGGTTTCAAGGAAAACTGCAGGTCTTAGGCCTGTCAGGTTTCTATGAGGAACGTTGTCTGTCCTTCTCATGTTCTTCCTTTGCCCTTTCTCTCTGAGTACACACAAAATATCAATTAGCAATATTTATTTTTACTTACTGGTTTAGCTCCAGAGGCCTCAGTTTGGTAACCTTGGCTCTGATACCACTTGTCATGCCTCCATAACAAAACATACATAAATATATATATATATATATATATATATATATATATATATATATATATATATATATATATATATATATATATATTACCATAGTAATTACTGACATGGCATGAGTATAAAGCATATAGAGAATTGTACTGAGTTTTCGGCTTAATTTATAACCCTGGTAATTATCAGCATATCATGTTTATAATAATTAATCACAATTGTACTTAGCACACAATGAATCATCCTAAGGGTTAGGCTTTATTATGTCATGCACCAAAAGATCATATCTCGATGGACTCTGATAGGTTTAACTTCGCATGCATCTCCCTTTAAGTTTTTCCATGACAACACTACTGGTTGATTTACATTCGGATTTAAAATTTAATATATGCTCTGTCATGGTAATGTGGCACGAGCAGGCTTGTCATTCCACAACTGCCCACCTTAAGGCTCCCATTTCATCAATGGTGGTAAGGTTGAGTCTTTGATCCAAGGGTTGATCTTTGATCTGGTAACTTTACTGCCTTGTTTGCTGGTGATGAACCTCATTACGCCCCTTCGTTCTTTGGCGCTTGCCCCTGCTTCCAAAAATTCCTCTCTGGTAGGTTTGGTTCTGAGACTTAGGGCTTGATTTCATGAGTTTTCAATGAAGAGGGAGGATACCATGGCCGGAGTAGTTGTCATTCCACAACATCCCACCTGAAGACTCCCATTTCATTAATGGTGGTAAGGTTGAGTCTTTAATCCAAGGGTTGAGCTTTGATCTGGTAACTTTACTACCTCGTTTGCTAGTGATGAACCTCATTACGCCCCTTCATTCTTTGGCACTTGCCCCTGCTTCCTGAATTTCCTCTCTGGTAGGTTCGGCTCTGAGACTTAGGGCTTGATTGCATGAGTTTTCGATGAAGAGGGAGGATACCATGGCAAGAGCAGTTGTTTTCGCCTTCCCTGTGCAGCATGAATTAAGTGAGTTTTATAAAGATTCAACTCTACAAATCATTTATCGTTGTTTCTCTTGTATTTAAACTATTTCTCCATTAAAATCGTTGTTATACTCTGCCTACAGGTGTAATGGAAACAAGGCAGATAGGCTCAGGATGTTTCAAGGAGGGTTTCGTCGATTTCCCTACTACTTCCGTCGCTCAATGGCTTACGGGTAAGCCTTACCAAACTGCTCAAGTGTTATATCGACTGTGTAGGTACATTAGTTGGGTGATTTTTTGCTAGATGCTCCCAGTCATGGGAGGTTTCTATGGATTTTACAGTTTTGGGGTCAGGCAAAGCTTCTGTTGTTAAATTTATATAAGTTTTCTTTTCCATGCAGTTCAGACTCTTCTCCTTTTGGAGATCTTACCAGGGTTTATTATTTTTCTTTTCCTCCTGGGATCATCTATCCAGAAATAGAATCCTCCTCAGTGCCTATTTCAGGGCTTCCCTAATTTGCATGCAAAGCCTGTAGCTAAGGCCATACCAACATAGTTATTTTTTATATATAGTTAGAGGAACTGTAAGGAATTCTCGACACAACTATTTCTTCCTGCCGGCACAGGATGGTAGACCTCTCGAGGTCTGATGTAATTTAAGGATTCACTGGTCGATATGTATAAATTGATACTCGTATCTAAGTGCTACTTTTGTATTTAAAGAGTTTTGCTCTGAATGTGCAGCACTGGAACCTGTGTGTGTGTTGAGACATGGTTTCATGTGTTTAATATGATGATGCCTCTTGCTTAATATGCTTCTCTATTCTTATTATGTGATAATAAAGTACCTTGCTCGCATGGTGATGACTTACTTCTAGTCTTTTATTGTCTGGTAATTTATAATGCTCAGTATTTGGTGAAAACATGATTATTGTGTTTCCCAGTTGTATGTCATAATTCTTAATTACCAAACTCATCAAAGGCTACAAAGAGAATTTTTTGGGTATTCTAGAATTTATTTATATATATCATTATTCTGTGCTTTAGTTAATATTCAATTATTCCCAACTCTATAGGTTCTCTGCTTTCTATGAAATACCAACTTTGTAATGGGTTTCAGGAAAGAATTTTATAGAGTTCCATGCACTATAATTAAATAGTCTCCTTTTGAATAACCTAGATTAGTTTTTCACTTTCTTATTGTTTGCAAGGACCATTTGTTCATTCGTTCTTACTAGTTTCCTCTAAGGTGTAAAACTATGCTATTTACCCCTATGAATTTAGTTTCCATTATTCATGGTGCTGCCATACTTCAACTTCCTTCTCTTCTTAATAAAGAACTTAAACGGGTCCTTTTCCTGAGTCTAATTTCTACCAGAGCCTTTACGATAATGATGGTCCATTCATGTACAAAAGTAACTAGTTTTGTACAGTTAAAACTACACTATTAACGATTTCCATATAATATCTTCTCAATATTAACTACAATAGTTTAATCTTTTCCAATATATAATTAATGACACATACTACAGCTTAATCAACAGATTAATTCCAGGGTGATACCACCTACCTGAGTTGTTTAAAGAAGAAAAACCTCAATTGTAGAAGTCACCTTTGCTACTTGCTGTTTTCAATCCTCCCAACCATGAGATTTTCCATCAGGACCAAATCTCCCCCCCGAGCTTGCTCATAAGACCATTGTCTTTCTGCAAGTTCCAACACATAGTGCTTTCGCTATCTGGTCATCACCAGACTTAGCTACTCTTCTGTCTAACTTCTCAGCACGATTCCTCCCTCTCTCCTCCGCCCACCCCCCTAGGGATTTTTCGGAGAATTTATATTCAAGGAGATAGTTAGGGTTTCCTGGAAACTCCCTACCCTAAATTCCTTGTTATGAGAAGTTACAAAATATGTTAACACTAAAACAGTTTTTTGTCTTTTCTCTTTTCCAAAATAGACATAATAATAATCAAAATATTCAGTTTTTCTTTATTCTTACTATGGTAAAATAAAATATTTACGAATTTCTGTGGACATTACAACTTGGTGCCTGGTCGAAGAGGTCCAAGAGGGGAAATAAAGTTATAGGCTTTGAAATTCAGAAAGGATGTTGATGAGGTAGGTAGGACACTACCAATTAGGGTACTCTTGCGTTGTTTGATGTGGAGAACCTAAAATAGGCTTGTAAGTTTGTGAATTATTTGGCTAGACCGATACGGTCTTGATGCCCTGACAAAGAGGTCCAAGAGAGGAAATAAAGTTATAGGCTTTGTACTTCAGAAAGGACATTATTGAGGTACGCAGGACACTACCAATTAGGGTACTCTTGCGCTGGTTGATGTGGAGAACCTAAAATAGACTTGTAAGTTTGTGAATTATTTGGCTAGACTGGTATGGTCTTGATGCCTTAACAAACCTTGTTAGGTCATTGTCAAGAAACTACTATGAAAATGACAACTGGCATGGGGTATAATTGAACTTGATTTCCATTCTCATTGGTTGAGTGGAGCACTCTTGTATATGGTATTTTTTGGTTGAATCATAAAATTAGAGAACAAATAAACAATCTAATCTATCATTGATTAAGTGTTTTCTTTAAGAGAAAGATACCAGTGTTAATTTTGATCCCATTATAGCAAAAAGGCCAAGCCAACCTAGTTAGCAATCCTAACTCTAGAAAAAAAAAAAAAGAACTAGAAAGATAAAGGTAGTCCCAAGATAAGCCTGGTTCCAAAAATCTCCATAGTAAACCAGTAAACAAAAGACCAAAAAATTGAGTAGTTATTTACAATTGTTTACCTACACTTAACACGAGTAATGTTACAAAACTAATGAAATTCAATAATAATCCAAAGATTATATGTTCTATTGTTTAATAAAGAAAGGTTTTTTTAGGTCAAATAGTCTTTTCTACTCAGGAAGTATAAAAATAGGAAATTAAAACTGTAGACCAAAAACACATTGCATAATTGAAAATTTGAAGGCCATTACATAATTGTTTTGTTAACAAAAGTGAGGAAGGGTTTTGTATTAAGATATTTTCATTATCCCAACCAATGGTTGCACAGGAAAAATAATTGTTAGTTATTGTATGCATAAAGTAGCCAAAACACTTATAGTAGTTATTGTATGCATAAAGCAGCCAAAACATTTATATTGTGCATGGAAACTTGACATGGACATCATGAAAGAATAAAATAAACATTGAATTAATGTACACCGAGTATGGACTAATGCAAACAGAGTCTTCACAGAAGTTACGACATTGTAACAACTTCTTCGTGGAAAATTTCCAAATTGGGAATTAAAAAGATTCTGGGCTGGTTGGTCATGAGCTAATGTTACTAAATATATATACCTGTACATCAAATACAAAAAATTCTAGTAAAACCCTAAGAACCCTAACTAAGATCTAGGAGAGGAACAAAAATTTAAGAGAAAAACCCAACCAAGGTTGCAGGTCATAGGCCACTCAGCATTTCCATAAATACTATAACATAAGGAACTTAGAACCGAGCTCAATCCAAGCATGAACACTCAGCTTTGACTTGAAGGATATAACAAGAAAATATTCAGATAGAATTTGGAAACCTAGCCGTTCCAGAGAACTGTAATATGTCATAGAGCCAAATCCAAGGAGAATAAAAAGGAAACCTAAAACCAATAAAGGAAACCTGTTTAGATTAGTGTTGTTTAGAGTAAGGAAGGAAAACCCACTTAACAATAAACCAAACCTGAAACTCTTAAGCTTACTAGTGCAGTTGTGAACCTGTAAGTTATTCTCCATATATGCCTGTTTAACCCCCCACCCCAAAATAAAAGGAAATGATGAAACCATAGTAATGGTTTAAGGTTTAAGGTTTGATTTTATTTTATTTTTATAGATTTTATATTTCTATTCATATATTAATAAATATATTAATTTAACATTTTTTATTTATTTAATGATTAAGTACATTAATAAATATATTAATTTAATATATTTAAAGAACATAATATTTTATTTTTAAAATTTAATTTTAGAATTTTAAAAATGAATAAGTAAATCTATTTAATTTCTTATTCCTTAAGGGGGTGTTTATTCTCTAGCTTTGACATGATGCGAGGGCAAATTATATTTGGGGCATTGCATGAGTTACTATCACTTTATCAATCATGACATGAAGAGGGCACAAGGTTAAACATGATTTAAATATTGCATGCCTTATAGGGTAGTAGAAAAGGGCACAAAGTTAAACATGATTTAAACATTGCGGGCCTCAGGGAGGTACAAGAGGTTGCAAGCTCACCATTCTTGATAGGATATTAGCCAACATCTGACATTGAGATGAGGGTAGTGAAAAAGTGGGGCAGATGCCTGTAGATTCTGTGAAGTGATTATTATGACTCATTGCTTTCAACACTAGTAATCATATGGAACAACCAACCTATTTTTAGAAGTTTATATTGAATTTCAAGTTTATAAAATTCTCTAATTCACTGAAGTCTTAACAACCTCAAGACTCTCAACTTATATTACTAATTTAATTTCCCTGAAGAGATACCAGTAATAGAATTTTTTTTTATCTATCTAATACTCATTTAAAATAATACAAATATTTACTTCAAATAATAATAATAATATTAATTCACTTATAAACCTATTACCCTTAAAAGACCAACAATATCAAACAAAACAATCATAACATTAAATTAGTATTGTAGCGGTTACAACCACCCTCCAAAATCTTTCGTTATCCTATTTTGGATCCTCCCCTACCAACCTTATACAACACTTTGTCTTGCTTCGTCAAGTACTCAAGATTCAGTGATTTCCTCACACAAAGGCAGTCTGTCGATCACAATCGATCCTTCCCCTCACAAGCTACTTACCCAGACTTGGTCTAGCTGCAGGCTAAGCAACTTCCCAGTGAAATTTGCGCATTTCTAGAGGGCCACTAGCCTTCCCTCTAGGAATTGTGCAATTCCCTCTAACAACTTTTTGGGCTCTAGGATTGGGCAATCCTCCCAGCCAACCCTCCCAACAGGATTTTCTCAATTTTTCCCAGCAACTGGCTGTTTAGCATAGGATTTGGGTAAATCTGGGCACCAGTTAGCTATTGGGTCCAGAAATTGCGCAATCCACTTGGGCCGTTAGCACAACTTACAGTCAGGAATGCACATTTTTCCCAAGCAGTTGAGCACTAGCATGCATACTGGTTGACTAGTTCCACCCGGGACCAAGGAAACTTGACTTGCATGCATGCATGACTTGATCTTCCTGCAATAGCAAGAGACAACATGAAAAAGGCATTCCATGATTCAGGGAGCTATTTTTAGCAGTCGGGTGTTACATGGAAAGTTGTTTTAGAAGTTTCCTGCCAAATGTTGCTTTTTCCTAGATTTGTGGCATGCACGTCTGGAGACCAAACTTATTTGTTTGACACATCAGAGCTCATTCATTCACATCAATCTTGGAGCTCTGACATCTCACAGTACATCCAGGTCTCTTCAACACATCCAACTCATCTATTCACGGGTAAGTGGCCTCAATTTGTCTTTTTCAAAATTTATGTCGCTTTTTGTGTATTCACTTGTGTGAGTGTTGTTTATTTGATTTCTTTGAACGCTTGTTGTTGTTTACATATATTTTAGCTTGTCCTACCTCTCTTTCAATTTTCATTGCTATCTCACTGTTGTCGTATACATGAAACTATTTCACATGGATGTTCGCCCAACTGGCGAATGACCTCACCAACATGCATGTTGATCTATTTGCATTTCATCGACTTACTTGCTTTCAGTTGCCCGTCGGTGAGTCGGGCCAACCTTGGCCCCGTCTCTACCTTCACCAAGGTTGCATTGCACAATCTAGAAAAGGAAGGCTCATCTTCCTCTCTATATTTATGCATTTTTTCCTAGCACTGGCCTCCTAGAATGAATTGTGCATTTCTAGAGGTCAGTGGCCACTTGGCCCAAAAATTTGTACAAATTTGTCCCTGGGCTAGCAGTCTTTCCCAGCTGGAATCGCACATTGGGCAATCCTAGGAGCCAACTGCCCAACTGAATTGTGCATTTTGCATATCCAACAGCCAGTCTAGTCTCTGAGAAGTCCACACTGTAACTTGAGCAATCTTGGAAATTGGTCTCTCGACCTCCCAGTCGAAATTGGGCAACCTTCATGATCATTCACCCACGTATCTTGCAAGTCAGTTATCATGCTCATTTTGGTTTTTGACTAACAAATTTCTTGTTATGAGTGTTATCGTGTCTCCAAGTATTGCAAGTGTTCATCTTCCTCTCAGTAGTATAGGTACAATGGTTTCCAAGAGAGCAGAGATGAGGACACCGTTCAGAGCACACTTGGGGATGCAGTTGATCAAGTTTCTATGAGCTTGCCTACTCATGAAGACATCAAGCTATTCGTAGACAAGGACATCAAGTGGCAACATCACAGCGAGCAACATCATGAACAACAACTGAAGACAACATACCAAATGCAATGAATGCAAGAGGAGGGTTGTTGACAACATGGAGGCGGAACAAGGTTGCAAGCTCAAGCAGGTCCATTGATGATGAAAGCAACTTTGGAGACTCCAACTATGGAGTGACAGCGTGACATGAAGATCACGCGAAGGCAGAAGATGTAACAAAGAAGGAGTTTCATGTGCTAAAGCAACAAATTGGGAAGAACATGAAGCTGTGCGGACATATGAATGGGTTGCAGCAGAATCAAGAACAACAATGGCGCAACGTGTACTCACAGATGAAACTACGTTCAGACAAGTTAAAGATCCATCCCAGCAGCTAAAATGGAACAAACATGGTGAGCAGTGTGGTTGATCGCATGCAAGGGATTTAGCAACATGCATGTCATTATGCGTGCGCATACAATCCAACCCATTCAACACACGGACGAAGGTGAAGACAAGAAGCAAGTCCAACTGTAGCTGAACATGTACTTTGGCAAGTTGATGCACATGATCACAGCACACACTTCAAGATCAACGCAGACACTATGCATTAGTGTGTTTCCAGTTCAAGCGTACCCAAGAATACCATGTGCGTGTTAGTAGATGAGTTGGATGAATGGGCCGAACCAATGCACCTATTGCAACGGAGGCAAGAGTTCGCTTAAGCAAGATGTCACCATGAGGTGGATACAAACCATCACGAATGACCAAGCTTGGCATCAACTCACCACCTTCACCATCACAAGCATGTGAAAGAGTTTGTCTCATCATAGTAGACTGAGTGTCAATGATGTGTTGCAAGGCTCACTCAAGCTATGTTGTCTCACATGAGTACATGTGCATTCTAATGTTGAGTCATGTCAAGTGTAAGTCAAGTGTCAATGGTTGGATGTAATAGTCATAGAGTAGGTGAAGAGTCATGAGGGTAGTTGAACTGTCACAAAGGGGAATGTTAAGGGTCACTCGACCCTTTGCTATAAATAGTTCCTCATAATGCATTGTAAGGGCTTTTGGTCAGCGAAGCTTCTACTAAGACTATCTTGAAGAAGGCTTGGAGAGTATTGTAACACACCTTGGCTTCTCCACTGCACGGAGCTAGTACATATCTTTGGAGGAGTAGGTAGATGTGGCTGTAACGTTCCACTGATGTGGCTAGCAGGTTTACATGGTATATTGTATGATTGTGACTTACACTTCTTTAATAATAAGAGCCAACACATTTTCATGCATATATTGTTATTGTAGTTGGACTGTTCTGATTGCCTTAATCATATATGTTGTTTAACTTACGTACTTGTATATGAATTAATTTGTATGAAATTATATGAATCTTGTTGTTAATGTGTTACATATGTTGTTAATGTTGTCACCGTCTGTGTCAACTGCTCTGTTGGACATCAAACAAATCTTTCTCATGAACCTTGATATATCAACCATCACACTCTTCTCAGACTGATTCATGAGTGTTGTTTGTGTTATCTTACCTTGTTGTTGTGACTGCTACATCCGAGTGGATTGCTCCACCGGAAGCTGTGAATTTCCTTTGTGTGGTGTGTTCCTAGCCGAGTTGGGACCGATCCCTTTCAACCTAGAACTCACCTTCACCTTCCTCTCCCTTTGAAGTGTTGGAACCTCTCGTAAAAATTCCTTCACTCTCTGCATCAGTCACACCCTTGCTACTGACAGAGTTATCTTACTTGCCTTTGTGCGACATTGCGGTCAAGGCATTACCTTATGGCCCACTGTTGGGACTCCTACACCAAACGGTTTGAGGTCTAATTGGGAATTCTTACCGGAGAGATCCCCTTGACATGTTGGCGATTCTAGCACTGTCAATATTTCTGGTGCTAGAAGGAGGGTGTGATGACAGACAATGTCCTCTCATCCAATTGTTAACCTTTGCATATCTTTCATGGAGTCTTGCATTCTTCTTCCCCTGAGGTGTTTTTCAAATCTTGAAGATATCTTCACCGTGGGGAATCTGTTTGATCTCTTGTCCACTCACACGTATGATGGTGAAGGAGAATTGGCCTGGCCTGAGCACTTACATAACTTTCTTTCCATGATTGATGAGGAAGATGAGTTTACTAACGAATAGGCTGGTTTTTTGCTTGCATACACACTTCATGAATCTCCATTTCGTTGGGTGCTTAGCCTACCAGTTGACATTGTACATTCATGTGATTACTTCTATCATCTTATTGAAGACACGTTCTAACATTTTGATCCAGACCATCTTGAATGGAAACTATTACAACAACAGAGGGCTCCGCATGAATCTGTTATTGATTTTTGGCAGTGCTTCCATGACTTGCAGTTTTAGGCTCTAAGGAGCTAGATGAAGTTCACTTATCTCTGGGACCGGTTCGAGTACTGTCTTAAGAAATCTGTCCATCCCAAGAGGAAGCTTGATGTCAAGCCTCGCTCAACCTTCTTTGTTGATGGAACTGCGCAATCCCATGTGGGAGCAGGCACTGTCTCAACAGATTTTCTACCTCCCTCTCCTTCAACAATTCCACCATCACCCAATGATGCTAAGGATCATGTTCGCACATATGTTCATCCTTCACACTAGCCCAACATCACCCCACTCAATTTTCACACAGAGTTGGTTGTGAGTCCTTCGAGTTCCCATATGAATTATTTTCTTTGACCTCCATCTTCGCACTTAAGTGTTCCTCTGGATGATGATGTCTTGTGTTTGTCCATTCTGGACACTTCACTTGTTGTGAACGAGGAACAACCCACTAACGGAGTTGGTGTTGCACAACCAACATGCGTTTTCATTCATGAAGAGTATGAGTGGGAGCTTGAACATCAACACTCAGGAAAGGATGACTCCCTTCCATTTGAGCCCCCTCCATTCTTTCCTAGCTCCTTCGGTGAACCTGCCATTCATGATTTTGCATGTGTGTCTTCATCCACAGATGTAGCCATTGTTGATCAATCACAGGACTCACCAGATATGAGTCGATCATTCGATAATGGAGAGGATAAGTTATTCATTGAAGATCCACTTGATCCTTCATCTATCTTTTTCGGAAATATAGAGGATGAGTTCATTCGCTTTTCATCTACCCCTCTGCTTGAGTCATCTGATCACGAGGATGCTGAAGAATTCATTGATTTTTCTAATTGTGCTGGTCGTGATTCATTTGCTTCCATTTTTTATCACGATAATGAATCTATGGTAGTTGATATTTCGAAGCCACCGGTTTATGATGATCTACCTGATGATGAAGTTGAGACACCCAAGACTGTCGAGGCACTTCAGCCCAAGCTAATTGTTATGTCAGACCCTCGCTCTCTTGGGGTTAGTTTGACTTCCGATCATGAAATTGTTCAATCATCCAAGGCTCCTCATCACTCGTGTGTATACATTGAAGATCCACCTCACACACAGATCACACTTTCTCCACTCAAACTGCACGATCCCATGTTCATGCATTGGAGGAGTCTTACATTGCAAGCACTCGTTCACAGCACAAATTATCTTTGTTTCTTTTGTTTCTTTGCATGTCTCAGTGAAGAGTGTGCTTTTTCTTCAAAGTTTCACTTAGTGTCACACAGCACCATGATAAGTCCATGAACTGTCTGTCATGCACATAAACTCACTTATGTCTTGTGGGCAATTTGAAACATGAAGTGTGGTTGTCTTCACTGTTATATCTTTCTTGTATGTTGGTATGCACAAATAGGTTACTCGTGGACCAAGCCTTCACCCACATGGGTATACCAATGCATCGATGGCTGCATTAGAAGTATCACTTCATGTGATCAGGCCCATGCATCATTAGTGTAGGAGTAGGAGTAGTGTTTTCTTTCAGTCGCTTGCTTGCATGCGTGTTTGATTTCATGTTTTGATTACTTGTTTGTATGCTTGCATGCTTTCTTGCTTTCATGTTTTGATTGCTTGTTTGTTTGCTTTCTTGTTTGTTTATTGCTTCGCTTTCATTTTTGCTCGTGCTCTTGATTTTCTTTGTTGATTCATAGTTCGTTCAATTGTTTCGTTCATAGGTTAGTTTTGCATGAACCATGTGTGAATCATGAAATGAGCTGGGTAAAGTAAAATAGGGTTTGTACATCTACTGTTACTTTGTTATCTATCATCTTACCTCTGTATGATGAACTCATTACTTTTATTCCATGATACGTCGAATGTAAATACGTACTCTTCGAAGTGAACCTTGGTGTAAGCACAACGTTTGCATGCTAACTAGTGTCACCTTCTCTAGTTGATCTTTTTTTTTGAATTAACCCTTGTCAGCTCATTCAAGTAGAGTAAGGTGAGGGGGAAAACCTTAACAGGCACGTCATGGATATAATAAACTACTTCTCTACTGGAACAACCTCTTCTACTCTCAATAAGTCGTGATCCCTCTTCCCCCTCTGAAATGAATGTGTTATGCACAATGAAAATTCAAAATGAAAAAAAATGAAAATTCAAAATATTCAAAATGAAAAATGAATAAGGTGAAAGAAGAGAAAGGCTTCCTGCATAGGGAGATGATGCAAGTGACTCTGTCGGGGTACTGACTAAGCTCGCTAGTAGCGGAGCCATGCTTTTGTTCCTATGTGACTCCACCATGGTACTGTCTAGGCCTGCTGGCAATGGAGAAACACCAGAGATGAAACTAACACTAACGACTACACTGTTTGTGCACCTATATACCCCTCAACCTCAATCAAAACAATTGTGTTGCCTTGGCTTGGAATGTGTGTTAATCGACCAAGAGTCTGGTAGATGCTACATCTTACATCAAGCTAGTGTGAAGCCAAGATGAGCTAAAAATTGAACAATACTTTTGGAGATGTTAGACTCATTTTCATGAACAAAGTCCATTCTGAGAGAAGGAGTTCTACCGGTGTGTCGCCAAGTGTTGTAGCAGCTACAACCACCCTCTGAAATTTTACCTTACCCTGTTTTTGAGCCCCCCCCATCAACCTTACATAGAAATTTGTCTTGCTTCATCAAGTACTCAAGCTTTAGGGCTTTCATTGCATAAAGGCAGCCTATCAATGACAATTGATCCATTCCCCAATACTCAAGCTTCATTGTTTTCCTCGCATAAAGGCAGCCTATCGATCATAATCGATCCATTCCCCTCACAGGATGCTTACCCAGACTTGGTCCAGCTACAGGCTGAGTAGCTTCCAAGTGAAATTTTCATATTTCTAGAGGGAATCCAGACTTCCCTCCAGTAATTGCGCAATTCCCTCTAGCAGCCTGCTAGGCTCCAAGATTGCACAATCCTGCCAGCCAACCCTCCCAGTAGGATTTGTGCAATTTTTCTCATCAACAGGTTATTCAACCCAAGATTTGCACAAATCTAGGCACCAATTAGCTGCTGGGCCCAGAAATTCCGTAATCAACTTGGGTAGTCAACCCAGCTTACAGTCAGAAATGCGCATTTTTCCCAAGTAGTTGAGCACTGGCATGCATGGAATGCCTGGTTGACTAGTTCCACCCGGGACCGAGGAAACTTGACTTGCATGCATGCATGACTCAATATTCCTGGAATATCAAGAGACAACATGCAAAATTCATCCCATGATTTAGGGAGATATTTTTAGCAGCTGGGGGTTACATTCAAATTTGTTTTAAAATTTCCCCTCCAAGTGTCACCTTTTCCTAGATTTGTGGCATGTGCATCTTGAGACAAAATTTATTTGTTCGACGCATCAGAGCTCATTCATTCACATCGATCTTTGAGCTCTGACATTCCACAACACATCTAGGACTCTTCGACACACCCGGCTTAGCTATTCACGGTTAAGTGGCCACAATTTGTCATTTTCAGCATTTCTGTCTCTTTTTGTGTATTCGCTTGTGTGAGTGTTGTTTTCTTGATTTTTTTGAACGCCTATTGTCGTTTACATATATTCTAGCTTCTCCTAGCTCTATTTCAATTTTTTTTTATATCTCACTACTGTTGCATGCATGAAATTGTTTTTCACAGGCGTTCACCCAACTAGCGAACGGCCTCACCCACATGCATGTTGATCTGTTTGCTCAATCTCCCATTCATGTTATTCATGCACTATTTATGACTTCTGTTATCACTTAGTGTCGCCATGCATTTCATAGACTTACTTTCTTTCAGTTGCCCGTTGGTGAGTCGGGCCAACCTTGGCCAGGTCTCTGCCTTCACCAAGTTGCATTGTACAATCTAGAGAAGGAAGACTCATCTTCCTCTCCAAATTTGTGCATGTTGGCCCAACACTAGCCTCCTGGACTGAATTACCCATTTTTGGAGGTCAGTGGATGCTTGGCCCAAAAAAAATTTCAAATCTGTCCTTGGGCTAGTAGTCTTTCCCAGCGGGAAACGCACATTGCGCAATCCCAGTAGCCAACTGCCCAACTAGATTGTGCATTTCGTAGATCCAATAGCTAGTCCAATCTTCTGGAGGCCCAAACTGTTCCTTGAGTAGTGTTGACAGTCGGTCTCCCGACCTCCCGACCGAAATTGCACAACCTTCATGATCATTCACCTAGGTATGTTGCAAGTCAGTTCTCATGTTCATTTTGGTTTTTGACTGACATATTGCTTGCTATGAGTGTTTCCATGTCTCCAGGTATCGCAGGTGTTCATCTACCTCTCAGTAGTACAGGTACAATGGTTTCTAGGAGAGTAGAGATGAGGACACCGTTTAGAGCATGCTTGGGGATGTAGTCGATCAAGTTTCTATGAGCTTGCATACTCATGAAGGCATCAAGTTGTTCGTAGACAAGGACATCAAGCGGAAGCATCACAATGAGCAACATCATGAACAATAGTTTAAGATAGCATACCATATTATTACAGGTCTGTTTGGGCACATCACTCCCATCATTCAAATCAGTTCTTTTAGGGCTCATCAAACCCTAATTCAGTTGCTACATGCCCTAGACAAGTCATCACTTTGAATGCCTCCTTCCCTGAAATTTTCCTAGCCTAAAGCCCTCCAGAAATGCCTCCTCGAGGGACCAGCGTAGCCTTGGTCAGGGGTAAGTGTGCTTCAGTGCAGGTAGGCCCATGAGAGGGTGCATTTCAGAGCACTTAGGCGCACTTTGACCTGCGATGGGCGATATTGAGCAAAATCCTCATAGGGTTCTGGGAATATTCTTATCTTCTGTAGCCTTCTAGAACATTCCCACACTTATCATTTTCTATGAGCTCAAAATTGGATAGGGAATGAGTTAAGTAACCTCCTATCCTCTCATACCTTCCTCCATGGAAACTAAATCTAAGTTTGGAAGGCCATTCAATACCCTCATTTATGACCAAACCTCCTCCATTTTCCTATAAATTGAGCACTCATCTAAGTGATCAGGGGATGGACTTTAAGAATTTGTAAGGAGATATTGTTGGTGTGAGGTTTGAGATTGTAATAAAGTATTGTTATGCTGCCGAAGTGTTGTGATTTTGTTGTAATGAAGGATGGAACTCAAGTTGGATGAGTGACATGGGATTGAACTTCTTGGTTGTATGTCTTCCTTCTAATTAATAAAGATGTTTACACTTTTTCCCATATTTTTGTCTTTATGTATGATGATTATATGTGTAAATACTTTTGATTCCATTTTCTTATAGTAGATATATCTCTTGCTTTGATTGGTTTTTGTCCTCTGATTATGATTGCAGGTACTTTCAAGAGGATTAAGTTTGAGAAGGAGTGACAAGAGCCATACAAAGGAGAAAAGGGAAAGTGAAAGATAAAAAGTAGGTCCCTTGTCTTATTTATCTTCTATAGAAAAAGGATAAACACTTTAAATCTGTTGTTCTAGGTGTAGCTACCCACCAAGGGAAATTGTATTTATCCGTAGATGCAAAATTCCACATAAGAAATTGGTGACTTCACTAGGGAATGATCATTTTTCCAGGTAGTTTACCTTCATCCTGGTACACCCTAGTAGACTTTACTTGCTTCCATTGATCTTGTTTCAGCCTTTTTGAAGTGCTTTTTGGTAAAAATTGTGCTTGAAAGCCCCTCAGGATGGCCTCTCTGGCACCAGTGCAAGTTTGGTCAAGAGACAGAGCACTGCAGAGTACCCTTGGCTTGAGGACAGCACTGTGAAGTACACTGTCTCCCATTTAGGCTTGCGTTGATGCTCCTTAGGTCAAAAATCCCTCCTTTGACTTGATTTTTCCCAAATTTCCTTCTGTCTTTTCTTCCTAGAAGATCAATGATAGTTGTACTTCTGAAATTAATTTCTGTTTCCTTTGCTAGCCCTACTTTGGCCTTGATTGTTTAGTGTTTCTTAAATGATTTATTTATCACTATCAATTCATTGTCAAAGTTATTTTATAGTCGATTAATCTTTGTTCAAAAGAAAGTGTCATAAAAGTCTTCATTTCTTTCAAAAAGGAATTGTCGTAAAGTAATTGTTCTTGCAAAAAGATTGATTGATTGTATGTGCATTAGTTTCCTTTTGTTCACCTCAACATTAAGGGAATTGAAAAGAAAAACTTGCATTATGCATTGAAAAATTTTGAGTTTGCTCATAGGAATAGTTTAATGAAATTGCATTAGATGTGCTCTTTGTTATTTGATTAAAAGAATCTAATTGATTTATTCCTACTAGCTAAGGTTTTCACTGTTCAAATTGAATGAAAAGGATGCTTATCATATTAATTGCATTCTAAGAATTTCAAATACATCACGTGGTGAACCTTGAAAGGCAAATTCTTAATCAAGATCAACTTAAAATTAACATCAATTAACCTTATGGAGCATTGTCACCTAACACAAAACATTTAGAGGTTCTATGCTAGAGACGTGTTCCGACATCGTAAAACATAGCAGATGTTGCTGACTTGCTTGCGATACATTCTGAGTGTGATACCTTATATCACGTACATGAGTATATTGTAGCTCGTCCACATACCTTCGACTTATTAAGGCGGTGTTACAGTATGTAAAGTATAAAGGAATGCTCTCACTGTGCTGTTTCGCATTAGCCAACACTAATACGGATTAGACCTCCATGTACTTTTAGGTATATATGGGAGGACAACACTAGGTTGTTATCCATCCTTAGGTAACTGAGTCATATGCCTTGTACACTGTGACACACCAAACACAACATTCGGGGAGATTTCTTGCCTGTACTTCTCGGTTCGCCGAGAGGTATTCTGCAGTTCACAGTTGCTTGGTAAACCTTTTGCCTATCTTACACCTTTTTGTTTATTTCTTTGTTGTAATAAAATCAATCAGCAATCGTGGAGGAACATCAAACCATACCCCATCATTCATGGACGAAAACGAGTAAACCACCTTTATCGCCCGAACCTACACCTATGCGGTCAAAGCAGTCTCGTTTGACTGAATCCAGTACTTCACAAACTTCTGGTTCTTCATCTAAATTACCAGAAACACCTATACAGGTAATTGATGTGACCCCAGTCACTCCTATATTAACTGGTACATATGTTACTGAAGTGGAATCTCCACAATTACCTGAGGACACTAGGATTGAATCTAATGAAACGATAACTCAAGTTGTTTAACAACAAGCTGATTCTCAACCCGAAGTTGTTCAATAAGAAATTACTTCTGAACCTGAATCTGTTCAATGACAAGTTTATCCTGAACCTATCACCATTCAATTAGAAGTTATTTTTAAACTAGAATTTGTTCAAGAAGCCCAACCTGAACCTGTTATTTTACCAGAACACTTGGATCTTGAGGTTGAACAATCAAAAGTTGTTACCTTACCGAAGGAAGATCAACCGGTATATCCTGAGATATCTGTAACTGTCGAGACTTCCTCTTTACCTTAGCAACAAATACTGGAAATCTACTATGGACATGACGATGAAATCCTTCCACCTGGTTTGATTTCGATAGAAGAGAAACGTGAGGTAGAAAAACCTAGAACTCCATTTAATTTTGGAAATGGACTTATCGGTATCCTCGTACTCCTCATCTTCCTGCTCCTTTTGATCTTGATACTTTTAGACACCCATTGATTCGTTAGGAAATTTATTGGACATTTGACTATGGCAGAGTCAACATCCCAGACTGTTCCATCTGTTACAGCTACGGAAGAATCTTCTGTTTCAACCTCTTCGATGTTTACTATGACACCTGAGTCACACTTGTATAGTGTTCCATCCGTCCCACCGGGTTACCAATATTTATCTGGAGCCCACTCAAGTGTTGTTCTAGCCCTTGGTCTTCACCAATGTCCTTTACTCGAATTTTATCTGGTTCTTCATTAATAGAGACTAAACACCTAGACCCATCAAGTCAATATCAAGCTAGTTCATCTGGTTACCTATGTATCCACTTTACACTAGACTAACCCCATACGGAGAACAATATGCACAATCTCCTTATCCTCCATTTTCTGGGGGGAAACCATATTTCGGTATGCCATCATATTTAGGTCATCCTAGAATCACTGTCTGTCAGTGGCAGCCAACAATGCCCCTTCAACCTAGGCTTGTGTATCCATCACAAACTATGCAATTTGTCTCATCCATTCCTACATCCAACATGCGTTATTGTTATCCTTTAGCCATATCCTCATATTCATTTTCCTACTCCTTTTGATCTTGATTACTTTCATACACCCATTGATTCATTAGGAAATTTATTTCGACATTTGACTATGGCATAGTCAACATCCGAGACTGTTCCATCTGTTACAGCTATAAAAGAATCTTCTGAGCTCCAAGATCGATGTGAATGAATGAATGAATGAATGGACTTAATCTATATCCTCATACTCCTCATTTTCCTGCTCCTTTTGATCTTGATTACTTTCAGACACCCATTGATTCATTAGGAAATTTATTTCGACATTTGACTATGGCAGAGTCAACATCCCAAACTCTTCCATCTGTTACAACTACGGAAGAATATTCTATCGCAACCTCTTCGATGTTTACTATAACACCTGAGTCACACTTGTATGGTGTTCCGTCCGTCCCATCGGGTTACCAATATTTATCTGGAACCCACTTAGGTGTTGCTTCTAGCACTTGGTCTTCACCAATGTCCTCTACTCAAATTTTATCTGGTTCTTCATTAACAAATACTGAACAGCTAGACCCATCAAGTCAATATCAAGTTGGTGCATCTAGTTACCATCTTATGTATCTGCTTGACACTGGACTACCCTCATACAGAGAACAATATGCACAATCTCCTTATCCTCCATTTTCTGGGGGGCAACCATATGTCGGTATGCCGTCGTCTTTAGGTCATCCTGGAATGACTGTCTGTCAGTGGCAGCCAACAATGCCCATTCAACCTAGGCTTGTGTATCCATCACAACCTATGCAATCTGTCTCATCCATACCTACATCCGATATGTGTTAAGTTGATGAATCATCTTCAATAACAATTAAATTGCTATGTGTGGATTATCAGTATTTAAATCAAAATATTGAGGATTTTTATGTTTGATGATTTCTATCATGGAAATTAAGAAAGTAATTGAAATTAATATTGTAACAACACGGGCTAATAAGAATCCATGCCATTATGACAATATTCCCAATGGAGATCATAAAGTGGGAGATATATTGAAGAATAAGCTTCTTTTGGTCCAAGAGGAGTAGGTCACAAACACATCAATTCCTTGGGCCCTGTGAAGATGAAGACAAGTAAAGCAGAAAATACATTGAAGATTAACAAGCTTCCCTCTGGTCGAAGTGGAGGAGTAGGCCACAACTACATCAATGGCGATGGCTCCATGAAGCAATCAGTGGGATTGGCACAAACGTTAATTACTACCATGCCCTTCAACAAACTTCCATCAGGTCCGAGAGGCGCAGTAGGGCACAACAATAACGACTGATCACCACGTTCGAAACTAACTCAAATGGTGATCAGTACAATGAATAAAATGAAGTTAGAAAAGATCTGACACGCGCTATTGTGGATGCTCATGGATCAAATTAGTCCCAGAAAATGTAATGATCAGTAACAGAGCGATTCAAATGATAGCCGCAGTTTTTTTTTAATTCAATATTCCCGCGGGTCAATCAAAAATTTTATATTTTAAAAAATGAAAATTAATAATTTCTATAATAAAACAATACAAATTATAAAAATTAGTAATTTCTGTATTAGAAGAGCTTTAAGAAATAGAAGATATAACCAACCATATACAGTCTATATATATTTTTTTAGATAGAAAATGGTAAATTTATAGTGTGACAGAAAATAATAAATTTTTTAGTGGAGAATAGTAAATTTGTAATAGATATAAAAATACGATAGAAAATAATATGTTTTATTGTGTAATATATGTATTTTTCATTTTTTTTTTAGAATTGAGTTCAAATTTGGTAACTATGATTTCAAACAGCTCTACTATAGCTGGTTTGTGGCACTTCATAATTTGGTTTACTATATTTGCATTATTAGCTTGTTTTGGCCATTACAAAGTGCCTTTAGGTTTTCTTTCCTCTTGATAGGTTAAGAGGCACATATTTATTCCCCATACATTGCATTTTATTTAATGTGGTAATATTTTTTTGGTAAAAAGTTGTAAATTTTTTTTTTACCCCAAATGATTTGGCAAAAGTGTGGGCTACCTGAGGCACATTTTTATTCACCATACATTTTATTTTATTTAATGTGGTAATAGTTGTTGGTAAAAAATTGTAAATATTTTGTTTTACCCCAAATTATTTGGTAAAATTATGAGCTAAGTGAAAGGTTAGGTATGGATGATAAATGTTGTTCTATTTGTTATAAATAATATTAATATGGTCATCCACAAAACTCCAAGAAAGGGTGGCAAATGAGAGTTTCACTTGCCAAATGGTTAGAAGACATTTCCTAGAGATAAATAATCTTAATTGGGACAAGGAAGCCAAAAAGGTGGGAGGGAAGAAAACCTTAGGCAACCTTGAAGACTTGGTACCTGGTCGAAGAGGTCCAAGAGAGGAAATAAAGTTAAAGGCTTTGAACTTCAGAAAGGAGGTTGTTGAGGTAGGCAGGACACTAGCAGTTAGGGTACTCTTGAGTTGGTTGATGTGGAGAACCTAAAATAGACTTGTAAGTTTGTGAATTATTTGGCTAGACCTTAACAAACCTTGTTAGGTCACTCTCAAGAAACTACTATGAAAATGACAATTGGCTTGGGGCGTAATTGAACTTGATTTCCATTCTCATTGGTTGAGTGGAGCGAGGAAATAAAGTTAAAGGCTTTGAACTTTAGAAAGGAGGTTGTTGAGGTAGGCAGGACACTAGCAGTTAGGGTACTCTTGAGTTGGTTGATGTGGAGAACCTAAAATAGACTTGTAAGTTTGTGAATTATTTGGCTAGACCTTAACAAACCTTGTTAGGTCACTCTCAAGAAACTACTATGAAAATGACAATTGGCTTGGGCCGTAATTGAACTTGATTTCCATTCTCATTGGTTGAGTGGAGCACTCTTGTCTATGGTATTTTTTGGTCTAATATGTCACTGATTAAGTGTTTTCTTTAAGAGAAAAATGGCACTATAAATTTTGATCCAATTATAGCAACGACCAAGTCAACCTAGTCAGCAATCCTGAGTAGAAAAAAAAAAAGGGGTAGAAACTAGAAAGATAAAGGCAGTCCCAAAGTAAGCCTCGTTACGAAAATATCTATAGTAAACCAGTAAACAAAAAGACTAAAAAACAAGGTAATCATTTACGATTGTTAACTAATGAAATTCAATAATAATCCAAAGATTATATGTTCTATTGTTTAATAAAGAAAGGTATTTTAGGTCGAATACTCTTTTCTAATGAGGAACTATAAAAATAGGAAATTAAAAAAATAGGAAATTAAAATTGTAGACCAACAACACATTGCATAATTGAACATTTGAAAGTGGTTACATAATTGTTTTGTTAACAAAAGCGAGGAAGGGTTTTGTATTAAGATATTTTCATTATCCCGACCAGTGGTCGCACAGGAAAAATAATTGTTAGTAATTGTATGCATAAAGCAGCCAAAACATTTATAGTAGTTATTGTATGCATTAAGCAGCCAAAACATTCATATTGTGCATGGCAACTTGATATGGCCATCATGAAAGAATAAAATAAACATTGGATTAATGTACACCGAGTATGGACTAATGCAAATAGAGGCTTCACAGAAGTTACGACATTGTAACAATTTCTTCCTGGAAAATTTCCAAATTGGGAATTAAAAGGATTCTAGACTGATTGGCCATGAACTAATGTTACTAAATATATATACATCTACATCTGATACAAAAATTTCTAGTAAAACCCTAAGAACCCTAACTAAGATCCAGGAGAGGAACAAAAATTTAAGAGCAAAACCCAACCAAGGTTGCAGGTCGTAGGCCACTCAGCCTTTCCATAAATATTGTAACATAACGAACTCAGGACCGAGCTCAATCCAGGCATGAACACTCAGCTTTGACTTGCAGGAAATAATAAGAAAAGATTCCGATAGAATCTGGAACCCTAGCCGTTCCAGAGACCTATAATATGTCGTAGAGCCAAATCCAATGAGAACAAGGAAACCTAACAACCATAACCGAAACCTGTTTAGATTAGTGTTGCTTAGAGTAAGGAAGGAAAACCCACTTAACAATAAACCAAACCTGAAACTCTTAAACTTATTAGTGCAGTTGCGAACCTGTAAGTTATTCTCCATCTATTACTGTTTAAACCCTCCGCCCCGAAATGAAAGGAAATGATGAAACTGTAGTAATGGTTTAAGGTTTGGTTTTATTTTATTTTTATAAATTTAATATTTCTATTCATATGTTAATTTAATATATTTAAATAAGATAATATTTATTTTTAAAATTTTCAAAATGAATAAGTAAATTTATTTAATTACTTATTCCTTAAGGGGGTGTTCGAGAGTGTTTATTTTCTAGCTTTCACATCTTAAAGGGTATTTAGGAGTGGGTATTCTCTAGCTTTGACATGATGCCAGGGCACATTATATTTGGGGCATTGCATGAGTTACTATCACTTTATGATTCATAACATGAAGAGGGCACAAGGTTAAACATGATTTAAATATTGCATGCCTTATAGGGTGGTAGAAAAGGGCACAAAGTTAAACATGATTTAAATATTGTGGGCCTCATAGGGAGGTACAAGAAGCTGCAAGCTCAACATTCTTGATAGGATATTAGACAACATCTCATCTTGAGATGACGGTAGTGAAAAAGTAGGGCAGATGCCTGTAGATTCTGCCAAGTGATTATTACAACTCATTGCTTTCAACACTAGTAATCATGTGTCACAACCAACCTGTTTTTATAAGTTTGTATTAAATTTCAAGTTTATAAACTTCTCTAATTCACTGAAGACTTAAGAACCTCAAGACTCTAAACTTATATTAGTAATTTAATTTCCCTTAAGACATACCAGTAATAGAATTTTTTTATCTTTCTAATAGTCATTTAAAATAATAAAAAATATTTACTTCAAATAATAATAATAATAATAATAGTTCACGTATATATCTATTACCCTTAAAAGACCAAAAATATCAAACAAAACAATCATAAAATTAAATTAGTGTTGTAGTGGCTACAACCACCCCCCAAAATTTTGCCTTAAACTGTTTTGGAACCTCCCCTACCAACCTTACACAACACTTTGTCTTGCTTCATCAAGTACTCAAGCTTCAGTGCTTTCCTCACACAAAGGCAGCCTGTCGATCAACATTTATCCTTCCCCTCATAGGCTGCTTACCCAGACTTAGTCTCGCTACAGACTGAGCAACTTCCCAGAGAAATTTGTGCATTTCTGGAGGGCAACTAGCCTTCCCTCCAAGAATTGTCCAATTCCCTCTAGCAGCCTGCCGGGCTCCAGGATTGCACAATCCTACCAGCTAACCCTCCCAGCAGGATTTGCACAATTTTTCCCGTTAACAGGTTGTTCAGCCCAGGATTTGTGCAAGTCTGGGCACCAGTCAGCTACTGGGCCTAGAAATTGCACAATCCCCTTGGGCAGTCAGCCCACCTTACAGTTAGGAATGCGCATTTTCCTAAGCAGTTCAACACTGGCACGCATGGACAGCCCGGTTGACTAGTTCCACCCAAGACCAAGGAAACTTTACTTGCATGCATGCATGATTTGATCTTCCCACAATAGCAAGATACAACATGCAAAAAGCATCCCATGATTCAGGGACCTATTTTTAGAATTTGGGGGTTACATGCAAAGTTGTTTTAGAAGTTTCCCTCCAAGTATCGCTTTTTCCTGGATTTGTGGCATAAACGACTTGAGACCAAAATTATTTGTTCAACGAATCAGAGCTCATTCATTTACATCGATCTTGGAGCTCTGACATCCCATAGTACATCCAGGACTCTTCAACACATTCGGCTTAGCTATTCACGGGTAAGTGGCCTCAATTTGTCTTTTTCAGAATGTTTGTCGTTTTTTGTGTATTCACTTGTGTGAGTGTTGTTTATTTGATTTCTTTGAACGCCTGCTATCATTTACATATGTTATAGGTTGTCCTAGCTCTATTTCAATTTTCATTGTTATCTCATTCTTGTCGTATATGTGAAACTGTTTTGCACAGACGTTCGCCCAACTCGCGAACAAGCTCACCCACATGCATGTTGATCTATTTTCTCAATCTCCCATTCATGTTTTGCATGCATTGTTTATCACTTATGTTATCACTTAGTGTCGCCATGCATTTCATCGACTTACTTGCTTTTAGTTGCCCGTCAGCAAGTCGAGCCAACCTTGGCCTGGTCTCTACCTTCACCAAGGCTGCATTGGACAATCTAGAGAAGGAATGCTCATCTTCCTCTCCAGATTTGCGCATTCCGGCCCAACACTAACCCCCTGGAATGAATTGTGTATTTCTGGAGGTCAATGGATGCTTGGCCCAAAAACTTGTGCAAATCTGTCCTTGGGCCAGCAATCTTTCCCAGCTGGAATCGTGCATTGCGCAATCCCAAGAGCCAACTACCCAACTAGATTGCGCATTTCATAGATCCAGTAGCTAGTCTAGTCTCTGAGAAGTCGAGACTACGCCTTGTGCAGTCTTGGCAGTCGGTCTTCCGACCTCCCAGCCGAAATTTCGCAACCTTCATGATATTCACCCAGGTATGTTGCAAGTTAGTTCTCATGCTCATTTTGGTTTTCGGCTGACGTATTGCTTGCTATGAGTGTTTCCATGTCTCTAGGTATCGCAGGTGTTCATCTGCCTCTCAGCAGTATAGGTACAATGATTTCCAGTAGAGCAGAGATGAGGACACCATTCAGAGAACACTTGGGGATGCAGTCGATCAAGTGTCTATGAGCTTTCCTACTCATGTTGAAATCAAGTTGTTTGTAGACAAGGACATCATGTGGAAGAATCACAACGAGCAGCATCATGAACAACAACTGAAGACAACATACCAAATGCAACGAATGTAAGAGGAGGGTTGTTAACAACACAGAGGCGGAACAAGGTTGCAAGCTCAAGCAGGTCCATTGATGATGAAAGTAACTTTGGAGACTCCAGATATGGAGTGATAGCGTGACATGAAGATCACACAGAGGAAGAAGAAGTAATAAAGAAGGAGTTTCATGTGCTGAAGCAACAACTCAAGAAGAACATGAAGCTGCACAGATAGACGAAGGGGTTGTAACAGGATTAGGAACAACAGTGGGCACAACGTGCACTCGCGGATGAAACTACATCCTGACAAGTTAAAGATCCATCCCAACAGCTAACATGGAGCAGACATGGTGAGTAATTTGGTTGATCGCATGCAAGGGATTTAGTAGCATGAATGTCATTGTGCAAGCACATGCAGTCCAACCAATTCAACACACACACCAAGGTGAAGACAAGAAGCAAGTCCAATAGGAGCTTAACATGTACTTCGGCAAGTTAATGCGCATGACCACCAGCACACACTTCAAGATCAACACGGACAGCATGCATCATTATGTTTCTAGTTCAGGCGTACCCAAGAAGACCATGTGCATGTTAGCAGACGAGTTGGATGAAGGGGCCGAACCAATGCACCCGTTGCAACCGAGGCAAGAGTTCACTTCAGAAAGATGTCACCATGAGGTGCATGCACACCATCACGAACGACCAAGCTTGGCATCAGCACACCACCTTCACCATCACAAGCATGTGAAATATTTGGTCTCATCACAATAGACCGAGTGTCAGTGATGTTTTAAAAGGCTCGCTCAAACCATGTTGTCTCACATGAGTACAATTGCATTGTAATGTTGAGTCATGTCAAGTGTAAGTCAAGTGTCAATGGTTGGATGTAATAGTCATAGAGTAGGTGAAGAGTCATGAGGGTAGTTGAACTGTCACAAAGGGGAATGTCAAGGGTCAGCCCACCCTTTGCTATAAATAGTCCCTCATAACTCATTTTATTTTATCAGCCAAGCTTCTACTAAGACTATCTTGAAGAAGGCTTGGAGAGTATTGTAGCGTGCCTTGGCTTCTACACTACACAGAGCTAGTACATATCTTTGGAGGAGAAAGCAGATGTGGCTGTAACATTCCACTGATGGGGCTAGTAGGTATACATGGTGTATTGTGTGATTGTGACTTACATTTTAATAATAAGAGCCAACACATTTTCATGCATATGTTGTTATTGTAGTTGGACTATTCTAGTTGCCTTAATGATATATGTTGTTTAACTTACGTACTTGTATATGAACTGATTTGTATGCAATTATATGAATCTTGTTGTTAATGTTGTCACCATTTGTGTCGACTGCTCTACCGGACATTAGATAGACCTTTCTCATCAACCTTGCTATATCAACTATCACACTCATCTCAGACTAATCCGTGAGTGTTGTTCGTGTTATCTTACCTTGTTTTTGTAACTGCCACATCTGAGTGGACTGCTCCACCGGAAGCTCTGCATGTCCTTTATGTGGTGTGATCCTAGCTGAGTTGGTATTGATCCTTTTCATCTTGGAACTCAGCTTCACCTTCCTCCCCCTTTGAAGTGTTGGAACCTCTCATAAAAATTCCTTGACTCTCTACATCAATCACACCCTTTCTACTAACACAGTTATCTTACTTGCCTCTATGTGACATTGCGATCAAGGCATTACCTTACGACCCACTGCTAGGACTCCTACACCAAACGGTCTGAGGTCTAATTGGGACTTCTTGCCAGAGAGATCCCCTTGACATGTTGGCGAGTCCAACACCGTCAATATTTCTAGCGCTAGAAGGAGGGCCTAATGACAAGCAATGTCCTCTCATCTAGTTTTTAACCTTTGCATATCTTTCATGGAGTCTTGCATTCTTCTTCACTCGAGGTGTTTTCAAAATATTGAAGATGTATCCATCTCGGGGAATTTTTTTGATCTCTTACCCACTCACACGTATGATGGTGAAGGCGAAGTGTCCTAGCCTGAGAACTTACATAACTTTCTTTCCATGATTTATGAGGAAGATTAGTTTACTGACAAACAGGTTCATTTTCTTCTTGCATACACGCTTCAGAAATCTCCATTTTGTTGGGTTCTCACCTACCAGTTGACATTGTGCACTCATGTGAGCACTTTTGTGATCTTATTGAAGAAATGTTCTATCATTTTGATCTAGACCATCTTGACTAGAAATTGTTACAACAACAGAGGGATCTGCATGAATCCATTATTGATTTTTAGCAGCGCTTTCGTGACTTGCATTTTTAGGCTCTGAGGAGCCAGATGAAGTTTTCTTATCTCTGGGACCAGTTCTCGTACTATCTTAAGAAATCTGCGCATCCTAAGAGGAAGCTTGATTTTAAGCCTTGCTCAACCTTCCTTGTTGATGAAACTATGCAATACCATGTGGAAGCAGGCACTGTCTCAATAGACTATCCGCCTCCCTCTCATTCAACAGTTCCACCATCACCTAATGATGTTGAGGATCATGTTCGCACATCCGTTCATCCTTCACACCCTCCAAACATCACCCCACTCAATTTTCACATAGAGTTGGTTGTGAGTCCTTTGAGTTCCCATATGCATTCTTTTCTTCAACCTCCATCTGCACACTCAAGTGTTCCTCCAGATGATGATGTCTTGTGTTCATCCATTCCAAACTCTTCACTTGTTGTGAATGAGGAACAACCCACTAACAGAGTTGGTGCTGCACAAACAACATGCGTTGTCATTCATGAAGAGTATGAGTGGGAGCTTGAACATTAACACTCGGCAAAGTATGACTCCCTTCCATCTGAGTCCCCTCCATTCTTTCCTAGCTTCTTTGGTGAACCTACCATCCATGATTTTGCATGTGTGTCTTCATCCATAGATGCTTCCATTGTTTATCACTCGCAAGACTCATTGGATACTAGTCCTTCGTTCAACAACGGAGAGGATAAGTTATTCATTGAAGATCCACTTGATCCTTCATTTGTATTTTCCGGAAATAGAGAGGATGAGTTCATTTTCTTTTCATCTACTCCTCTATTTGATTCATCTGATCATGAGGATGCTGAAGAATTCAGTGATCTCTTTTATCATGCCAGTTGTGATTTATTTTCTTCCATTTTTTATCACGATCATGAATCTATCGTAGTTGATATTTTCAAGCCACCGGTTTATGATGATCTATCTGATGATGAAGTTCAGACACCCAAGACTGTCAAGGAACTTCAACCCAAGCTGATGGTTATGTCAAGCCCTTGCTCTATTGGGGTTAGTCTCACTTACGATCATGAAACTGTTCAATAACCCAAGGCTCCACATCACTCATGTGTATGCATTGAATATCCACCTCACACACAGATCACACTTCATCTATGCGAACTGCACGATCCCATGCGCATGCATTGGAGGAGTCTTACATTTCAAGCACTTGTTTCCGATGCAAGTTATCATTTTTTCTTTTGTGTGTTTGCATGTCTTAGTCAAGAGTGTGATTTTGCTTCAAAGTTACACTTAATGTCACACAGCACCATGATAAGTCCACGGACTGTTTTTCATGCACATAAACTCACTTATGTCCCATGGGCACTTTGAAACACAAAGTGTGGTTGTCTTCACTATTATATCTTTCTTTTATGCTAGTCCGCACAACTGGGTTACTCGTGGACCAAGCCTTCACCGACATGGGTCTACCAATGCATCGATGGCTACATTGGAAGTATCACTTCACGTGATCAGGCCCGTGCACCGTTAGTGTAGGAGTAGGAGTAGTGTTTTCTTTTAGTCGTTTGCTTGCATGCTTGTTTGTTTTCATGTTTTGATTGCTTGTTTTTCTACTTTCATGCCTATTTGCTTTCATGTTTTGATTGCTTGTTTGTCTGCTTGCTTGTTTGTTTATTTTCTTCGCTTCCATTTTTTCTCTTGCTCTTGCTTTGCTTTGTTGATTGAAAGTTCGTTAACTTGTTTCATTCATAGGTTAGTTTTACATGAAACCATGTGTGACTCCTAAAACGATCAAGGTAAAGTAAAATAGGGTTTGTACAGCTAAAGTTACTTGGTTATCTATCATCTTGCCTCTGCATGATGAAATTGTTACTTTTAGTCCATGATATGTTGAAGGAAAATACGTACTCTTCTAAGTGAACCTTGGTGTAAGCACAACACTTGCATGATAACTAGTGTCACATTCTCTAGTCGATTTTTTTTTGGTTTAACCCTTGTCAGCTTAGTCATGTAGAGTAAGGTGAGGGGGAAAACCTTAATAGGCACGTCAAGGATATAATAAAATACTTCTCTGCTAGAACAACCTCCTCTGGTCTCAATAAGTCAGGATCCCTCTTCCACCTCTAAAATGAGTGTGTTATGCACAATGAAAATGAAAAATGAAAAATAATGAAAAGTCAAAAAATTCAAAATGAAAAATGAATAAGGTGGAAGAAGAGAAAGGCTTCCTGCGTAGGGAGGTGATGAAAGTAACTTCGCTAGGGTACTGACCATGTTCGCTGGCAGCCAAGGCATGCTTGTGATCTTATGTGACTCCACCGGGGTACTGTCCAGGCCTGTTGGCAGTGGAGCAACACCAGAGATGAAACTAAGACTCTAACAACTACACTGCTTGTGCAACTATATACCCCTCAACCCCAATTGAAACAACTTTTTTGCCTTGGCTTGGAATGTGTGTCACTCAACCAACAGTTTGGCAGATGCTACATCTTACATCAAGCTAGTGTGAAGCCAAGATGAGCTAAGAATTGAACAATACTTTCAGAGGTGTTAGACTCATTTTCACGAACAAGGTCCATTCAGAGAGAAGGAGTTCTACCAGTGTGTTGCCAAGTGTTGTAGCGGCTACAACCACCCTCCGAAATTTTACCTTAGCCTATTTTGGAGCCTCCCCTACCAACCTTACACAGAAATTTGTCTAGCTTCATCAAGTACTCAAGCTTCAGGACTTTCCTTGCATAAAGGCAGCCTGTCAATCGCAATTGATCCATTCCCTTCATAGGCTGCTTACCCATACTTGGTCTGGCTGCAGGGTGAGTAGCTTCCTAGTGAAATTTTTCTCATTTTTGGAGGGAGACCAGCCTTCCCTCCAGGATTTTCACAATTCCCTCTCGCAGCCTGCTAGGCTCCAAGATTGTGAAATCTTGCCAGCCAACCCTCCAAGCAGGATTTATGCAATTTTTCCAATCAATGGGTTGTTCAGCCCAGGATTTTCACAAATCTGGGCACCAGTCATCTATTGGGCCCAGAAATTATGCAATCCACTTGGGTAGTCATCCCAGCTTACAGTCAGAAATGCACATTTTTTCCAAGCAGTTAAGCACTAGCGTGCATGGATAATCCGGTTGACTAGTTCCACCTAGGACCGAGGAAACTTGACTTGCATGCATGCATGACTTGATCTTCCTGGAATAGTAAGAGACAACATGAAAAATCCATCCGATGATTTAGGGAGCTATTTTAGCAGCTGGGGGTTACATGTAAAGTTGTTTTAGAAGTTTCCCTCCAAGTGTCACTTTTTCTTAGATTTGTGGCATGCGCGTCTTGAGACCAAACTTATTTTTTAGACACATCAGAGAGCATTCATTCACATTGATCTTGGAGCTCTGAAATCCCACAGCACATCCAGGAGTCTTCGACACATCCGGCTCATCTATTCACGGTTAAGTGGCCACAACTTCTCTTTTTCAACATTTTTCTCACTTTTGGTGTATTCGCTTGTGTGATTGTTTTTTGCTTGATTTCTTTGAATGTTTGTTATCATTTACATATATTCTAGCTTGTCCTAGCTCTATTTCAATGTTTGTTTCTATCTCACTGTTGTCACATGGATGAAACTGTTTTACACAGACGTTCACCCAACCGGCGAACGACCTCACCCACATGCATGTTGATCTATTTGATCAATCTCCGATTCATGTTTTTCATGCACTCTTTATTGCTCCTATTATCACTTAGTGTCGCCATGCATTTCATTGACTTACTTGCTTTCAGTTTCCCATCGGCAATTCGTGCCAACCTTGGCCGGGTCTCTGCCTTCACTAAGGTTGCGTTATGCAATCTAGAGAAGAAAGACTCATCTTCCTCTCCAAATTTGCGCATGTTGGCCCAACACTAGCCTCCTGGACTAAATTTGCACATTTTTGGAGGTCAATGGATGCTTGGTCCAAAAATTGCGCAAATATGTCCCTGGGCCAGTAGTCTTTCCCAGCTAGAATCGTGCATTGTGTAATCCTAGTAGCCAACTGCCCAACTAGATTGTGCATTTTACAGATCCAGCAGCTAGTCTAGTCTCCGAGTGACCCAGACTGTGCCTTGAGCAGTCTTGGCAGTCGGTCTCTCGAGCTCTTGGCCGAAATTGCACAACGTTCATGATCATTCACCTAGGTATGTTGCAAGTCAGTTGTCATTCATTTTGGTTTTCGACTGACAGATTTCTTGCTATGAGTGTTTCCAAATCTTCAGGTGTCGCAGGTGTTCATTTGCTTCTCAGTAGTATAGGTACAATGATTTCCAGGACAGCGGGGATGAGGACACCATTCAGAGCATGTTTTGGGATGCATTCAATCAAGTGTCTATGAGCTTGCCTACTCATGAAGACATCAAGTTGTTCGTGGACAAGGACATCAAGCGGAAGCATCACAACAAGTAGAATCATGAACAACAGTTGAAGACAACATACCATATTTTTACAGGTCGATTTGGGCACATCACTCCAATCATTTAGATCAGTGCTTTTAGGGCTCATCAAACCCTAATTTAGTTGTTACATGCCCTAGACAAGTCATCACTTTGAATGCCTCATTCCCTGAAAGTACCCTGGCCTGAAGCCCTCCAGAAATGCCTCCTTGAGGGACCAGTGCAGCCTTGGTCAGGGGTAAGTGTGATTCAGTCTATGTAGGGCCATGAGAGGGTGAATTTCAGAGCACCTAGGGCCACTTTGACCTGCACTAGGTGAGATTGAGCAAAATCCTCAGAGGGTTCTAGGAATATTCTTATCTTTTGGAGCCTTAAAGAATATTTCCACACTTATCATCTCCTATGAGCTCGAAATTGGATAGGGAATGAGTTAATTAACCTCCTATCCTCTCATCCCTTCCTCCATGGAAACTAACTCTAATTTTGGAAAACATTCAATAACCTCATTTATGACCAAACCTCCTCCATTTTCCTATAAATTGAGCACTCATCTAAGTGATCAACGGCTAGACTTTGAGAATTTGTAAGGAGATACCATTGGTGTGAGGTTTGAGATTGTAAGAAAGTATTGTTATGCTGCTAGAGTGTTGTTCTTTTGGTGTGATGAAGGATGGAACTCAAGCTAGATGAGTGACATGGGATTTGTAACTTGTTAAATTGGAAACTAGGGCCAAAATTCATGTGGGTCAGCTTATTCATGGCCGATAATATTTTCATTAGATTCCTCTCGTCGAGAGGTGTAGGATTGAGCTAAATATCATCTGATTTCAATAAGTATTCATGGAGATATGAATTTATTTTGATTATGGAATTATTATCAAGCCAACCTACAACTCATGTAGGCTCAGAAGCCCAACAGTCACATCTATTCAAACATCAACAGTTGTGTATAAATATAGGACATTTCCTCATTTTCACTCACTCATCTCATCACATCACTCTCTCACTACTACGTAGAAAAGAGTCTCCTCTATACTACGTAGAAGAGGGTCTCTCTTTGACACATGTGAAGCCGGAAGCTGCTGAAACTGAAGCTGTAACTGCAGATCCAAAATTTGACCTACATGGACCAGAAGATATCCTCATCTAAAATGTGTTGTACGTTCATCTAAACCTCCACTAGATGCTGTAACTTTTGGTGGTGGAATCAAGTTGATCCGACGGACAGTTTGCAAGATATCGACTTCCCTAGTTTGAAGGAAGCTGCTAAAACCGAAGCTGCAACTGCAGAAGTGAAGGTTGACCTATGTGGACCAAAATATCTCCTCATTTGAACTACGTTGTATGTTCATCTGAACCTCCTATAAAGGCTGCAAAGTTTGGTGGTGGAATCAAGTCGATCCGACGGTCGATTTGTGAGATATCGACTGCCCTAGTTTTGATGATGAAGTCGCTAATGCTGATGCTACTGATCTAGGGTTTGCTACTGCTGATATAAATCAGATTTATTGTACTATTTCTCTCTGCTGAATTATTGAAGATAAAAGAAGATTTGATCAAAGGGTTTTCCGACACATTATGGGGTTTGTCCCTGGCTAGCTGCCACATCTTGTGTCTCTTGTCTTGGCTTGTTTTCTGTCAATCATTTAATGTTCTATTTGCATTTTGCTTTATGTACATGTGATTGCTAATCTATGGAATATAATAAGAAAAAAAAGTAAACTGTTATAAGCATAGAACATACCATAACTTAACATGGTATCATAGATAAGGTGAAGAAAAAGCCTGAGTAAGAGCAAGAGAAATCACCGAAGAGAAGATTGACAAGGCTATCCTAAAATAAATATGGGGTCCTCAACACTCTTTCCTACCGAAGACAAGCTTCGTGAGAAAGATTACTATCACGGATGGAAGATGTCTATCGATCTAACCCTAGAAGATCAAGGAGTGCTGGACCATGTAAGAGGAAATATTGTTGAGCCTCCATCAAATGCATCCCCTGTTGCCTAGAACAAATGGAAAAATGGAGAAGTCAAAACAAAGAAGATCATCCGGGACTCTATCAACAAGAACTTGGTGGCCTACATCTCTAAACTAGACACCTCAAAGGAAATCTATGATAGACTGGTGAGTTTATTTAAAGTCAATGATGCAAATCAAGTTTTGTTTCTTAGAAATAAGTTGAGGGAATCAAGAAGGGTAAAGATGAGAGTATGCAAGCATAATTCTTAAGAATCACCAAGATCAAGAACGATCTCCTATCTATTGGGGAAGCTATTACTGACATGGAAATGGCACTCACAACTCTTGGAGGATTACCATCTGAATGGTATGTGTTCAGGACTACTCTTTTGAACAATAATGTAATTCCTGGTTTTGAGGAATTAATGGCTAGATGCATTCAAGAAGAAACAAGGATATAAGAGCAAGAAATTCCATTGCCTAAAGGTCCTCCTGTTTCTTTTTCTTCTCATTGCTAAGAAAAGAAATAATTCCGGGTCTAAATCAAAAATAAAGGCTGGATCTAAGGGTGGAAGAAAAGGACGATGTTACATCTGTGATAAAGCAGGTCACTATGCAAGGGAGTGCCCTGATAGAAATGACTCACACCGAGATGATGATCAAAATCCCTCATGGTAATCAAAGGAATGAAAAATCTAATAGCAGAGGTAAGAGGAGTGCTGGGAATCAAGGAAGAGGACACCATTCAAGAAGGCTAGAAATTCCAGGTATGAGTTTAACATTGTTGACAATAAGCAGGCTGAATATTATCTACTAGCTGCCCTATCTACTTCCTTTAGACTCAATGGGAATTTGGCTCATTGATAGTGGTGCCTCAAGACACTTCACTGGTTACAAAGAAGCACTCCATAATCTGGTAGAGAAAGAAACTAACCTGGAAATTGTCCTTGGAGATGACATGAAATGCTCCATGAAAGGTGTAGGTAATGTTTCTATTAAACTGAATCAAGGTAATACTATCCACTTACAAGATGTATTATATGTACCTCATCTCAAAAATAACCTGGTATCCATCTCGGCAATGGAAGAAAAAGGCTACAAGGTAACCTTTAGTGATGACAAGGTATATATATTGAAAAATAATGTTAAAGATGATTTCACTCTTGGGTTTCAAGTTGATTCTTTATATCAGGTTGGTGGAAGTCCACTAGGTGTCATGTCTTGTGACACAACTCTTCAGTCTGAACTTTGGCATCGGAGGTTTGCCCACCTTCATTACAAAGCTCTACCTGATGTAAGACAAATGGTAACAGGGATGCCCAAATTCCAAGTAGAGAAAGAAGGTGTATTTCTGGGATGTGCTGAAGAAAAGCTCAAAGGGGGACCATTCCCCTCAAGCCAAAGCAAGACCTCTGATATATTACAGTTGGTTCACTTAGGCATACCTGAGGCTAGCATTAAGAGGGAGACTACTACTCTACATACTCCTGAGCAGAATGGTGTGGCAGAAAGGAAGAACCGTACAATTGTGAAAGTTGTCTAGGGACTTCCGAAGTTGCTATGGGTAGATGATGTAACAATGCGTGATGTGGAGGAACCTATGGATCCTATTTATACACATGAGCCTTCCTCTTCTAAGAAGAGGCCTACATGGCTTAGGGGGATACTTGATGATGTTGAAGGACATGCTGCACCCTGAGGAACCTTCCATGAAAGTAAGAAACCTAATAGGTATCAGGGATACCTGACCATCATGAGCACAATCATACAAAATGAGCCTTCTTCATTCTCAGATGCCATCAAACATCAAGTATGGAAGGATGCTATGACCGAAGAATATGAGTCTATTAGGAAGAACGATGTCTGGGAAGTAGTTCCCAGACCCTAGGACAAGACAATTGTCACTTCTAAATGGCTTTACAGGATAAAGCATGCAACAGATGAAAGTACATAAAAGTATAAGTCTCATTTTATTGCTTGTGGTTTCTCCCAGAATGAAGGTATAGACTATGATGTGATATTTGCACCCGTTGCCAGATATATGACCATCCGCTTAATCATATCCCTTGCGGCTTCACAAGGATGCAACCTACATCAGATGGATGTCAAGACCGCGTTCTTGCACGATTTGATCAAAGAAGAGGGCTACGTGGAGCAACCCGAAGGATTTGAGATTTATGATTGAAAATCTCATGTATGCAGGTTGAAGAAGGCTCTCTATGGGCTGAAGCCAGCACCCTGAGCATGGTATGAGAGGATCAATAGCTACTTAATGAAGCTGGGATTCACTAGGAGTGAATTCGATCCTAACCTTTACTTCAAGGTTGAATATGACAAGCCTCTCATACTGGTGTTGCATCTGGATGACCTCTTTCTAATAGGTACAGAACCTGTCATTCACAAATGTAAGAGGGAGTTGGCTTCTGAATTTGAAATGAAGGACCAAGGGAAATTTTCCCATCTCAAGGAAAATATGTGGTCAATATTCTCGAAATATTTGGTATGGTGGACTGCAAGCCTGTGACTACCTTGAGGATCTAAAATTTCAGAAGTTATATGGTAGTGATGTCGGACCAGATTTGGGAAATGCCTTTGAGTTTCATAAACTCATTCGCATTGATGTTCTTAGTGAACCTCTGTCCAAACATGTGTTTTTCAGTTAGCATTGTGAGCTCATATTTGTTTGAGCCTCACTGGATTGATGCCAAGAATCTTATGAAATGTCTTCAGGGCACAATCTCTCATGGATTGAGATACACTGCTGGAGATGTGAGACTACTTGGATACACTGATGCTGATTGGGTAGGAAATGTGGAGGATCGTAAGAGCACTTCCGGGTGTTGTTTCTCCTTGGGATCTACTTCAATATCCTGAATGAGCAGGAAGCAGAAGTCGGTGGCTTTGAGCACCGCCGAAGCAGAGTATATTACTGCTACCATGGCCTCCTTTGAGATAGTCTGGTTTCAAAAGCCATTTAATGAGTTTTTTGTATTTACGTTGGATACCACTGTGATCCTTTGTGACAACCAGAGGTGGGATTCAATTATTGAGGAATCCTGTATTCGTCGATTGCTCCAATAGATAGACATCATCTGGGATATGGTAAGTTAATGAAAAGGAGGCTCCATCACATTAAGATGATGTACAGTTCGATACACCTTGTCAAAGCCCCGAGGAAATATCTAATCTGTGATTTTCCCAAACCACTTGGAGTCGTCAAGAAACCCTTGTACAAGGGTCTTGCATGTTGCATACATTAAGATCTGGGAGCTTTGAGGGCTTGCAGTTCTTAATGGAGCAACATACGACCACGGGGTGACTCACCCTCCCTTGGTGGTGCGCACTGGAACAGGATGATTCGCTCTCTTATGGGACAAGATGATTTGATCTCTTGTGGAATAGGATGATTCACTCTCTTGTGTAGCATGATGATTAGTTCTCCTGTGAGGCCTAGATTGATGTGTTCTCCATGGCGATTGTAGCAGGATTGATGTGTTCTCTTGTGAGGCTTGGATTGATGTGTTCTCCATGGAGATTGTAGCAGGATTGATGTGTTCTCCTGTGAGGCCTGGATTGATTTGTTCTCCATGGAGATTGTAGCAGGATTGATGTGTTCTCCTGTGAGGCCTGGATTGATGTGTTCTCCATGGCAATTGTAGCAGGATTGATGTGTTCTCCATGGCGATTGTAGCAGGATTGATGTGTTCTCCTATGAGGCCTGGATTGATGTGTTCTCCATGGCGATTGTAGCAGGATTGATGTGTTCTCCTGTGAGGACATGACTGATTAGTTCTCCTGTCGAGGCATCCTACCCATGTAGTTTGGGACTCATGGGAAGTACCTCTCATCTGATCAATGAGCAGGGAAATGAAGTTAGGGACCATAGTAGTACCGATGGACGCATCGTTATATCTACCTGCTCCCTACGCTAGGATGACTTCCATTGATCTAGGATCAATGATACTGGTCTGGGACCAGTGGTAGGACTGGTACATTCTATGACACTGACTTCGGGTCAGTTGAGACTGGTCTGGGACTAGTGGTACGCACTCTGAGACTGACTTTGAGTCAGTGGAGGATGTTATTGGTCTGGGACCAATGGTAGGAGTTTTACTCACTATGACACTGACTTCGGGTTGGTTGAGACTGGTCTGGGACTAGTGGTATATACTCTGAGACTGACTTTGAGTTAGTATGATACATCCTCGATCATGTCTTCTTCTACATAATTTGGACAAAAGAAGAGAAGAACAAAACAAAGCAGAGCATAGCATAACAGAGTAGAGCTGTACAGATCAGTATAGGGCAAAACAAGACAAAGCAGAACAGGCAGAATAGAGAAGAGAAGGATAAGGGTTAGGTTGTACAAGGCAGTGCATTTGATGGATGAATAGTAGTGACCGACAGACAAATTGTACATGAAGTTCTCCTTAGTTGAGAGGGAGTATTAAATTGGCAACTAGGGTAAAACTTCATGTGGGTAATCTTATTCATGGCTGATAATATGTTCATTAGATTCCTCTCATCGAGAGGTGTAGGACTGATCTAAAGATCATCCAATTCTGATAAGTATTCATGGAGATATGAATTTATTTTGATTATGGAATCATTATCAAGCTAACCTACAACTCATGTAGGCTCAGAAGCCCAACATTCGCATCTATTCAAACATCAACAGTTGTGTATAAATACAGGAGGACTTTTCCTCATTTGCACTCACTCATCTCATCACATCTCTCTCTCTCTCTACTGCGTAGAAAAGAGTCTCTTCTCTATTGTGCAGAAAAGGGTCTCTCTCACACACATGTGATGACGGAAGCTACTGAAACTGAAGCTACAACTGCAGATCCAAACTTTGACCTGCGTGGACCAGAAGATATCCTCATCTAAACTATGTTGTAGGTTCATCTGAACCTCTTCTGAAGGCTGCAACTTTTGGTGGTGGAATCAAGTCGATCCGACGAATGGTTTGTGAGATATCGACTGCCCTAGTTTGAAGGAAGCTGTTGAAACTAAAGTTGCAACTGCAAATCCAAACTTTGACTTGTGTGGACCATCAAACTTCCTCTCTTGATCTATGTTGTAGGTTCATATGAACCTCCTCTGAAGGCTACAACTTTTGGTGGTGGAGTCACGCTGATCCGACGGTTGGTTTGTGAGATATCGATTGCCCTAGTTTTGATGATGAAGCCGCTAATGCTGATGCTACTGATCTAGGGTTTGCTACTGCTGATTTAAATCAGATTTATTTTATTATTTCTCTCCATTGAATTATTGCAGACAAAATAAGATTTGATCAAATGGTTTCCCCACACATTGTGGGGTTTGTCCCTGGCTAGCTGCTACATCTTGTGTCTCTTGTCTTGGCTTGTTTTCTGTTGATCATTTAATGTTCTATCTACACTTTACTTTATGTACATGTGATTGCTAATCTGTGGAATATAATAAGAAAAAGAAGTAAATTGTTATAAGAATAGAACATACCATAACTTAACATAACTCTTCCTTCTACTTAATAAAGATGTTTACACCTTTTCCCATATTATTGTCTTTATGTATGATGATTATATGTGTAAATGCTTTCAATTCCATTTGCTTATAGTATATAGATCTCTTTCTTTGATTGGTTTTTGTCCTTTGTTTATGATTACAGGTACTTTTCAAGAGGATTAAGTTCAAGAAGGAGTGACCGGAGCCATACAAAGTAGACAAGGGGAAAGTGAAAGATAGCAAGTAGGTCCCTTGTCTTATTTATCTTCTATATAAAAAGGATAAACGCTTTAAATCTGTTGTCTTATTTATCCGTAGATGAAAAATTCCACATAACAAATTGGCAACTCTGCTAGGGAACGATCATTGATCCATGTAGTTTACCTTCATCCTAGTACACCTTAGTAGAATTTACTTCCTTCCATTGATCTTGTTTCAACCTTTTTGAAGTGTTTTTTTGGTAAAAATTGTGCTTGAAAGCCCCTAGGATGGCCTCTCTGGCACTAGCGCAGGTTTGTCAAGAGACAGAGCACTGCAGAGCACCCTTGGCTTGAGGACAGTGCTCTGAAGTGCACTATCTCCCATTCAGGGCTACACTGATCCTACTTAGGTAAAAAATCCCTCCTTTGACTTGATTTTTCCCAAATTTCCTTCTATTTTTGCTTATGCTAAAAGATCAATGATTGTTGTACTTATGAAATCAATTTGTGTTTCCTTTGATAGCCCTACTTTGGCCTTGATTGTTTAGTGTTTCTTAAATGATTTATTTATCACTATCAATTCATTGTCAAAGTTAGTTTATAGTCGATTAATTATTGTTCAAAAGAAAGTGTTGTAAAAGTCTTCACTTCTTTCGAAAAGGAACTGTTGTAAGGTATTTGTTCTTGAAAAAATATTGATTGATTGTATGTGCATTAGTTTCCTTTTGTTCATCTCAACATTAAGGGAATTGAAAATAAAAACTTGCATTGTGCATTGAAAAAGTTTGAGTGTGCTCATAGTAATAGTTTAGGGAAATTGCATTAGATGTGCTCTTCGTTCTTTGATTAAAAGAATCTGATTGTTCTATTCCTACTAGCTAAGGTTTTCATTGTTCAAATTGAATGAAAAGGATGCTTATCATATTAGTTGCATTCAAGGAATTTCAAATACATCATGTGGTGAACCTTGAAAGGAAAAATATTAATCAAGATCAGCTTAAAATTAACTTCAATTAACATAATGGAGCATTGTCACCTAATGCAAAACATTTAAAGGTTCTAGGCTAGAGACATGTTCTGGCATCGTAAAACATAGTAGTTGTCGCTAACTTGTCTTTGATACATTCCGAGTGTGATACTTCATATGACGTACGTGAGTATATCATATCTCGTCCATGTACCTTCGGGTTATTAGGGCAGTGTTACAGTACTTAAAGTATAAAGGAATGCTCTCACTATGCGGTTTCACATTAGAAAACACTAATACGGATTGGGCCTCCACGTACTTTCAGGTATATATGGGAGGACAACACTAGGTTTCTATCCATCCTTAGGTAATCAAGTCGGCCGCCTTGTACACTATGATACACCGAACACAACATTTGGGTAGATTGCCTGCCCATACTTCTCAGTTCGCCGGGAGGTATTCTACAGTTCACAGTTTCTTAGTAAACCTTTTGCCTAGCTTACCCCTTTTTGTTTATTTTTTTTTGTAATAAAATCAATCAACAATCGTGCAGGAACATCAAACCTTACCCCGTTGTTCGTGGAGGACAACGAGTAAACCGCCTTTACCACCCAAAGCTACACCTATCCAGTCAAAGCGGTCTTTGTTTGACTAAATCTAGTGCTTCACAAACTTCTGGTTCTTCATTTGAATTACCAAAAACACCTATTCCAATAAGTAATGTGACCCCAATCACTCCTACAGTCACTGGTACATCTATTACTGAAGTGGAATCTCCACAATTACCTAAGGACACTAGGACTGAATCTAGTGAAATGGTAACACAAGTTATTCAACAACAAGTTGATTCTCAACCCGAAGTTGTTCAAAAAGAAATTACTTCTGAACCTGAGTCTGTTCAACAACAAGTTGATCCTAAACCTAACACCGTTCGATTAGAAGTTACTTTTGAACCAGAAGTTATTCAAGAAGCCCAAACTGAACCTGTTCTTTTACCAGGATACTTGGATCTTGAGGTTGAATATTCAGAAGTTGTTACCTTACTTGAAGAAGATTAACCAGTATATCCTCATACATTGTTAATTTTTGGTATGTTCTATGCTAGAGAAATTTATTTAATTTTTCACAGTTAGCAATCACATCAGCATTGCGATAAACTGTAGATAGAACATAAATATAAATGCAGAAGACAAGCCAAGACAAGAGGACACAAGATATGGCGCAAGCCAGGGACAAACCCCACAATGTGTGGGGAAACCTTTGATCAAATCTTCTTTTATCTTCAAAGTTCAGCAGAGAAAGAGAGAGAGAGAGAGAGAGAGTATAATGAAAACAGAAGTCAACACTTTGACTTGTCTAGATCTAAGCATAGATCATCCTCTATAACAATGAGATCAGTTGAAGACATTCTGCTTCAACTGATTCTCCAAGGTGACTCCTTCACCTATCATCCTGCTGCATCTGGTTCTCTTGTTGTACCACTCATACTGCACCATACTTCACTAATCACGTTGCTCATGTCCATGATCTTATCCATCATCATGCTGCCCTCATACATCAGCATGTAGTCTCATTGCCGTTCATGCTGCCCTTTACTTCATCATGCAGTCCCATTACTAATTATGTTCATATACATATATATGATGGGATCATTTTGAGATCATGATCTTAGACACTAATCCTTACCAAGACTGACTCTTCTTGACTTGGTGATCATTGCTTCTTTCAACATGTTGAGGCTGTTATGATTCTAATCATCTTGACTGCCTCAGAGATACTTATTCATACTGAAACCTGCTTCATCATTGTGATTATGCCGAGACAGTGACATATACATATGTGAGACTGAGATGATACCCAACGTAATTTTCATTGTGCAATCTGAGTTCCTGGTTTATTACATCTAAACTGCCACAGGGAAACCACTGAGATCTATATGCATAGATTGCGGCTACAATAGTTCCTTCCTACAGTGCAGCTACAGTAGTTCCTACCTACGGTGCGGCTACAACAGTTCCTTCTTGTGGCCTAATTACCTGTATCACTGCGTCTACCCTCAGCTTCCTCATTCACTGCGGCTTCTGCGGTTACTTAGGTTATAAGTGAGTTTTGTCATACTATACTTAAACCTGTATAGCATATACACAAATGTGGAATGGCAGAGAGGAGTGCGAGGTTTAGATGCGTGAATAGGTCTTGTTGACTTTACCCATTGACTGCGTTTAGATCTCCATAAGCCTGCGGCTCCTCTTCCATATTGGATTGCGATTATGACAAAAACTTCTTCATTGACTGCGTGGGATTTTGACGGTGGTGCCACCGTTACCCTTACTGCGGCTTTATTACCAGAGTTCTGACATTCATCCTATAGCTGCTCTTTATTTCAGAGGCATCCGAGATCGCAAAGTTGTTTGAATTGTATACTTATGAATGTCTCCATGACTGCGTTCCTCACCATGTACAGTGTGTAATCCATCATGGACAGCTTGTGGACTGAGTATAATCTCCAGCGTAAGAATGTGTTCTCATACTCTAGGTGATTTCATTACAAGACTGCGTTCAGATGTTTAGGGCTTCTTGAACAGCGTGTAAGCTAGGGCATCTTTCACGTATGAGCTGGGGCATCATCCAATATATCTTCTTGTGTGTCTCTCCATCACTAGAAACCCAAGACGTGGTGAGGAGGAGATCACATGAAGAATGTGTCTAAAAGACTTCACATCCTCTCTTATTTATGCTAAAAGCATAAGGATGAATAGACATGACGTTTTGGCTTCTAGAGCCTACGTAAGAGTTGGTCGGCTTGATAATAATTACATAAACAAAATAAATTCATATCTCCATAAATACTTATCGGAATCGGATGATCTTTGGATCAATCCTACACCTCTCGACGAGAGGGATCCAATAAAATTATCAGCTACCATAAATAAGCTGATCCACAAGGATTTTTGCCCTAGTTGCCAATTTAACACTCCCTCTCAACTAGGGGGAACTCCATCTACTGATCCATACGTCCGACTGTACTATCTCTGCCATTAGTGCCCTGCACTGCTCTGCCCATCCTTGCTCAGCTCTGTTGGCTCTGCTCTACTCTACTCATCTCTGCTGGCTTTGCTTAGCTCTGCTCAACTCTGTTGGCTCTGCTAGCTCTGCTCTACTCAGATCTGTTCGCTTTGCTAGCTCTTCTCTACTTTACTCAGCTCTGCTGGCTCTGCTCTGCCCTGCTCAGCTCTGCTGGCTCTGCTAGCTCTGCTCTGCTCTGCTGGCTCTGCTAGCTCTGCTCTATTGGCTCTGCTCTGCTCTGCTGGCTCTGCTAGTTCTGCTCTGCTCAGCTCTGCTGGCTCTGCTAGCTCTGCTCTGCTCAGTTCTGCTAGCTCTGCTCTGCTGGCTCTGCTAGCTCTGCTCTTCTCAGCTCTGCTCAGTGTTGCTGGTTCTGCTAGCTCTACTCTACTTAGCTCTGCTGGTTCTACTAGCTCTTCTCTGCTCAGCTCAGCTCAGCGCTGCTGGTTCTGCTAGCTCTACTTAGCTCAGCTCTGTTGAACTATGAAGAAGAAGAATTTATTGAGAATGTCTCATACCATTCTCCACTGACCCAAAGTCAGACTCAAAGTGCGTACCACTGGTCCCAGACCAGTCTCAACTGACCCAAAGTCAGCGTCATAGTAGGTACCACTCCTACTACTGGTCCCATACCAGTATCGCAGTCTCAGAGAGTGTACCACTGGTCCCAGACCAATCTCAGTGGACCCGAAGTCAGCGTCATAGTATGCACCACTCTCACTGGTTCCAGACCAGTCCTGCACTGACACGAAGTCAGTCTCGGAGTATGTACCACTGGTCCCAGACCAGTCTCAGCCGACCCGAAGTCAGCTTCATAGTATGTACAACTCCTACCACTGGTCCCAGACCAGTACTATTGATCCCAGATCAATGGAGGACATCCTAGCGTAGGGAGTACGGTAGATACAATGATGCATCCATCGGTACTACTATGGTCCCTAACTTCATTCCCTGCTCATTGATCAGATGAGAGGTACTTCCCATGAGTCCCAGACTGCATGGGTAGGATGCCTTGACAGGAGAACTTAATCAATCCTGTCCTCACAGGAGAACACATCAATCCTGCTACAATCGCCATGGAGAACACATCAATCCAGGCCGCCATGGAGAACACATCAATCCAGGCCTCACAGGAGAACACATCAATCCTGCTACACAGGAGAGCAAATCATCCTGTTCCACAAGAGAGCGAATCATCTTGTCCCACAAGAGAGAGAATCGTCTTGTTCCAGTGCGCACCACCAGGGGAGGGTGAGTCACCCTGTGGTCGTATGTTGCTCCAGTAGATTCTGTAAGCCCCACAGAGCTCCCAGAGCTCAATGTATTTTACAAAGGTCTCTTGATGACTCCAAGTCATTCGGGAAAATCACAAATTTGATCTTTCCCCAAGGCTTTAGTGACCTGTATATCATCTCAGTGCGATGGAGCCTCCTTGCTCATCGACTTTCCATATCCCAGATAAGGTAGTATCTGATGTCTGTTCGCTGGAGCAATTGTCGAATACAGGATTCCTCAATAATCGAAAACAACTAAGAAATTCCGCAACCATGCAGCTTCATACAAGATCATACTCGTAGCCATGTATTCGGTCTTGGCGGTGCTTATAGTGACTGACTTCTGCTTCCTGCATCGAAGCAGAATCCAAAGAGAACCAACACTGAAAATTTCTCTAGTGATCCTCCACACTGCCTGCCCACTCATCATTTGAATAATCATGTGGTTTCATATTTTCGGCAGTGTATCTCAATCCATGAGAGATTGTGCCCCTGAAGATATCTCAGAAGATTCTTGGTACCAATCTAGTGAGGCTCAACCAAATATGAGCTCACCATGCTAACTGCAACACATATGTTCGAACGAAGGTTCTCCAAGAACATCAATGCGAATGAGTTTATGAAACTCAAAGGCATTTCCCAAATTTGGTTCGACATCATTACCATATAACTTCTGAAAGTTAAGATCCTCGAGGTAGTCACAAGCTTACAACTTATCTTCCCACATTCCGAATCCAACTCCCTCTGTCTCCTATAAATGAGAGGGTTTGCACCTGTCAGACATAGGTGCTGGTATGAGAGGTTTATCATCCACAACCTTCGAGTAATGGTTTGGATCGGTTTCATTCCTAGTGAATCTCAACTACATTAGACAGCTATCAATCCTCTCATACTATGCCCGAGGTGTTTTTCTTCAAGCCATAGAGGGCTTTCTTCCACCTGTATACATGAGATTCCTTGATCATGATTCTCAAACTCCTCGGGTTGTTCCAAACCTGTGAACCTGCTGCATGAGGGGAATGGTCCCCTTATAATATTTTCCTTCGGTACATTTCAGACATGTACCTTCATGCTTCTTTTTGAATTCAGGCATCCTAGTCACCATTTGTCTCACAGACCTCCAGTGCTGAGTCAATGGACATGGTCCCCAGTGGAATTCCTACAACTTGATACAACCCTGAACTCAAAAACATCTTTAAAAGATCTATTTTCAAACACGTACCTTTCCATCGATAAGTGCCACCTTGTAACCTTTGACTTCCATTTCCGAGATGGACATCAGGTTCAATCAGGTACATAAAAGAAATTTTTGGGTTCCTTGCTTTCATGGAAGAGTCGACCATTGTCTTTGATGACCCGCATCTTTTTCATTCGGGCACTCCTTCGCATAAGGGCCGAACTCATAACCAAGACATCAACCTTTCCTTCCTACCCTTAGGTCTGAACTTTTTGCTGCGCCATTCTAATAACATTCTCTACTTCAACTTCACCCTAGGTGAATTATGAGGAACCCATTGATCCTTTTGTCTTGTCCCAACTATATTTGGTGATTGCTCTTTCACTCTTGCTTGGGCATTGTCTTCACCTCAGCTCTGGTACCATGTTAATTTTTGGTATTTTCTATGCTAGAGCAATTTATTTAAATTTTCACAGTTAGCAATCACATCAGCATTACGATAAATTGCAGATAGAACATAAATATAATATGCATAAGACAAGCCAAGACAAGAGGACACAAGATATAGCGCAAGCCAGGGACAAACCCCACAATGTGAGGGGAAACCCTTTGATCAAATCTTCTTTTATCTTCAAAGTTCAGCAGAGAAAGAGAGAGAGAGAGAGAGAGTATAATGACAACAAAAGTCAACACTTTGACTTGTCTAGATCTAAGCATAAATCATCTTCTATAACAATGAGATCAGTTGAAGACATTCTGCCTCAACTGATTCTCCAAGGTGACTCCTTCACCTATCATCGTGCTGCATCTGGTTCTCTTGCTGTACCACTCATACTGCACCATACTTCACTAATCACGTTGCCCATGTCCATGATCTTATCCATCATCATTGCCCTCATACATCAGCATGTAGTCTCATTGCCGATCATGCTTCCCTTTACTTCATCATGCAGTCCCATTACTAATTATGTTCATATACATATATATGATGAGATCATTTTGAGATCATGATGTTAGACACTAATCCTTACCAAGACTGACTCTTCTTGACTTGGTGATCATTGCTTCTTTCATCATGCTGAGGCTGTTATGATTCTAATCATCTTGACTGCCTCAAAGATACTTATTCATATTGAAACCTGCTTCATCGTTTGTGATTATGTCGAGACAGTGACATATACATATGTGAGACTGAGATGATACCCAACGTAATTTTCATTGTGCAATCTAAGTTCCTAGTCTATTACATCTAAACTGCCACAGGGAAACCACTGAGATCTAGATGCATAGATTGCGACCACAATAGTTCCTTCCTACAGTGCAGCTACAGTAGTTCCTACCTGCGGTGCGGCTACAACAGTTCCTTCCTGCGGCCTAATTACCTGTATCACTGCGTCTACCCTCAGCTTCCTCATTCACTGCGGCTTCTGCGGTTACTTAGGTTATAAGTGAGTTTTGTCATACTATACTTAAACCTCTATAGCGTATACACAAATGTGGAATGGCAGAGAGGAGTGCGAGGTTTAGATGCGTGAAAAGGTCTTGTTGACTTGACCCATTGACTGCGTTTAGATCTTCATAAGCCTGCGGCTCCTCTTCCATATTGGATTGCGATTATGACAACAACTTCTTCATTGACTGCGTGGGATTTTGATGGTGGTGCCACCGTTACCCTTACTGCGGCTTTATTACCAGAGTTCTGACATTCATCCTATAGCTGCTCTTTATTTCAGAGGCATCCGAGATCCCAAAGATGTCTGAATTGCATACTTATGAATGTCTCCATGACTGCGTTCCTCACCATGTACAGTGTGTAATCCATCATGGACAGCGTGTGGACTGAGTATAATCTCCAGCGTAAGAATGTGTTCTTATACTCTAGGTGATTTCATTACAAGACTGCGTTCAAATGTTTAGGGCTTCTTGAACAATGTGTAAGCTAGGGCATCTTTCACGTATGAGTTGGGGCATCATCCAATATATCTTCTTGTGTGTCTCTCCATCACCAAAAACCCAAGACGTGGTGAGTAGGAGATCACATGAAGAATGTGTCTAAAATACTTCACATCCTCTATTATTTATACTAAAAGCGTAAGGTTGAATAGACATGACGTTTTGGCTTCTAGAGCCTACATAAGAGCTGGTCGGCTTGATAATAATTACATACACAAAATAAATTCATATCTCCATAAATACTTATCGGAATCGGATGATCTTTGGATCAATCCTACACCTCTCAACGAGAGGGATCCAATAAAATTATCAGCTGCCATAAATAAGCTGATCCACATGGAGTTTTGCCCTAGTTTCCAATTTAACATACATCCATATCTATCAAGACTTCCTCTTTACCTCAGCAGCAAATACCGGAAATCTACTACGGACCTGACGGTGAAATCCTTCCACCTGGTTTGATTTCGATAGAAGAGGAACCTAGGGTAGAAATAACCAGAACTCCATTTCATTTTGGAACTAGACTTTATCTGTATCCTCATACTCCTCATTTTACTGCTCCTTTTTATCTTGATTACTTTCAGACACCCATTGATTCTCTAGGAAATTTATTTGGACATTTGACTATGGCAGAGTCAACATCCCAGTCTCTTGCATCTGTTACAGCTATGGCAGAATCTTCTATCGCAACCTCTTTGATGTTTACTACGACATCTAAGTCACACTTGTATGGTGTTCCGTCCATCCCATCGGGTTACCAATCTTTATCTGGAACCCACTCAAGTGTTTCTTCTAGCCCTTGGTCTTCACCAATGTCCTCTACTGGAATTTTATCTGTTTCTTTATTAACGGATACTGAACAGCTGGACCCATCAATTCAATATCAAGCTGGTTCATCTGGTTACCATCCTATGTTTCTGCTTTACACTAGACTACCCCTGTATGGAGAACAATATGCACAATCTCCTTATCCTCCATTTTCTGGGGGGAAACCATATGTCGGTATGTCATTGTCTTTAGGTCATCCTAGAATGGTTGTCTGTCAGTGGCAGCCAACAATGCCCGTTAAAGCTAGGCTTGTGTATCCATCACAACCTATGCAATCTGTGTCATGCATACCTACAACACCTATTATTACAGCTTTACCACAGTCACAATATCAGATTGTTGTATCTCAACCTGTGCAGGTTGGTCCTTCAACCTCAAACCCCCAAGTTTGAGGCTTACAGATTCAGCCTTCTTAGGCATTTTTACAACAACCACTTGTGCTTGGAGTCCAACAATCTCAGGCCAGTTTAACTTTTACTGGAATGACTCAAACTTACACCGGTTTACTGTATTCACAACCTGGTCAAACTTACATTGGTGGGAAACAACCATTAAATCAACAACCATTGTATCAACAACAACAAAAATTGCTTCAAGAGCCTTGGCAGCCCCAATATCAACAACATCAATTCCAACAATACCAACCTCATCCTGGACTTGGTCAACAAGCCTATGTTGGGTTTGGTCAACAACAAGTTTACCCAGGTCCTTGTCAACAAGCCTATGCTGGGTTTGGACAATAGCAAATGTATCTTGGTGCTCAACAACAACCTTACACTGGATTTTCTCAACAAACTTACCCTTATCAAGGTTACCAGCAACAGATGCCTTATGCTGGTATGCAAAGGCCTATTGCCCAGGCAATCCCATCTTACCTTGGATATGCTCAACCTGACCTAAATAGATAGTTTCCTTTTACAACAACACTTGAATCACCAGATCTAAACCGACTCACCAATGACCCAATTTTTTATGCACCTTGGTGGCCTCCGATTCCTCATAAATTACCTTTTGATATTCCGAAATTCAATGGAAACCCTAGAGAAGACCTGACCAACTATGTCATGACTTTTCATTTACGGTGTTCATCAAATTCCTTGAATGATGATTCAGTTAGACTACGTCTTTTCTAGAGAACGCTTATTGGTCCAGCTGCAAAGTGGTACATTGAGTTACCACAAGCTTATTTTAATAACTTCGCTACCTTAGCTACCACGTTTTTAACCCACTTCTAGTTACACATACGATATGAAATTGGAACAAAACTATTAACCAACTTTAAATAGACTACTTCTACTCATATCTTTGATCATATTGATGAGTAGCATCGTCGTTGTCGAATGGTTAAAGCTTATGTTCCTGATTAGCTTTTAGCTTAGTGGTTTATAGAATCCTTGTTGCCATCTATCACAAAGGATGTGGAAAAAGGTGGAGTTGTCACTGAAGAGCAAGTAATTTCTTGTGCCCAATATTTGGACTTGATCTATACACAGTCTTACATGTTGTATGACAATATCCTGAATGCACCCCAACTAGATGTTATTGTTCCTTCACCACCATCGAGTAAGGACTCTCATACCGACGACAATGTGATTGGTTCTTCGAGCACACAAACGACAAGTACATCATCTGGTCAAATACTTGCCATTTCTAATCAAACTTCAAATGCATCTGATAACACTCTTGCTTCCAAAATCAACATCATGTCATCTGACAAAGGAAAGAATGAAAAGAAACCAGGAAGCAAGAAGAAGGGGAAAAATAAGAAGAAATAAAATAATTCCCCTCAAGAGAAATCATTGATTCCTCTCCTTCGACTAGGAAACCTCGTTACCCATGTTTAATCTATAACGATGAGATTTTTACGCGAGATTGTCCTTCTAATACATCTGCAGTGTTGACTGATCCTTTTCTAAAACCGGAGACAAATATGGTTGCTACAGACCATACTTCTACTTCCCAAGTGCTTATGCTATCTGCCTCTAAGCCTAAGTAAAGATTATGGAAATCAACTATCGTCATCAAGCAACCAAGCTGATCAACCTAATCGTTCGACTTCGACTTTGTCTGATCCTATTCCACCACCTATTGTAGCAGAGTTAACAATAAAACCGCTTGAGGGAGTTGTACATAAATCAACATTTAACCCTCGAGCTTGAGCTGCATAGAACTATAACATAGTAGAAGATTTTTCTCAGTTACCTTCTGCTATGTCAACACTTGAGGTGCTTCAAAATTGTCCCTCCCAAAAGCAGGCTTTATTGTCAGCAATTGGTGGAACTGATCCAATTGATTCCCTTATTGTGGTTTTCAACCATGTGGGTTATACGCCATAGTTACCAATGTAATTAGCATTCTTGATTCAAGTAAATGCATCGAATAAACTTATTCATTGAAATATTATTGATGGGGGGGTATCTACTTGTATTATGTCTATGAATTGCTGGAAAACACTTGGCTCACTACCTTTTTCACGTTCACCAACAACGTTAAAAGCTTTTGACGATCACACATATACGCTTTGTGGAATATTAAGTAATATGAAAATAGAACTAGGGGAGAAACAGTAATTGTTGAAGTTGAGGTTGTTGACAGAGCCCTTGTGTTGGGACAGGATCCCCCAAGGGAAGTTTTAGGGCTTAGAGCCCAGATTTTGGTAAAAAATTGTAACTCTCATGTAAAGACTCCACATTTTGTGGGTGCGGAGCGTAGCTTGTAAAAGAGATAGGGTTGTCCGCCCTCAACTTTGTTATTGTAATGCCAGCTGTCGAGATCGACCCATGGTCCATGGACCATCGGATTGTGTAAATAGAGCGAGGCTCTAAGTAGTTAAGAGAGGATCTAAGGATGAAGAGTTGAGTCATATCTGAAGTGTAAAGTCTAGTTTTGGGTTGTAAAGTAGGAGAAGGCACTGCAACTGAGTGTGCATAGGCCTAGTAGTCCGCAAATGAGTCCACAGGCCCCTGCAGCTGAGTGCGTATGGCAAGTCAAGTCTGTAACAGTTGGAAGTATTAATAAAGAGAAGTTTCACATCTATTATGTGTATTTATTTCTTGTTTTATGCATTGAATATATTGGGTATAAATTGCACTTCTATTGTTTATATGATGAGAAAATATATATGAATGTGTTGATTAAGTGAAGACAAGATATAATATCTATTTACATGAAGCTGACTAAATCTGTAAGTGTAGATTGGGGAAATAGTGCAGTTCGCTACTGTAGCAGCGCGAAAGCATCTCAACCCCTGGATAGGGCTGCACAGAAGGCGATTATAACAGATCGCGATAGTATTGAAGGTTAGAATAGTGTGTGAAGTAACCTTCACGAAGATAGGCATAGTTGGACTAAATTGATACCACAGACATATCAAGGGTGTGGAAACTTGGTTCTACCATCCCCCCATACTGCTTCGGGTGAGACTTCAGTCGACACTCCACGGGCTGATGCCGAAAGGGCCAGTAGTGTGGGGATTTGTTTGGCTAAATAACTCCAAACCTAGGTCAGGTCCCATCAAGCCAAAAAATTGTTCCGTGCAGTAGTTCAGCTACAACAGTCTCTGCACAACAAATCGAGGAAGTGCAGTAGGCAGCTGCTCAGTGCCCTGCCGATCTTGCAGCGATTTAGGTAGAATTGGGAGGGCTTCGCACAAAGATATCCGCACTGACAGAGTGACTTGAGGGCACGTCACGATGTTTTTGTTGGGGGCCTGTTGGGCGCGATATCCCCCAAGGGAAGTTTTGGGGCTTAGAGCCCAGATTCTAGTCAAAAATTGTAACTCTAATGTAAAGACTCTGCATTTTGTGGCCGTGGAGCGCGTAGCTTTTAAAAGAGTCATATTGTTTTCCGCTCTCAATTTTGTTATTGATGTCAGTTGTAGAGATCTACCCATGGTCCACAGACCATGGGATTGTATAAATAGAGCAAGGTTCTAAGTAGTTAAGAGAAGATCTAAGGATGAAGAGTTGAGTCATATCTGAAGTGTAAAGTCTAGTTTTGGGTCGTAGAGTAGGAGAAGGCTCTGCAGCTGAGTGCATAGAGGCCTAGTAGTCCACAGCTGAGTGTGCAGACACCTACAGCTGAGTGCGCAGGGCAAGTCGAGTCTATAACAGTTGGAAGTATTAATAAAGAGAAGTTTCATATCTATTCTGTGTATTTGTTTCCTATTTTATGCATTAAATATATTGGGTATAAATTGCACTTCTATTGTTTATATGATATTGTATTGATTAAGTGAATACAAGATATAATATATGTTTAAGCGAAGTTGACTAACATCTATAAGAAGATAAGTAAGATTCACAGTGTAGATTGGGGAAATATTGCAGTTCGCTACCATAGCCGCGTGAAAGCATCTTAGCCCATGGTTAGGGCTACGCGAAAGGCGATTAAAATAGATCACGAGGGTATTAAAGGTTAGAACAGTGCACGAAGTAACCTACATGAAGATAGGCATAGTTGGACTAAATATACACCACACACAGTGCAAGGGTGTGGCAACTTGGTTCCAACATCTCTCCATACTTCTTTAAGTGAGACTTCAGTCCGCACTCCATGGGTTGATGCCAAAAGGGCTAGTAGTGTCGGGAATTGTTTGGCTAAATAACTCTGAACATGGGTTAGGCCCCATCAAGCCAACACTTTGACTACAACATTTTGCTAGGAAGACCGTGGGTTTATGCTATGGCTTCTGTGGTTTCAACATACTTTCGTACTATTGCATTCCCTTGTAAGGGCGAAATCATAGTTATCAACCAATGCACCTTCCTACCCTCTAGTTCACAGGCTACTAGAAGCATTCCATTAGTACACAAACCCCCGCTATCTCTTCAAAACATTGGTGTAGGTCTCTTTAAGGATTGTTCCCTAATGGGTATTTTTTCACTACCGTCATCATCAAACATGGCAGAAGTGGCAAAAGATGAGACTTGCAACATGATCCCTTCCACTTCATTTGACTTAAGGAAGATTACAAATATTTATGAAGTTGATAGTTGAAATGAAATCATGCCACCAAGCCCTATTGAGCTTGCATAGAAATCAATATTTTTGGTTTGTGTGGCGATAAATCCATATTCACTAATTGTATGGGTAGATCGTTCATTAGAATATGGTACTTCTTCTGATCCTTTTTCACATATATTTTCTACTGATGAAGGAATCATCCAATCAATGATGACGGAAGAAGAACCATGGGAAGATTATCATCATTGTTCCCATCTTCTAGATCACATAGAAGATTTTTCAAATGAACTTAATCACCCTTCAGTTGTTGTTTTCCTTTTGAATTCTATTTTCATAAATATAGTAGATTCCATGTGAAACCTGTCAAATATCGAAGAAACAATTTCTATGAATATTTTCGATCAAACCTAAAGTTGTAGAAAACATTCATGTTGGAAAATCTTGTTCTCCATTAGAACTTGATATTTACTGTGCTCTCTTTCATGAATTCCGAGATATATTTGCATGGTCATATGAGGAGATGCCAGGTATTGACTCTAGTATAGTTGAACATGAAATCAAAATGTATCCTGATGTTAAACCAATGTGATAGTGCCTCCGTCTTGTTCATCCAAAGAAGGTTGTTGCCATTAAAACAGAAGTTGAAAAAATTTTTCATGTTGGTTTCATATACATTGTTCCTCTTACTGATTGTGTTTCCAATATTGTTCCTATCATGAAGAAATAAGGGACAATATGAGTGTGCATCGAGGCTTGTCCAAAAGGAAATTATCCCACTCCCTTTATTGACCAGATTATTGATGAATGTGCCGGATGTGAAATATTCTCATTCATGGATGGTTTTTCCAGCTATAATCAAATCAATATCCACCCAGAGGACCAATCTAAAAATTCTTTTATTTGTCCATGGGGCACATTCTCGTACAAGAAACTCCCTTTTGGTTTGAAGAATGCAGGGGCAACTTTTCAGAAGGAAATGAACAATGCCTTCCATGACATCAAACATATTGTTCAACCATACCTTGATGATTTACCTGCTGATTCATGACGAGGATTGATCACTTGCAGCATTTGAGAGCTATATTTTAACAGTGCCGACACTACAAAATACGACTCAATCCACACAAATGTGTGTTTTGTGTTGGTTCTGGTGATTTTCTTGGGTTCATAGTGTCTAAGGAAGGAATTTGACTCGACCCATTTAAGGTTCAGGTGATTCTTGATTTGTCTCCACCTTCCAATCTACTACAGTTACAAAGACTCCTAGGGAAGGCTAACTTTCTTAGGAGGTTCATTCCCATTTATGTTGAAATGGCTAAAGGATTTACTCATCTTTTGAAAAAGGGGATACCCTTCTGTTGGGATCAGGTTGTGCAAGCTTCATTTGATGCTCTTAAAGATACCTTGATTAGAGCATCATTAATGTATTCCTTGAATTATCGAAACGACTACTTCCTGTATATCGCCACTGCAGATACAACCGTTGGAATGGTTTTAGTCCAAGAAGAAGATGGGATAGAACATTTGATATATTATTTGAGATGCAATCTCAATGATACAAAAGTTAAGTAATCTTATGTCGAAAAGCTAGCTCTGGCTTTCGTTCAAGCTGTACAGAGATTTCGTCACTATATCCTGCTCCAAAAGACCACTATCATTTCGGATTGCAACCCTATGACATATATTTTTTCACGTCAATTTCTAGGGGGAGATACTCAAAATGGATCATCATTTTACAGGAATTTGATTTGGAATTCATCAAATCCAAATCAAAGAAATCTCTAGTTTTCGCTGAACTTATTTGTGACCTTCCCTCAAATACCATTGATTCAACATCAGAACCATCAATTCTAGATGAGTCTCTGTTCCTGATTTCATCATCTGACCAGTGGTATGGAGATACACTGATTTATCTACAGGCCCAAAATTTCCAGCCTGATACCTCTCGCTCGCAACAACGATGTATACGATACCAAGCGAAAGGTTATCTAATCATTGGTGACACTCTTTACCGTCATGGTATCGATACGATTTTATGGAGGTGCCTCACTCATGATGAAGTTGAGAAAGTTTTGAATGATTTCCATTCAGGGACTTGTGGTGGACATTTATCTGGTTATGCTATCGCACAAAGAATTCTCTGTGTTTGTTACCTCTAGCCTACCATATTCAAAGATTGCATTATTGCAGTCAGAGGTTGTCACACATGCCAGATCTATGACTATAAAGCTAGATTACCACCTGCACCATTGCAGCCTGTCATCGTTGTTGGACCATTTGCCAAATGAGTTATTGACTTCATGACATGTAACCCTACCTCGATCGAGGGTCATGGGTACATTATAGTCATCGTAGACTATTTCACAAAATGTGCCGAGGCGATGCCTACATTAAACAACAGTGGCGAGACAACTGCAATTTTATTTTTCAAACACGTGGTTGCCCAGTTTGGTGTACCACGGGCTATAGTTACAGATCATGGGTCACATTTTTGCAATCATATGATAACTAAGTTAAATGCCAAGTTAGGACTTTCACATGATAGTTCTACTCCTTACTATCCACATGCTAATGGACAAGTTGAGGCCATCAACAAAGTCCTGAAGTGAATCCTTCAAAGAATGATAGGGGTTCATAAATGAAACTGGAATTTAATCCTATACTCTGATTTGTGGGCATATCGAACCTCGGTAAGGAATTCCACTAGATACACACTCTTTTAATTGGTGTATGGTCTAGAGGAAATCTTGTCGATACAATGTGAAATTTCATCTCTTAAATTCACAATTGACCTATTACTCGACACTTTTGATGAAGAAGCACGTTTCTTAGAACTCATCCATCTTGATGAAACCCATCATGAAGCCGCATTAGCTAACGAAGCACATAAGAAGCGAATCAAGGTGCAATATGACTGAAATGTCAAGCCTTACATTTTCTCAAAAGGAGACCTGGTCGTGTTTTATGATCAGGAAGCTGATAAACTAGGAGCAAGGAAATTTGAACCATTATGGATGGGCCCTTACATTGTCAAGCGTGTTTTGGAAAAAGGTGCCTACGAGTTGGTGTATTATGATGGAATTCCATTGTCGCAACCTTGAAACGGGTTGTATCTCAAACGTTACTATGCTTAATTGAGTGTAGTAAAATCACAACATATATGCTTTAATTGCATGTGTGTATCAGTGTTTCTTTTAGAATTTCTTATGTGGTTAAGTAATGTACTTCGCATTTGTTGCAGATGTCAGAATCTTTGGAACCATTTGTTGGTTACACCGATGGTGCTAGTCGTAGTACGCAAAACATATCTTTTGCAGCATGGGACATTTTTTCCCTAAGTGGCGAGCTAGTGAGTTTTCAAGGGATTTGTATTGGTCGTTCTACAAACAGTATCGTTGATTATAGAGAATTGATCGAACTTCTCTCTAATTCCATTTCACTTGGCATTCGCCGAATCATCGTTAGGATGGACTCACAACTCATCGTACTACAACTAACAAATGTTTATACCATCCAAAACCCGACAATTCTTCATATTTTCCTTAGATTTCATCTTTTTGAAAAACATTTGAGTACATTCAATATCAACATATTTCCATAAATTTTAACACATTAACTGGTTCATTAGCAAACTATGTGTTAAACAGACATTTACGACACATGTAAAAGTAAATTTTCAATTCAAATCATTAGTTGAATAGGATTGCAAATAACCATATATAAAAACTCTGAAAGTAAAAATAGATAGATGTTTTAATTTTTTTTTACAAAATTAGTGTCCAAGACATGTTTGGTCATATGAACTAAAAACTCAAAATGCATACAAAAATCATCCTAAAGAGACTTAGTGATGCTCATGATAACAGGTCACAGCCTGAGCTATCATGCACAATAGCCGCATCCAATGACCAGGAAAACCAATAGTATGGCATTGCATCCTCATAGGTAACTCCTCAATCCGAATATCTAGAATACGAAGGGTTAACCCCTCTACATGATCTTGCAACTCTGTCAGTGTCTCGGTCAAATCCAAATCCTAGAGAACTGTCCTGTTGACATTTCTTCACGCTGGTCCACCTGCCTCCTGTTGGTGTCCCATAGGTCGAACAGTACCAACATCTGTATGCATGAGAATGATTTTAGTTTACTCTTGGAAACATCAAAACCACAAAAATATGTATAAACTTAAAAAACAAAAACATTTAGTCAAAAACAATTTACCTGTAGCACCTCATTGAGTGCCCACTGGTAAACTCAACCATGGATCTCCACGAAAATCCATCCCTACGTATGGATGCTCCTCGATGAAAATGTGTTCTCGATCAAGCCAAATGAAAAATGCAGTAGAAAATGTAATAGGTGACTGACCATCATGTCTAGCTATCAATTCGACCAGCTACACCTAGTGTTACATGTTGAGGTTGCATCAATGGAATTCTCTCTAAGGTAAAAATGATTAAGAGTGATCCATAGCTAAAATTCTTCATCTTACCACTCGTTACCTTGGTCATCTGGTTTTTCAGTGAAGAAAGTATGGCCTCACACCAATTGAATAAAGTTGGCTCAAGACACTCAAGTGATACTGCATGTATGTTCTGTTCACGAGATGAAGTGTCACACTACCTGCCAACATTGCGATAGTGAAAAGGATTGTTCTCAATTGAGAATCACAAATATATTTGATGATTATCTTTCTATCTTTTCTAGGCTGTGTACCTGGCTGATAGAATTGTCAAACACAGTCCCTCACTGATTCACCCCCCATGGGAAGAACCTGAAAGAGAAATGGGGGCACCACGTCTCGACAACCCTATAAGAAAGTAAAAATAATCGATCATAATAGGGACCACTTTGTCCCTTAGGTGAAAATCTTGATCTGTTGGATCCCATGCATGAACTAGGAACTATAATAGTTCTGATTGTTGCCTCATCCTGGACAACCTAAAATATTTGAGCAACCCACAGTTTCTGAGGGCCTCAACAATACCTAGATCATTTAGGGCAACCATGTCTTGTTCTTCATGCTCTCTTTCTCACCAAGTAATAGACATTTTGATCCAATGAAAGCCTAAAATCAAACCATAAGCTTAGTTAGAATCCTTTTCATGAGAAAAACTAGAGACATTTTGGGCCAAACAGGTGAAACAAGTTTGTGAAACTCGCCTAGCACAACCCAGGCAAGGACACAGTGCATTGCAAAGCAGCTACCCTTATGTCTAGGTGCACTGCAGAGCAGTTTTTGACATAGAAGTTTGGGCTTATCCTAGGGCAAAATATTCTAACCCCATGGACCCTAAACACCCTAAAAACTTGCATGAAACTGTAAAATAATGACATGATCTCTTGCAATCAACCGCTAAAGATCGAGGTAAAAAATAGGGTTAGAGCACAAAATGAATGGTAAATATCAAATGGTGAAAATGACATGGTAAATTCTTGTTTTATGTTTATTTCATGATCATTGAATGAGTAAACTTTAGTATTTACCTATTTTTTACCAATGAAACAGGTATGTTTGATCCATTTAGTGTTGCCTTGAACAGATTTATAGGTGACTTACAGAATTTGATGTGCATAACCGTGAATTGTACTTTGACCACAGAGCATACTTTTATCTCTTTTTCGAGCTATGTTAAACATCGAAAAAGAAACCCCCTTGGAGTCCTCTTCAAGCTCTTTTTAGACTCTCGAAATATGAAATTATTGTCGAGCACTTGTCCTTTTCAGCTCGTTAACGGATTGGAAATGACATCTACTTAGTATAAGTCTAAGCCTTTTTCCGGACTGAGATAGATTATTTACGAAAAAATACATTGATCGAACATGGTCAATAGGTTCTCTCTTGTATTGTTTTATGTCTTTTCAGACTTGAGAGACAAATTTACAAAAAAGAAATTTTGGAGTTTCTTTTTGTCCCTTATCAAACTCTCTAAACATGAAAAGGACCGAGTTCTCATTGTCGTTAAACTCGTTAAAACATCAAATAGTGACAAACTTGTCCATCATGACAAGACTGAGTTTAACCTTCGCTAGACTCGTTAAACCATCACATAGCGATGGATTGACTCAAAGGGTGGAATTATACAACAAGAATATGCTATCCTCCTCACTCTTGATAAAAATAAAGAGGTATTGGTCAGCAATGACTGGGGAAAATGGGAAAAGTGGTAAACCAATTTACGACAACAGGTCGCTCTTGAACATGACACTTTTCATCACTATGACTGTTTGGGTTGGGTTATTTGATTGATGGTCATCATACCTTGGTCTATCATACCATCCATTACTTTCGTTTTGGGTCAATGTTGCCAATCCATCCAGTGTTGCCGACATGTTCAAGAGAAGTCACTCAGTCAAAATTCATCCTTTGCAATACTCATAAACCTTCATTCTCATGATCGCCATTCTTGAACTTTTTATCGTCAATCACATTCCGTCTCCAAAAACCATTACACTCATTTCGTGTCATTGATGTGGGATATATCAAGGCCCTCCTATGATGAGTCACTTCTTGTCGACATGAGCACATTATCCAAGAAGTTGACTTAGAAACACCCTTTCAGTACCTTGGGGCTTGCATGCATCAATGGAAAGTTTCTTGCTTCCGGTGATAGGTTGACATCACTGGCCTTCGACTAAAAGGCTTTGTATGGTGTTCTACATCAAAAAATTCATTCACAGCATGCAGAATGTACTGTGGTACCTTGAGGATCGTTATCATTATCGGTGATTTCTCTTGCATCTGTTAACGACTAACATCATCGGCTGGTAACTAGACGGTGTCTTCCCATGTTTGACTTTAGATCACATATTCACATGGTTAGACTCGTACTTAAGCAAACGATTGAACAATATAGAAGACCATGGATCTAGTGTCATCCATCTGGGTTGCGATTTCAGGATAGTACTAAATCATTTGTAAAATGGTTTTAGATTGATGGTCATCCCATCATGGGTCTATATTTGTAGACGACTATCTATGAACTTGTAATGAAATTTTATATGCTGAGCATGGGTATCCCTTCCCTCATAAATTCATGAAAAATCTAAAATATCATGATATTATGTATTGTAATTGTGCAGGTCACCATCCACTTCGGAACCTCTTCATCACATCATAAAGCATATCACTCGACATTATCATTTTCAGCTTCATGCTTTAGGGGGAAACTGTTATAGGTCTATTTGGGCACATCACTCCCATCATTTAGATCAGTGCTTTTAGGGCTCATTAAACCATAATTCTATTGGTACATGCCCTAGACAAGTCATCACTTTGAATTCCTCCTTCCCTGAATGTTCCCTGGCCTGAAACCCTCCAGAAATTCCTCCTTGAGGGACTAGCACAGCCTTTCTCAGGGGTAAGTGTGCTTCAGTGTAGGTAGACCCATGACTGGGTGCATTTCAGAGAACTTATGCCCACTTTGGCTTGTGCTTGTCCTCATAGGGTCTGGGAATATTCTTATCTTTTGGAGCCTTCTAGAAGATTCCTACACTTATCATCTCCTATGAGTTCGAAATTGGATAGGGAATGAGTTAAGTAACCTCCTATCCTCTCATCCCTTCCTCCATTAAAACTAACTCTAATTTTGGAAGACCATTCAATACCCTCATTTATGACCAAACCTCCATTTTCCTATAAATTGAGCACTCATCTAAGTGATCAGGGACGGGACTTTGAGAATTTGTAAGGAGATACTATTGGTGTGAGGTTTTAGATTGTAAGCAGGTATTGTTATGCTATCGGAGTGTTGTGCTTTTGGTGTGATGAAGGATGGAACTCAAGCTGAATAAGTGACATGGGATCAGGCTTCTTGGTTGTAACTCTTCCTTCTACTTAATAAAGTTGTTTACACCTTTTCCCATATTCTTATCTTTATGTATGACGATTATATGTGTAAATGCTTTCGATTCCATTTGCTTATAGTAGATAGATCTCTTGCTTTGATTGGCTTTTGTCCTCTGTTTATGATTGTAGGTACTTGTTGAGAGGATTAAGTTCGAGAAGGAGCAACGGGAGCCACACAAAGGAAACAACGGGAAAGAGAAAGATAACAAGTAGGTCCCTTGTCTTATTTATCCTCTATAGAAAAAGGATAAACACTTTAAATCTATTGTTTTAAATGTAGCTACCCACCTAGGGAAATTGTATTTATCTGTAGATGCAAAATTCCACAGAACACATATGCAACGAATGCAAGAGGAGGGTTTCTGACAACACGGAGGTAGAACAAGGTTGCAAGCTCAAGCAGGTCCATTGATGATGAAATAAACTTTCGAGACTCCGGCTATGGAGTGATAGCGCGACATGAAGATCACGAAAAGGTAGAAGATGTAACAAAGAAGGAGTTGCATGTGCTGAAGCAGCAACTCAGGAAGAACATGAAGCTGTGCGAACAGACGAATGGGTTGCAGCAATATTAGGAACAACAGTGGGCGCAATGTGCACTCACCGATGAAATTGTGCCCAGACAGGTTAAAGATCCATCTCATCATCTAACACGGAGCAACCATGGTGTGAAGTGTAGTTGATTGCATGGAAGGGATTCAACAGCATCCAGTGTAATCATGCAATCCAACCCATTCAACACACTCACCAAGGCGAAGACAAGAAGCAATTCCAACTGGAGCTGAACATGTACTTCAACAAGTTGATGCGCATGACCACCAGTACACACTTCAAGATCAACACGGATACTATGCATCAGTGTGTTGTCGGCTCAACCGTATCCAAGAAGACCATGCACATGTTAGTAGACGAATTGGATGAAGGGGACAAATCAATGCATTGGTTGCAACGGAGGCAAGAATTTGCTTTAGCAAGATGTCACCATGAGGTGCATGCACACCATCACAAACGACCAAGCTTGGCATCAACTCACCACCTTAACCATCACAAGCATGTGAAAGAGTTGGTTTCATCACAGTAGCCCGAGTGTCAGTAATGTCTTGCAAGGCTCGCTTAAGCCATGTTGTTTCACATGAGTACATGTGCATTATAATGTTGAGTCATGTCAAGTGTAAGTCAAATGTCGATGGTTGGATGTAATAGTCACAGAGTAGGTGAAGAGTCATGAGGGTAGTTAAACTGTCACATAGGAGAATGTCAAGGGTCATCCCACCCTTTGCTATAAATAGCCCTCGTAACTCATTGTAAGGGCTTTTGTTCAGCCAAGCTTCAACTAAGACTATCTTGAAGAAGGCTTGAAGAGTATTGTAACACATCTTGGCTTCTCTACTGCACGGAGCTAGTACATCTCTTTGGAGGAGTAGGCGGATGTGGCTCTAACGCTCCACTAATGGGGCTAGCAGGTTTACATGGTGTATTGTATGATTGTGACTTACACTTCTTTAATAATAAGAGGCAACACATTTTCATGCATATGTTGTTATTGTAGTTGGACTGTTCCGGTTGCTTTAATGATATATGTTGTTTAACTTACGTACTTGTATATGAACTGATTTGTATGCAATTATATGAATCTTGTTGTTAATGTGTTGTATATGTTGTTAATGTTGTCACCGTCCGTGTCGACTGCTTTGTCGGACATCAGATAAACCTTTCTCATAAACCTTGCTATATAAACTGTCACACTCATCTCGGACTGATCCATGAGGGTTGTTTGTGTTATCTTACATTGTTGTTGTGACTGCCGCATCCGAGTGGATTGCTCTGCCGGAAGCTGTGCATGTCCTTTGTGTGGTGTGTTCTTAGCCAAGTTGGGATTGATCCCTTTCAACGTGGAACTCACCTTCACCTTCCTCTCCCTTCGAAGTGTTGGAACCTCTCGTACACATTCCTTGACTTTCTGCATCAGTAACACCCTTGCTACTGACAGAGTTATCTTACTTGCTTATGTGCAACATCGCGATCAAGGCATTACCTTACGACCCACTGTTGTGACTCCTACACGAAACGGTTTGAGGTCTAATTGAGACTTCTTACTGGAGAGATCCACTTACATGTTCAGCTTAAATTAAATTAAATTAACAAAAAATTTAACTTTTAAATTTTTCCACCCCATCAGCTTAACATTATTAAATTAACAAGGTTTTTTTCTTTTAAATTTTTTTCACCACAACATCTTAACATTAAATTAACAAGCCTTCTTACTTTCGAGTTTTTTCCACCCTAAACGATATTTGTTATATTTCCTTGAATTGATCAATGATTAAGCTAAGTTGTCGATCAAAGTCAAAGATCTATGCGAATATTGAGATAAAATCTCAAACTATCTCATGTTATCAGGTAAGAAAATTTAAAAGGCAAATGAAGCATTCGTTAGACGTGCCGACTTATGGTTATAGGGAGCAGGGTTGGAATTTGACGGGTAAAATGGCCGTTATAAAACATCTTATCATATTTTACGTTTAAAAATAGAAACAAAACCATTTTTTTATGAGTTTTGAAAGGTATAAAAAGTAATTTGGACACACTTTTTAACGGAAACTTAATAACTACCCTATCAAACCGCTGAAAACATGCATGGCAGCAGTTTTGGAATTTGAACCGCACGTATTTTCTCGTAATATAACATTTTATCATATTTTACGTTTAAAAATAGAAACAAAACCATTTTTTTTTATGGGTTTTGAAAGGTATAAAAAGTAATTTGGACAACACTTTTTAACGGAAACTTAATAACTACCCTCTCAAACCGCCGAAAACATGCATGGCAGCAGTTTTGGAATTTGAACCGCACGATATTTTCTCGTAATATATTTTATTGAATGATCCATAATTAAGCCTTGTAATATTTGGTGGGGAGTGTTAAGGATAGTTTTGGTGAATTCCAAAGTTTTTGAGATGAATTATTTGGAAGATGTTTTTTTGTTTTTTATTGAAATTGTAACATTTAAATTATGTAATGGAAATCTAGATTGAGAATATTGCAATAATAATGAGTTGGCTGTGAGTAAAATAAATTTCTAGATATGCCATAATTTTTGTATCATATTTTTGGAAGAATAACTCATAAGTGGAAGATGATTTGGGAGTTGCGGATCTCAACTATGAGTAAAACAATCTTCATGATTCAACAAATCATCTAGTTATAGTTATGTTTTTTTTCCTTTTCTTATTATAAATATGTGAGAAAAATTAACATAATTATGTGATTGAAAAGTGTTATTTTTAATAAAGTTTTATTAATGAAGAGTCAATTTTTTTTATTGAACCATTATAATCGGGAAGCAAAATTTTAAACATAGTCTTCCCTGACGAGTAATATAAAAACCTAAAAAAATTAAAAATAAAGTCTTCCTTGACGAGTAATATAAAAACCTAAAAAAATAAAAAATAAAAATATTTTACGGGTAATAAAGAATCCAAGTTCCAATCCTAATAAGGAGGCTTCGTTTCGCCCCAACTCGAGGTTGAAAAGCACTGCCATTATGGGTCAATGCCAAAATATTATTACTGCGATGTAATGTGTGTGAGCAAATTGCTTTGCTCCGACATTGATGCGCCGGTTGAAAGTCAATATATTTGATGGTACTGTCGTTGTGTTTGAATGTCAAGTTTATTGTAGGTCTTTATTGTTGTGTTTGAAAGTCACGTTTTGTAGGTTCGGGTCATTGCAGGATGAGCATCAAAGTCAATTGTGGACACTGCTACTTGTCTTGTCTCTCCAATGACCCTCTCACACTTGAACGATTCAATTGCTAGCTCCAGCGAAATTACAATCGGATTAATGATGATCCTGTCAAGCCACACAGCTTGAACGATTCAGAGCACTCCATGTTCTTTGCATGTGGCCTCCCAAAGTTGACTACCCATCAAATTTGACGAATTGTAAATATGTCGCCTTCACAATCCTCCTCAACCTCAAACAATCGGTTGAATTTATGAATGAACACAAATGTCCCATATCTACTCACTTTAAGGAATTAGACCACGCTTTACAATTCTCCTCAAACATCAAGCCTTCCTTCATGTATTAAGGCAATTTCCTTGATTTTTCAGCAGCTATTTTTTCAATTTATTATTTTATATATTTTTTCTTTTGAAATCGTCCTAAAAACAATTTTTCAACGTACATAATTTTATATAATAACCAAACCTCCCACCCAATTATTAATTCACAAACTTCTACTTTTCAATATACTTACCTCTTGACTCAGAGACTTTTGCTCTTCCCTATATAGTTTTCTTTTTCCCATTGTTGGCCTTGCCATTCTCTATATAAATAGATCGCCCTGCCCATTATCCTGTAAAAAATAGAAGGCCGTCTTTTTTTCATTTTACGACCCATGATGCCGGAAAAAATGATAGATCAGACGTTGCAATCACTAATTTAACCATCTTTTTGTAGTCGTACGATTCAAATCATAGCCGTTGGTATGAGTAAGCAGCATTAACGGCAGATGTAATGTATCTAGTATGAAACAAAATCTGGTCGCTTAAAAAGATTGTATTTCTGGCCCATCTAATGTATTTCGATGGAAAAAAATAAACCGTTGTGCTAAAAAACCGTAAAATTTATTCAAACATACCCATAAATTATATCATTCCAAATTTATTTTGAACTTTGCTTTATTAATTTTTTTTATTATCAATTTAATTATTATTGATTTAGTGATCAATTGTTGTTGAATATTTCTCTTTTGGATAAATTACATAGGTTTATTGAGGTGAACTCTTTTTAAGTACTTACTGAGATTCATCTTAGATGAATAATCTGATTCATTAAAAACAGATTAAATAAAATATATAAAATATTCATAAAAAGGTAAATGTGAAGAAATTGAAATTTTAAAACTCAAAAATTAAATTATCAAATTAAATATTATAGTATAAAATTGAATATTAAGATAATAAATTCAAAATTAAAAAGAAAAAAATAAAACTAAAAAAAGGTTAAAAATCAGGAAACAATTAGACTCAAACAATCAGTTAAAAAAATTATATTAATTGTTATAATAAATTATTATATAAAAATTATTCTCTAAAAATACAAAATATATATAATTACTTTGGGAACCAAAAAAATGAATATAAATAAAAAAAATAAAACATTACCATATGATTAAGATAATCTCAAATAAAAAATAAAATATAATAAAATAATTACTTAAAAATTAAATAAATTTACTATATATATATATATATATATATATATATATATATATGAGTAATTATAAATAGAATAATCTTAAAAAATTAATCAAATCAAGATAGTAACAATATACCTAACCAAAAAAAACGAAAATCAAATTAAAAGATATATACATAACCAAAAAAACAAAAATCCAACTAAAAGATAAACACGAAAAAGAAAATGAATTAAAAAAGAAAGGAAAAGAAAATGAATTAAAAAAAAAAAATCCAATAAATAAAGATGTTTTTATTTTATTTTTTAATTTTAACTTTATGTATATTATTTATAAGAAATTAATCAAATAATAAAAACATAATAATATAAAGATAGAAAAAAAAACCAAAAAGAGAAGGAAAAAAAAGAGACCAAATTTAGGAATAAAGTAATCTAAGAATTACTCACCTTCCAACCATCATCCTTATTTATGATAAAAGATGTAATTTATATTGCTTCCCTAATTTTCATAATAAAAATGATCAACCCAAATCATCAATATTTTGATTTAAATATTAGCAATCCACCCATAACAATTTAATTGTTATTGAAGATGATTCGTCATAAATTTTGAATACATCCTTTCAACTAGTCCCTTTCAATCCACTCTTCCATAATATTGCTTATACTCTTCCATAATGTTGCTTGATGTTAGTCCTGCTCTAGTTGTTTTTCATACTTTGTTATCTTAATTTATTATATTTGTAATACTGGCATGTTTTAGCTTGTAGAAAGACTTAAAAGCATAATATGAAGTTTATAAAGAAAGAAAGTATTTGTAATGTGGGTAAGTGGTTTATATATATATATCATATGTTTAAGTATTTTAAGTATTTTGTATTGTTTTTATATGGTTTTAGTATTTTTTGAGATTAAATCATAAATTAATAGTACAATGATAGTGTTTATTAATATTAAACTTTAATAAACTTGTGGAATTTGATGAGGGTTATAGTAGATCCAAACAACAATTACAATTTTAATTTTCACTTTGTAGTGCAAAGAACATTGTCGAGGTAGTTGGGCCAATAATGAAAGACAAATTGATGATAAAAATGGCTTTATAGAATATTTATTTGAGTTCCCAAAAAGCAGGTAGTTGGGCCAATAATGAAAGACAAACTAATGATAAAATTGGCTTTAGAGAATATTTATCTGAGTTCCCAAAAAACTTGTGGGAAGTGTTAAAGTGTGGATGTTTCTTTACATATTTATCATTCCACACATATCCCCCTCCACATATCTGCACATATTCACACCTCCATCTTGCAACAACGCTTCTTTGGGCATAGAGATGAATTCTTTTTAATGTGATCCATGAAAAAACACATTCATGTGGCTATTCCACACATATCCCCACTTCCACATATTTGCACATATTCACACCTCTATCTTGCCACAACGCTTTTTTTGGCAGAGGCATGAATTCCTTTTAATGTGATCCATAAAAATACACATTCATGTGGTAATAATTTGATTTAACATAAACTTCACATGTTAGAACTTGGAACTCATGATTCTATAACTATCCAGAACTTGGAACTCATGATTCTATAACTATCCAGAGTAAGGGAACCATTCTTCTTTGCTATCGAGCTTGTTTAAACTCTTTTTTGACTACTAAATTCACTTTTAAACCAGAAGCTTTCATGAAAACTCTTTTTCATATATTTAATAATGTGAATTTTTAATAACAGTGATATAATAATGATTGATTAAAATTTGTTTTTAGTAAAACCTTATATATCAATGTAATTTACAATAACTATAAAACAAAAAAATAATAATAATGGTTATTTAATTAATAAAAAATATATTAATAATTACATTCACTCAACATGTTTTAAAACTAAAAAAATTCAACATTTAATCGAAAAAAATTAAATTAAATTAAAATTTAACTTAATTTTAACATTTAAAAATTAACTAATTAATTTATGGATTCACTCATAAATTTACACGAGGAAATAACATCATAATAATGAATTAACAAGGATTATTTTTGTTTAAGGTGCTTCCTTTTCGGACATAACTGAATAATCCTTTTTATTTTTTTGGTTTTTTAAAGGTGAGAATGTGGCTTTCCACCCCATCTACTCTCAAGACGTACACTAGACGCTCTCAATTCTTATTGAGTCCTTCGCTTTTTCTTGTCCAAAAATATATATATGTAAAAACGATGTCAATAGGAAACAGAATTTCAAAGCCAACTGAAGTATTGGTTCGACGTTCCACTGATGGTCATATGGAGGTTCCGTTTGGGCGCAACTCGGTGTTGTGAGTTGGTGTCAACGTCAAACCGTTGATACTGCGATTTAATTTTGTGAGTCAATACATTCGGGTCATTGCAGGGTGAGCACCAAAGTCATTGTTGCCCTCTGCCCCGAAATTGTTGCTCCCCTTGAAAGTCAAAGTCACGAAAGTATCGTCGTTGTGTTTGAATACCAAGTTTATTGTCGGTTCGGGTCATTGCAGGATAAGCACCAATGGAAACTGCTGACACTGCATCCTCCAAAGACCCGAACCTACAATCTTGTGAAGGATGACCCTCTCACATTTGATCGACCCAAAGCACCAAAGAAAACTGCTGACATTGCTGCTGGTCCCTCCAATGAGCCGAACTTGCAATCGGGTTAAGGATGACTCTGTCACACCACAGAACGATTCAGAGCACTCCATGTTCTTTGCATGTGGTATCCCAAAGTTGACCACCCAAACAAATTTGATGAACTGTAAATATTGTCAATGTTCGCAGTTCTCCTCAAGCTCAAACAATCGATTGAATTTATGAAAGAACACAACAGTATGTACTAATTATACCAACCTTTGCAATTCTCCTCAAGATGAAACAATCAAATGAAGTTATGAAAGAACACAAAAAGTCGAGCACGTACTGACTTCAAGGAATTGGAATGAATAATTGATGAATTTAAGGAATCGGTCAAGTCAACCGAAACATGGGAAGGAAATTTCCAGGCTGTTGCGCGCTTTGATTTTTCAGTAGATATTTCTCTGGTCAACTGTTCTACCTGAATATGCTTATTGACCGTCTTATAGCTTTCTTTTCCCTGCCCTTGGCCTTGACAATTTTTATATAAATACATCGTCCTGCCCGTTGTACTGTATCTGCCTCCTCATTTCATTCAACTTTAACTGATAATTCTGATCAATATTCGCCAGTTTTAAGAGAATTTGTATTCCTGGTGTGATCTCTAGCATATTTGTTTTGTCTTGAATAGAACATCAATATAGTAAACTTTTCATTGATTGTTTGATGTGAGAGGCACCTGCACTAACATCATCAATACCTCAAGTATTATTATTAAAGGCGAGTCATGAAGACAGGCACCTGGTTTGTGTTCTTCTTCGTTTCAGTGGCAGCAATAGTATTGAATGAAGGTGTAGTCGATGGAGGTAGAGTTCTGAAAAAGAGGAATATTGTAACAGCCCAAGCTGTTAAAAATCCATGTGATTATCACAATATTCCTAGCGGAGATCATGCACTGGGAGCTATATTGAAGAACAAGCTTCCTTCTGGTCCAAGTGGAGGAGTAGGTCACAAACACATCAATTCCTTGGGCCCTGTGAAGTTGGAGACAAGTAATGCAGAAAATACATTGAAGATTAACAAGCTTCCTTCTGGTCCAAGCGGAGGAGTAGGCCACAAATACATCAATGGCGATGGCTCCATGAAGCAATCGGTAGGATTGGCACAAACGTTAATTACTACCATACCCTTCAACAAACTTCCATCAGGTCCGAGTGGCGGAGTAGGGCACAACAATAACGATTGATCACCACGTTCGAAACTAACTCAAATGGTGATCAGTACAATGAATAAAATGAAGATAAAGAAGATCCGACATGCGTTACTGTGGATGGGCATGATGGATCAAAGTACCAGTAAATGTAAAGATTAGTCACGGAGATGGAATTAGTTATCATGTTATAGAAAATAGGCGGTCGTATTTTTTCATTTCATTTCACAATCCATGATGTATTTTCATTTTACAGCTTAGGATGCCGTAAAAAATAATAGATCTTGAGATTGCAATCATTGATTTAACAATTTGTTGTAGCCGTGCGATTCAAATCATACTCGTTGTTGTAGCCGTGCGATTCAAATCATACTCGTTGTTATTAGATAAGGATGGTTATAAAGATGGGAGGAAATATGGATGGTTAAAAGTGGCGGAATCTGTGCAAACAAATTTCAAAAAATCTTGTAAAGGTAATGTTTGAATTGTGTTTTGATAGTGGAAATGGATCCAGCACCATCAAAAACCTTTACCACATCTAAAGTTTTGAAGTTTAACAACTATAACTTGGATTTACAAAAATACTTGTCAAATTTTTTCTAAAATATGACTAAAATTTCCATAACTTTCCGAGCAACTCCTTCACCCGCGATTACTAAACAACATCAATAACGGATCTGATCTATAATCCTATAGCTTAAAAAGATGGTATTTTTGGCCCATCGAGGGAAAGAAATCCCTGAACATATGTCTAATGTGGATTTCTGGAATATAAGATTGACCTAACAATGGTTGTCTAATTCATTCTAAAATAGTTTGTAAATTAGTACTCAACCAAAAATTTAAAATTTTCTTTACCTAAACAATTATACGTCATTTATATAAAATTTATTAAATATACCTCTATATTATATTATATTATATAATATTATATTTATTATATATATATATATATATATAACTTTTATTTATTAAATACCGTCAGTCCACCTGTGACAAATTAATTGTTTTTGTCATTCCTCACAAAAGCTATGAGCATGGAGTGAAGAAAATTTCTGAATCAGGTCACTTTCAATCCGCTCTTCCATAATCCAGAGACTCGTTATTTCCTTCGTTGTTTATTTGTCACACTTGTTATCTTGGTTTACTATATTTGCATTACTACCTTGTTTGAGCGCGGACCCCCTTTAGGTTTTCATGCCTAGTGATAGCTTTATGAGGCACATTTTTATGCACAAATACATTTTAATTTACTTAATGTTGTAAAAAATAAATATTTTGTTTTATGCCAAATGATTTGGTAAAATTGTGGGTCCCTTGAAAAACCAAGCATGAATGATAAATGTTGTTTATAAATAGTATTGATATGGTTAGTTAGAAAAATACACGAAAGAGTGCTAAATGAGAGTTTCACTTACTAGATGATAACCGTTGCTTTATTTGTAATAAATAATATTGATATGGTCACACTAAATAGAGCTAAATGAGAGTTTCACTTACAAGATAGTTAGAAGACATATATCCTCTCCCTAGAGATAAATAATCTCAGTTGGGACAAGGAAGCCAAGAAGGTGAGAGGGAAGAAAAGCTGAGGAAACCTTGAATACTTGGTACCTGGTTGGAGGAGGTCCAAGAGATGAAATAAAGTTGTAAGCTTTGAACCTTAGACAGGACATTGTTGAGGTAAGAAGGATGCTCCCAATTAGGATACCCTTCAACTAGTTAATTTTCTAGAGGACGCTCCTAATTAGGGTACATTGTTGAGGTAAGAAAGATGCTCCCAATTAGGGTACTCTTGAGCCAGTTGATTGCTAGTGGAGACCCTAATTTTTATCAGTTGCATAATTTTCCAGTGGAGACCCTAAGACTTGGTACTTGGTTGGAGGAGGTCCAAGAGAGGAAAAAAGGTTCTACGCTTTGAACATCAAACACAACCTTGTTCAGGTAGGTAGTACACTACAAGTTAGTGTACACTTGAGCACGTTGGTGGCCAATGGAGACTGTAAGACAAACTTGTAAGTTTGTGATTTCTTTGGCTAGACTAGTACAGTCTTGATGCCTGAACAAAATTTGTTAGGTCATTGTCAAGAAGCTACTTTGGAAGTGACAACTAGCTTGAGGGGAGAATTGGACGTGACTCACATTCTCATTGGTTTGGTTGAGCACTCTTGTCCTTGATATTTTTGTGGCCGAATCATAAAGTTGCAAAACAGATAAGTAATATAATCTATTATTGGTTAGGTGTTTTCTTTAAGAAAAAGGTACTGGTGTAAGTAAACAAAGGGCTTTGTCTATGTAATGATGTGTATGTATATCGACTTTATGAAAATGAAAGCTTGACAATTAATATGTAATGGATATAAAATTTTGAACCCTGAGTGGTAGCTGCCCAACAACGTCGTTAGAAGTCCTGAGTCTAGAACAAAAAGAAAGAAAAGGGGGAGCAACTGAAAGGATTGGGGGAGTCTGAGGGTAGGCCTTGTTCCGAAAATTTCGACAGTGACAAAGCAAACAAAAGACCAAAAAACATGGTAATTATTTACTATTGTTTAGTTACACTTAACAGGAGTAACTGTCGGGTGGATAAATCTTTCTTGCAGACAAGACCGATCTCCCTAGTATCTATGGATATCTAGCGACAAGCAAACCAAACAAATTCTATCTTTCTCTAAATATGCGATTTATAAATAAAAGCCAAGAGATGTTTCAGACCCTACCTCAAGTCCAGTGCTAGTTTGTGGAAGCCACGCTCCGTTTGTCCAAATGAGCTCCCTTTTAAAGAACCTGCAAACACAAACATGCACACATCAAATAACACCTGCATAGCCAATATAATAAACCATATTTATCATGATGATCAAGGAATTCATGAAATAAACCATAGAAGACAATTTATTGAGAAAAATGAATCTGATTGTATTAACTTTAAACAAAGAAGAACTTTACAACCTTGGTGCCTTGATGTTGTACAAGCTCCTCCCAGGGTCCAGCAAGAATCTCCTCTACTTTGACAAGTTTCACTCTCTTCCCAAAGAAGCCAAAAGTTATGTAATCTCTCCTCTCAAGCTCAATTAGGAAGTCTAAATTCCAACAACATTTACCCTCAAAAATGTTCAGCTTTCAACCTCCCTAGCAACCAACCCAATGCCTCATTTTATAGTGCGGAGGAAGGAAGTTACCAGGTCCACCTTCAAAGGGATAGAGTCATCCTTCAAAGGGATAAGCTCCTCTCATCAAGTGGTTAGCTCCTTTAGTTACGGGATGCATGAACCACCTAGGAGCGAACTTGCCACCGCAAGATTCCCTCTAGAAGTGTCCAGAATTAATCTAAAGTGAGCTTTTAATAATAAACTTGTGCATTTTTGACTTTTACAGGGGTCCACACCCACTCCATTAGAGACAAAGCGGGCAGGTCCGCAGGTAACATGACCAAGGGGTGTGGGACCGCAGGTAATGGTAAGACAAAGTGCGGAACCAAAGTTTTAGAGATTTTCAAAGGCTTTCTCTCATTTTTAAGGCTTGACATGAAGAGACGAGGTTTGAGACTTGCAAAGGAGGACAGTATGAGTGGTGATAGACTCACACTGACTGCAAAAAGTCATGGTGACAATATTTTGTGTAACAGTAACCTTACATAACAAATGAAGTTTAATAATAAAATTAGTGGCAAGATTGAATAATCCAAAGAAAATATATGTTCTATCGTTTAACAAAGAAAAGCATTTTAGGTTGTATAGTCTATCTAATGAGGAACTACAAAAATAGGAAAATAAAATTGTAGACCAAGAACTCATCGCATAATTGAAATTTTGAGAGCTATTACATAATTATTCTGTTAACAAAAGTGAGGAAGGGTTTTGTACTCATATATTTTAATTAATCTCGACAAGTGGTCGCATAGGGAAAATAATTGTTAGTCACTGTATGCAAAAAGAAGCGAAAACATTTATATCGTGCATGGACACTTTATATGTGGTCGTCATGAAAGAATAAAATAAACATTTGATTGATCTACAAAGGGTATGGACTAATGTAAATAGAGTCTTCACAAAATTTACGACATTGTAACAAAAACTTCCTAGAAACAATCCAAATTGGACATTAAAAATATTTGGGGTTCGCTGGCCATGAGCTAATGTTACTAAATCTATATACATGTACATCTAATACATAAATTTCTAGTAAAACCCTAACAACCCTAACTAAGATTCAGGAGAGGAACAAAAATTTAAGAGCAAAACCCAACCAAGGTCAGAGGTCATAGGCCACTCAGCCTTTCCTTTAACATTGTAACATAACGAAATGATAATGAAATCAGGATTGAGCTCAAGTCCGGCACGAAGACTCAGTTTTGACCTGTAGGAAATAATGAGAAAATATTCCAATGGAATCTGGAACCATAACCGGTGTAGAGAATTGTAATATGTCGTAAAGCCAAATCCAAGCAGAACAACAAGGAAACCTAGCATCCATAACTGAAACATGTTTAGATACAATGAACCAAACCTAAAACTCTTAAAATCACTTGTGTAGTTAGAAACTTATAAGTTATTCTCCATCTGTGCATGTTTAAACCCCCCAGTCCCACAACCCTACCCCCATAGTAAATAAATAAATAAACTATTCTAAAAACCCATGTGGGAAAAAGAGAAATAAACCCATGTGGGAAAACAGCAGGAAGTTACCTCTCGTCTTGGGAGAAAAAAATTGGCAACGGAACGAGTATCCTCTGGAAAATTATGCAACTGATAAAAAAATTAACACCATGTTGTAGACCACGAATGGATGGATTGAGGGGCTTACCTGTGGAAGAAAAATACATGAGAGTCAAGGTTACAACTACACGTTGATGCTTCCTCAACAATGTCATAAATGGATTAGCCTATTAAACTGTAAAAACCATGGTTTCTCCAGTAATGGCAGAGAAAAAAAATTAAGGAGAAATTACATATGGAATCAACGTCGTAAGGCTAGTTACAATCATTCCATAACAATTCAATGAAGAATCGAATCACCAGAGCTAAATCTCTATTGGATGCGTAACGAATACGAATGGGGTGGGTGAGTGCAATTGGGGAAAGGTTGGTTATACCCATACCTAACCTTAGACGATGCAGATCACAAAATCCATGCCCTAGGAACCAAAGGCTAGATCTATTGCCACCTCTCTAAGGCAGTACAAGGCAGGTGTATCAAGGAATAATCTATAACGAGGGATAAAAGTTCATAGAGTCTCTCTGAGCATGCATATATATATATATATATATATATATATATATATATATATATATATATATATATATATATATATATATATATATATATATATATATATATATATATATATATATATATATATATATATATATATCCCCTAATCTGTGAGGAAAAATTACAATTTTCATTATATAAAATATTGAAAATTATATGTTGTAGATGCTGCAAAAGAGAATATCTCAAAAATGGTGGGCTCATTTTCCACATAGCATAAAATTCAGTAAGAAACATACTGCATATAAGTATTTGTGTGCATATATATATATATATATATATATATATATCTATATCTATATATATATATATATATATATATATATATATATATATACAAAAAAGTAAAACAACATATATAAGTTATTTGCAGAAATTAGAAAAAAATCTAGTCTATAATCCACGAGGGGTCAAGCAGCGGTTGGATCATGTGTCTCGATGAAATGCCTGTGATAGTACTAATAATGTTCCTACTCCATCTGCGCTTGTATCAACCATGTGCCTAGATGTTGCTCCACAACTTCTCTGTATAGACCGTCGACATCTAGTTCCTTTCCCTGTGGATGTGATGACATGTCACCAACTTAAATTGTGATTTTAATATCATAACTTCATCCAATAGATTCTCGAGTTTGTGCACATGAAAATTTTCTTCTTTATTGAACCATTTAATGATGATTTTAGAATCCCCATAAACTTCAAGTTTCTGGCATCCTTTTCTAAGGAGAAAATTAGCAATAATCTAAGGTTGCTCAGAGTTGTTTGTACCTCTCCCTAAACCCATTTTAAATTAAAAAAAATGATTTTCTTTTAAGAATAAGACAACCCCACCACCACAAACTTATGTTTGTGTGGATCCCTCAAAATATGCCCATGTGATGGATTTGTCTATGACTTCAGCACTAATGTTTTGTGTCTTCTGATGTTGATCATCTCCAGGGATCAATTGATATGTAGCCACTATATGGGAGCATGTAATGGACTAATTCTAGTCTTTATCTAAAAAAAGAGATTGATCCTGCCCAACTATATGGCCTAGCAAACCAGTAGGGGTAAATTCCTGAGTTTGGCAGGGTGAGCCCTATTCCACCATGATTCCCATGCTTTTGATACAGATTGTCTCTGCCACCTGATATTAATTGCTAACAATTGATAAATCTGGTTCCATACTTGGATGGTGATGGGACACTCAAGAAAAAGATGATTTATAGATTCTGCATTCTCCTTACATAAAGCACACCAGGTTGGACCTTGAAAGGATTGACATTGAATATTATCACCTATAGGAACCTCATTACATAACATACACCACATAAAAAACTTAGTTCTTGGGGGGAATTTGAGCTTCCATATTAGCTTCCACCACCAAACACTGTTATTTGGTTCTCTTTCTACACAGATGAAAAGGTAACCATCTTTTGGTGTGTATCCTGCCATGGGAGGCGAGGGTCCATATGAGTTCATCCTCCTTCTCCTGAATTATGATATGTTCTTCCGCAAGGGTGCTAATGAATATACTCAAGTCTTGATGCCATTGAATCAATATTTGGAGATCATGTGTCGACTTCCAACTTTCAACAAACAGGGTAGAGTTCTCACTATCAACAATTTGATTTAAGGTTCTATAACTGGATTCCATGAAAAATTCTTGCAGGTCCTATGGAAGGATATGGGCATTACCACTTCCAGACCAATCATCCACCCCAATGCGAACCCATTCCCTTTTCCCCACTCTCCATGCCAATCCTGCCCTTATATATTCAAAATAATTTAAAACTGCTTGCCGCATTAAGGATATCTTTGATCTGTTCCATTGGGGTAGTCTAATCCATTCCTCAAACTGAAGTGGGGATATATATTTATGTGTTACCACTTTTTTCCATAAGATATTTGAAGATATAAGATGCCACCCCATTTTGGTAGCTAGAGCTTTTGAGAAACTGAGAATATTTTTCATCCCCCATCCACCTCATTTTTTTGGTAGAGCTATTTGTTCCCATCTAATCCATGTGAAGAGTTTGCCTTCTTTCTCGCCTTGCCATAGAAATCTACAACAAATTTGCTGGAATTTGTGGAGGATTCCTATTGGAATCCAAGATATGACATCTAATATACTAATATCCAAGACATATTTAATAAGGACTGTTGGAGAGGTAAATCCCCTCTACGGATAGAGGCGATCCCTACTAGCCCAGAATGAGTCTAACAACAATTGATCAATGCTACCGTGCAAGTTCCTAATTGCAAATAAAAGAGAGGCAATGAACACCTACTTGGATTCCAACGCTATTGTTTGATGAAGAGATGCCGCTCTCGCTCCTTCGCTCTGGCCGGTCACGATCCTCCACGATTTCCGTGAATAGATACCTGCACACAGGAAGAGAAAGACAAACACAAGCATGAAATCTAATAAAAGCAATTATACATCAGTGAGAAAGGATGTAATTCACATTAACCATTACAAAGACAAATGAGAATGGAACCAAAACAATAGTCATCTATTATTAATCAATAAAAGAGAAAGGTACAACCAAAGTTCTGACGCTGAGTCCTTCTCTAGAGGGTCCAGCCAGCAAGTCTCTTAAGCATTCACCCTTGGAGGTAGATTCTCCCAACACAAAAGCTCTCTCTCACACAAGCAATACTCACAACCTTCCTTAAGCTTCCTCTAGCAAATCCACACTTGTCACACCAACTACCTATTAGCAGTAGCAATCCAAGCACTATGAATTCCACACTATCCAAACTAGCTGCTCATGGCAATGGTGGAGGCTTAAATAGGAGGAGTCTCCATGAATAGTGGGAGGATGAGCTTATCTTCAAGGAAGGTGGTTTCAAATGACGAACAGACATGCCATAGAAGGGAGGGCGATACTCACAAGGCCAACAACCAAGTCTGGAACCATCTGGAAGGCTGGCTGTTGGAACAAATTCGCCCAAACTGGATCAGCGCGGGTGTATAACTGAACTGGGGCGCTGACAGCGCATCATAATAACGGAGCAGGCTGTGTCAGCGCGGCTCAATACTTTCATAGGATGCACTGGCTCATGAAATTCGACCAGCGCGGAAAACCCGTGTGCTTCCGCGCTGGCAGCGCATCAGTTACATTATCAACCGCCAGTCAGCGCGGTTATTTTAATAACAGTCGCGCTGATGAAATAAACTTTGGCAAAGTGGGTCATTTGGCCAGTTTAGAGAGCATGAGCATGGTGCATTTGATTTCATGACACAGTAGGGAGACTGACAGGGAGACAGTGACAAATTACTGCGTAACAGATGCCCCCTAAAGCATGAAGCCCAAGAGAGTGGGAGAGGTGAAATGCTTTACAAAACTACTGAACTGGAACACCACCAGGAAGGACCTGCATGTATGTACAACTGATATCTCGATTACATGTAGTCTAGGCATGGGCGCAGCCATCCAAAAGACATACGAAGAAGGTCTGTGGTATGGACGCAGCCACCCAGCTGAAGAGACCATGATGATAAGAAGGTGGTCGCAGCCATCCCAAAGACTCAGGTATGGGCGCAGCCATCCATCAATGAGTCATGTAATAACAATCCACAAAATCGCAGCCTGGTTCGTAACAGACAAAAAACCAGGGTCTTGCGCTCCATCCCAACCCGAACAAAGTACAAGTCCAAGCATGTGAATACATGAGTTGAAGTCGAACATGCATGGACATCATCTGATTACCAGCCAATGATGAAAACTGTTAACAGACGCGAGAGGTACCACCAATAATGACAATGGTCCTCAAGGTACTTATAGGTACAATCCGCAGCATGTGAATCAATGAGCTGGTGTGGAACACCCGCAGAATCATCCGATCGGAGGCCAATGATGAAAACCTCACGTCGAACACGAAGAACCTGCCATTGAGGCATGCAGGCTCTAAGGCACCTGAAGGGAGTCTCTAGGTCACTTTCCTGGATAATGAGCTGAAGTCGACAGGAAGTAACCTTGATCGAAGGTGGGCCATGATGTTTCCCACATCATCGAGACGAGACAGAGAAGGATAAAATATTTTGTGCGAGACATCAGAGGGAGGTGGTAAGTTTGCAGAGGTCAACTTCTCTTGAACATATCGGTGGCACAACAGCGGATTTGGCAGTATCTGACATCAAATGAGCAGTGGTCATGGTGACAAGGCAATGAGAAGATGAGAGGTAAAAATATGAGGACCCAAACCCACGGAGGCTAGTGTGAAAAAAGACGAGAAATCCCCACCCAGACACGAATGAAGACGAGTGCCATGTTCAAGAGTGACATACTGCCGACACGACCATTATTACAGTTTCATTTTCCCCACCATTTCTGGCAGGTACCCCGTTTATTTTTGGAGGACAAGCTTGACGGGGATAGCATATGCTTGGGAAGATGTCATTTCGACGATGTCCGATGTCATTTAAGTTTTAACGAGCCTGACAAAGGAAGAACTCGACGTCTTTTCTTGTTTAGAGAGTCTGAAAAGACAGCAGAAAAGGAAACTCCAGGGGGGTCCTTTTTCGTAAAGTTGTGTCTCTCGAGCCCGAAAAAGTATAAAACAATGCTCGAAAGAACCGCCCGACCAGTATGATCGAGGAGTACTTTTCGTGAATAGTGACTTCGACCCGAAAAAGTAAAAAAGCGGTTGGAAGTACGTCGTTTTGGGGCCAATAACGAGTGCGAAACGACAAACACCCGATGATCTTTTTAAGTTAAACGGTCGAAAAAAGAGCTTTAAAAGTGACCGCCTCTCGTTCTGTTTAACGAGTCGAGAGGGAACCCGGCCATCTTTTCTTACTTTACGTCAGAAAAGAGTGTGAAGATGACGTTTTTTTGGGACCAAGTGTTCATAGAATTGTTGTGACCACGCCGGTTATTAGAACCTGCACAAGAACACCACCCGCGTAAACCTGTTCGACATGTTAAAAAACATAGTAAAACATGCATAAAAGCATAATATAGCGACATTAGTGCTAAATCCATGGTAAAAACATGACAAAAAACCCACATTTATAAAAAACCATAGTTAATTATGAATTTTTACCATAAATAGGGGGGTAAAAGTCATTTTTTACCATTGTTACCATTTTGAGTTGTGAAGAACGTTGTGGAGCTGCAAGGTTGACAGAGCGATTTCTAGCCCGTGCAGACACCATTCATCCGACAGTTTGTTTCAGGTAGGTTCTCCTCCCCCTGCGCTTTAATTTGAGTCTTTTTGAGAGCAATTCCATGGTGGGAAGTGGCCCTTTGGGCAAATTCTTTGAGCGTTGATGCGCTCTCGGTCAACGCGGATTTCTCGCTCGGGTCCGCGCTGATCGATTAAATTTACACACACCACCTCTCGGGTCAGCACGGAAAATACGTGTGCTTCCGCGCTGACCCAAGGAAAAAACAACGGGGTACCATGATCAGCGCGACTGTTTTAAAAACAGCCGCGTTGACGCAGTAAAATTTTGTTTTTAAGAAAATGAACGTACAAACTCCAACGGTTAGCGCTCTAATGTTTTTTCATGGTCTTGCAGGACATAATGGCCTTCGTTTGGCAAGAGAGAGCTCACGATGATGAGGATATAGCCGCTTATGCCATTGCGGAATGCCGAAATGCAATGCGAGCATGTGGGTTCTTAAAATTCTTCCTCACTTCACGCCTGAGGGCACAACCTGATCTTCTCGAGCTCTTAATCAGAGCTTGGAACCCAGTTGACGGAAAATTCACAATCTGTGGCCGGGACATTGAGTTTGACTCCACGGATATCTATTTTTTGACTGGATTGTCACGCCGGGGCCAGATGCCCATCCTGGAGGGGCAACGGCCCAGCGGTGAGACCCTTGACCAGCTCATGGCTCGAGTGTGCCCACGGGCTGTTAAAACACGGAGTGGGAAGGTGGGTATTCCGACGGTGGACGACATGGTTCTTCGCACCATACTCTTTATGGTGACACGGGCAGTGGGCTCTTTGGCCAATCATGAGGCCTCAAAGACCCATCTACTACTGGCTCTTGAGTGCTTACAGCCCACCATTTTTAACTGGGCAGCAGCAGTGACGACCAGCATGAAGAGGCAACTGAGCAACTGTCGACGCGGAGAGTCGAAGCAGTTTGCTTATGGGTAGCTCTTACTTCCGCTCATGCTGGAGCGGGTACTGGCCCTACAGCTATAGAACATGGCCGTGGATCCACCCAGAGGTCCCCGGGAGACGAGGGCCAGTCGGTGGGGCCGTGTCATGCCGCGCGGAGGTGGCGGCCGCCCAGTGGCTTGGGGAGTGTATTTTCAAGAGTGGCTGGATCGGCAGGTCATTTTCGTAGAGGACTGGCCATATGCCGGTATGGAATTCCACGGCGATCCCGACATGCCACTGCCCGCGGGAGAGCATTGGGATGATGGAGGTATGACACTTGATCCATTTTTAATATTTTTTAATGTTTTTGATTTTTCATGTACATGTCTTGATAAATATCATGGTGTGCAGATGTGGGACCCGTGAGACCCATTGGTCTAGCCCCAGAGGCACGGAGAGAGGGGCAAGGTGCTGGAGTCCTGGCCCTGGCTCCTCCAGGAGTTGACACGATGGAGACTATAGCTCGCAGCCTTGAGGGTTTGCTGGTGGGGGTGCCAGATTACCAGGGGGTTGAGGAGGTCCCCATAGCTTCTTAGATTCACACAGTGGGAGTGGAACCCAGGATGCACCGCCTTTTAAGACGGGTGCCACGGGCAGTTGTATGCTATAGAGAGCATAACCCAGCTCAGTAGTTATCTAGGTTTTATTTCCACTGATGTTTTGAGAGACATATGTCTCATATGTACTGAGGACACCGGCTTTACTTTTGGACATATACACTTATTTTTTGAGCGCCTTGGTGCACCGCGATATATATATATATATATATATATATATATATATATATATATATATATATATATATATATATGCTGTTTTTGGATGGATCGTTTCACATGTGATGATGTTTTTATATGCTATGCAAATGTCTAATACAAATGTGATCTAATGTATCAGTTGCACAACACACGACCCATGTATTTTAATTTTTATGCAAGCTTAAAAGCACATATGCAGGCACACATGCAAACTATGCTTGGAAAAGAAATTATTTACACATGCTTATTCTATGGTCTTATTATGTTTTCTATGTTTTCTTGTATGATGTTTATCTATTACGCAAATGTCTGTCCAACACATGGTTTGCCAATGCATCAGTTAACGTATTTAATCGTCTCGGAATGTGTTGATATGTGATGTAATCAAAATTCCTTTCTAACAATCTCACACGTAAATACAACCTTAGAATGCGTTGGTCTTTGACGGAATATCGCCCGTTGAGTTGATGGACGACAAGTTGAGAGTCCAGGTTTACCACCAATGCACGAATGCCAAGATCAACTGCTTCGGCTAGTAATTCAATTACAGCACTGTATTCGGCAACATTGTTGGTGGTACGGCCCAAGCACACGCCTTGAAGATCTAGCAACTCGTCGTGAGGATCGTAGATCGCCCACGCCGCAGAAGACAAATTGCAAGTGCTACGGCAGGCGCCATCGGCGAAACCAACATAAGGTGTACTAGACATCTGCACAAGAAGCAGAAAACAAAATAATAGGCAAACACGCCTTCATACCAAAGAAAAACAAGAAATCATGCACACATAACACACTTGCTAAGAACACACGTATGTACAAACTAGGTGCACGAAATCATCCATAGTATTTTTTCAAATAGAGCCCGTTGCGGGGCTTGTCGAGAGGATTTCCTTCGTAATCGATCAGCTCATATGCCCCCTTTTGCAAAACTCTCTTCACGATATAGGGGCCTAGCCACATGGATTTGAGTTTACCTGCCCCAAGCTTATCCTTAGCTTGATCATAGAGCAGTACTAGATCTCCCTCAACAAAGGAACGAGGTTGAATGGTATTTTCGAAGTGAGCCTTAACCCTCTTCTTCTGCGCTTCAATAGCTAGAGAGGCTAAGCGACGAGTCTCGTCTAGCCGTTCTAAATAAAGAAGCCGTTCCTCCACCGGAGTGGTGTTGGGAAGCAACTCGACAGCTAACTTTAACGAAGGAATCTCACACTCAACAAGAAGGGTGGCCTCCAGTCCATAAACAAGCTGAAAAGGAGTGAAACCGATGGCGTCCTTCACAGAGGTCCGGTAAGCCCACAAGGCGGGGAACAGCATCAGATGCCAGTTAGACTTGTGCGTATTCACGGTACGTTGGAGCATTGTGATCAAAACTTTGTTCACAGCTTCAACTTGGCCGTTGGATTGAGGGTAATACGGCGTCGAGCTATCTTTACGCAAGCCTAGCTGGGTCATTAGTTCTGTCATCATGTGATTGCGGAAATGTTTTCCGTGATCCGTGAGGATAGCCTGGGGGACTCCGAACCGAGTAATGACATGATTAAACAAAAACTGTGCCGCTGTGTAACCATCTTCGTTCAATGTAGGCATCGCTTCGGCCCATTTGGTGAAGTAATCCACGGCAACGATGATATACCCATGCCCCCCGGACGAACGAGGGTTACAGGACGTATAATCGATGCCCCATTTGGCAAATGGACCTACGGTAACAACAGGGTGCAGTGGTGCAGGAGGCACACGCATTTTCCGGTGGTAGACCTGACATTCATGACATGCACGGATGGCAAGGATGCAATCCTTGAAGATAGAAGGCCAGAAATAACCAGCACGGAGAATTTTCTGGGCGGTGGCATATCCGGACATGTGGCCGCCACAAGCACCGGAGTGGCAGTCATTCAATACCCGCTCAGCCTCCTCGAGAGTCAGACATCGGCGGAGAACAGAATCAATGCCGAGGTGGTACAGGGTATCGCCAATAATGTGATAGGGTTGAGATTGGTGACGAATCCTCCGTCGAGCGTCTTTCGATACATTAGGACGGAATGAAGACGTCTGCAAATATACTATGATGTCCCCAAACCAAGGGTCGAGGGTGTTGATTAGAAACAACGTTTCATCCGGGATATGCTCTTCCGAACGAGATGGTACAGAAGGGGATGGCAAAGAACAGAGCAATTCTGCAAAGACCAGAGATTTCTTTGACTTGGCAGCAGTAAATTCCAAGTCAAACTCTTGTAGGATGACAATCCATTTCAAGTACTTGCCCCCCAGCAGCTGACGCGACAAGATGTAGGTCATCGGGTTGCAGTCGGAAATCACGGTCGTAGTGCGCAATAAGATATAGTGCCGGAATCGTTGGACGGCGTAGACAGCTGCCAATGCCAACTTCTCGACGTAAGCGTAGCGAGTTTCGGTATCCAAGAGATTGCGACTAAGGTAATAGATAACGTGCTCATTGACATCATCATCATCCTGCACCAAAACTATGCCGATGGTGGTGTCAGCGGCAGCTAGATAGAGAGTATAATCACGGTGGTAGTTTGGAGGTCTTAAGAGTGGGGCCGAGACAAGGAGGTCCTTCAGTCGCTCGAAAGATTCCTGGGCGATGGCATCCCAACGAAAGGGTGTGTCTCGCTTTAATAACCGTGTGAAACCCTTAGCCACCTCGGCATAATTTGGAATGAATCGTCTAAGGAAATTTGCTTTTCCCTGCAAGCTCTGCAATTGCTGCAAAGAGGCAGGGGGAGGAAGACTCAAGATGGCCTCAACTTTGAGGGGATCCAGACGGATGCCTTCTCGGGAGACGATGAACACGAGCAGTCGGCCAGATTCTACGCAGAAGACACACTTATGAGGATTAAGCCTAATGCGGTAGTGTCGACAGCGGAGAAAAATCTCGCGAAGATGAGAGGGGTGGTCCTAGCGCTTAGCTGAATGAGCTGGGAGGTCATCCAGATAAGGTTGTACAATGTGACGAATGTCGTGAAAGGCATAAGACATTGCATGCTGAAATGTAGTGCCGGCATTCTTTAGACCGAAAGGAAGCTTCTTATAGGCGAAAGTGCCCCAAGGACAAATAAAAGCCGTCTTATGCTGGTCTGTGGGTGTAATGTTGATCTGGTTGTAGCCAGAGAAGCCGTCCATAAACGAGTAAATTTCACTTCCTGCGCACTTATCAATAAGCTGATCGATGAAGGGCGTAGGGAAGTTATCCTTCGGACAGGCACGATTGATATCACGATAGTCAACACAGACCCGAATAGTGCCCTGCTTTTTATTCACAGGGACTATATTAGACACCCAATCCGTAAGGGGAATGGGGTAAATGAAACCAGCTTTAAGAAGCTTTTCGACTTCGGCCTTGATGGCTGCAGCCTTTCGGGGGTGCATAGGGCGTAAGCGCTGACGAACAGGCTTAGCACTTGGGTATGTAGGTATTTCGAGCACCACTATACTAGGATCGATGCTAGGCATCTCCTCATAGGACCATGCAAAGACATCACGAAATTCGTGAAATAAAGCAGTATAGAGTTGAACTTCCTCTGGAGTGCAAGTGACTCCAATATGAATGTGCTCGACAATCCCTGGTTTGACAGAGATGTCGATCGGTTGGGTTTGCGTGATATTTCCCATATTGCCCTCTGAAGACACTTGATAAAGCTGAATGGGTGTTTGGAGGGGCGGGGATGGGACACACGAAGCAAACCGCTCGAGACATGCAGTCATTTCCGGATGGGGAGGGAGAAACGAAGAGCGGTGGTGGTGATCTAACCAAGGGAGCTCTTCGAGAGACATTGTCTCTATGATGGCTTCGTCGGAAGGAAATATTTCCTTCAATGGATCCGAAGTAGCCTCATCCCCTAGCCAAGGGAAATGATCATATGAATCGGGAACACTGCTCGGGAGAGTAGGTTCATCAGGGGGAGCCGATGCAGCGACAATCTCGATGTAGTTGAGTTCGGCAGGACTCAACAGCATCATATCACCCCAAGAGTCTTCCTGATTAGTAGGAGGAAGAACTCACGGATTAGAGCGTACAAAGATCATATTAATAGGGGCAAGATTCGGAGGTGGGAGGGGAAAGACTCCCATTAAAGTGGGATCTTTGAAAAGTCCGGCACCCACGCTCTCGAGTGACTTAGAGGTATGCTCCACGAATGGCACATTACCTTCAGAAGAAGAGGCGAAGAAGGAGAGCTGGTCCACCATGACAATCTTCCCCTGGTGAGGGAAACGAATGACACGGAAAAGGGAGGAAGCCACGGCTTGCATGGCGTATGTCCAGCTCCGTCCGAGGAGGAGGTTGTAGGTAAGATTGGTGTCAATGACTTCGACCTCCACTTCTACGATCTTTCCTTCCAAAGAGATGGGTAAGCGTTGGAGGATACCGTAAGGACGAGACTCTCTTCCATCGAAAGCTTCTAACGTCGTAGGGGACTGACTCAAAGCAGGGGAACCAATCACCTTCCAGCAAGCAACGGACATGATGCAGGTTGAGGCACCTTCATCAATAACCGTACGATGAATCGTTCTGCTATTGATGATGACCTGTATAAGGAAAGCAACTTGGTGAGGCAGTCTCTATGTAAAACCCTCGAGATCGAAAGAAATCAAATCTGAATCTGCCGGGTCGATGCCACCAATCACTGATAGCAGGGACTTCCTCTGGGAGGGGTAGCTCTGGAGGACTTCTAGAGCGGACATAGCAGACGGAGCCTGAGCTAAGTCCTCAACAATGCTATAGTGCTGGGTAGCACGAGCATTAGGGTTGTAAGACGACTTCCTGAGTACACCTTTTGGAGGGGGTCGCGGGATCGTCTCAGTGCTGGGCCTTTCGATGTGGAGAGGACCAGAACTAGATGGAGGAGCGCTGGAGGGAACCTCCGGCTCTTTCCCGGCACGAGATGGATAATCTTTCGCTCGAGTTGAAACATGGATGGGAATCGTTCCAGCCATGAACACTTGAGAACCGAACGAGGAAGAGGGTTGAGACGGGTCTGCCACCATTTGAGTTTGCTGGGAAGGGAAAGGCTCTTTAAGCACGGCAGGAGTCCCAGGAGCACCTTTCAATAACCGACTAACTTTGGACCGCCTTGGGCAGTCCTTAGTGTAGTGATCCTCATCACAGATGAGACAAGGATACTTAGGTTTTTGTTTAGCTCCTTCCTTGGGTGGAGGCTTAGGGGCATCCTGTTTGGGCTGCCCAGATTTATCTTTAGCTTTCCCTTTCTTTTTCCCTTTTGAGGATTTATCCGCCGCGGTGGACTGGATAGCGTTTACCTCGGAGGTACTTCCAGGATTAGATTGGCCCTGAGGAGCATTTCCATTAGAAGCGTTTTGTTTTTGCTTCCCAGGGTTCGTGGCCGATTTCTTCGATGACGAATTTACAGAGCCAATGACTCCATCAACAGATGGTTTGGGCGGAGCCTTGGGCTGTCCAGGCCTCGGGGCGTCTGGAAAATAATCATATAGAGTACCCGACTGAGAGTATACTAAGTCTAGGTACTGAGCTCGCGCGATCGCTTGCTCTTCAGTTACACAAGCTCCCATGGCGATGTCCCGTGCAATTGCAGGGACGAAGGAAGTTGTGAACCAGTCGGTCAGGAGTTGATCAGGAATCCAGAATTTGATCAAGCGGCGACGCCTTCTCCATTCATGTATATGATCAGATATATGGGTTGCCGTGTCCTGTTTGAGAGATGTGAGGAGATGTGTCCCCGTCTCGTACCGAATGGGTAACTGAAAATGAGTTAAAAATGCCATAGCCAGCGAGTTGAAATCTTGAAACGTGCCACGATTTAGCTCAATGTACCACTTAGCGGCTGAGCCAGTGAGAGTTCTTTGAAAGAGGCGGAGCCAGATAGAGTCATCAAGCCATGAGTTCGATGAACACCAGAGGTGATAGGTCATGACATGGGCTTGAGGATCTTCACCAGCTTTGCCGTCAAATTTTGGACAATCACCGGGTATTTTAGTTGGAACTGGTGGCCAATACGGATTATGCAGAATGGGATCATTTGTCAGCTTGGACACATCCGGGAGTTCCAACGTTGCTAAGAATGGCAACTGAGGGTTAAAGGACATTTGTGGCTGTGGATTCGAGGCAGTATTAGGGTTCCAACCAGGTGGTGGTTGCCCCCATGGACTCTGTCCAGATGGACCCGGCCCGAAAGGGCCTGGCGCATAGGGACCTTGCCCGTAGGGGTTCTGTCCATACGGATTCTGTCCATATGCAGACAGTTGTCCCTGGTTTTGCCCCCCAACACCCCATGTATTAACAACTTGACCCGCAGGTGCAACATACTGATAATTTTGGTAAGGAGTGACCTGCATCTGTTGATAATTCTGATAACGGGTAAACTGAGTTTGCCCTTGGGGTTGCTGGTAGCCATACATTTGTTGGGCTCCATACTGAGCCTGATAAGTGGGCTGCGCTTGGTAGGAAGGTTGGGGCCGTGGCCTGCCTTGCATTTGATAACCCATTTGAATTTGAGGCCCAGAATAATGTCCTTGAACCGGTTGGGCTTGGATCATCTGGCCGGAAGGTTGGCCTGGTTGAATTTGGGATGGACCTGTTTGCCTAGAAGGACGTACTTGCTGGGTGCCAGGTTGTCCTTGAGCAACCAAGGGTTGTCCTTGCGGAACAGACGACTGAGCAGGCTGGATGGCTGGTTGACCTTGCAGTTGGCCAGCCTGTCCAGATGGATGGTTAGGGCGGACTGTGGGTTGGCCTTGTTGTATAGAAGGCTGGCACGTTTGTCCGGAAGGTTGTACTGGCTGAGTAGTGGGTTGGCCCTGCTGTACGTAGGGCTGCCCCCCTTGCCCAGGAGGATGCATGGGTTGAGCAGTGGGTTGGCCCTGCTGTACGTAGGGCTGCCCCCCTTGCCCAGGAGGATGCATGGGTTGAGTAGTGGGTTGGCCCTGCTGTACGTAGGGTTGCCCCCAAGGATAATTTTAGGGGCGAATGTTCGCCCTTTGGCGAAATTAAGGGGTTTTAAATTTTTAGTGGGCGAATATTTTGTATCATAATACATTTTTACAAATCACCTCAAATAGCCCACCTTATTTTAAGGGAGAGGGTAAAAAAGGTAAATTTAGCCCTTGAAATTAGGACTTACAACCTTCCATTCGCCCATTTTCAAGAATAGGTTTTATTTAAGTGAATCCATTCGCCCATTTTCAAGAACAGGTTTTATTTAAGTGAATCCTATGGGCCAAATACCATATTTATAAAAGAGGTATGGTAAATTAATAAAAATATAAATAAATGAGAGGTATGGTAAATAAATAAAACATTTTTTATATTTACTCCATAAGTCACCTTATATACATGTAAGGGTGTAAACAAATAAAAATGTAAGTAAAGTGGAGGTATGGTAAATAAATAAAACGTCTTTTTATACTTACTCAAAAGGTATGGTAAATAAATAAAAATATAAATAAACTAGAATTATCGTAAATAAATAAAACCTCTTTTTATATTTAGTCCATAACCCTCGTTCTATTTATGAAGGCTCAAGAAAGAGGTTTTATTTAAGTGAATCCTATGGGCCAAATACCATATTTGTAAAAGAGGTATGGTAAATTAATAAAAATATAAATAAATGAGAGGTATGGTAAACAAATAAAACATTTTTTTATATTTACTCCATAAGTCACCTTATATTTACGAACACTCAAAAAATGGGTTATATTTAGGTGAAACCTATGGCCAAAATACTATGGGACAAATACCATGGACTGGATTGTTATTAATACCATGCAAAAAACCATTATTAACCCTAATATTAGAATTAATAAAAATAAAAATGGCACATGGTATTGACCCATGGTATTCACCAAAATGGCACATGGTATTGACCCATGGTATTCACCTGGAATGTAGCCTATTTAAATGGGGGAATTAAACCAACATGTAGCCTATGCTAAGATTCACTAGGACTTTACAAAGTTTTATTATTTAGTGAAAGACTCGCCAAGATCTTACAAGATTTTATAATTGAGTAAAATATTCGCCATGCCTCGTGAGAGATTCACCAAAAAATTATATATACATATTATATTATTGATAAAATCGCCTTCCATTTTTCCTATATACCATGGAGATTTGCCCATTTATTATATTTATAAATTTAGGGGGGGTTCTTAAAATTTTCCCTGGTTGCCCCCCCTGCCCAGAAGGATACCCCTGTTGGACTGTTGGTTGACCTTGAGGAATATAATTTTGCCCTGCTTGTCCAGTGGGATAACCCTGCTGGAAACCAGGTTGGCCTTGTTGGATGTAAGGCTGTCCTGGTTGCCCAGACGGGTAGCCTTGTTGGGTACCAGGTTGCCCCGGATAACCAGAAGGTTGACTCTGATAGGAAAAATATGGACCACCAATGGCCGAAGGTTGTCCCGGGTAGGGTTTTCCTTGTGGGCCCCCAGATTGTCCTGGGTAAGACTGGCCATAAAGTGGTTGCCCTTGGGGGGCTTGCACATAAGGTGGCTGGCCTAGATTAGGTGGTCCTTGAGGCTGTCCAGGAATTGCCTGGCCCCCATGAAAAGAATGAGTACCGGCGTCATAAGTAATGGATAATGGTACCGAGACTTCAACAAAATGTTGAAGAGGCGCGGATTAAGCGAACTGGAGGTACTGACCGGTAGAATCATAATAAAAGAGTGGACCTTGGTAATTCGGGTCCACAATTGGTTGCCCATGGGCATCATACGGCCCCCCTCCTGGGATAGGACCAAAAGACGGTTGAGCACTTTGTGCAGGATCGATGACTCCAGACGAAAGTCCCGGCTGGCCATTAATCACTTGACCGTGAGAGGGACCAGCCCCAGGGTTCATAGATGAAGATTCTGTCACAGCACTGACGACTGGAGTTGAGTATGCTACACAAACAGTTGGAATCGTGGGAACTGAGGTAACAGGGGTATTAGGGGGTTGCGAAAGAAAAGGCTCCGTAGTGGCAATGACACTAGGATCCCATATGGTCGTAGAAGGCATTATGGCAGCTATTCTATCCCTCATCAACTGATATCGTGGGGGGAGTGGAGAAGTAGCCGGAATGGGAGATTCAATATTTGACACCACGGGTGTCTCACCTGCGCTGGGAGATGTCTCGTCCATGTGGGAAGTGGACATCGGAGACGACATACCGGGAGGGGTAACAGGAGTATCGTCCTCGTCAGGCTCCCAGATAGGGTTCCAATCTTCTTCGTAATCCGCGTCGCCCGGGGCACGTACGTTGATAGGCTGGATACTCGGGATAACCGGAAGAGTATCGCTTACAACTGGTACCTCAGGAGCAACAGAAGATGGAGAACCTTGATCACTTGGACCGGGAGTTGACGGGTCAGCCAGGATGACAAACCCCACACAAAAACCTAAAGGAAACTAACGATAAAGACCCTACTCAAGCTAACGCACACAAGAACTAACCAGGTAATGTTATCGTGGCCGAATAAATTTTTAAGACATAGGAACCAAACTTGGCCTTTTCATGTTTCAAGAGTCGAGAAAAGGACGAAAAGATGACTCTAGTCTCCTTCGAATGTTTAATGAGCACGAAGTGACAAGACGCTCACTGGCACCTTTTCTTTTAGGGAGTCCGAAAAGGATCAAAAGTGACTGCTCTGGAGATTCTAGGCAAAGGGTTTACTAAGAAATCTGTAAAACTTCTTATACACCTTGGCAATCGTATGAGAACCAAGGACTTTCCATACTGCAGTCAATCTTCCTGAATGCTGTGTTTGGTGTGTTACGGTTTGCAGGGTGGCAAACTCGGCTTCCTATGGATCAAGGATAAAAGCCTAGTGGGTTCTCCCTATATACGCGATGGTACGTGGGAGCACAGTCCATGTTAGACCACTATCGAGTCACAGAAGGAGGAATCACCCAACCGTAATGTGAAACAACAGTGACTATGTTTAAAGATGCCGGAACACGTCTCTAACCTAGACCTCTAGATGTTTGCGTTAAGTTCCAATGCGTTTTTAGGTTTATTCAGTTTATTTTATGGTTGATCTTGAATTAAGTTTCGGTTTCAGGCCTTATCGTGTGATCTCTCACAATTACCTAGATGCAAACTACATGGCAAAGAATACCATTTCGTTTGATGAATTCTAACTATGAGAGGGTTAAGAGTTTTCAATCAAACAAAACGAACTCAAACAATCAAATAATCTAATGCAGCTAATGACAAAGAAATAAAATTTTTCTTTTGAGAACACAAATCAATGAGATGCTCTTCTTTTCATTAACTATTGAATGCAAAAGACACTGGTTTGATTTCTTTTTCAATGGCACTGTGCATTTAAGATGAATTTTGAGAGACAGCAACACCGAGTAAAGAGAAATAAAATCACTCAATGAAAAGCACAACAAGCGTGAAAAGAACCGATTGAACCTAAGCAACTACGATCTGTGTCTGGGTAGTGAAACAATCCGAGGATCGGTTCAACGACAATCACCTCAAACAAACAAGTAAAGAAAGCAAAAAGAGGAAGGTTTCCGCAAAAGCAAAGGCAAGGAGCAACGAATCTTTGTGAACGAGTGATAAAACAAGGTCAATCTAGTGAAAGCGGGATGATGGCACTAGGTCACGGGACACAAAAACGAAATTCATCTGACAAGACTTCGCAAGCAAGTGTTTCACAATTCAAACAATAAATATCAAGTCATAAACCAAGTAGAAAGAGCTGGAGATAGTTAAACCAACAGGCTCAGGAGGCAAAATTGAAACAAATTCAATTTTACAGGATCAGCGTGGGTAGCGCTCAGCAACAATGCGCTGACAAAAGGTCACGCGTAGCAACAAAGCGCTGTCAACGCGGAAGAACACGACTTAAGCACGCTGGTTCGATTTTAGAACCGTCGCGACTGTTTTACGTACAAGCACGATGACAACGGGGTCAAAGAGACAGCTATGCGCTGTCAGCGCGACTGTTTTGATATAAACCGCGCTGAGGCTAAAAAAGAGGCAGAATCAAGCCAAAAACTCCCAAACCAAGGCCAGAACTCTTAAAACAATTGATACACCTCCCAGACTGAACCAGGAAGTCTAAAAGGAGAGAACTAATCCCCAATTTTGAAAAGAGAGTAATAATCAAACTCAAACACAAGAATGAACAAAAAGAGACAAAGGCCAGCTTCCCCAGCGGAGTCGCCAAATTGTTGGAGAGGTAAATCCCCTCTACGGATAGAGGCGATCCCTACTAGCCTAGAATGGGTCTAGCAACAATTGATCAATGCTACCGTGCAAGTTCCTAATTGAAAAATAAAAGAGAGGCAATGAACACCTACTTGGATTCCAACGCTATTGTTTGATGAAGAGATGTCGCTCTCGCTCCTTCGCTCTGGCTGGTCACAATCCTCCACGATCTCCGTGAATAGATACCTGCACACATGAAGAGAAAGACAAACACAAGCGTGAAATCTAATAAAAGCAATTATACATCAGTCAGAAAGGATGTAATTCACATTAACCATTACAAAGACAAATGAGAATGGAACCATAACAGTAGTCATCTATTATTAATCAATAACAGAGAAAGGTACAACCAAAGTTCTGACGCTGAGTCCTTCTCTAGAGGGTCCAGCCAGCAAGTCTCTTAAGCATTCACCCTTGGAGGTAGATTCTCCCAACACAAAAGCTCTCTCTCACACAAGCAATACTCACAACCTTCCTTAAGCTTCCTCTAGCAAATCCACACTTGTCACACCAACTACCTATTAGCAGCAGCAATCCAAGCACTATGAATTCCACACTATCCAAACTAGCTGCTCATGGCAATGGTGGAGGCTTAAATAGGAGAAGGAGTCTCCATGAATGGTGGGAGGATGTGCTTGTCTTCAAGGAAGGTGGTTTCAAATGACGAACAGACATGCCATAGAAAGGAGGGCGATACTCACAAGGCCAACAACCAAGTCTGGAACCATCTAGAAGGCTGGCTATTGGAACAAATTCGCCCAAACTGGATCAGCGCGGGTGTATAACTGAACTGGGCCGCTGACAGCTTATCATAATAACAGAGCAGGCTGTGTCAGCGCGGCTCAATACTTTCATAGGATGCGCTGGCTCATGAAATTTGACCAGCGCGGAAAACCCGTGTGCTTCCGCGCTGGCAGTGCATCAGTTACATTATCAACCGCCAGTCAGCGCGGTTATTTTAATAACAGTCACGCTGATGAAATAAACTTTGGCAAAGTGGGTCATTTGGCCAGTTTAGAGAGCATGAGCATGGTGCATTTGATTTCATTACACAGTAGGGAGACTGACAGGGAGACAGTGACAAATTACTGCGTAACAAGGACCAAGCTCTCAGTGGTGGAAAGCCACCTATGATGCCAAATTTTAGTCTTCTTTTAATCTTAGCAATCAACCATGACCTTTATGCTATTTTGTAATTATTTGGTTTCAATCGAAAATCAATATACTTCAATCCTTCTTCAAATTCTAACTTCCTAAAGGGGAACCTCTATGAAGCATAGGAAAATTCATATGGAGAACATTACGATGTTGATAACATGGATTTCCCTTGATTAATTTCCATGCCTGTAGCCTTACAGAAAATATTGATAATGTTGGAAAGCACAGTTGAGTCACTAATAGCTCCATTCATAAAGATGAGAACACCATCAACAAAGAGAAGGTGGGACAGTGATATGTTTGTTGTAATCTTAATCCCTTTAAATATCCCATGCTCCCTATCGTGTATTATCAATATACTCAAACCTTCCATGACTAACAGAAAAGGTAGAGGAGATAATGGACATCCTTTCTTGAGACCTTGTTCAACATGAAATTTTTTTATAGTCAATCTATTGATCAGAATGTTGTAAGAGACTGAGGATACAAAACACATAATCCAATTGATAAAATCATTATGGAATCCTACATGAGTCAATAGCATCCGGAGATACAACCAACTTGTCCTATCAAAGGCTTTTGATAAATCGATTTTCAGAATCATTCCTTTAAGTTTCTTTACTTTTATGGAGTGGAGGCCCTCTTATGCGATACCAATGGCTTCATGGATCTTCCTATTTTCTAAAAAGAAAATTTCTCCATAGAAATGTGTTGGGATAAGATGGGCTTGATTCTATTAGCAATGATTTTATATATCTAATTACGGGATGATATAGGCCTAAAATCATTATAGCTAACAATATTAATAGAATTAGGGATTGAATAAATGAAGGTAATATTGAAGGTCTCATACATTCTCCCATTATTTCTACGATCTTTGATTACTCTTAGTGGGTCATGCTTATTAGTTCGAAAAAGGTAAAATATAATTCAACCAACCACCCATTCGGACTTGGGCTCTTTTCTTTCCTGAACCACTTCAATATTGCCTCTAATAAACCCATCGAAATTGGGGCAAATAGGTCTTCATTTTCTTCATGATTAACAAACCGAGGGAAAAGGCTGGCTACCTTGATGATTTTTGCTAGAGAGGCCTTCTGTTGGGCTTTAAAGAGATTACCAAAGTGCTAAATTCCAAGGTTATAAAGACTCCTGAATGAGTGAGCGAGATTACCATCCTCATCCAATAGGGACCAAAATCCAAGTTTCTTCTCTTTCCCTTAACAACTTGATTTTGTTTGCCTCAATCTGGGTGACATGTTGTTTTTTTCTAGAGATACAAATCTGCCATTGAGAGGGTCCTCTAGGCTAGCTAATTCCTCTTCAATTTTACAGAGAGCTTCCTCATCATTTTTCCTCTTTGCCTTTGCCCACTCAATCATCCTCTTTTTGAGACGATGAATATTTTGTGCCAAATGATCAACTAGTGAAATATTCTCATAAGGATCCCATGCCTACCAATCTTTTTTAACCAAATCGTGAAATCCTCATCTCCCAAGCAAGTTGAATTAAACATAAACGGAGCACATGGCTTAGGAGACCTTCTGAAAATTTCCAGAAAGATAAGACAATGATCTAATATACCCATCGATCTAACCCACCATCTAATCAAATTGAACTTTTCCATCAGAGGTTCCTTGACGATAAATCTATCCAAGCGTCTGGCTAATGAGGTGATGTTTATTATATGGTTTCTCCAAGTAGTCAGGGAATGCATAGTTTCAATGTCGATGAGCCTATTGGATTCGATGATATGTTCAGAAATCCAGATAGTGAGTCAACCTAAGCGTTATGTCCCCATGAATCGGAAAGACCCAAGGAAAAGCTTAAGTCACCCCCTAGTATTAAATTTTCCACTTGCATGAAAGATGCACCCATGAGAGCCTCCCAATACTCCGCTCTGTTGTGACATGGGCCATAAATATTGATTAACCGTAATTCAAGACCTAACTCTTCTGATAACACATCTGCCACGAGCACACCTTCTCATCCCCAAACATTCAAAAATTTCATTGTTCTACCATTAATCCCCATAGCCATGCCTCCTAATCTCCCTTTTACATCCAGGGCATGGAAAGTCGACCCTAGATTCATAAATTCAAGTACTGATACAATTTTCTCGTTGTTCCCTAATCTCTCTTGAAGAAAAATTACATCCAATCTTTCCGACATGATTAATCTTCTGAGGGCTAGTATTTTTTCGAGGCTAGCCAACCCTCTGCAATTAAAGGGTAGCCACTTTAGTTGGTAACCATATCTGGGTTGCTTCTTTCTCTAAGAACCCTGTCAATATATAGCTTTCGTCCTTTGGCAGCATCCAAACTAGCCTTATGAATAGCTTTGGACATATGTGACTGTCTACCTCTACATACTTTAACAAACTTAGAAGATGATGATATACCTAAACCCCCATCGGGACCTATGGGTTGCTTAGCTAAAGAGAACAAATTGTATCTTTGACTGGAACAGAACTTTGACAAATACTCCTTCATCATGGTCCCAGACGTGAATGGAAGGGTTGGAACTACAGGAAAGGGTGTCATACAACTAACAGGGGCTGAAGCCATGGGACATGCAAGAGAGGATAAATGACATGTAGAGGCCACCATTTCATTCATAATAGAACATGAAACAGAGGAGATAAATTTAGTATTATAGGAATTAAATGGTTTTATGGGTGAGGGGAGAAGAGAGGTACTCATAATCAACAGGGTTCTTATTGCACTTGATTGGGTTACGACTAAAGGAGATGGAAGAGTCACTCTTGGGGTTTGAAATTTTCATCCAACAGATTGTACCAGACCTTTTTTCTAATATGTCTGTTACTTTAGAGGTTCATCCTCCATAATCCTTTCCTTTGTGAGTAATGTACAATATTTGTGCAAGTGCCCGACTTCATGAAACCTTCTGCATCTAAAAGGGACACCCTCATAATCCAACTCTTGTAATCTAGAGAAACCCTCCCAATCAAGCATCAATCTTTCCACCAGCCCCTCCCTGGTGTCAAGATGAACCAGAATTTGGGTAAAGGCCATATTTCCCATCTCAACAAACGAATTATCATAATCTAAGTAAGTCCCCAGATCATCCCCTATTCACCTAAAGACATACTCAATCCAGAATTGCAACAGAAAACCGGGAACCCTAACCCAAATCAGACCGGCTCCCAATTTCTCATGCCCAAGATCAAATAAAGGAGACCATCTAATTAGCATTATAGGGGCAATTTATATGTGTTACAATTTTGTGAGAACCCACCGAGCATGAGTTGGTTTTGAGAAGATGAGTGTGAACCAATCTCTGGTCATAGTAAGCACAGAGGGAAAAACATCAAAGACTTGCACCCAAACCTCCACAACCCATTTCTTGAGGTGAGTCGATGAGAAGTTGCAGCCTCGAACCCTGCCCATGATAATTCTATCATTCGTGCACATTACTTCACCCAATTTAATTCCCTCCTTGAGCACTAGTTTCCTCCCTCTTTCCTTTACTTTGGTGGACTTTTATCTTTTCCCCTTCGTCCAAGGTTCTCCTGTCTCTACACCTCCCAAATCCTTGGGAAAATTGCCTTCGTCCCAGCTTGCCATTTCTTCTCTCCTGCTTTGGATTGGTACACAGTTTGCATGTACCGGAAAACATCCAGAAGTTTGAGTCAGGAATGAAACACTTGACCCGCTCGAAGTAGATGCAATGACTATCCTCGTCCCTGTCAATAAATATGAATTTTGGTCGTCAGGATATGTCGGATTTCCCTTTGTGCCTTCACCATAGGGTATATCCTCCTCCCTTTCCTTCACCGACCTAGGGTTCAGAAAAGCTTCCAGAAATTGAAGAGTTGATGGAGATGGAACTAGTATCTCGGTCTAAGCCTGACCCACGTCCCATGTATGAGAGTCTCAGAACCCTTCACTATGAAACCCTTGTGAAGATTGCCCCGATTCCAAGAACAAGGATTCTATACCAAGCATCAATTAAATTTCAAAGACCTCCTTTGATGGTGGCCTTGAAGAGACCATCTGATGCACCGATTATAGAACCCTGATTTTTGCATGAAACCACCAATAGATAAGTAACAGGAACAAGATTGGGTCCACTTAAACAAAGGAAAATATAAGTTGGTAATTGGTAAATTGAAGTAATTTTCCTAGAACTTGGTAATGTTTTGTTGTGGCATGATTGATATCATGGAAGTATGATGATGCATGTAGAACAAATCATTTGTTGCAAGCCATCATGAGAACAAGGTAAGGAGGGCTTCCTTGTGACAATAAGAAGTAACATTATTATATAAGGGTATAATAAGATGACCAATTAATCTTAGGTTGGAATAAGATTACTCTATTTCAATATTCCACTACACCTTACATGTCAAATATATTAAAATTCATTTTGTTGAATGAAGTGAAAAACAGGTTGTGTTTCGATATATAAGGAAAGAACTATGTTATAGTAACATGGAAAGTGTTTGACAGTCAATAAGCATACAGGCACAAGAGGGAGAAACACCATGCCTATACACGGAAGAAAATTTGCATATAAGTTATATCAACAACCTATAATACAACCTAAAGGATGATAAGGGACCAAAATTGGAAGAATACTACAAAGTGGACCCTTGATTGGAATTAGAAAAATAGCCAAGTGAAAAATATGGGCATAACTAAGTTTATTTGGATGAAGTAGACAAAAATGTGACCATTTTTTTGTAAGCTTGGCATGACTACATCTTCATGATGTCCAACTTCTTACCCTGATCAAGGGGGATAGCAGAAGATTTAAACCGAAGACTTTTGGTTTGGTGAGACTTCATTTCCACAACCATTACCAATTGAGCTACCCAAGCGGACTAACAATGTGTCCATTTTGAATATGGTTGGAAAAATAAATTATTTTAAAATGCTACTTATGCATGAATAATGCATACGTGAAAATTGAATTAATATAAAAAGTACAATATTTAGTATGAAAATGCACTAATTGCAGACAAGAACAAAAAATGGTTTTTGAATATATTATTATTGCTAAGAAAATAATGAAGATGGAACTGATACCTTTCGATATAAAAATTATAACGGAACCACATGATTGGGTCTTTTTCAATTGACATAGCCAATGGGTAAGAAAAATAATTTACAACGATGAGTTTATAGTGATGTTTCTAGCTCTTATTGAGTTCAGGTTACTGATCCTTGCTGAGTTGTGATGCATATTAATGACCCTTCTTGGATATATAAATAAAAATTTATGGTGTTTATAGTGAATATTGAAACAATGTATATACACATTCTTAAATAATGAATTGATGGAAACTAATTACCATAATGATTGTGGATGTAGGTCGAATCAAGCGGAGTAATCCTAGTCAAGCTTCTGTGCATTTTCAATCAAATAGAAATTATGCCACAAAAGTGAGTAGTTATCGAGGGTAAGTGTAGTGAATCACTTTAACAAGGAGGGTATACCTAGGAAGGTGAATATTATATGTAGAAGGCATATTCTAGCCTATTTTGTGGGTAAAGAAAACATCGAGGATAGTGCTTCACCTAAGGAGGGGAAGATGTAACACCACTTGGTAAAAAGTAGTAAATATTTTGTTTACCGCAAATGATTTGGTAAAACTATGGGCCACGTAAAAGGCCAAGAAAAGATGCTAAATGTTTATTTATTTTTTATAAATAATTTTAATATGGTTAGCCATAAAACTACTTGAAAGAGTACTAAATTATAGTTTCACTTACCAGACAATTAGAGGACCGTTATTCTCTCCCTAGAGATAAATAATCTCAATTGGGACAAGGAAGCCAAGAGGGTGAGAGGGAAGAAAACTTGAGGCGACCTTGAATACTTGGTACCTGGTTGGAGGAGGTCCAAGAGAAGAAATAAAGTTGTATGCTTTGAACCTTGGACAAGACATTGTTGAGGTAATAAGGATGCTCCCAATTAGGGTACTCTTGAGCTAGTTGTTGGCTAGTGGAGACCCTAAGACAGACTTGTAAGTCTAAGAGTTCTTTGACTATACTAGTACAATATTGAGGTATTGAATATACATTGTTAGGTCATTGTCAAGAAACTAATTTGGAAGTGACAACTAGCTCATAGGGAGAATTGGACATGATTTCCATTCTCATTAGTTGGGTGGAGCACTCTTGTCCCTATTGTTTCTTGATTGAATCATAAAGTTTCATAACAAATAAGTAATCTAATCTATCACTCATTAATTGTTTTATTTAAGGAAAAGGTACCAATGTAAATAAACAAAGTTACTACTATTCATATGTTTTTTGTTTTTGAAAAAGGGTTTTGTCTGTGTAATGATGTGTATGTATATTGACTCTATGAACTACAAAGTTGATAATTAGTATGCAGAGGGATATCAAATTCTGAACCCATGTTAGCAAAAAGGTTATGCAAGTTTGCCAAAAACATAGTTAGCAGTCATGAGGCTAAAATAAAATAAAAAAAGGCAGAACAACTAGAAGGATTAGGGTCATTCTAGGGTAGGCCCTATTCCAAAAATATCTAGAGTGACAAAGAAAACAAAGGACCAGAAAACATGATAGTTATTTACTACTGTTTAATTTCACTTAACGTAAGTAGCATTACTCTACAGAGATTTATCTAATAAAAATCAGAGATAGACTTCAAAAATTACTTTACAGTAGAGAGAAACCTTCCAGCGTTTAGGTATTTGTGGTCAAGTGCAGTCAACTGTCAAACCGTAGCTCAGAACCCTAGTTGCCCTCATCAATAAATTCTACGAGCGACTATGACTTCTTGGTTGCTCTCCGAGGCACTATGAGTGAGCAAATTTTACATCTAGTTGCTCCCTGAGCTACTGCGAACATGCGACTATGAAGTGGAGCTAACTCAAACCCTTGGTCGCTCCCTACAAGATGCTAAGCATCCGAAAATGATGCCCTAGTTTCTCCCAGAGGTACTGTGTGCTTGCAGATGTGGTCGGATCAACCCAGATATGCCTCAGAGCCTCGGTCACTCCCTTCAAGTTGTCCTGTGAGAAACTATGATCGCCTAGTTGCTCCCTTAGGCACTGTGTGCATGCAACTATGGTCAGATCTACCCAGATCTGATCTTAGGGCCTTGCTTGCTCCCTTCAAGCTGATATGTGAGTGAATATCGCTTCCCAATTGCACTCAGAAACACTGTGAGCATGCAACTATAGTCATATCAAACTTGTGGAGAGCCTGTGACCAAAAAAAAAAAACCATAATCCGTACAAACCTTAGACTAGAAACTTCAGACCCTCAACAAACTTGTGTGATCCAAACAACAAACGAGTAGAGAATAATATGTTTGATGATGATGTTCAAATGAGCTTGAGGTATCTTCTATTTATAGGCTTCCATGAGGGTCCATTTGATGGTGAGGTAGACATGTCCAATTTTACATGTGTATATGGCTGACGTAATCCAATATACATGAGTGGGTTCATAAATTCAAAAGCCAACTTCTACTTGTCCAAATGAGATGATATTTAGGTCGATTTTGGTCCTCTCAAAAAGACAAATTCATTGCAATCATCATATCTGTCATCTAATCTATCCAAGGTTGAATTTGAACCTAGTTTCATAAATTAACACTCCCTCTCAACTAAGAAGAATTCCACCCTCCAATATTTGTCCATTGATCATTACAACATCTTGTCATGTTGTCGAAATTCCATGACTATCTCTACTTAACTCTATCTGTTGAAACACTCTTGAATCTAAAAGAATAAGAATTGGGGATAATTATCTTCCACCCTCTATCTAATGGGGGAGTCACATATCTCAATCGTAGATTGAGCAATAGGATATCCAAATATACATGGGAGAACATCTAAACCCTAGAATCACATCGAGGAGCTCATTCTCAACCTGGAACCACAAAAGAGAGAAAATCTCAACCTAATCCTATAGCCTACTAATCTTCCTATCAATTACCCTCTATATTCATGAGGTAGAACACCTTCATCATAATCCTAGCAGGGTGAGATACCCAACTTATAAAGAGGTAAGGATCACATGCCTCCAAGCCTCCTCAACTAGTTGTCCATATAGGGAGGGACAATCCCAAAATGCCTAGCTTGTGGGTATGATGCCAACTGGGGTTTAATTTGCAAAGACTAAGATAGGGCGAGCTACTACTCCAACACTATGGGTAACAGATAGGGGTGAAACCCTATTGTCTAGAGATCACTCAACCCTAGGAGCCCTTTATCTCAATTCCTCACCGTGGGAGCTCAAAGAGGGGGGGAGAGTTGGCTCAATGTCCTCAATCATTGATGCCCCTTATCAGGAAGGGGCACATACATCAGACCAATCTTCTCTCTGAAGACTAAGAACTTCCATTTCGGTAAAGCCTTGGTGAGAATATCTACAATATTCTCATTTTTCAATATGCGACGGAGTTAAATGACTCCTCTTTGCACCATGTCTTGAATGAAGTGATACCAAATCTCAATGTGCCTAGACATGTCATGAAACACGAGATTCTCTGCCAATTGGATCCCACTCTTGTTTTCGCAATATATCATTGTAGCATCTAGGACCTACTCAAATAGCTCTCCAAAGAGATTTCTCAACCAAAGTGCTTTGCAACTAGCCATGCTGGTGGAAATATACTCTGCTTTTGCAGTACTCAATGCTACAGACTTCTACTTCCTGCTCATCCAAGATATCATGTTAGATCAAAGATTAAAACAAAATCTAGATGTACTCTTTCTGTTAATAACTTTTTCTGCCCAGTCAGCATCAGTATATCCATGAAGTCAAACATCTCCGGTAGAATATCTCATACCAAGTGTGATCGTCCCATGCAAATATCTCAAAATGTGTTTGGCAGTGATCCAATGTGCATGTAGAGGCTCGATCATGAATTGACTCAATGTGTTCACTTCATAACATATGTCTGGATGGGTCTTCAAAAGGAACATCAAAGCCCCAATCAACTATCTATACTACGATGGATTCACCAAATTGGGTCATGCAACTTCTCCACATAACTTCATGAAGTTCATTTCCATCGGTGTGGTCATGGACTTACATTTTGTTATCCCAAATCTCTCTAATAGCTTCACAACATATTTTTCTTGTGAAAGGAAAATTCTCCCGAGGCCTTTGCCACACCTCAAGGCCTAGGAAGTAGTGCATGATTCCAAGGTCCTTCAACTCAAATTCAAAGGATAGATCTCTCTTACACTCGATCATCAGTGGTTCACTACCTGTCAAGAATAGATCGTCAACATACAAAACCAAAATCAATGGCATACCTTGGACTACCTTGAAGTAATGATTGGGATCGACATTACTTCTTTTGAATCCCAGTTTCATCAAATAACTATCTATGTAGGTGTACCAATCTCTAGGGGCTTGCTTCAAACCATACAATGCCTTCTTCAACCTACAAACATGAGTTCTACGATCCTCTACTTCAAATCCATGTGGTTTCTCAACATACACTTCTTCTTGTAATATGACATGAGGGAATTTAGTCTTTACATCCATATGATGAAGTGTCCATCCTTGAATTGCGGCAAGGGATACTATCGAATAGATGGTTGTGTATTGAGCCACATGTGTAAATATATAATCATAGCCTTCTCCCTCTTTCTGTGATAATCCTTGAGCCATGAGCCTTGCTTTTTATTTCTCAATGCTACCATCAATTCCATGCTTGATATTAAATAACCACTTTGAAGTCACCACAGATTTTCCCTTCGGTCTCGGCACAACATCCCATACATAATTTTTCATGGTCGATTCATATTCCTCATACATATCATATTTTCAAACTTTTTCTTTTACAAATTCCTTCAATGTGGAAGATTTGGCTTGAATCATGGTGCTCATGACTGCAACATATCCCTAGTACCTTCATGGCTACTTCCTTTCTCTAAATGATCTTTGAATGGGAATATGTCTCTCAGCATCCTATAGAGTGTCACAGAGGCAAAGTGGTATCTTCCTAGTAGGAGGATCACTTGGAGGAAGATTAAAGGGATCCATAGGCTCCATGGGATCATCAATAATATTGGTCTCAGTCTCAAATGTGAAAGTACCATCGAGAATATCCCTTTCATCATTCCTCTTCTCATGAGGAGGAGGTGGAGGAAGGTCTTTTTCTTTTCCAAGAGAATCATATTCATCGAATGTTAAATCCCTTCTGATTTCAACCTTATACACTTTAGAATTTCCACAATAACCAACAAATGTACCTTTTCTTCCAGTAACCTCCAACTTGTTCCTTTTGTATTTTGGCACATGAAAATATATGGGGCATCCAAAGATGCGAAGATGACCAATGTTGGGATTGACACCTATAAATAATTATTTAGGGGTCTTGTTTTCCAAAGTTTGATGAGGCACCCCATTTTGAACATATATGACCTCATGTGAAGCTTCAGCCCAAAGGAACTTAGGGAACTTTTGATCATGGAGCATTGATTGGGTTTCTATGATAGACTTATTCTTCCTTTCAGCTAGACCATTTCTTTTCAAGAGTATATGGCACAATTGTTCCCTTCTTGATACCCTTCTTCTTGCAAAATTCAGTGAAATCATTTGACATGTATTCTCCACCATTATTGGACCTCAATATTTTGATATTCTTCCCTATTTTATTATCAACCGATGCTTTGAACTCGAATATTTTGAAGGCTTCATCCTTATGCTTCAAATAATATAGTCATGTCTTCCTTGAAAATTCATCAATGAAGGTGATGTAGTAGATATGACCACCAAGATAATGCACAGAGATCATACCACATATATCAAAATGAATGAGATGGAGGATGTCATTGTCTTGTTCTCACTAGAGGGGAATGGTCCTATTGTCTTATTTCCACTTACACAACCTGGACATACTCCATCATGTTGGGCTTGAACATCGAGAATACCTAAGACCAATTTCTTCAATTTTTGAAGAGCATCATAATGTAGATGAGCCAGTCTTCAGTGCCACGAGTCGCTCAGATGATTAGTATTATGAACCAATCCTAGAAGTGGCCTTCTAGTGACTATAAAATACTTCAAATATTGATCCTAATGTGAATGCATCTATCATAGGTGAACCAACACACCAAGTCAGAACGTTTTCCCTTGATGAAGGAAAACCTCATCCATTTATCCTCCAATGTGGATATAGATACCAAATTATTCATTAATCCTCACACATACATAACATCATGTAGCAAAAATGACTCCCCAGAATTCAGATGAAAATTGACGGACCCAAAACCTTTCACAAGATCAGTGGAGTTGTCTCTAAGAATAATATTCAGCTTAGTCTCCCCCTCTACTAGATCAGATAGGACTTCCTTATATCCAGAGAAATGATGAGTGGCCCCACTATCAACCGACCAACTATCCCAAGAATCCCGATGAGAAGAACTAGTAAGAGAAAAAATAAGAATGTATACTTTCATGCTTGGGAAATGTCGACTTATTTTGAGGATGACAATATTCTTCATGGTCGCTTTAGGTGTCTCTTCTTCTTCTTCTATCGCGGTCATTTCTATGATTTTTTTCTTCTTCTTTTATTATTGTATTTGATATTGTTTCTTCTAGTCTTGCAACGTGGCCCTTTTCTCTTCTCGAGGCACTCTCCAAATAGTGGCCTTTCTTATGACAATTGTAGAATTTGATGTTCACATATTTATTTCTTCATCTTGAATTTTGAGGAGGATACTTTCTTGATGGATCTACTTTCCCTTTCTTCTTCTTCTTATCATGAGTGATCAATGTAGCGGGCTCTCTGTCTTCATGCTTTTGTATTCTTCCTCTTGTATCATCCTTGACTCTCCTTGAGTGAGCTTTCCAACAATTTCATCAAATGGTGGGAGGAAATTATTGTTTCTTCTGATAGTAATGAAGGTTTCCCAAATAGGAGAGAGACCTATTAGAGTCACGATCACCAATTCCTTGTTAGACACAAATTCTCCACAGACTCTCGTTTGTTCATTTTGGTCTCTTTGAGTTTATCTTTCAAGGAGATGATTTCATTCAAATTTTTGACTTCATACATGCCAACTATCTTATCATACATGTTTTTCAACCTTCTCAAGTTTCCAACTTATGCAAGTAAATTATCGTGTAAACCATCAACTATAATTTGTTTTACTTTTAACTCACCTCTCTCATTCTTGTTTTGATAACAGCAAAAGCATTCTCTAGAGGCTCATGTACATCTCCATGAATATATTCCAAAACATCATTTTTATCAACTATGATCTCCAACCTGACTTTCCATGTAGAAAAATTGGATGAGTCACCCAACTTCTCATCACTCTTAAAGAAGGAAGTCATCTTGACTTTGACTAGATCGACTCTTTGAACTTTCCTAGTTGAGATGTGGTTCCTGATGATATTCGTTCTAATACCATGTTAATTTTTTTAGGGCTATATTGTTCTTTGCATTGATAATTGCATTTATTCATTAACATATTAAGTTCACCCCATAGCATCATAACTTTATTCAGATTTACATCATTATTCAGGAACATATGGAACTATGTAGAAACAACAAATCATCATCACCAATGCTGCAAAACATAAAGGAACAATAGAAGAAAATAATTCACACATAGAGACACCAAGATTGGTTGGAGACCAGGGAAAAACTCTTTCAAATTCTTCTTCTACTAAGATTATCATCAAATGATTCAGCAAAAGAAAGTACAAAGGTCCATATATTCATTTATGCAACTAATAAGCAAAAATAACTATAACATCCATGAAATGAACCCAATAATTCTTCTACTAAAAATCATATTTTGAAGTCTGTAAATAACTATTTCTATCTGTAGTCAACTGTCAAGCCCTATGGTCACTGAGAAAATTATTTGGACAACTGAGATTCTGTCATTTGAGTCTCAAACGAACAGAGGAGGAGTCATCCGAGTGACTATGGCTTCCTGTTTGCTCTCTAAAGTACTGTAAGTGAGCGACTATGATTAGATATTCCCAGATCAATCTAAGATCCATGTTCGCACCCTTCAAGATGTTATGTGAGTGACTATAACATCCTAGTCAACCCCTTAATCCTGATATGTGAGTGACTAGGGTAATATCTGGTTTGAGGAAAGAATGCAACTGTGATTATGAAACCCTAACCTTCGGTCACATGTACATTAAGATGTTCATGCGACTAGAAGGATCCATTCACACTCGTGAGCCTCTGTGGGAGAGAATGTAGTCAAAACCTTCCTATTGTGTGCCTCTGACTAGGGCTCAAAACCCTAAAAAATAGACACGAGCTTTGGACCCTAGAGTTTCACTTCAGAGGGAAATAAACACATGTTGAAAAACAACAGAAAGTTACCTCTAGTTTTGGGAGCAGAAAATTGACAGTGGAATGAGTATCCTCTGGAAACTTTTACAACTAATAAAGCATTAACACCATGTTGTAGACCTCGAATGGATAGAGAGAGGGGCTTACCTATGGAATCGAAATACTTGAGATTCAGGGTTAAAACTACTTGTTGACTCTTCCTCATTAATGTCATAAATAAATTAGCTTACCACATTGTAAAAACCCTTGTTTCTCCATGAATGTCAGAGAGAAAAATTAAAGATCAATTACCTTTTGAATCAATGTTGTAAGGATGTTTGAAAGCATTCCATAAAAATTCGATGTAGGATCGAATCACGAGAGTCGAGGATCTATTAGATGCATGACAAATGCAAGTGGGGCATGTGAGTGCAGTTGGGGAAGGGTTGGGTACACCCATGAATAAGCTTAGGTGATGAGAGTCATTAGATCCATTCTCTATGAACCAAATCTTGGATTTCTTATCACCTCACCAAGGCATTACAAGTTAGGCATATCAAGGAATAATCTAGAATGAGGTACAAAAGTTCATAAAGTCTTAGCTAGCATTAATATATATATGATATAATTCTTATGAATACAAAGTGTTAAGTTAAGAGATGGGACCATGTACTTAGGTTGTCAACAATATAACAATATTACATTGAAAAAGTATCGTATTGTACACCCTTAAAATCGGTAAATGAGACGGGGTCAAGGTTGAATGTGAATCGTTATATAATAAAAGCACATACATAGCTAACACTTTAGATATTCAATTTGGTTTGCAGATTAAACATAAGTAAGCTAATTTATCATTATCTTAATAAAGTATTGGTAAAGCATATTACAACTAACGACCTATTCCAACATTAATAAAAGATACATTGAGTTAATGTAGTAAAAGCTATTAGTTTACAAGCCAAAACATTTGTTTTAGGTTGTGCATGTTACAAATGCTAGATTGGATTAAAAGTAGTAGAATTCTACACTCAATGTTTCAAACCAATGGTAGGCTATCTAATGGTTTTCCTATAATAAGTCAATTCTTGTTATGGAAGGTTGCCTTACATACTCAAGTGTTGACTGGGATGGATGAAGTTGTTGGTTGTGGTGAAAGGATCTTTCTTTTAAAGGATCATTTGCTTCTATTATGGGGTATTATTCATTTTACACTTAATACAATAGGTAGAATATTGGATATTGATGAAAACTAGCATCACCATTAGACTTAACACACAAATCAATAGTGCAAGGGCCAGGTCTATTTATTAGATTCATGGAATGAAATGGATTGATCCTATAACAACACAAAGGGTCTTTGTTAAGTAATATTTCTTATAGTCTGGGATTCATAGTCATTGGGGTTATCTAATGAGATGGGAATTACCCTTTATATAAATATAGTGAGTACAAAAATCAGGGTGGATTGCTCTCCTATTTCTATAATCCCATGTAAATTTTCTATTATGCTTTTACACTAATGTAATCAACTACTTATTTTGCAAAGGAGCTAGCCCACTATTGATGTTTATTGGTTTTATAGGGGTGATTTCCATTAATTTAGTGGAATATTCTATTATGGAATAAAATGGGTGAGGCATATGATCTCATTATATGGAGAGATTATCCATTGAACAATTTTCTTGGATATTTTGATCTTATATATAGTCAAAAAATGTGGAGTATCATTGGTGAATGAATTGGGGTTTATAATAAAATTATTCATTATATCATGTTTAGTCACTTCCTTATAGAGGGCCATTTTATCAAAAATAAGTATTTACAGGGCATTTTCTTCATCACTATCCTCATTTCCTATCCAAAAAGGTGTATCATCATCAACATTGAGCTTGGAGGGAGGATACAAGGTAACTTTCATGGTGGAGTTCCCATGAGAGATAGTCATGTCTCCTTATCCAAATTCAATGTAAGAATCAGTGCTAGCTAACCATGGTCTTCCTAGGATCAAGGGATATCCTTCAAGAGTAGATTTTTATTTCAAAACCATAAAATCAATGGGGTGTTTCCAATATTCTACAAAGACCACAATATCTTTAAGGAGCCATTATATTTTAATAGTGGATCAATCAAGCAATTGGACGACTATATGAGTTTCTTGTAATTTAGGTGGTTTATGGTTCTATGTTTCTTCCTTGGTCATTATATTTATGGTAGCCCCTATGTTGATTCAAATATTGGCATATGGATCTTCTTTATGCAAAACATCAAAAGCAAATTTCCCTTGGTCTACATACTTAGTAGTGAAAATATTTCCAAGCACCATATACTAATTAATCAACCATGTGGATAGTGTGAGGGTCCTTTTAATTTCTATCGGGATTCATTACGCATACCACTCAAATATATTTGGGATAGATAGGGACATTTTTTAACATCCTAAAATAGTGGAATATTCACACATACATTTCTTAATTCTCATCAAAGGTCAAGATGCAATTTTTTTTAACAAGATCGAATGTGATGATTGAATTAGAGTTGAAGCCATAAAAGGAGCTAGTGGCTAGGGTTTCCTAGCCATCATTATTCCTTCCCACCCATTATATATTTGTGCAATGATATATGGGATTGTGATATACCTGATTGCAAATTTGGCATTTTGTTTTCAGCGAACGTGGCTCAGATTGTTGTTCATAATGGCTACATGTAGAGTGATTTAGTCTTCATGAAAACTTATGAGTTTATTTTGTTGATTCAAGTTTTCAAACTTGGTTTCCACTTCCTTGGATTCCTATTGAATTGACTAATCTATTCTCTGATTGAATTATGTTGAGTCCGCTACTTGTACAATGGGTGGTTGTAACTCTCCCTACCACCCCCTCAGGCTTCGTAGGCTTATGGGAGGTGTTACATTTAATTAACCCAACCTTTAAGGTCTCATTATGGTTATGGGGTTACAAAATTTCCTTTCATTCTAAGGTTAGTGGAGTTAACCTCGAATGACACCATGGCATCTAACTTTTCAATAGATTTATGGCAATACAAACCTTACTTCAATCTAACTCCTCGATTGAAAGTTATTTCCTCCTTAATATTAACCAATTAGGTAGTGCCACACGGTACTCCTGGTGGCCAATGGGTTTACCACTTCACAATTTACGCCTTGACCCAACTTCTCTAATTTAAGTCCAAACATTTATATTAATAGTGGGATCCCCTAACTCCCCGACAGACAATGGGATTTGCTACTAGCACCTTCCATGTCAATTAACGACCAACCTAACCATCATGCATTCTGTTAATTGTGCCCATAATCATGGATGTTTCAACTGATCCCAATCCTAGACATAAGGAATGGATGGAAACCTTCAGGTCCTAAAACACCAAATTTTATGTCACACTCTATGTTACCCACATTAAGTGACAAGGACTATCCTTATAATTCAGGTGCTAGGTATGGTATGAGATGACACGACATGTCACATGGAACTTACTGGTATCCATGTGTCCACATAGATCCCATGTTATATGAATCCATGTTACCATAACTTCTCAATGTCCTATTGATGTCACTTTCGTGGCTCCAAACTGTCATCCCCTTTCACCCTCATTTCTACCATTTTACCATATTTCATACCTATTTACCATATTTTGCAACTCCATAACCCTACATTAATACCATTTGCATGATCATATAGGATTATCATTATTATTTTTCAAGTCATTTATTTTAAATATTTTAAGAGAATCTATAATTAAATATTAGGAAATTATGTTTTCACATATATTTAAAAGTGGGATGAGTTTTATGATGTTGTAGGCCTATTTGAAGATTCTAGAAGAGTGTTATTTGGCCACTCAACCACAAATTTCAATTTCAATTTCAACTCATGAATATTTATGGAATATTTGTAGAAGATTTGGATTATTTCCTAAGCACATTTAAAGGAGAAGAATCATGGATGTTTTGATATGTTTCTCCTAAATATGTGTGAGAGAATTTGTATCTCATATTTTTAGGTCATTTGTTTTAACCACAAGAAATAATTGTGCATCTAGGAGAGGTTTGTGGATCTACATTTATTGATTAGTTATATTATTTTTTGTATAAATAGGAGTGCACCATTCTTTCAAATGTGTTCCATCCAAGATATGAGATATTTAGAATAATGGAGAAGAAATGATTAATGTAATTTGCAAAGTGGGGACAGAGAGGAATAGAGTTTAATTATTGTAATATATTTGGAACTTTCTCCAACTTCATTTTATGGAATACATGTTGCTACTTTGATATCAAGGCTTTGATAGTTGTGTGGTGTGCTTGTTGAGGAGTGGAGGTCCCTTATCAACCGCATCTTTTGCACCTCTTTTGTTTGTTGTAAATATTTATGTTATTTCATTTATGCGAGTTTATTTTATTTTATTTTGATTATATGTTTCCATGTTTATTTCATTAATGTTGTTTTGTTAAGATTGATTTAATTTCCTTATGTTTGGATTGGATTGACACATTAGTAATCTCATAGACTACTAGATTAAATTACTTTTTCATTTCATAGCTTAGATTAGAATTGTTCGTTTTCGTAGAGCTAGTCTTTGAAAGAGAAAGTGATTGAGAAAGAACACGTTTGAGAGAGAATATGTGCACTTGGTTTTCATTTTCTTTCATTATTTTCTTTCTAATTAGTTTTAAGTTTCTTACATTAGATTAATCTATTATGAGAAATAATCACCCAGTACATATAGTAAACACATACCTCATCAGTTCACGAACCCTAGGTTGACAATTTAAAGACAGGGATTTAGCTCACAATTAAATCACCCAACATTTTAGCATCTTTGTTGGGGAGGTATACATAGGTGCTTATTTTGAAAAATTAGACAAACACATGATAGTTTCATTCATTCTTAGGTGCACAGTTAAAAGCATATTAAAATCATATAGGATTCATTAATTTCAATTCTTTTTGGATAATGTAAGAGTCTCAATACTAATCCATTTGCAAAGTAAGAGTTCTATACTAGCAAAGGAACTGAAATGATGCTCAAGAATTTATTGGGAAGAAAAGGATATGCCCCTATAAGAGCCTTCTCAAGTCCTTGTCCTAGTTCTAGAATAGCCACCAAGGATAAAGTTACATCCAAAGAAACAGTAAAAGAGCAAGAGATCCAATGGACTACAACTGATGAGAAGAAGCCATTTGAGCTAGAAATGGAAGAATTTTTACCATTTTTGTCTCCTGATCCTTGGTACTTGTTGATGTGCTAGAATTTATCACCAACAGTCAAGGAGATCTCTCCAGTGTAGGTTCCCAACTAGAGCCTGCATTGAGTGTGTTGGAGATCCCTTCTGGTATTTGGGCCAGGTTTCCGCTCAGTTTTGCAGAGCTAGCTTTAGATAGAGGTGTGATATGAACTTGTGAGTTTTAAGAAACACAAGAGAATAACTGACAAGTATCCCATGTCATACATATATGCCATGAATAGCAAGAGATAAGCCACATAGTCTCACGTAAAGTTACTGTTAGTAGGACTTTAAACAAGACTTGTGCAAAATAAATAAATACTGCTTAACGATTGCAAAATCAGTTCAAAATAATCAACCATTTACCATCATATAAAAATGTACAGTCAAAAGAGAGATTATACTAACACCTAAAGAAATAGTTCATTAGCATGCGTATAGAGTGAAATAAACCAAATACCATTAATATGTAGCAAAACTAGATTTAGGGTATGAAATAGCATGTGGAGCGACTACACATCAAGAAGCTTTTGGGAACATTCGATCCATCAAGTGTAGAAAATACTCATGGTACCAACACATAGATATTTGAAGCATTCAATAGTGAAAACATACAATTAACTCTTGCATTGACTAGAAGAACCACACTTCTCTTATGCACTGTGTCTATTACTATCCAAAAGTACTTCACTCAAAAAGTCCCTTTAAATGAGACGTGAAGTTACATTTATAAGATGAGAGAGACCTTTGGTCTACTCTTGACTCTTGGATTTCCAAGTGACCTTTCGGCAACCACATGACACTTAGCATTCTATGTGACCTTTCGTGTTCATAGAGTATTTCATGCTACCATAGCACAGACATAAACAAAAAGTGAAATGGTTATCATCCTAGTTGACTAAGTTGCAGATGGCGAGTTTTGGGATGCTGAGCCCGAGCTTTTCAGTCAGGTAAGTACGCCATATGTTGTATTCTACCGTGATGGGGGAGATTGGCAGCTGGTCTTCATCATGTTTGTGTAAGCATTCCAATGTGTCTGGGATAAGAGTATTTCACTTGGCACGTATATGATTGTTCATGGTGCCCAACTTGGTGTAGAGCCTTACTGGTTCCACAATGTAATGCTTGATATTTTCTGCTAAGACTGGCATATCTCCTGTGCGGGAAACCTATCTATATGTTTCTATGAATGCTTGCACCTCATTGTTAATCTCCTCCTGGTTCCTGACCTATCCAATTTCTCCTATATAAGGGGGCCCATGCAGTTAGATCACTGACTCCAGACTGTTGAACAATTTCCTGTAGGAAGCCAACACCCTTTCTGCATCTTTGACCAATTTATCTCTGGAGTGCATTTTGATACGAATTTGGACTCTAGTATTCTGCATAGCAATCCAATCTTTCTTGGGTACTACTGCCGGAGATTCGAGGTACTTTTTAGACCACTCATGTATTTTATCTAGGGTGGTAATGGCCTCTTTGAGCATGGCAACCCTTTCCTCTAAGTGAGTCTAAATAGCCACTATGGGAGCTATAACGTGGTGCAGTTTTTCTATCTCCTCATAAACTACAGCCATAGTCTCTCCCAGGATTTCTATTTTTGATGCAACTATTGTTTGGAAATCAGCTAATCCTATATGTATCAAGCGGAGTGTCATGATTTCCTCCTCCAAGTTCCTCTTCCCCTGTTCCACTACACTAGCCCTTTGCTCGGATTCATATAACCTATTTTGAAAATCTACAATTTTTCTACTCATTTGGGCTACATTGTGTTCGGTGGTAGCTACGAATGTTGTATCGGCAGAGGCAATCATTAGCGGGTTTGATGTGATATTTGGCACAATGTATGTTGCTGTAGTTATTGACAATGGGTCAGCTGGGTTTTTGCTGCAAGATCTCTTCCTCTCTTATATAATATTGAGGTTCACTTCATCTAATGTGATCTTAGTCAGATCTAGAACCTCTTCTTCCTAATATTCTGTGATGCCTAGCTCTAGGGGGGGTAGGTGCCCACCAGTGAGGGGAGGAATGGGAGGTATGTCCAAAGGAGGAAGCTCACTCTGTCTTGGGCTTGGATCGATGACCCTGCTCGTCTCTCGTTATTCATTCACTACTGTTTCCTTCTCCTTGTTTGCCCTAATCTCCTCTTCCCATTGTCTCTTTTCCCTTTCTACTAGTGCCTGTTGCCTTTCTAGCTCTTCCTCCATGTTCTTTAGTTCCTATTCTAACCTTTGTTGTTCATCTTGTTTTTTCTTCATAGCTTCTTCTGCTTGTCTCTGCTTTTTAGCCTCTTCTTCCCTTCTTTTCTCTTCATGTTCTCATGCTTTCTTTTCCTCTTCCTACCTCCTTTCCTCATCTTCCTTCCTTTTCCTCTCTATGTCGACCTGGCTTTGAGTGTCAAGTTCTTGCGATTGCTTTCTTTCCAGTTCTCTCTATCTATTCAGTTCTCGCTTCTTTCTTGCCAGTTTGGCATTTCTTTGTATGAGTGTAATTTCTTCTTCCTTGTTATCACTTAGAGGATCTTCTGCTTCTTTTCCTTTTCGTTTCCTTGATGTTTCGACTCTCTTCAGTGTTATTTCTCTGAGGTTTTCATCATCCTGGAAATCATCAAGGAGTTCATCTTCTATGGCTTGTTGCTCACTGGGGCTGATCTCCCTTGTGGAGTTATACCAGTTCCTAATTCTGTCCTCAAGGTCCTTCCTAGTGTGGGTGTAAGACCAACTGAATTTTGCCTTCTTACAGTGGGAAGCTACGATCTTTTTGGGGTTGTATGTTCTGTAATTCAGTGTCACAAAATGACTCCCCTCGAGTTCTTTAGCTTCCACATCCACTTGCTTGAAGTTTTCCACTACGTATGCCCCAATAGTAAGAGGAAAAGGTGGCCAAGGTTTCTTCTTACCTTTGTGCAGCACTTTCGAGAAACCCTATGTCATCTGGTAGCAGACCTCTCATAGAAGAGTCCTATCTATGGCAAACCTGGGTAGAGCGTGCGAAGGTCTGTGAGTACCAAACACCCTGACTACTATTCCCTCATCGATAGGGAACCAGTGAGCTACTTTAACCATGGTCCTCATGGCTCTTTGGGACATGCAAGGTGGATCTTCCCCGAACAACAATTGGTATAATGGGATGATAAATGTTTCAGATATTATATCCAATGTGGCTCTATAAGCCATGTCCCAGAAAACCTTGTAGTGGCAATGGACAGGTAGGGGTGCTGATGAGTCCCAATTGCAGCTCCAGTGTTCAAAGTGGCACCTTGAACAAACAACGTCAAGGAGGTACGAAGACATATAAAATTCTGGGGGTTGTTTGGGAGCTGGGCTCTGAGCGGCGGCTATGTTGGTTCTCAAAGATGATGACAAGATGCTCGCCCAATTGAAAATAGTTCCTTGAGTGGCGATGGCATACATGAGTGGAACCCACGTGCCATAAAACACATCATAGTCTACCTTGCCATATAGTCAAAACATCATTGTAGTGATTAACTGATACACCCTATGTAGCCCTTCGGCCTTGTATGACTGATCTGTCTTGACCCGGAACTTCGCAGGTTCTTGCCACCAATTCCTCAAGATGTCTTTCATCGGGGTAGTGAATCCAATGACCCACTTGGTGTTAAAAATAAACTGCTTTAAAAAAAATTTATATTAGGCATTGATATTCGAGGAAGAAATGGTAGCTATAGGTGCCCCATCATGACCCCTAATCATCCAGTCTTCTGTGCTTGTGCACTGTAAAACCCATTCAATGACTTCAACGCATGGGAATATTGGTGGATGAGCTGCCACTTTATGTAACCTTGACTTTTTGACATTGATATATATATGAAAGTCCTCTTGTGTCTCCGGGATATCCCTCTTAGCAAATTATTCATAGATCTCATACCAGGAGAGCCTGGTGGTCTTACTTATGTTGCACACTATATTTGCAAAGATAGGCAGTTGTTCGTCTAGATCTGTTTCCCATGTCTCACTTCATGATGCACCTTGAGCTGTTCTAGTAGTTGGATGACCCATCTCATCTTCAAAAGAGGAAATGGATATGCACTCAAGCTCGATGTCATCTAGCATGTCAAAAATTCAATCCCACGATGAGAGAAAGAGAATAACCATAAGCTAAAAATACCAAAAGAAAACTTAGCCAATGAAAGGGAGGTCATGGAAATGAGGGAGTCACAAGGTATTTGATGCGATAGTGCGACTGAGGCCACAGGTCAGGTGCGACCGTGAAGTTGAGATGCGAAGGGGTAGACTATGGGTCACAATGGTAGGAGGTCGCGAGGGAAGAGGAGTCACGAGATTGTGGAGGTAGGAGGTTGCGGGGAATGGGTAGTCGCAAGGTCACAGAGTAGCAGAGTCATAGGAAAATGAATTCGTGAGGTCACAAACTCACAGAGTTGCGATGGGAAGGATATCACGGCCATGGGGCATGCAACTAAGGAAGAGAGCTAAGTAAAGAGCTAAACCCTAGGGAAAGAGGTAAGTCGGAGATTAGGGGATGCGGTTTATGCCATTTGGAAGAAAATAATCATTGCATGAGGGGTGATCATTACTTACCATAGTTAGACGCACGTGCAAATTTGGTCGGAGGGATTTATGCCTTCTGGTGCGACCAATAAAGCTTTGTAAAATGTGAGCAGGGTGCCCTCCTATTTATAAAATCATCGCACATGTGGAGGTCGCAAGGGTTGCGAGGGGGTAAAGCATGACCTTGTGACTCAAGGGTCACTTGTGACTCAGGGGTCGCGAAGTCGCATGGTCACATAGTCGCGTTGGAAGATGTGAATAGGAAATGTGACCTTGTGACCTTGCGACCTTGCGAGTTGCTGAGACGAATGGTCGCATGGTTGTAAGTATTCCTAGCTGTAACTAAGGTGACTTTGCAACTTCGCAACTTGGAAGGTTATGGGGGTCGCTTGGTCGCGAGGTCACGTGGAATATAGGAGGTCGAAAGTGCAACCTTGCAACTGACGGGTCACCGAGGTCGCAAGGGTTGTCTTGGTCACGGGTATATGCTATAGTCGCGTTGTGATTATGTGACAGTCTTATCTAATGGACTTGTGACTTGGTTTGACTTAGCCAAAATTTGGAATTCCCTCATATTTACTAACACTGACAAAACTTTGGGAAGGGCCTAACAGGGCTGAAGCTTAGGCTTGATGTAGTGGTCCAAAATTTTTATGTTTATAGGGATTTTGGGAAGTTTTATCACAACAGCTACAATGATTGATGATTCCCTGGAAGATCCCAGGATCTCTGACGTTTAGAAGCCTCACTTAAGGGGAATTGAAATAGATATTTCTTGATTAGGCTATGGGTCCCACTGATGATATTCCAGGTTCTCTTTTCGAACTTTGTTAGTTGTCCAACTTGTCTCAACATGATCTTTACACATGCAAAAGAAAGGGGGTGCTACCTCCTGCTACCTAGGGGCTGAAAGGGAGAACCGAAGTTACAACATGAGTTTTAGAGTATTCTCGGTATAGTGGTCATGGTACTCTGGTGTTGCTCTGTTGCCAATGAGCCTGAACAGTACCCCGACAGAGTCACTACCTAGAAATCGCGAACGTTACTCTGCTGCCAGCGAGCCTGGTCAGTACCCTGACAGAGTCATTGCTTCACCTCTTTGCGTAGGAAGCCTTTCTCAGTCCTTTAGCCCTTATTATGAAAGGTGTAGGTGCTCATGAGCACTTATTTTTCCTGTGCATATAACGCACTTATTTTAATGTAGGCTTAAAACCTAGGTAGATGAGGGATCCTGACTTATTTGACTTGCAAAGAGGTTGTTTCTGGCTTACAAAGTCCTTATTGTTTTCCCAGGATATGTGTATACTCATTGTTGGTTCCTTTAGCTCTTCTTTTGTCCCTAAGACTAGAGGTGAGCTAGAATGGCTTCAAGAATTTAGATCATACGAGCAACATGGATAGATCGACGTGGGTGAGAATGAGGACCTATGCATGTCATTACATTCCCCGTTGTTCCCAAATCTTTCATACTATACTCTTCTCGTACTTAAACTTTGGTCTGTTAATGGATCCAGAGAGCATTTGAGGGACCTAAAGTGTAGGGCTATTTTAACTTTGACCTTCCATCTCTACTTTATTTTGGAAAACAACAAACAACCGTTAAACTAGTGATTGAAACTAAATGGCGGTAAATGACAACTATCTATGAAAGCAATGGTAGACTATAGTACAAGGTGGGACTTAGCAACTCTGGGGTTGCTAGGTGAAGTAATGTTTAAGGTCGTGGTCATTCACTGGAAGGGGTTCCACCCATCCTCCCAGGGTTTGTAATTTGAAAGTGTGATGACCAATTTTTTCTACAATCTGGAATGGGCCCAACCACAAGGCTTGAAATTTTGTGTGTTTGCCTTTGTCTTCATGAGCCCAGTCCCATTTGAGCACTAGGTCCCCTACCTCAAACTTGTGGGACCCTGCGGATTTCCCATCAAACCATCTTTTGATCCGGGCTTGGTGAATGGCAAACTTCTCCTTAGTTTTGAACCTTTCTTCCTCTAGTTTCACCAGGGTATCGATCCGGCTTTGTATAGATGGGCAAGGGGTGCCTCGCGACTCTTGGGCTAGCTTAAGGGCGGGGAGGTATAGATTGGGGGGCAAGATGGCTTCTTTCCCATGGACTAGGAGGTATGGTGACATGCTTATTGAGGTTTTGGAACTGACCCGATCAGCCCAAAGAGTGTTACTGAGGACGTCATGCCAATTCCTCTGCTACGAAAGCAGATTTTTTTATGATATGAATGAGGTTCTTGTTGGTCGATTCAGCCAAGCCGTTCCCTTGAGGGTAGTAATTAGTAGAATGTTTTAACACTATGCTATTTTCCAGAGTGAAATTATATAATTTCAAAGACGAAAAGTAAGTAGTATTATCAAAAACAAGGGAGGTTGGAACGCCAAACCTGGTGATGATGTGCTACTTAATAAAAGATATTACCTCATCGTCGTTAACCTTTCGAAGTGGGATTGCCTCTACCCATCGAGTGAAGTAGTCGGTGGCCATGAGTATGTACCTATGCTGCTTTGACGAGTGAGGAATGATCTTGCCTATGATGTCCAAACCCCATTGTTGAAAAGGTTCCTCAACTGCTATGGGTTGCAAAGGGGCAGATGACCTTGCCTGCCTACCAGCATGCTTTTGGTAGATCGAACACTTTCGTACATAGTCATGAGCATCTTTGAATAGAGTGGGCCAGTAGAAACCTACCCGCATAACCTTGTGCGCTGTGGTGTCACCCACGTAATGACCTCCTGCCGATCCGTCATGTAGATCTTTGAGCACCCACTGTGCTTCATCATATTCTAGACATCTTAGCAACACACCAAGGTGATGCTTCCTGAAGAGGTTCCCCTAGACCATCTGATATGAGGTTGCTTTCATCCTAATGGCTCTTCCTTATTTAGCGGACATTGCTTCGAGCAACAACCCCTGTGTTAGGTATTGCTTTATATCCACATACCATGACGGGGAGTCATGTGAGCGGATGAGTTCATTTTGGTACATTTCGATTTCATGCTCCCATCGCTAATCGGTCAGCTTCCGTGCCCTGCAGATCCGTGGCTTTGGTGGCCATCTTTCAAAGACCATGCCCTTTTACAGTGTGTGAGGGCTTAAATTCTAAGTTGTATTCCTAGAGGGATGTCATCCAGTTGGCTCTTCTCTCCCCCAACTCTTGTTGTACGAAGAGGGATCTAACAGCGGGATGGGGGACCATTACAGTGGCGTGGTTTTTAAAAATGTAAGGCCTGAAGTGTTTCACTGCTTCGTAGACAACATAAGCCTATTTATCAATGTCCAGTAAATTTAGCTCTGCCCCTTGGAGTCCTGTACTCATGAAATATATAGGACATTCGTCATGGTCACAGTTCTTTTGAGTGAGGATTGCGGCTAGTGATGAATTTGAAGTGAAAGTGTGTAAGATAAAATCTTTTCTGAAATCGGGGCTTGAGAGTGAAGGTGCCTCTCCGATTTCTGCCTTGATTTGATCAAATGATTCCTTTTCTTCAAGGCCCCATTTAAAAATTGTACCTTTCTTTATCATGTTTTGTAGGGGTTTGGAAATTTGTGCAAAATATGAAATAAACTTGTGCAGGAAATTAATTTTACCGAGGAAATATTGCATACCTTTCTTGGTGCTTGGATGAGGGATTTACACTATGGTTTTCATGTAGTCAAGGTTGACTGTGATCCCTTTCTTGGTGATGACGTGGCCCAGCAGATTGCCTTCTGAAACTACAAACATGCTCTTCTTAGGGTTGAGAGAGATCCCATATTTTTGGCATATTTCAAAAATTTGCTTCAAATGCTGGAGATGATCACTTTTCTTTTTTTTTTAAATGGTGACATCACCCAAGTAGACCACCACACTCTACCTCATTAACCTCCGAAAAGTGATATCCATAGCCCTTTGTAAAGTTGCCCCAACGTTTATTAGCCCGAACGACATGCGACGAAAAGTGAATGTTCCCCACCTCATTCGAAACGTGGTCTTAATCCTGTCAGGTTATGAGACCAGGACCTGATTGTAACCAAAGAACCCATCCAATAGAGAGAAGAGCTCGAAACCTGAGAGAGTTTGAAGGATTTACTCCATGGATGGAATAGGGTAGTTATCTTTGTCCGACGCCCAATTAAGGTTCTGGAAATCGACATAAAGGCGTATTTATTCAGGTTTTTTCCTTACTGGTACCAGGTTTGATACCAATGTCGAGTGTCTAAACTTAAAAATAATGTGGGCATCCAACAATTTCTTTAACTCCTTTTGTATGAGGGGTTCTAAGGCAGGATGCACCTTCCTTAGTTTCTACTAAAATGGTTTGACACCCTCTCTTGTAGGAATAACATGTTGAATAATCCTAGCATCATACACTTTCAGGTCATCATAAGTCCAAGCAAAGACATGGTGCTTTCAAAAAAAACTGATGAAAGCTTGTTTTTCCTCTAGGGTGAATTATGTTCCCAGGTTAACATATTTGGGATCACACTCATTCCCGAGATTGATTTACTCATGTAAGAGCATGGAAGTATGCATCTTGGAATTTGGCGAACCTCCAAAGCAATTCTGAAGGTCAAACAGTTTTTCCAATGACACCACCCCTTTTGATAAGGTATTTCCCTTCCGGGAATCCACCTCATCTTGTAATGTTTTTTCATGTTCCTCTTTGTTGATAGTTGTGTCTTTGAACACTTTAGCATTTTCCATGAATTTCAAAATCTTTTCGTCATCATTAAACACACATAAGTTAGTTAGGTTATCCAATACAACTAGTTTATACAAAATTTCAATAGAAAAGCCATCTCTAAGGGGTGTGAACCTAGTTGTGGCATTAGCTAGAGTATTAGCAACAACGTTGTTAAACCTAGGAATAGACATGATATTGAAAGCTTTAAAGGAATACATGAGACACCATATGTCTTGTTGGTAGTTCTTTAGATGCGGAGACAAAAAATGGATGCTATTGCGTACCTATATCGTGATGATTTCCGAATCCCCAATGACTTCCAGGCAGTCTTCTTTTAAGTCAATGGACTTTTTTAGACCAATCACCAATCCCTCGTATTCAACAGTATTGTTGGTACATTGGAATTCTAACCTGCAAGAGATCAAAAATCTTTCTCCTTTGGGATTTAGCAAGACATATCCGGCCCTTGCTCCATCATGGGTTTTGGAACCACCATATTACAGTTTCCACGTATCCATGTTGGGAAAGGGTAAACCTGACATATGCAAGTTTAAAGAAAAAATTGCATTATCACCACTTGGGGTTTATGTGGCAATTTCAATCTGGGTATTTGAGGAGACGGATGAGGTTTGAGGCTGATAGCACCCAAATGAAGATTCGAGGAGGCATAATCGTAGATCTTGTTGTGCATAACTGATTGGTTCATTAGATATTTCATGGTCGGAAACAGTATGTTTCATACAAGGTTCACTATTTACCTGGGTCTAGTTATTTTTTCCTTTGTAAGGCAGCCATAAGTGAGACAAATTGGTGGCAAAGTAGCCCTGCAACTTGCAAGACCAATCTCTGCTGAGAAAAAGACCATAAGCTTCCAGGATGTCTACAACGATTACCCATTGCATTTGTGCACTCGGGCATCCGAGGATAATTGAATGATGAAATTATGTAATTCTCTAACGGCTGGGACTTGAGATCTATTGAGTTGGATAATTTTGGCATTAGTTTTCTCTGGCTGCACATTTAGCTTCTTGCATACCGACCAGGGCATAATGTGGGTTAACGCACTAGAGTCAACGAGGTAGTTGTGGACGTTGAAATTAAACATCTCAAAGGTTAAGAGGAATGGGGGGGTTGAGCCTCTCGAGTTGGTGTTGACAGCGTTAACTATAGCTTGGAGGTTGACGATGGCTGAGGATCGGCTTACGGGATTCACCTTGCTCGAAGCGATGGGTTTAACTACATCAAGGGAGAAAGTGAGGACATTAGCTATGAGTTCCTGCTGAGTCGCCAATTTACACAATTTGAATAACAAGATGTTAGCTCGCTTCTTCTTTAAATCTTTGATAATATTGTAATGTAACTTGGCGGGAAAATATTGTAGTGTTACACGTGGCATAGCCGCGATAGTCTTAGAAGTAAACCCTTTGGATACATCCTTAGGTGTAGAGGGGTTCCTTTTCCCGCTGGCGAGTGATTTGGTCAGGTGTAAATCATTTATTCCTCTTGGTGAGGGGATAGATTTTTGACTGGTATCAGTCAGGGGCAGGATCCTACGCAACAAAGCTTTCTTCTTTTCTTCTAAGGAAGAGTCCGTTACTACACTTTTACTCTTGAGATTGTAACTTTTGGGGGGGTTTTGGGGAGCCTCGTAGTGCACACATCTCCACCCCAGAGGATCTTGAGAGTTAGCACAATGGAGGGGGAATCCTCACCAAGGGGGGAATCATCTTCTCCTGATTCATCTATTTCATCCTCCACTTCGTGGCATTCTAGTCTTCTAATAATTGAGTGACTACGATGGTCATATTATGTAACCATTGCGAGCAGGTTTTCTCAAAGTGTGAAGCCTGATGGAAAGTGCAAAAGTTATCTTTGCCTAATTCTTCTATGTTGAAGGTAGGACTATGGTTTTGCGAAAATTTAGGAGGAAAATTATTGGTTTTTCAAAAAAAGGGCTTAGTGGGTTAGGATCCTCTAGAAGCATCACTGGTTCTTCACTTTAGCTGAGACACTTCATTGGTTAGTTGTTTTAGAGATTCGGTTAGTCCTTCAAAGTCAAAAGGATCTTTGTCTTTATCGGTTGTTTTACTTGAGGAAGCATGATTCCTCTTACCGGAGGACTTTGGATCCTCTCGTGACTTGTGTTCTAGGGCACCAATTGAAAGAATATTCTTTTCAACCTCGAGTTTCGTGGCAAAATTCTCTACCAGAGTGAGCTTCGCTTTACGCTTAACGAAAATAGCAATGTCCTGTGGTAGGGCCCTTGTGTAGTAATCAATCGTGATGGAATCATCAAGAGCTACATCCATGGGGAAATTTTTTAAAATAGTGGTGACACGTTGATTAAAATCCTTTACCTTCTCCTTCTTGTTGAATTTTAGTGTGATGAGCTCGGTGAGAAGCATGGAAGGTGTCTTATCATCTGAAAACTTGTCTAGAAAGGATTTTCGAAACTCATCCCATGTTCTGATGGAGGAGATGGGTAGCGATCGATGCCAAGTGGCCACTTTATTTTCAAGGGTATGCGGGAATAGGTGGCATGTTATGTCATCATACTGGACCTTCATCATTTGCATAGCTAAATAGAAATTGCTAATGTGGTCATTAGCTGAGGTCCCTTTCTCCGGGTCGAATTTTGGGAGGTGTTTCTCCAAATGTCGGGGCATATCATGTAGGAGGTCTCTAAGGTTTAGAGGGGATTGCACCATCCAAGCTAGTGGTGGGGGACGATGGTTTGGTCTAGGGTTGAAAAAGGGGCGACGATCATTGCCTTTTGATTCATTGTCCATCCCTGACCTGTCGTTAGTACGAGGGGGGTGTCAGGCTTCTCTCCTCATCACTCTGAGATGTCCTACATCCCTCGTGTTTCTCACGTTCTAGTTGTCTCTTAGGTTCCTATGGGGACTTTGGTTGTTGTAAAATTTTATTTGGTCTCTAAGGTAGTCCCTGGCTTCTTGTCCCAAGATCCCATGAGTGCCCTCGGTGAGAGGTTGATCGTTGGCAGGGGTTTCCTCAGTGATTCTTTGATTGTTCCCACACACTTCCCTTCTAAGTGTTTGGTTATTCTCACTAGTAAAGGTATTCTTAGGCTCTCCCTCTTCATCTTCCAGCTAGCTTTCCAATCCTTCTGTAGATAGTCTTTCGATGGCATCTGCATTATCATCTAGGGCTAAGCCAATTAACTGTGATACATAGTTAACTAGGACACCTTGATGCATATGTTGAAGGTTGGAGGTGCGAGAGTTGGCTAGGGAGTTAGTGTTGGGGATACATCTTAAACCCCTAGCGAATTGGCGTGTGATAGGGTGCAAAGCCATGAACTATTCATTAGTAACTTTGTACATGGGAAGTTCCTCCCCCAAAGGGTGTCTTCAAGAGGGGGAATAGCAGTTTCTTCATGGAGGGGTTTTGTGAAGGGCAACCTGAACAGAGGGTTATACCGTACCTCAAGGGGCATGGGAGGCCGCAATTGATTACTTCCTTGATGGGAAGTTTTTGTGTGAGGATGGATTTTAGTGCTTGCCATGGCCCTCCTTCTAGTGCCAAATCTGTTGATTTGTTGGAATTTATCACCAACAATCAAGGAGATCTCTCTGATGTAGGTTCCCAACTAGAGCCTGCACCAAGTGTGTTGGAGATCTCTTCCGGTATGTTGGCCCAACTGCCACTCAATTTTACAAATCTAGCTTTAGATAGAGGTCTGATATGAACTTAGTAGAAAGTGTGAGTTTTAAGAAACACAAGAGAATAATTGACAAGTATCCAGTGTCATACATATATACCATGAATAGCAAGAGATAAGCCACACAGTGTCATGTAAAGTTACCGTTAGCAAGACTTTAAACAAGACTTGTGCAAATTAAATAAATACTGCTTAACGATTGCAAAATTAGTTCACAATAATCAACCATTTACCATCATACAAAAACATACAGTCAAAAGAAAGATTATACTAACACCTAAAGAAATAGTTCATTAGCATGCATATAGAGTGAAATAAACCAAATACCATTCATATGTAGCAAAACCAGATTTGGGGTAAGAAATATCATGTGGAGCAATTGCACATCAAGAAGCTTTCAGGAACATTCAATCCTTCAAGTGTAGAAAATACTCATGGTACCAACACATATATATTTGAAGCATTCAATAGTGAAAACGTACAATTAACTCTTGCATTGAATAGAAGAACCACACTTCTCTTAAGCACTGTGTCTATTACTATCCAAAAGTACTTCGCTCAAAATGTCCCTTTAAATGAGACGTAAAGTTACATTTATAGGATAAGGGAGAGCTTTGGTCTACTCTTGACTCTTGGACTTCCAAGTGACCTTTCAGCAACCACATGACTCTTAGCATTCTATGTGATATTTCGTATTCATATAGTATTTCATGCTACCATAGAACACACATAAAGGAAAAGGGAAATGGTTATCATCCTAGTTGAATAAGTTATAGCTAGCGAGTTCTGGGATGCTGAGCCCGAGCTTTTCGGTTAGCTAAGTATGCCATATGTTGTATTCTGTCGTGATGGGGGAGATTAGCGGCTAGCCTTCATCATGTCTGTGTAAGCATTCCAATGCGTCTGGGATAAGAGTATTTCACTTGGCATGTATATGATTGTTCAGGGTGCCTAACTTGGTGTAGAGCCTTACCAGTTCCATAATGTAATGCTTGATATTTTTCGTTGAGACCGACATATCTCCTGTGCGGGAAACTTGTCTATATGTTTCTACGAATGCTTGCACCTCATTGTTGATCTCCTCCTAGTTCCTGACCTGTCCAATTTCTCCTATAGAAGGGGACTCGTGCAGTTGGATCACTGACTCTAGACTGCTAAACAATTGCCTGTAGGAAGCCAACACCCTTTCTGCATCTTTGACCAATTTATCTCTGGATTGCATTTTGATACGAAGTTGGACTCTGTTATTCTGCATAGCAATACAACCTTTCCTGGGTACTACTATCGGAGCTTCAGGGTACTTTTCAGACCACTCATGTATTTTATCTAGGGCAGTCATGGCCTCTTTGAGCATGGCAACCCTTTCCTTTGAGTGAGTCTGAATAGCCACTATGGGAGCCATACTGTGGTGCACTTTTGCCATCTCCTCATAAACTACAGCCATAGTCTCTCCTAGGATTTCTATTTCTGATGCGACAATTGTTTGGAAATCAATTGATCCTATATGTAGCAAGCATAATGTCACAATTTCCTCCTCCAAGTTCCTCTTCCCCTGTTCCGCTACACTAGCCCTTTGCTCAAATGCATATAACATTTTTTGAAAATCTACAATTTGTCTACTCATCTGAGCTACATTGTGTTTGGTGGCAGCTACGAATGCTGTAATGGTAGAGGAAATCATTAGCGGGTTTGATGTGATATTTGGCATGATGTTTGTCACCGTAGTTATCAATAACAAGTCATCTGGGTTTCTGCAACAAGATCTCTTCCTCTCCTGTATAATCTTGAGGTTCACTTCATCAAATGTGATCTTAGTCAGATCTAGAACCTCTTCCTCCTAATCTTCTATGATGCCTAGCTCTAGGAGGGTAGGTACCCACCAGTGAGGGGAGGAATGGGAGGTACGTCCAAAGGAGGAAGCTCACTCTATCCTAGGTTTGGATCGACCACCCTACTCGTCTCTCCTTTTTCAACTGCTATTGTTTCCTTCTCCTTGCTTGCCCTAATCTCCTCTTCATGTTGTCTCTTTTCCCTTTCTGCTAGTGCCTATTTCCTTTCTAGCTCTTCCTCCATGTTCTTCAGTTCCTGTTCTAACTTTTGTTGTTCATCCTATTTTTTCCTCGCAACTTCTTCTATTTGTCTCTACTTTTTAGCCTCTTCTTCCCTTCTTTTCTCTTCCAGTTATCGTTCTTTCTTTTCCTCTTCCTGCCTCATTTCCTCATCTTGCTTCCTTTTCCTCTCTATCTTGACCTAGATTTGAGTGTTGGGTTCTTGCGATTGCTTTCCTTCCACTTCTCTCTGTCTCTTCAGTTCTCCCTTCTTTCTTGCCGGTTTTGTGTTTCTTTGTATGAGTGTAATCTCTTCTTCCTTTTTGTCGCTTATAAGATCTTCCACTTCTTTTCCTTTTCGTTTCCTTGATGTTTCAGCTCTCTTTGGTGTTATTTCTCTAAGGTTTTCAACATCTTAGAAATCATCAAGGAGTTTATCTTCTATGGCTTGTTGCTCACTGGGGTTGATCTCCCTTGTGGAGTTGTACCAGTTCCTAATTCCGTCCTCAAGGTCCTTCCTAGTTTAGGTGTAAGACCAACTAAATTTTTCCTTCTTACAGTGGGCAGCTACGATCTTTTTGTGGTTGTATGTTCTATAATTCAGGGTCACAAAATGACTCCCCTCGAGTTCTTCAGCTTCCGCTTCCACCTGCTTGAATTTTTCCACTACATATGCCCCAATAGTAAAAGGAAAAGGTGGCCAAGGTTTCTTCTTACCTTTGTGCAGCACTTTCGAGAAACCTTGTGTCATCTGGTAGCAGACCTCTTGTAGATGAGTCCTATCTATGGCGAACTTGGGTAGAGTGTGCGGAGGTCTGTGAGTACCAAATACCCTGATTACTATTCCCTCATCGATAGGGAACCAATGAGCTACTTTAACCATGGTCCTCATGGCTCTTTGGGACATGCAATGTGGATCTTCCCCGAGCAACAATTGGTATAATGGGATGATAAATGTTTCAGATATTATACCCAACGTGGCTCTATAAGCCATGTCCCAAAAAACCTTATAGTGGTAGTGTACAGGTAGGGGTGCTGATGAGTCCCAATTGCAGCTCCGGTGTTCAAAGTGGCACCTTGAATAAACAGCGTCAAGGAGGTACATAGACATATACAATTCTGGGTGTTGTTCGGGAGCTGGGCTCTAAGTGGTGGATTTGTTGATTCTCAAAGATGATGACAAGATGCTCGCCCAATTCAAAATAGTTCCCTGAGTGGCGATGACATACATGAGTGGAACCCATGTGCCATAAAACACATCGCAGTCTGCCTTGCCATATAGTCGACACATCATTGCAGTGATTAACTTATACACCCTACATAGCCCTTCAGTCTTATATGCCTGATCTGTCCTGACTCAGAACTTTGCAGGTTCTTTCCACCAATTCCTCAAGATGTCTTTCATCAGGGTAGTGAATTCGGTGAGCCACTTGGTGTTAAAAATCTATTGCTTTTCAAGAAATTTATAGTAGGTGCTGATATTTGAGGAAGCAATGATAGCTATAGTCACCCCATCATGACCCCTAATCATCCAATCTTCTGTGCTTTTGCAATGTAAAACCCATTCGATGACTTCAGCACACGAGAATATTGGTGGATGAGCCACCAATTTGTGTAACCTTGACTTTTTGACATTGATATATACATGAAAGTCCTCTTGTGTCTCTGGGATATCCCTATTAGCAAATTATTCATAGATCTCATACCAGGAGAGCCTGGTGGTCTTACTTATGTTGCACACTATATTTGCAAAGATAGGAGATTCTTCATATAGATCTGTTTCCCATGTCCCGCTTCCTGATGCACCTTGAGCTGTTCTAGTAGTTGGATGACCCATCTTGTCTTCAAAAGAGGAAATGGATATGCACTCGAGCTTGACGTCATCTGGCATGTCAAAAATGCAATCCCATGATGAGAGAGAGGGCATAACCATAAACTAGAAATACCAAAAGAAAACTTAGCCAGTGAAAGGGAGGTCATGGGAATGAGGAAGTCGCAAGGTATTTGATGCGATAGTGCAATCGAGACCACAGGTCGAGTGCGATAATGAGGTCAAGATGCGAAGGGGAAGACTGTGGGTTACAATGGTAGGAGATTGTGAGGAAAGAGGAGTCGCGAGGTAGTGGAGTTAGGAGGTCGCAAGGAATGGGGAGTCGCGAGGTTGTGGAGTCACAGAAATGTGGGAAAGGAAGTCGCGAGGTCATGGAGTCACAGAGTCATGACGAGAAGGATATCGCAGCCACGAGGTGTGTGACTAAGGTTCAGATTTTCCTAGAGGAGGCATTTGGATGACTTAGGGGGGACTTGGGTCACTTTCAAAAAAAGGTAAGACTTCGGTTTCTTGATCTAACCAGGAGGATCAGGTGTAAGGAAGAGTGAAAGAGTAGGGGAAGGCCAGGGTGATTTATGGAGCACAACTAGGGAGGAGAGATAAGTAAAGAGCTAAACCTTAGGGCAGGAGGTAAGCCGGAGGTCAAGGGATGCAGTTTATGCCATTGGGAAGAAAATAATCATTGCAGGAGGGGTGACCGTTACTTACCAGAGTCAGACATGCATGCGAAGAAAGTCGGAGGGATTTATGCCTTTTGGTGTGACCAACAGATCTCTGTAAAATGTCACCAAGGTGATCTCCTATTTATAAAATCATCGCACGTGTGGAGGTCACGAGGGTCACGAGGGGGTAAAGCACAACCTTGCAACTCAAGGGATGCTTGCAACTTAGGGGTTGCGAAGTCGCATGATCCCGTAGTCACATTGGAAGATGTGAATAGGATATCCAACCTTGTGACCTTGTGAGTCACATGTTCGCTTGGTCGCAAGCGTTCCTGGCTGTATCTAAGGCGACTTTATGACTTGGAAGGTCATGGGGGTCACTTGGCCGCAAGGACATGAGGTCGTGTGGAATATAGGCAGTTGGAAGTGCGACCTTGCGACCTTGCAACAAATGGGTCACCAAGGTCGCAAGGGTTGTCTTGGTCGCGGGTATATGCTATAGTCGCGTTGCGATTATGCGACCCGGTCTTATCTCATGGACTTGCGACTTGGTTTAACTTAGCCAAAATTTGTAATGCTCTCGGATTTACTGACAATTAAAAAACTTTAGGAAGGGCCTAATGGGGCCAAAGCTTAGGCTTGATGTAGGGGGTCCAAAACTTTTATGTTTACAGGGATTTTGGGAGATGTTGTCGCAACAGCTACAACAATACCCTTTAGACAATGAATGGAAACTTCTATAAGAAATTCAAGTCATGATAACTGATGAAGAAAACCAGGAAAGAAAGGACTACATTGAATATTAGTTCCGAGCAGTTACTAGGCCGCAACACTCCTTCATTCTTCAACAAATTTTGTCACCAAAAGTACAACTCGTCTCTCATATCCTAGAGGACATAGAGATATATTTTTCAGAATTCGATATGAGCACACTAGACATCTTGATGTGTATATGGTTACATTGGAAATATGCATACACTTGAAGATAAGTTATCATTTTTTTAGGTAGAGTAGTGTACAATAAAGGAATAAAACCATGATTTTGTTTTTGTTTTGTGATTTCATTGTGGTGCAGTAAGAGCCACTTCATTCACTAACCATTGGCAGGAAGATTTATGAGGAAGATGGAAATTCATGAAAAAGGAAGAGCTAAAAATCTGACATCTGATATTTTTCTTATGCTTTCTAAGTTTCAAATTCTAAAAGGCAAAAATAATTGTTAAATTTCAAAGTATGTTCTCTACTTGTGCCTTGTTGCAACCTGGAAGATCAAAAAGTAGGAATCAGATAAATGGCTTTGAAAAATATTCGAATTTATTTTTCGCCATTTTGTAACAAAAAATTCATTTAGTTTGATTTGTCTCCATTTTGTAATAAAAAATTCATTCAATTTGATTTGTGTCACTTAAATAAAAATCTGTAGTTTTATTTAAAAAATAAATTAAAAAAAATACAAAATACATAAATTAAACTTAATATATCTCACAAAATAGGAACTGGGTTCTCGTAATGTTTGTATAGAAAGTGCATAACATTCTAGTGAACAATCTTTGTAAATTTCAGCCCAATTTGCTTCATAGTTTTGGATAAAAGTATATCTTCAGATCCATGCATGGGATCAATCTGATTTTTTTTTTTTTGTAAGAATTAGGACCATAGGAACATTCCTACAAAATTTCAGCTCAATGTGATTTGTAGTTTGTGAGAAAATCATTTCTAAAGTTTGGAAAACAATTGTCGAAACACATCATCACCTACAACCATTTCGATTATATCTTCAGGTCTGTCCATTGGATCATGTTGATTTTTGGTATGCATAAATATAAGAACAATAGGAACCTATTTACAACATTTAAAAAAAATTCCAATAGATATTTTGTGAGAAACGAGCCCATGAAGTTGTTGTAAAATGCGTGTAGCAACCTGCAATAAAAAAAATAAGAAAAAACATTTGGAATGTTATTCATATCATAATAATGAGTTGTGGTACAATGGTCAAGATCTAATTTTTCTGCTGAAAGTTTTGGGTTCAAACCCCATCCACTCCACTCTTTGAGACATCTTTTACTCACATAATCTACCAAAATATACTTTAAAAAGAAATATTTCCACTTTATTTTGTAGTAAACTTGGGTGTTTTAATGGTAAGTCCTTTGATTTGTTTGGATGATGTCTCATGTACAAATCCTGCCCTAGTATATTTCACAATTTAACTATATTTTGTCAAATTCAGGTTGCCACATGGCAGCCTATGATTTGCCAATGAAATGCAGAGTGACCATCCATTTAACCTGCCATGTCATCATTGACTTCCATGTCACCATTGACTGCCATGTCATCATTGGCGTCAACATCTAAATAGTCCATGTGACATCTGTTTATACTGCCATGTGGCATTTTCAGACACTCCCACGTGGCACCCCTCATTGCAATTTTGCCAAAATTTCAAACAACCATAACTTTTTCATACGATGTCCATTTTTATGATTGAAGCATCGTTGGAAAGGTCTTGCTGAGATCTACGCCATGGAATAAATTTTATATACATTTGAGACAATAAAAAATGGTCATTTTTTTGAATTTTGTAGCAAATGAACCTCAAAACTTCTTGAAAATATAAATAAAATTATTAGATCATGTTTTTCATGCATTTACTCTAATCCATTTTTTTAAAAGCACCCAAAACAGGCATCTGGAAAGTAAGATAGTCTAAAATGCACCACTACTGACAAGTAAAAATGCATTTCATTTTTCCTTGCATCTATTTCATTAAGCACTATTTGTGAATTTTTACAGACCTTACATTTTATTGCAATTTAGTACTAATGTTTTTTTAGGATCGAGGACGATAAAAAGACTAATTTATGCATGGGTGGTTCTCAAATACCACATTTTTCAAAGAAAAGAATGTTCCAAAAGGAATATTGAAGGCAATAACTTGATCACATCCACCATGTCAATTGCTGCCAAAGAAACCTTTCAAAATGCCACTAATGTCATTATCAACTTATTCATTTTCCTCCTTCGAAGATTACAATCCATCCATGAATTTCCATCTCCGTACTGCTAAATTTCAAAACTCATTTTCCCTTTATAATCTTCATACTTTCCTGCCTCATTTTCACTCACCCTTAACCCAAAAATAAAGTCATTTAGCTTACTTACAATGTTCAGTCACCCCATTTTCCTCTTATTTTTGTCAAATAAACCTTGCTTCATAATGCAAATATTTCATCTATGGTCCTTCCAATTATTATTTTATACTCACGTTCGATGATGGAAGATTCATTAAGGCCTCCCTTCTAACATGTCTTGACCCATCTTCTTTGACACATCATTTGTGATGAAGACTAGAGATATTTCTAGTACCTTGAGGCTTGCATGCCTTAATGGCAAGTTATCTCGTCAATAAACAATGGGAATACATCAACGTCCCTTGTTTGTTGGATCTTCTAGGTGACTCAACTATGACACATCTATTCATACCTAGTAAGATGTACTTAGGCATCTTGACTCTCATTGACATCAATGGTGAGTAGTTTCATGTTGGTTAATGGAATTCATTAATGGCCAGTAATCCAACCATTTATTTCTATGTTCAACATTGACACATCTATTCACATAGATAAGAATTTAATGCCACTGAGTGGGAATGAATGAAGACTATATGATCTCAATAGCTTGCAACAATGTTTTAATAAATCAGGACTCAACTCTAGAGTTCAGCAATAGTAGCATTGTTCTAGCAATAAAGATTCCAATTTCATATTAGATTCATCCCCTATTCATACAACCAATAGAAAGAAGAAAATTATTTTTTTTTGACTTCACATTCCATGATCCAGTAGCAACAACTACACTCTTTCATATACATAGCTTGTCCACTTTTCAGGTAAGTGAAGGTATGTTGTTTTCTAGTCTTTAATCATTTAATTCCCTAAATGTTGAAATTGTAATTTTTGAAAATCTCTCAACACATTTATATTCCCTTTCTCATTTTCCAAAAACTGTAAATATCTTTAGTTGGGGGGAGGGGAAATATCCATTACTTTTTTTTCCATATTACATATTCCTCATATATTGTTGACCAACATATATTTCTCAACCAACTATTATTGGATTTTGATTCCAAAAGTTTATATGTTTTTCAATGATCAATGTATAAGCACATTAATGGCTAGCAACCACTATGAGCCCTAAATAAGGAATTCTCAAGTGCTCAAGTATTTTGATGCAGCAAAAATAAGAAAAATATTGTTACACAAGAACCAATACTTATAAAATTTTGTTTTTCACATAAGAACCAACCATAGAAAATATGTTGCAATCAAATATCTTATAAAGTACGCTTTGTAAAGAGAATAAAGTTATCAAATGATCTTATTATGCAAAGTTAAAAGAGAAGAAATACAAATCCAAAGTTCATATAGAAGCAAAACATTTCAAGAAGATTATGTTATGATTAAAGGAATCAATGCAAAGTTGCATGAGGACATGCAACATCTTTAGTTGGGGGGAATGTTGGGGCTCCAAAAAGTCATCTTGTTTCACCCTCATTTCTATCATTTTACCATATTCCGTAGCTCTTTATCATATTTTGTAGCTCCATACCCTACATTAATACTATGTGGTATGGTAAGAGGATCAACCTTGCATTTGTGATATTGTTAAAATACTTTATGAAGAGGAACTTAGCACTTATGGAAGCCATATTGTGTTCTTGATGTATTGTTGAAGGATCTCTCTAAGGAAAGGAAGATATGTATTTTGTAAACCTTGGGACCACCATTCATAGGGTTTTATTAATAGCCTCCAAACTAGGTTTTCCCCTAAAGCTAATGGCACATAAACAGGGTCCTTTAAACCCATACCCCCTTCCTCTTTTGAGATTTTAACCATGCTCCACTCAACTATGTTGAATTTTTTTCATTGGTTTTTCCACCTTTCCATAAAAACTTTCTTATACACCTACTAATATGATCCAAAAATCCTTTAGGGACAAAGAGGAATGAACCTTAGAAAATATACAAAGATAATAGGGTGGATTTTATCAAGACCACTCTACTAGCGAAATTTAGCAAACTGCACCCCAAGAAATCATTTTCTTTTGAATTTTTGAAAATATGTTTTTCCAATCTCTAGTAGTGGTCCCTTTCAGAGATATTCAAATACCAAGCTATTTTAAAGTCTTCCATTTCTTTTCACAACTAAATCCTAAGATACTAGAGAATTGATTGAGATTTTTAGGAGTGCAATACCATCCATAAATTCTACATAATTATACAATACCTAACCTTAGAATATAACCTTGCATCAAGTCTGACAAATAAAAATGCAAGTTGAAGAAAACATATACACAACTTTAACATAATGCAAGTTGAAGAAAAACTTGGAATGTTGTATGAAATCTGAAGAAAAATTATTTAAGGATCAAAGTAACATATAAAAATTCAAAAGTGTGTAAAATAATTAAATAAACATTCTACAATTTGAATCAATGATCTTGGCCAATAAATGAACCCTTGGCGTTCATTTTAGTGAAGCAAGGCAATTTTGGTTTACTTCATAAAAATTCATGACCAACCTTCATTACAAGACCAAATTGAATGATTCAAACTGGAGAGTAATTTTTTACTCATAATTAACATTAATTTTTCATATAGAAATTTCTATTGTGCAATAATATACCAAATTGGATCAATTTCATAGGGTTAAACTCAAGGTTTGTGTGCCTCAAATAAATGTGCACCAAGAACTTTACTTAATTTATTTTGTGATAATGATCATTCCAACCTAAATAAAAAAAACCATTTTATGCTAAATATCATAGTAATTTTCATAAACAAAATGTTATACACTGAAATCCAATTCTGTCAGAATAACAATTGATCATATCTACCAATGATCACAGTTGGAACAAATATGCACTCCCAAGCCAAACCAATTACACTCTTGGTAATAAAATTTGAAATGGGACTTGATTTTAAAATAGTTAAAATCAAATATCCTACATAACTATGTTTCCCACTTATACATAACTTTCACATAAGACAAGTCAAAGCAAAACTTATAATGTTGTATGAAATTTGAAGTATAAATATTTAAGATCAAAGTAAATATATACCAATGTAAAATTGTGTAAAATTATTAAATAAACAATCTACAATTTGAATCAATCATATTGGCCAATAAAGGAAGGTTGGGTGTGAATTTTAGTGAAGCAAGGCAATCTTGGCTTGCTTTACAAAAATGCATGTCTGACCTTCATTTTAAGGAAAAATTGAATGATTCGACTTGGAGAGTATTTTTTTACCCATAAGTAACATTAATACAATTAAATTTTTCTAATTTAGTGATTTTAAGGTCAAAGATAATGTAAATAAGAGTGGTGGAGCAATCGTAGTTCACGATATCTCCCAAAAAGTGTCAACATTTTGTGAACAACAAAAACTTACTAGAAGAAAATTGGTGTGTAAAATTAGTAATTAAATAGTATACAATTTGAATCAATAAAATTGGCCAAGAAATCATGCTTGTGCATTCATTTTAGTGAAACAATGAAATTTTGGCCTGCTTCGCAAACAATGCACACCAACCTTCATTTCAAGGCCAAATTGAATGATTCAAAGTGGAGAATACTTTTTTACTCATACGTAACATTACTTCAATTAAATATGTTCTTAATTTCTTCACACATATATATTTTTTTGTTCAATAATACTCTAAGTTGCATGGATTTCATAGGGTAAAGTCAGGGTTTGTGTGCCTCAAATAAATGCACACTAGGAATGCTTGGGAACAAGGGGATGGAATAGGAAAAAACAAATTTGAATTTCAATAGTTAAAACTTGTAGTTTATTGGTTAAAACCATATAATTAAGGTTGGATAACCTTATTTTAGTAGTTATTAGGTTTAAATGTTTCCAAGGGATAGATATAGAGATAACACCTAGGGTTTGTATGGTCTATTTTAGGGGTTTTTCTATATTTTACATATTTTTTTTAGGTTTTAAGTTTAAGATTAGTTCAAGAGACCTAGTTAGGGTTCAAAGATAAATAAGTAAGGAGAATGGATAAATTGTTTGGTAATGAAGTATAAGTGGATATAGGGTTTGAATGTACTCATCGATTTGGAAAGTCCTAAAAAGGAATTCCTAGCACGCATGAAAATTATGACTTGAATTCTAGGGTTTAAGAGAATGAAGGAACTTATGAGATTCACTATAAATTAGGGAATTTATACTAATATTTAGTATTTAAGATCCACACAGGTGCTAACATGCTATGATAATACCTCAATAAAATACATATAATTTCAATGTTAAATAAATATTAAAAGATGAAAACTTAAAACCAATCCCAGAAAAACACATAGTGCCTGATAAGCCAACAAATTTAGTTATCATGAGCATCAATTCCACAATAATTCTACTCTTCTTTATTAGTAGTAGAATTCGAAACAAGAAAAAGAAAAGCGTAAGAGATAGTGAACTCCTTCCTCTTGTCACCAATGTGTTATGAATTACAAATTAGAAGTATCTTCCTATTTATACACGACCTAAGAGACCTTTGAAATGTGTGGGGAACATGCCTTCCCACATAGAATGAAGTACATACTTATTAAATTTGGGTAGACAATAACTCATCCTCATTAAATTTTTTTTTTTCATGAATACTCCAAATTGGATTAATTTTATAGGGTAAACGACAAGGATTGTGTGCCTCAAATAAATTCACACTAGGACCTGTAATTAATTGGAAATGCAATAATGATCATTCCATCCTCAATATACAAACATTTTATACAACATATCATACTAATTATCTTAAAATAAATCTTAGTCAGTAAAAACCAAGTCTGTTAATGTAGAAATTCATCATGTCTACCAATGTTCAAGTCAGAACAAATATGCACTCCTAGGCCAAACCAATTACACTCTTGGTAATGAAATTTGAAATGGGACATGATTGGACAATATCTAAATTTAGGATATAACATTGCATCATGTTTGAAAAATATCCTACATAACTAGGTTTCTCACGTATACACACTTTCACATAAGGTAAGTCGAAGAAAAACTTTAAATTTTGTATGAAACATGAAGTATAAATATTTAAGCTCAAAGTGAAGATATAACAACATAAAAGTGTGTAAAATAATTAAATAAACAATCTCCAATTTGAATCAATCATATTAACCAATAAATGAAGTCTGGGCATGTATTTTAGTGAAGTAAGACAATTTTGGCATGCTTCACAAAAATGCACACCCAACCTCCATTTTAAAGAAAATTGAATGATTAAACTTGGAGAGTATTGTTTTACTCATAAGTAACATTAATATAATTAAAATTTTCTAATTTAGTGATTTGAAGGTTGAAGTTAATGTAAATGAAAGTGTTGCAACAATCATAGTTCATAGTGTCACCCCAAAAATGTCAACAATTTGTGAACAACAAAAACTTACTGGAAGAAAATTAGTGTGTATAATTAGTAATTAAATAGTATACAATTTGTATCAATAGGATTGGCTAAGAAATGAATCATGAGCATGCAATTTAATTAAGCAAAGAAATTTGTTGTGCTTCACAAAAATGCATGCCCAACCTTCATTTCAAGACCAAATTGAATTATTCAACTTCGATAGCATTGTTTTACTCATAGGTAGCATTAATACAATTAAATATTTTAATTTTTCACATATATATTTCTATTTTTCAAAAATACTACAAATTACATGGATTTCATAGGGTAAAAGGCAAGGTTTGTGTGCCTCAAATAAATGCACACCAGGAATGTTTGGGAACAAGGGGATGGACTAAGAAAAATCAAACTTGAATTCAAATAGTTGAAACTTGTAGTTTCCTGGTTAAAACCATATAAGAAATGCTTGATGACCTTATTTTATTAGTAACTAGGTTTAAATGTTTCTAAGGGATAGATAAAGAGATATAAGAACTAGGGTTTACCTGGTCTATTTTAGGGTTTTTTCGTATTTTACATATTTTTAGGGTTTTAAGTTTAAGATTAGGTTAAGTGACCTAGTTAGGGTTTGAAGATAAATAGGTAAGGAAAATATAGACAAATAGGACTAGTTATTATTTCTTGTTTGACAATGAAGTTTATGTAGATCTATAGTTTCAATGCATGCTTGATAGAAATGCATGCCCAACGTTCATTACAAGGCCAAATTGAATGATTTGACTTGGAGAGTATTTTTTTACTCATAAAGAACATTATTACAAATAATTTTTTCTAGTTTTACACATAGAAAATAATTTATCTTAGGCTTAATGAAATATTTCAATTTGTTTTATAATATAAATTAATGAACAAACTTAGCATACATTTAACCTGATGGTTTGGATTTACATTTTTTTAGATATGTGATATATCTAATTTTATTTTTTAACAATTGTATACTTAATGTTTTGTTATTCAATAGGATATTCAATCATAGTTCAATCTAAGTCTAACCAACAAGTTGACAACATCTCTAGACCATTATCAACCAATAAATGCCCGCTAACCATGCTAACTCTTATCCAAGTAATCATATTTTTCTGTGCTAACAATTCATACCAAACACTGAAAAATTCAACGGTATTGCAATAGGTAATTTGTATCGACAAAAATAATACTAAAGCATTTCAAAGTTTGGACCATAAAAATCATCATTTTTTAAACATGGATTAAAAATAATTCTAAAAATTTGAAAGTCTTACACATTAATATTATTGTTTCCAAAAATCTCATCCAATGTACCATTCTCAATGTTCATATGTTGTTTCAAGTATTTAATATTATGATCATCCTCATATTCACATGCATCATCTTCACCATCCTTGAAATTTGATTATAGACCATCTATATTGTTACTAGATGTATTTGGATCATCGTTTTCTATACCATCCATATCATTGTCTTATTTAACACCACCTAAATCTAGATTGTTCTCTTCTTGTGCCTAGACATAATGTTGGGTAGCAAAGGCCCCACATAATGGTTTTGGGGCTTAAAGCTCATAATTTAGGATAATGATATTGTAAAAGTTCTGCGAAGCATGTGAAGCATGTGAAGCGTGAACTGTAATAGGTCGAGTCAAAGGGTTGTCTGCCCGAAAAATAATGTAAAATAATAGAAGGTGAGTCGGCCTGCCCATTGTCCACAAACCATGGGAATGTATAAATAGAGCAAGGCTCTAAAGGTATAAGGTAGCTCTTTGGAAGGAATCTAATGTATTATGGATTTTTGATGGTAATACTCGCTTTGGGTCTAGAAGTCTGTGTTTTGGGTCGTAGTAGGAGATAAAGGCTACGCAGCTGTGTGCGCTGAGGCCTGGTAGAGTCTGTAGCTGTGTGCACGGACCCCTGCAGCTGTGTGTGCAGGGTAAAAAGTGGATTGTACTGAAGAAAAAGATATTAATAAAGACAATTTGGTTTTGAAATATTGTGGATCTTCCTATATTATGGTTTATGCATTTGTTACGATCTATATGGTTGTGCTTATGTTCTGAATTTATGCTTATGTATGATTGCACACATTGGTTATTACTATTAAATGTTTGCTTAAAGACATTAAGAATTAGGTCTGATCTATAATACAATCAGTAATAATAATAATTAGGAAGGGCCACGGTACAAACCTACGTGGAAGCCTGACAGTAGTGCAGAGTAGCGCGAGGGTGCAGATCGGTTTGCTATCCCTCCAGAACACATCTAGACATCCCAAGGGTGCGGAAACCTGGTTCCAGCACCCTCCCCTATTACCTAAGGTGAGACTTCAGTCTGTGCTTCATGGACTGTTGCCGAAAGGGCTGGGATCCTAGGTGAGGGCCCATCAAGCCAACAAATGGTTCTGTTCCTAAGACCGGGATCTACCTAAGGGACGTCTGATGTCAGAATAGGGGAACCCTATGAAGAAAGGGATTGAAGATTGGTTGTATTAGAAGCTATACGAGTTCGTGGTTCGCCTTAGCACACCCTCCACCGAACCAGAAGTTTAACATGGAAAGTGCGATCAAGTTGCCTGTATTCAAAGGAGTAGGAAGCGAAGATCCAAAACAGTTTTGGTTCATAGTAAGGGCAGTGTGGGAAGTGCACAATGTTACAAACGATAACATTAAAAGGGCTACTTTGGTAAGTGCACTGTAGGATCGCGTGTTGACTTAGTATATCAAGAACTCTAGTGATCACCCAAATGCCGGAATAGCAGAGATCCGGGATGCATTGAACAAAGAGTTTAGCTGACCGAAATCAGAGATGCAATCGATCATAGTGTTCAAGCAGATCGTGATGCTGCCCGGTGAAATCCCTTGGGACCTAGATCAGAGACTGAAGAGTACTATCCAAGAGGCTAACATGACATTAACAGATGAGCAACACCGCACGTGGTTTATGGTGTCTTTAACACCACATCTAGGGATGATGCTGTCACAGCAGAAGATCTCGACCCAGGTTGAAGCATTAGAGATAACGATGAGGTTGCATGAGACTCCAATACAGGATCCTCAGTTGGGAGTTCAACAGATCCATGTGCAACTACAAAACCTATGCTTGGAGATGTAGAGTTTGAAACAGGAGAAGGCACCCTGTTATAGACATTTTTGTGCCTCGCAGCATGGAGCATGAAATGTCAATAATTACAGGGATCCTCAGTCCCTAAACATGTTGTTCTTACCACTAGAGGAACAAGGTCAGCAAACCACAGCACTTCCTATCAGTTCTCCACCTGAAAACACTCAAAAACAGGCTATTTTTTGGATCATGTCAGCTGCTCCACTGAGCATCTGCGCTGAATGTCAACTGCTCCTCCTTGTACCTGCGCTGAAAGTCAAAACCAATGAAGGCTACCTCCGCTGGGCGAGATTGGCCAAGTGGCACAGTCATTCTACAAGGTGTCAACTGCCCAGGAAGCTTCCAAACTGACACTTGGTTCAAGGAATTCGCCCTATGATGAGTAAGAGGTACTTGATCTCCATGTGGAAGCAAGGATCTCCAAGTGGACTCAAGAACTGAAGTTTAACTGAAGAGGGAGAGGACACAAGGCAGCTTTAGGTCAGTCTCAAGCTGACTCATCCTTTCTCCAAATCTCCTATATATAGAGCTCTTCTATGAGGTCTAGGGAGGCTGGAATTTTGGGCAAAGCAAGGAAGTGCTGTTGGTTTACAGTTAGAGCTATTGGGTGATTGCTTTTATAGAGGAGAAGAGGAGATTTCTTGCTGCTGGGGAGGTGCTGCTGGATTGGAGCCATTTATGGTTGTAACCTTCTTAGAACCTTTTTCTTCTATCAATAAAGCTTTTGATGTTCTCCTATATACTTGTATTGCAATGATGTATTGTTTTTATCTGTATATTTGATCCATTCTAATCCATGCATCAGTTATGAGTACATGTTTCTTGTAGTTTCCCCCTCTTGTTTTTGCAGGATCTTTGTGTAGCTGGGCCGGCAAAGGGAGCAAGGAGCTGGGAACAAGAGGCAAAGAGAGAAGACAGGATCGACAAAAGTGAAAGACATCGGTTGGTCAATCTTTTCTTCCTTCTCTGTACTTTCATAAAGGAAAAATATCAAAGCTTTACTTTCAGTTGTTGCTAAGGAACTATCACCCTTAGAGTAGGGATAGGGTCATTCCGAGTCGGATACTTTTCCCCACAACAAACTGGCGACTCCGCTGGGGAACTAGTATCTTGTTGGTTTATTGTGTTTCTTGCTATTCATCTCATAAACAAGGAGAGCACCAAATCGAACTGCAATTGAGTCCTTCAATTGCAAAGTAGAGGGCAGCTGCTCTGGCTCAGTTTCTGAGCAAGTTTATGATTTGAAGAGCTGATCCACAGGGACTCTTGTGCTCTTTGTGATAGCGTTTCATCCTCTTGATCATCCCTTAGATTGTACTTGACCTATAGCTTTTTATTTCAGCAAAAACAGTGAATTTTTGAGCTTTTTATGACCCGGAAACCCTTGTAAACGCAACTCTCGTGTCTCAGTGCAGGCTGTCCAAAGGCAGTCTGCATTTCAGCACAGGTACTCCCTTCGGGAACTGCGCTGAGAGTCAGTTCGACAGACCAGAGCCTGCGCTGAACCAGTTAGGCTATGTCTTCCTGAGGTTTCCCACTGAGTCTTGGCCCTGTTTTCACTGTTATTTTGCTGCTGATTGCTTGTCATTTGTACTTGCTGTAAACCAACTTTCCTTGACATTATTCCGCCTCAGTTGTGTGATGAAACTGTGATTTTTCTTTCAGTATTTATTGTTTCAGTTACAGTTTCCCATTGTGAAAAGCAAACCAGTATAGCTGTGGCCTCTTAGATCCTGAACTGTAAAAGTGTCTTTGTGATCTTAAGAGCTAGTTTTATTACTGTTCATGGCTGTTTGAGTTTGTTTGTTTTTCATTTTGTGGTTTGAATCTATACATTTCCAGTGTCTAAACAAGTCGATCTTAAGGTGTCTTTTGATTTTGGACAAGCTTGTTTACTTTCGCTTGAAATTAGATTCAAAGTTATACAACAGTTTCCTTTTTGTCTTACATCAACATTAAGGATAAAGAAAAGAAATATCTGCATTGTGCATGTGCATTATTGACAGTTTGCATGTTGATTTAGGAAAAAGTGCATTTAGTGTGTGTTCTATGATCTGTGTGAAAAGTTGATGTCTTTCTTTTCCCTTAGTAGATTAAGGTTTTCAAAGTTGAAAGATTGAAAAGTTTTGCTTCTCATCTTTGATTGCATTTAGGAAGTTGTATATATACATCTCGTGGTGATCCTTAAAGGCAAACTGCTAAGCAAGATCAACATTAAAATGAATTGAATTTACATAACAACGCATTGAAACATAATGCAAACACATAGAGGTCTAAGCTAGAGACGTGTTCCGGCGTCGTTAAACGTGATATCTTAGCGTTGAGTGGTTGGGTGATTCCTCCACGGTGAAGCGATAAGTATCAATACGGACTTGTGCTCCCGCGTACCGTCGAGTATATTGGGAGACCCCTATAGGAATAAAGCCTTTATCCTTAGGAAGCCGTGTCGGCCGCCCTACTGATCGCGATGCAGTGAACACAGCATTCACGAAGATCGACCACCCGTACCGTAAAACGTATTCTGTGGTTTCGCGAAAGGTTTGGCACACCCTCTGCCTAGATCTCCAGAGCAGTTTCTTTTGGCCTTTTTCAAACTCTATAACTGAAAAAGTCCAACCGAGCATTTGTCACTTCGGGCTCGTTAATACATCGAAGGCGACTAGAGTCATCTTTAGCTTTTTCTCGACTCTTAAAACATGAAAAAGCAAAGTTGTGTCTAATAAAGCGTCGTTATAAAATTCATTTTAAACGGAACATAATCACCTCTCATTCCTGCGTTGATCTGTAAGTTGAGAACATGGAACGCCCCAACCAAGGAAGTCCACAAGATGGAAGTCCTAGTCCCTTCTCCTCTTGGGGAGAAGTTGGTGCGCCCCATATGGCCACATTGTCGCTTCCAGGACTGACAATAGGCCTGCTAGTTTGGCTGTTCTCGACCAATGTAGTTCAGGCCACCATGGTTCCTGATCAATCGAGTCAACTGTTAGATCAGTCTAGAGCTGCCCACCAGCCTTCTACTTCTGATAACTCTTCCTCCAATCCTTCATCTTCGCAAGGTAGAGTTGGCAAAAGTCAGCCTCCCAAGGAGAAGAAGGAGAAGAAGAAGAAAGAGAAGAAGAAGAAGGAGCCTAAGGTGACTGGGGGCAAGCAAAAGGCATCTGACAAAAACCCACACACTGCACAGACCGGGCCTAAATCGCCATGTGTCATATGTAGAGGAGACCATTTCCATAGAGATTGTCCCTGTATTCCCCGGATACTAAGGGACTGGTCCCCTCGTCTGCACAATTCAGGGGCATCAACCTCTGACAGTCAGGTTGATTGCTTTCCGTCAACCAGCGAAAGTGAAGGATCAAGGCAAAAAGGGGGAGTAAAATTCCCCTGTAAATTGTGTGAAGGCAGTCATGCCATCCACCGTTGTCCCTTCTTAGACGAAGCGAAGAGAGTTTTGGAAGATCGTCCGGTTTCACCGGTAAAACTTCCTCCTGGATACAAAAAACTCGTGCCAAGTCCTTCGTTGGTTGAAAATACAGCTGGCCCGCTCAAGTGGTCGGCTGAAGCGTCAGTCACTGAAAATGAACCTACTGAATCCAGACCGGACGAAAGTCCAAAGGTCGATACGGCAGTTGACCCGGTTCTACCTTCAGAAGTTTCATCTTCAAATGACACCGTCGCCGAAGAGTCATCTTCATGCGACACCCTCACTGAAGAGAATAAGGATGACACCATCCAGGTTCTTTTCATCAGCACCGACTCTGATGAGCGTCAGGGCAATGCGCCCATTCCTTTATCGCAGGAAGGAACATCATCAGGGTCATATCCGGCCGTATATTCGGTCCCACCACCAAGCAACCTGGTTGTATCCTTTGATTGGAATCAACTAGGCAGACCCCGGTTACCAGCCAGTATACCGTTCAGAATCATTGTCCAGATCTATAGAATGATTATGGTTGGTACTATCATTGATGAAGGGGCGTCTGTGAGTATCCTTTCCTCTGTTGCTTGGAAAGCACTGGGTTCCCCAGTGCTTTTACCTGAGTTAAGAAATCTCTCAGGTTTTGATAAAGGAACCAGTCGACCATTAGGGATCCTCCCCAATGTGCCTGTTACATTGAAAGGGAAGACCGTTAATATGAACGTGATGGTCGTCCAAGGACCCTTGGATTATAACCTACTCCTTGGACGTGACTATATTTATTGTATGGGAGCGATAGTCTCCTCACTCTTTAGAGTAATGTGTTTTCCACACGAAGGAAGGGTGGTCAAGCTCGTAGACCAACTTTCATTTCCGGGATCTCGCATCACAAATAGTCAAATACCAATCCTAAATGGTCTGTTCACTCAAGATATGCCTCCACCCCCAGTCCTCCTTCCCAATGAGTACGAGTGATTCGGAAAGAGGGACTGGAACCCAGGGGGCATGCACCCTGGTCTGCTTCGGGCAGAAGAAACCCTGGGTATAAGGTAGAATTTCCGCAGAAGAATATGACTAGTCCGTACCCCGTCCGTGGATGGAAGAGGGGTTGTTCTGGAATAATATTCTTTTGTTAAAGTTATGTGTTTGGAAAAAGAGTCATTCACCTTTGTCTAAAGAAGTGGGCAATGCCCAAGTAGGAATTCCCTTATTGCAACAAGCAGTAACCATCTTTGGGGAAAAGCAAGCCTCACCCATTAAAACAAATGTTTTGAAGGATAAGTAGGGGCAGCCTCCAAAGAAAGAGATTCTATTGTTGTGACATAGGGTAACCATCTTTGAGTAACCTAATGATAGACATCGCCGAAGAAAGAGATTGATTTGCGGCAGCGAATAGAACCGTCTTTGGATAATAAGAAAGAGGCAAGCCTCCTTCAATAACACCAATGTTTTGTCTTTGAGAAGTGTTCTTCTCTTGTCACAAACAGCTGTTCGTTAAAAGTTGGGCCGACGGGAAGACAAGTACCGCGTAAGACCCCTTAAAATAACGAGAAGACTAGTATCGTTAAACATTAGATTAGCAAGGTGACAAGTAGCTGGGAACACCCAAAGAAGAGCAGAAGTGGGGGAGAAGAGGGGCAGCCTCGAAATTCTATCCTATACCTGGGGGCATGCAAACCTTTTGGAGTGTAAGCTAGGGGCGGTTATTTATCTGGTTTTAAGATTAACCATTTTCCGAACTTACATAAAGGAAGGATGAGTTGGAGCATAGCTTTGGTAAGGCGCAAGCTCTATAAAAAATGGAACCTTAGAGGAGGCATTCTTATTTTATGACTGGTATTTCGAGCAGTTTTAGCACATGGTTCATGCTCGTTAAAAAATAAACGCAAGATCCGAGCAGTTTTAACGCGGTCTTCATGCTCGTTAAAAAATAAATAAAAGCAGTGAGCAATGTTCCCTCCAGAGTTTAAGCTCATTTTTATCTAAAAAAAGAACCTATCCTGGTAAATAACCTTCTGAGATCGTAAATTCATCAGCCATAAAAGCCTTGGTCGTGTTTGTGCACCGTCACCTCCACCGTCATTTGGCCGATCATTCGCTTCCATTTGTGTGTTTACCCATTTTGAGGAACATCTGCGAAGAGTGATTTCACCTAGCCATCCTTGTGACACTGTCGTGATTGGAAAATTCCAATTTGTACCTGGAATCAGTTGCTATCCCTGTTTATCACTCGTTCCTCAAAAGACGAGTCATCTTTGAGCTCTTTTCTGACTCGTAAAATATGAAAAGTTTGCCGAGTTCTGGCCTTCCAGCTCGTTAAAGGGACCGGAAGAGCTATCCCTCTTTTAGACTTTAATCTTTTTGGACCTGAGGGATTATTACACAAAAAGATCGAGCGCTTGTCTTGTTCGGCTCGTTAAAAGTACCGAACACCCATCCCTTCTGTATTGTTTTATACTTTTTCGGACTTAAGGGATTAGATGACGAAAAAGGAATTATGGAGTTAACTTTCTGTACCTTTTCAGACTCTCTAAAAATGAAAAGGACCGAGTTTTCCTTGTCGTTAGACTCGTTAAAATGATTAAATAGCGACAAACTTGTCTTTAGACGAGAACGAGTTTCCCTATCGCTAAGCTCGTTAAATCATAGCGATGGGCTTGCCCGAAGGGCAGGTTATAGAACAAGCATATGTTATCCTCCTCAAGCTTGACAAAAATAAAGACGTACTGGTCAGAAATGACTGGGGAAAAATTGGGAGAACATCAAAGCTTAATGGTAGCAAGTCGCTCTTGAACATGACACTTTTCTTCCGTACCACATCGGGTTGGGTTGTTTCATTCACCGGTCTCATCACCATGGTCTTCGCCAAACCATCCACATTTTGGGGTAATGCTACCGATCCATCGCATCAGTGTCGTTATATGTTCAAGAGAGGTCATTCTGAAAGTGTCAACCGTGTCCCATCCACTGCCATACATTATCCTTCATCCATTCATGATCGCCACCCTGAATCATATGTCACAGTTTTTTTTCACCTCCACTAAAATCATTAGCTCCGTTCCGTGTCATTGATGTGGGATTCATTAAGGCCCTCCTTTGACGGATCGCTTCTTGTCGACTTCAGCTCATTATCCAAGAAGTTGATCTAGGAACAACCCCATCAGTACTTTGAAGCTTGCATGCCTCAATGGCAAGTTTCTCACTTCCGGCGACAGGTATACATCAATGACTTTCGACCAGAAGATTTTGCGTGGCGTTCGACGCCAAGTCCTTTATTCACGCCACGTGAATTGTACTGCAGTACCTTGAGGGTCATTATCATTATCGGTGATTCCTCTCGCGCTTGTTAACGGTTTTTCATCATTGACCGGTAATCAAGCGATGTCTTTCCATGTTCGACTTCAGCGCAATTCTCACATGGATCGACCTGTACTTAGAGTGAAGATCGAACGAGTTTGAAGACCCCGGATCTAGTTTCATCCATCCGGGCTGTGATATATATTCAGGAAATATAAAAGCATTTGTCATGTACATCATTGCAGCAGATGATCATCCTATTCAAAGGATGATAATTTCAGCAGAAAATTATCAGTCTACCATCAGACGATCGTCTGTTCTATGTACCAAAATGTATTTATAAAGCTGAGCATGGGAATGCCCGCCTCAGCTAGATCATGAAAACAGAATGAAAAATAATATATTGTATTGTATTGTATTACAGGGCACCTCTCAGCACTTGAATGAACTTCGGACCCTCTGGATAAAGCATTTCACCCGATAAACGACCTCATACTTTAGGGGGCAACTGTTATAGACATTTTTGTGCCTCGCAGCATGGAGCATGAAATGTCAATAATTACAGGGATCCTCATTCCCTAAACATGTTGTTCTTACCCCTAGAGGAACAAGGTCAGCAAACCACAGCACTTCCTATCAGTTCTCCACCTGAAAACACTCAAAAACAGGCTATTTTTGGATCATGTCAGCTGCTCCACTGAGCATCTGCGCTGAATGTCAACTGCTCCTCCTTGTACCTGCACTGAAAGTCAAAACCAATGAAGGCTACCTGCGCTGGGCGAGATTGGCCAAGTGGCACAGTCATTCTGCAAGGTGTCAACTGCCCAGGAAGCTTCCAAACTGACACTTGGTTCAAGGAATTCGCCCTATGATGAGTAAGAGGTACTTGATCTCCATGTGGAAGCAAGGATCTCCAAGTGGACTCAAGAACTGAAGTTTAACTGAAGAGGGAGAGGACACAAGGCAGCTTTAGGTTAGTCTCAAGCTGACTCATCCTTTCTCCAAATCTCCTATATATAGAGCTCTTCTATGAGGTCTAGGGAGGCTGGAATTTTGGGCAAAGCAAGGAAGTGTTGTTGGTTTACAGTTAGAGCTATTGGGTGATTGCTTTTATAGAGGAGAAGAGGAGATTTCTTGCTGCTGGGGAGGTGCTGCTGGATTGGAGCCATTTATGGTTGTAACCTTCTCAGAACCTTTTTCTTCTATCAATAAAGCTTTTGATGTTCTCCTATATACTTGTATTGCAATGATGTATTGTTTTTATCTGTATATTTGATCCATTCTAATCCATGCATCAGTTATGAGTACATGTTTCTTGTAGTTTCCCCCTCTTGTTTTTGCAGGATCTTTGTGTAGCTGGGCCGGCAAAGGGAGCAAGGAGCTGGGAACAAGAGGCAAAGAGAGAAGACAGGATCGACAAAAGCGAAAGACATCGGTTGGTCAATCTTTTCTTCCTTCTCTGTACTTTCATAAAGGAAAAATATCAAAGCTTTACTTTCAGTTGTTGCTAAGGAACTATCACCCTTAGAGTAGGGATAGGGTCATTCCGAGTCGGATACTTTTCCCCACAACACACCCTAACCAGAAGCTTGCGAAGAAGTGTGGTGCATAAAATGTAGAAGCCAGGTCCACGATAAGGATCATTGTCTGGTATTTGCGAACTATTTGGTGGGGCGGTGACCAATGCCATTATGACCAAAGGCACAATTGGGGCCAAGCGTGGTGCCCTTGCTGTAGTGCATGATCTATCAGGTGGGAGGAAAGCACACCATGAACAACTGTCACCTACTACAAAATTTTACCCAGACCCCCCAATAGCTATTTTGCAATTTTTGTAGATTGGTGGGCCACGATGAGTGAGACTGCCATAGTTATGAATTGTTAATGGATCAAACACCTACCTATAGGATGCAGAATGAGCCGTGAGGTCATGATCCAACTACAGCGATTGTGCGTAGTGGTTTTCAAGGGCGAGAATGAGGAGGGGGAGGAATGGGGCTAGGAAGGGGCCGTGGACAACTAATATGTTATCATTGTGGAGGACCAGGGCACTATGCTCGTGATTATACCAACCCGACCAGAATATCGTGCCCCTACTTCAAGCAGTTCGATCATGAAATCATAGATTTCCCCACGCTGATAGTGCAGATATGTGAGAAAAGGGCCGCTTAGCCTACGCCGACGTAGAACGTCCAAATGATGAGGTCTGAGCCATGCGAGGAAGACCCCAACGTGAACATGATGCTTAGAAGTGGCATGGCCACAAGGGAGGATAAGGGGAAACTAACCAAGGAAGACACAGGGTTTCGCAAGGAGACATGTATGGAAGCTAGGAAGAGCTTCGCAAAGATCTCTACCCCAAGTAGTAAGGATCAACCCGAGCTGGAAATGGATCCCTCAATGCTAACTACCTTTTTAGAGACATGCAAGAAATTGCTTCACGAAAATAAGGCAGTTAAAGGATTACAAGAGATGATAACTAGGTGTGTAGGGCCAAGTGAACCTCACGTGGTCTCAAAATTGGGGAAACATGCTTTGTGCACTGGAAGGGAAATGTGATTAATGACACAAATAGGTGACTATGAGATGGATCAAATCATTCTGGACTTAGGCTTAGATGAAAACATGCTACCTAAACAGACATGGGAACGCATGGGCAAGCCCACATTACAGTAGTCTCCTATTCAATTAAGGATGGCAAACCAACAAAATATCTTGCCCATGGCGAGACTGCAAGGAATCACAGTAGATATAGAAGGTGCAAGCACACAAACAAACTTTGAGGTAATAGAAATTGTAGATAACAGTAGCCCTTACCCCACCTTGTTAAGGATAGACTGGGACACAGATATGAATGGGATCATTAGTTTAAAGAAGCGGAAGATGATATTTGTAAAGAAGTCACTCTGTGTAGTCATTCCGCTAGACCCAGTTGAAGGAGCACGCTACACTGAACCCGTGCGCGATGAAGGAAGTGATGATGAACTGGATTGTATCTACAAGATCACTGCATGAGATCAGGATTGGGTAAATCTAGCTACAGATGGAAGAATATCGTGGGAGCGTGTAGAGTCCTACACTGCAGATTTAGATGAGGAAGACGAATGATGGCATAGTCGGTTAAATGGAGTAACACCACTAAACTGCAACATGAGGACTAGGTCACTGTGTTGTGTAGTGGCTCAAGATCAAGACCTACCAACATATGATGGGCTGACAGCAGTGGATGAATTCTTGAACAAGTTTAAGAACGCTGTACCAGAGAACTAGAGGTTCGATGCATTAAAATGGGCATTGCACGCGATGCCTTCATGTTGGTGGGGAACACATGAAGGAACCTTTGAAGATTGGTGCAAATGTAGGAGAATGATGCAGATAAGGTTTGGGAAGCTGGAACTACGATTAACCAAAAAATATGATGGACGCGATGACCCATGTGTGCACCTCACAAAATGGGCCAAAGCCTATGGAGATGAACCCCAGATGGAGTGGGTACACTTATTTTATCATACCTTGGATTTCATCCCAAGGAACTGGTATACTGAGACAAAACTTCGACATGGTACAGGTGAATGAGATATCTTGCGCGAAGGATTCTTATTAACATTCTTATTTGAGGACCAATGGATGGATACTATGGATGATGCGCTGCAAGTTGTGAAAGCTACCATTTTCAAAATAGCGCTGGAACCGAAAGAAATAGCGCAGCCAGAGTGGTCGCGTCAGTTGAGCCAGGCCGTAGAATGTTACTGTTAGAGTCAGTCTTGTCAGTCCTCTGTCAGAGATCAAAACCCTTTCTGCATTTCATTTTCAAGAGTCCCGCTCCATTCACTCAGCTACATTCCGCTAGGGGCACGCCATAATCTGACGGAAAAGGTCTTGGTAGTCATTTCCCCTCCTGTCTAGCACCTACTGGCTTAGGTCTTTTGTCAGTGTTCACTGAAGTCCATGACAGTCAATGTTCGATCCTTTAATGGACAAGAGTAATTTTCAGTCATTAGGTCTATGGATTAGTCAATTTGGTCTTCAACCAAGTCCAATAAATCCATGCAGACTAGAGGGAGGCCCTTACAAAGTTATGATTCAGAGATTTTCATCGTCATGTTGACAAATTACGACTGTTCTTCAAAACTCTGTTTTGAGGAAAAGTCAAACAGTGTGTCATTTGTGATAATTTTGAAAAAATAAAAATTCTCCAGTTGATTTCTTCAGGTGCAGTCATGGTTTCCTTGTCCAAACACCATGTCACGCGACCCCTACAAAGGTGCCAAAAAATTTCATCATTTTAGCTAAAAATTCAAAGGGAAAAGTGAAATTTAGTGTTGCTTTAAATCGGTAAAAAGTGTCAAAACAAAACATTAGAAAAATGGGTTTTGAAGAGACAAAAATCAAACCCATGACTCCCAATGCCTTTATAAAGGATTCCCATAAGAAACAAAGTCATTGTGAACACAAAGGAAGAGAGAAACATTGCAAAGTGAGTGTGAGAGTGCAAGCACGCGTTTGGAGTTACTTTGGAGTCATTTTCAGGAGCGCGACGCACACACAGCGGGGCGCGGCGCATATAAAGAGCACACAGAGCGCGACCTCGCAGTGTAAATTTAACATTGGCACAACACGTATACCGAGCGCAACGCACTGGGTTTGCTGCGCGGCACACACCCACAGAGGCCCGAAATTGTTCCCAATTGCATCAAATCTTTTGGAATTCCTTCCAATTTTCAGGTAGGGTCTATCTCTTGGCTTGCTCATCCAATTTTGTGGATAGGACGATGGTTATGGCCATTTATAATTGCAATAAAAAAATTCCTAAACCCTACCACTTGAAATCACCAAAGCTATTGCTCTATGGTTGAAGACTCGTTGTGTTGATGCCAAGGTTCCTCTTTCACCTCTCATTTTTTCACTACTTTCCATTGTTCCCTTCCCCCTATCTCATTTTTCCCTATTTTCCCTACTCTAAAACATTACTAAACACATATTCCCTATCCCTCCACTCATTGGTCAATGTAAACCCCAAAACCCTACCCTATAAAGTCCCCAAACCCTCCTACATGTCCCTAAACAAAATTTTCGCCCCATAACCCCTATTCCCATCATATTATTCCCCTTCCTAACACTCCCTTTTTGCATTGTTCCCCTTGGTGGCAGATATCACAACAACACCTAGTTTCATACCATCATCAAAGGGCAGTCCAACCACAGTACATATACAACAGTCATGGCATCTGAGCATTCATTGGAGTATGAGATGGAAACAAAAAGTGATTCATCCTCGGAAGAACAGGCTCCCTGGAGACATCACAAAAGTGGCAAACATGTTAGGGATGAGCCAACCACCCTCATTGAATTGCAGGCCTGCCCTCTTGCTATGTCATGTTTCCAGCATCTATCATGTTTTGAGTTTTGTCAAAGGGTGGCTAATGTTCGAGTTCATCATGAGTTGGCCCATCTTTTTGTGCTTCACTTACATGGAGGTCACTCTATCTTGGCCGGGGTCACTTTCACACTGACACCCGAAACAGTCTCATTAGCAACCGGCATACCGAATGTTGGAGAACAGTGGCACAAGAAACAGAAGGTTGATCGGCAGCATTATGAGCCTTACATTAAGGCCACTTTCTTGAGGCAGCTCACAAGAGTCTTTCCATTCCGATATTTGAAAGATGAATATGCTCCACTCATGAAGTTGATCATGAAGTATTTCAGCTGTGAGGGGAGGTTCTCTCATCTATATACCTATCACATCAGGTTTCTCATGCACTTTACCAGGTTACAGATGATGAACATCCCATATTTCATTTGCAGGAACATAGAGAGGATGAACACCTTCATGCAGCACAAGACCCCTCAGCAGCGACTTAACTGTGTTTATCACTTTGCTCTTATTAAGATTTTGGTGGTTCATCAGCTGGGATTGCAGGGCATTACTTGGGATGATTTCATCTCCCGTGACCTCTTCAGCACTTCACAGGTATTATCAGAGGTTAAGCATGAGGGTGAACCTTCTCGTCGGTATGAGCGCCATGAGACTGCTAGTGTGCCAGTTTTCATCACATATCAGAAAGGCACCAAACGTTTGTTTGCAGCGGCAAAGCGAGTGTTATCTCCACCCGGGGTGGAAGGGGCCTCGCTTCCTCCATCAGCATCACAGGAACAGGACAAAGGCAAGGAGCCAATGCAGGATGAGGGGCCTTCAGGTGAGCCATCAGGTGAACGAGAGACCGAATTCATTCTCCTTCATGATGATGATACAGATACAGAACCGACAAGTGCACAGCTTAAAGAGATCATCCAGGAGCAACAAGTAGATATTCAAGCCTTGTCCCTTGATTTGGAAAGATCCAAATGGAACATGAAATATCTGAAGCAGAGGAACAAATAGTTGGAGGATTAGTAAGTGATCATGGAGCTACAAAACATTTGTGAGCATCGCCAAGCTACACAAAGGAGAAGAGTTGAGCTCACGTCATTGGAGCAAGAGATTAATGAGGATCGGGAGGCCAATCTTGAGAGAGTTAACATGCACTTAGAGAGGCTGCTGGACAAGGCCAACAAGGACCATGCATTGCTAAGACACATGGCTTTCCACTACATGGCGCAAAAAAAAGTGTGCAAGGCCCGAATCAGGAATTTGAAGGCAAAATTGAGCAAAGCGACAAAGAGGCAAAAGAGGCAAAAAGAGAAAGATTGGCTTTGAATCTTGGCTGAGGCCTCTGTGGCCCAGCATAGCACCTCATAGAGGATCTCCAGACCAAATTTCAAGAAATTTGGGGCAATTTTGGTTACATGGAAAATTTTTGGTCACAACACAGGTTTTTTTCTCCCTGTGGGACGCGCCACTGACGCGGTGCTTAGGATTGGGAGCTCCAAATCAAAAATGGCTTGCATTTTTGGATTCAGCATGAAGAATCAGGACTGATGGTGCATGGACAAGAAGTTTGGGCAAGTTTTGAGTCCCCAGCAGGTTAAAAACACTCAAAAAATGACATCTCTGCCCCTATTTTGACACACAGGAAGCAGTCTTGGGAGAATGAAGTTTTGGAGGGGAAAATGAGCACCAAATTTAGAAATTTCACTTGGGTTGGAAAGTAAACAGGCAGGGATTTCTAACAATCATACTTTGGCACAATTTGGACTCCAGCAGGTACCTCAAAATTTCCTCCAAAGTGGCTCGGTGCATATAGCTTTTGGCACGGCGGACAGGGACCCAAAGGCCAAAATCACTTCTACTCCGCGACATTTCGATTCGCGACTTTATCCAAGTGGGCCCGCTCATTTACACTATATTTTTCTCAGAAACTAAGGCAATGTTTAAAAAGTATTTTCACTAAAGGTGGGCTCCTATCCAAGTGGCAAAGGAAGGCGAGCAGTCACCTAAGCCATTTGTCATTTCTGTAACACTGCACCTGTAACTAATGGTTGGCTTTCCATTTCCAGTTTGTAATCATTTTAAAAACTCCCCAACTATGGGTTGTTCTATTTCCCAATGGCATAGTCTATTTATTGTATGCAACACTATTTTCAAAGGGTTGGAATTTATGGGAACTGTGGGAGATAAATCCAGTCACTCACTGTACATTTTGACAGAGAATTAATGAAAGATTGCAGCTCCGGTTCATGAGATTCCTATGGCGTGAGTTTAGCAAATGTATCTTCTTTATGTTTCATATGTATTTCATTATGTTTCCTATTTTCATTCATATTCATTTTCAGTGAAAGCTTTCTAAGTAAAAAAGGTAGAATTTAGTGTGCTGCTCTGCCTTGGGATAGTTTTCACGTTCTATGTTTTCTTCTGTTGAAAAGGATTCATGTGTTTATGCCCTTTTCACACTCTTAAACAATCTCTCCACCTCATATTATTTCGAATCTAATTTCTAGACTTTCCGCCTGTCTTTCCTCACGAAATAATCTGCATCTTTGTGTTAAATTTTCTACTCATGCTGTTCCTTGGCCCCACACATCCCAGAAAACTCAGTCATTTGTCAAATATCTCTATCACATCTATTTACCTAGCCTAAAATCAATATCCATTTTTGAGTCATCTCAGACCATATTGTTTATTTTCCTGAGCGTGACCCAGAGAGAGCCCTCTCCTTTTCTGGTAGGGCTAGCTACCAGACTGAGCGTGGTTTGTAGTTACCCTGAATTTTGCCTTCCTTCGGCCTAAGACGAATTTAGGTGCTAAGATAGTGGCGACCATACTGGGGAAGAAAATGGTTTGCTTGAAGATTTTCTTGCCCCAATACATCTATCAAGTTCAGATCTGATGGTTGATGGTGAACAACAATCAGACATAAGAAGGCTGAAATCATTCACCTGGCGACTCCATTCACTGAAGAATCCAACAATCAATCCTTCATGGTGACTCCACTGCAGAGAGATCAGTAGCTTTGAGATTCTCAAAATGGAGCGAATTGCAAGAATATACGCTCCCATGAGCTGAGATCACATCCCAGGTTTTCCGACTAAAATGCCCAAGGTGGATTGGCTTCAGAATTTGCCTATGTTCAGAAATATGGAAGATAATGACGTTGCTCTTCATCTAGTGAAATTTCACATTCATGTGCATAAATTAAAGATCAATTTTCTTGAACACTGTTTGATGAAAATGTTTATGGCTACTCTGGAATATGAAGCCCGATCTTGGTATGAAAGTTTGCCACCTGCTTCTATTCATTGTTTAAAAGATTTTCATACAATATTCTTTGAAGGGTATAAAGAATCATATCATTCCTTGGCTTTAGTTCAGGACTGTTGTAGCCATGTTCATAGTTTTATTGAAGATCTTGAAAAATTTTATGGGCGTGATGACTTAATGGACGGAGAAATCATGGAAGCCCTGTATGAAAATCCATTTCAGCAGCCTACAGAACTCTTAGAGGAAACTTTGCAGCAGGATCAAAATCAGTAGGTTGAGGATTTCCATATGGATGAAAATGATGAAAGAAGAAGTTTTATTTCAGATCTGGTTGAAATAAATGAGGATACACAGGAAAATGATGTTCCAATCTCAGAAAATGATGATGATAAACCAGATCGAGAGACAGATTGTGATGAAGAAAAACATGTTGTTCCGGATCTCATAGAAGAGAATTGCATTGTTGACACTGCCTCAAATGAAGAAGACAGAGTTACAGACCTAACTTCCCTCATCTCATCAGAACACAGCCTCCCTAACGAGGTAATCCAGTCAATTCATGAACAGCAAGAGGATATCTTTGTTCAAGTAGGTGAAAAAGTTTCTCTGGATTAATTTATGATATATGAATAGAAATGTCATGCTTGGGTTTCACGAAACATCTGAAGTTTCTTTTCTCATGATTGATGAATGTAATGAGAATCTGGCTGTCATATCGTATGAAGATGACCTACCATATATTCAGACTTCAGAAGATCAGATCATTCGGGATTCGCTTTCAGATTCTTCCTCATATGTCTCATGTTTTGAAGTGTTCTTTGAAGAGGAAATCTACTCATTTACTTGTTCAGAATTTTTTGAGGACCAGGACCATACCTTTTCTGAAGTACATTATGAAGGAAAATCTGAATCAAAAGAAAAAGACATCTTGTTTTCTCATCAGGAGGTGGCAATAGCAAATCTTCATGTTTTTCATGATGCAATGGCAAATCTGTTGCAGTCAGCAGTGAAGGTGATTATTGTAGTGTTCGGTGATGAAGGAGATCAGGGTCAATTAGCTTTTTGGATGCCCAGTTACAAGTATCTACTGTTGACCCGGAGATCTGATCATGAGAATCAATCAAGAAGGCATCTGCTTGATTGGTTACATTGGCATTTTGATATAGTTTGATCGTATATTGGCTTGTAAGAAGCACAGGTGGCCATGTACTGCGAGCAAACTTTAAGTTTTAAGTTCAGGTCTTTGTCATTTTGAGTTATTTTGTTAAAGTCAAGTTTTTTCAGTCATGTTAGCAGTCATTTCAGTTTAACTTTGAGTCAGTTCGAGCCAAGTTTTAGTCAATAAATGATTCAAGAGTTTGTGTTGTTTGTCGAAATGAATGGACGAAGGCATTGTCTGCTCTCCCAAAGATCTATTATTCTTGGCACCTCCAAGGAGCTACCATCCCCCATTGGAGCCAATGTTAGAGTCGGTCTTGTCAGTCCTCCGTCAGAGATCAAAACTCTTTCTGCATTTCAATTTTAGGAGTCCCGCTCCATTCACTCAGCTGCATTCCACTAGGGGCATGCCATAATCTAACGGAAAAGGTCTTGGTAGTCATTTCCCCTCATGCCTGGCACCTGCTAGCTTAGGTCTCTTGTCAATGTTCACTAAAGTCCATGACAGTCAATGTTCAATCCTTTAATGGACAAGAGTCATTTTCAGTCATTAGGTCTAGGGATTAGCTAATTTGGTCTTCAACCAGGTCCAATAAAGCCATGCAGACCAGAGGGAGGCCCTTACAAAGTTATGATTCAAAAATTTTCATCGTCATGTTGACAGATTATGACTGTTCTTCAAAACTCTGTTTTGAAGAAAAGTCAAATAGTGTGTCATTTGTGATAATTTTCCAAAAAAAAAACAGTCTCCAATTGATTTCTTCAGGTGTGGTCATGGTTTCCTTGGCCAAACGCCATGTCACGTGACCACTGCAAAGGTGCCAAAAAATTTCATCATTTTAGCTAAAAATTCAAAGGGAAAAGTGAAATTCAGTGTTGCTTTAAATCAGTAAAAAGTGTCAAAACAAAACATTAGCAAAATGGGTTTTTAAGAGACAAAAATCAAACCCATGACTCCCAATGCCTTTATAAAGGATTCCCACAAGAAACAAAGTCATTGTGAACACCAAGGAAGAGAGAAACATTGCAAAGTGAGTGTGAGAGTGCAAGCACATGTTTGGAGTGAGTTTGGAGTCGTTTTTAGGAGCGCGGCACACACACAGAGGGGCGCGGCGCATATAAAGAGCGCGACGCACAGAGAGCAACCCCACAGTTTAAAGTTAACATGGGCGCGATGCATATAACGAGCATGGTGCACTGGGTTTGCTACGCGGCGCACACCCACAGAGGCCCGAAATTGTTCCCAATTGCATCAAATCTTTTGGAATTCCTTCCAATTTCCAGGTAGGGTCTATCTCTTGGCTTGCTCATCCAATTTTGTGGATAGGATGATGGTTATGGCCATTTATAATTGCAATAAAAAAAAACCTAAACCCTACCACTTGAAATCACCAAAGCTATTGCTCTAGGGTTGAAGACTTGTTGTGTTGATGCCAAGGTTCCTCTTTCACCTCTCATTTTTTCACTCCTTTCCATTGTTCCCTTCCCCCCTATCTCATTTTTCCCTATTTTCCCTACCCTAAAACATTACTAAACCGATATTCCCTATCACTCCACTCATTGGTCAATGTAAACCCCAAAACCCTACCCTATAAAGTCCCCAAACCCTCCTACATGTCCCTAAACAAAATTCCCCCCCATAACCCCTATTCCCATCATATTATTCCCCTTCCTAACACTCCCTTTTTGCATTGTTCCCCTTGGTGGCAGATATCACAACAACACCTAGTTTCATACCATCATCAAAGGGCAGTCCAACCACGGTACACATATAGCAATCATGGCATCTGACCATTCATCGGAGTATGAGATGGAAACAGAAAGTGATTCATCCTCGGAAGAACAGGCTCCCCGGAGACATCACAAAAGTGGCTAACATGTTAGGGATGATCCAACCACCCTCAATGAATTACAGGCCGACCCTCTTGCTATGTCATGTTTCCAGCATCTATCATGTTTTGAGTTTCATCAAAGGATGGCTAATGTTCGAGTTCATCATGAGTTTGACCGTCTTTTTGTGCTTCACTTACATGGAGGTCACTCTATCTTGGCCGGGGTCACTTTCACATTGACACCCGAAACAGTCTCATTAGCAACCGGCATACTGAATGTTGGAGAACAGTGGCACAAGAAACAGAAGGTTGATCGGCAGCATTATGAGCCTTACATTAAGGCCACTTTCTTGAGGTAGCTCACAAGAGTCTTTCCATTCCGATATTTGAAAGATGAATATGCTGCACTCATGAAGTTGATCATGAAGTACTTCAGCTGTGAGGGGAGGTTCTCTCATCTATATACCTATCACATTAGGTTGCTCATGCACTTTACCAGGGTACGGATGATGAACATCCCATATTTCATTTGTAGGAACATAGAGAGGATGAACACCTTCATGCAGCACAAGACCCCTCAGCAGCAACTTAACAGTGTTTATCACTTTTCTCTTATTAAGATTTTGGTGGTTCATCAGTTGGGATTGCAGGGCATTACTTGGGATGATTTCATCTCCCGTGACCTCTTCAGCACTTCACAGGTATTATCAGAGGTTAAGCATGAGGGTGAACCTTCTCGTCGGTGGTGAACCTTCTCGTCGGTATTAGCACCATGAGACTGCTAGTGTGCCAGTTTTCATCACATATCAGAAAGGCACCAGACGTTTGTTTGCAGTGAAAAAGTGAGTGTTATCTCCACCCAGGATGGAAGAAGCCTCGCTTCCTCCATTAGCATCACAGGAACAGGACAAAGGCAAGGAGCCAATGTAGGATGAGGGGCCTTTAGGTCATTCATCAGGTGAACGAGAGACCGAATTCGTTCTCCTTCATGATGATGATACAGATATGGAACCTACAAGTGCACAGCTTAAAGAGATCATCCAGGAGCAGTAAGCAGAGATTCAAGCCTTGTCCCTTGATTTAGAAAGAGCCAAATGGAACATGAAATATCTAGAGTAGAGGAACAAATAGCTGGAGGATCAGCAAGCGATCATGGAGCTACAAAACATTCGTGAGCATCGCCAAGCTCCACAAAGGAGAAGAGTTGAGCTCACGTCATTGGAGCAAGAGATTAATGAGGATTGGGAGGCCAATCTCGAGAGAGTTAACATGCACTTGGAGAGGCTACTGGACAAGGCTGACAAGGACCATGCATTGCTGAGACACATGGCTTTCCACTACATGGCACGAAACAAAGTGTGCAAGGCCCAAATCAGGAATTTGAAGGCAAAATTGAGCAAAGCGACAAAGAAGCAAAAGAGGCAAAAAGAGAAAGATCGTCTTCAAATATTGGCTGAGGTCTCTGTGGCCCATCATAGCACCTCATGGAGGATCTCTAGCCAAAATTTCAAGAAATTTGGGGCAATTTTGGTCACATGGCAAATTTTTGGTCACAACATAGGTTTTTTTCTCCCTGTGCGCCGCGTCACTGGCGCAACGCCTAGGATTGGGAGCTCAAAATCACAAATGGCTTGCATTTTTGGATTTAGCATCAAAACTCAGAATTTCTGGTGCATGTACAAGAAGTTTGGGCAAGTTTTGAGTCCCCGGAAGGTCAAAAACACTCAAAAAATGACCTCTCTACCCCTATTTTGACAAACAGGAAGCAGTCTTGGGAGAATGAAGTCTTCGAGTGGAAAATGAGCACCAAATTCATAAATTCAACTTGGGTTGGAAAGTAGACAGGAAGGGCTTTCCAAAAAGTACACTTGGGCATAATTTTGACTCCAGCAGGTACCTCAAAATCGCCTCCAAAGTGGCGCGGTGCATATAGCTTTTGGCGCGGCGCACAGGGACCCAAAGCCCAAAATCACTTCCGCTCCATGACATTTCGATTCGTGAATTTCTCCAAGTGGGCCTGCTCATTTTAACTATATTTTTCTTGACAACTAAGACAATGTTTAAAAATTATTTTCACTAAAGGTGGGCTCCTATCCAAGTGGCAAAGGAAGGTGAGCAGTCACCCAAGCCATTTGTCATTTCTGTAACACTGCACCTGTAACTAATGGTTGACTTTCCATTTCTAGTTTGTAATCATTTGAAAAACTCCCCAACTATGGGTCGTTCAATTTCCCAATGGCATAGTCTATTTATTGTATGCAACACTATTTTCAAAGGGTTGGAATTTCTGGGAACTGTGGGAGATAAACCCAGTCACTCACTTTACATTTTGACAGAGAATTACTAAAAGATTGTAGCTCTGGTTCATGAGATTCCTATGGCGTGAGTTTAGAAAATGCATCTTCTTTATGTTTCATATGTATTTCATTATGTTTCGTAATTTCATTCATATTCATTTCCACTAAAAGCTTTCTAAGTAAAAAAGGTAGAATTCAGTGTGCTGCTCTGCCTTGGGATAGTTTTCACGTTCTATGTTTTCTTCTGTTGAAAAGGATTCATGTGTTTATGCCCTTTTCACACTCTTAAACAATCTCTCCACCTCATATTATTTTGAATCTAATTGCTAGACTTTCTTCCTGTCTTGCCTCATGAAATAATCTGCGTCTTTGAGTTAAATTTTCTGCTCATGCTGTTCCTTGGCCCCACACATCCCAGAAAACTTAGTCATTTGTCAAATATCTCTATCACATCTATTTACCTAGCCTAAAATCAGTATCCATTTTTGAGTCATCTCAGACCCTATTGTTTATTTTCCTGAGCGTGACCCGGAGAGAACCCTCTCCTGTTTTGGTAGGGCTAGCTACCAGACTGAGCGTGGTTTGTGGTTACCCTAAATTTTGCCTTCCTTTAGCCTAAGGCGAATTTAGGTGCTAACATAGTGGCGACCATACTGGGGAAGAAACTGGTTTGCTTGAAGATTGTCTTGCCCGAGTACATCTATCAAGTTTAGATCTGATGGTTGATGGTGAACAATGATCAGACATAAGAAGGCTGAAATCATTCACCTGGTGACTCCATTCACTGAAGAATCCAACAATCAATCCTTCATGGTGACTCCAATGCAAAGAGATCAGTAGCTTTGAGATTGTCAAAATGGAGTGGATTGCAAAAAGATATGCTCCCATGAGCCGAGATCACATCCCAGGTTTTCCGAATAAAATGCCTAAGGTGGTTTGGCTTCAGAATTTGCCTATGTTCAGAAATGTGGAAGATAATGACGCTGCTCTTCATCTGGTGAAATTTCACATTCATGTGCATAGATTAAAGATCAATTTTCTTGAAGACTGTTTGATGAAAATGTTTATGGCTACTCTAGAAGACGAAGCCCAACCTTGGTATGAAAGTTTGGCACCTGCTTCTATTCATTGTTTAAAAGATTTTCATACAATATTCTTTGAAAGGTATAAAGAATCGTATCATTCCTTGGCTTTAGTTCAGGACTGTTGTAGCCATGTTCATAGTTTTATTAAAGATCTTGAGAATTTTTATTGGCGTGATGACTTAATGGACGGAGAAATCATGGAAGCCCTGTATGAAAATCTATTTCAGCAGCCTACAGAACTCTTAGAGGAAACTTTGCAGCAGGATCAAAATCAGCAGGTTGAAGATTTCCATATGGCTAAAAATGATGAAAGAAGAAGTTTTATTACAGATCTGGTTGAAATAAATGAGGATACGTAGGAAAATGATGTTCCAATCTCAGAAAATGATGATGATAAACCAGATCGAGAGACAGATTATGATGAGGAAAAACATGTTATTCCGGATCTCATAGAAGAGAATTGCATTGTTGAGGCTGCCTCAAATGAAGAAGACAGAGTTACAGACCTAAATTCCCTAATCTCATCAAAACAAAGCCTCCCTAATGAGGTAATCTAGTCAATTCATGAACAGCAAGAGGATATCTTTGTTCAAGTAGGTGAAAAAGTTTCTCTAGATGAATTTATGATAAATGATAGAAATGTCATGCTTGGGTTTCACGAAACATCTGAAGTTTCTTTTCTCATGATTGATGAATGTAATGAGAATCTAGTTGTCATATCGTATGAAGATGACCTACCATATATTTAGACTTCAGAAGATTAGATCATTCGGGATTCTCTTTCAGATTCTTCCTCATATGTCTCATGTTTTGAAGTGTTCTTTGAAGAGGAAATCTGCTCATCTACTTGTTCAGAATTTTTTGAGGACCATGACCATACTTTTTCTGACATACATTATGAAGGAAAATCTGAATCAAAAGAAAAAGACATCTTGTTTTCTCAGAAGGAGGTGGCAATAGCAAATCTTCATGTTTTCCATGATCCAATGGAAAATCTGTTGCAGCCAGCAGTGAAGGTGATTATTACAGTATTCGTTGATGAAGGAGATTAGGGTCAATTAGCTTTTTGGATGCCCAGTTACAAGTATCTACTATTGACTCGGAGATCTGATCATGAGAATCAATCAAGAAGGCATCTGCTTGATTGGTTACATTGGAATTTTGATATAGTTTGATCATATATTGCCTTGTAAGAAACACAGGTGGCTATGTACTGCCACCAAAATTTAAGTTTTAAGTTTAGTTCTTTGTCATTTTGAGTTAGTTTGTTAAAGTCAAGTTTTTTCAGTCATGTTAGTAGTCATTTCGGTTTAACTTTGATTCAGTTCGAGTCAAGTTTCAGTCAATAAATGAGTCAAGAGTTTGTGTTGTTTGTCGAAATTATGACTCCATAGCCCAATGGACGAAGGCACTGTTTGCTCTCCCAAAGATCTACTATTCTTGGCACCTCCAAGGAGCTACCATCCCCCATTGGAGCCAATGTTAGAGTCGGTCTTGTCAGTCCTCCATCAGAGATCAAAACTCTTTCTGCATTTCATTTTCAGGAGTCCCGCTCCATTCACTCAGCTACATTCCACTAGGGGCATGCCATAATCTGATAGAAAAGGTCTTGGTAGTCATTTCCCCTCATGTCTAGCACCTGCTAGCTTAGGTCTTTTTTTAATGTTCACTAAAGTCCATGATAGTCAATGTTCTATCCTTTAATGGACAAGAGTCATTTTCAGTCATTAGGTCTAGGGATTAGTCAGTTTGGTCACAACACAGGGTTTTTTTCTCCCTGTGCGACGCGACACTGGCGCGGTGCTTAGGATTGGGAGCTCCAAATCACAAATGGCTTGCATTTTTGGATTCAGCATGAAAAATCAAGACTTTTGGTGCATGGACAAGAATTTTGGGCAAGTTTTGAGTCCCCAGGAGGTCAAAAACACTCAACAAATGGCCTCTCTGCCCCTATTTTGACACACAGGAAGTAGTCTTGGGAGAATGAAGTTTTGGAGGGGCAAATGAGCACCAAATTCAGAAATTCCACTTGGGTTGGAAAGTAGACAGGTAGGGATTTCCAACAAGCACACTTGGGTACAATTTGGACTCCAGAAGGTACCTCAAAATCACCTCCAAAGTGGCACGGTGCATATAGCTTTTGGCGCGGCGCATAGGGACCCAAAGGCCAAAATCACTTCCGCTCCGCGACATTTCGATTCGCGACTTTCTCCAAGTGGGCCCGCTCATTTACACTATATTTTTCTTAGCATCTAAGGAAATGTTTAAAAAGTATTTTCACTAAAGGTGGGCTCCTATCCAAGTGGCAAAGGAAGGAGACCAGTCACCCAAGCCATTTGTCATTTCTGTAACACTGCACCTGTAACTAATGGTTGGCTTTCCATTTCTAATTTGTAATCATTTGAAAAACTCCCCAACTATGGGTCGCTCTATTTCCCAATGGCATAGTCTATTTATTGTATGCAACACTATTTGCAAAGGGTTGGAATTTATAAGAACTGTGGGAGATAAACCTAGTCACTCACTGTACATTTTGACAGAGAATTAATGAAAGATTGCAGATCTGGTTCATGAGATTCCTGTGGCGTGAGTTTAGCAAATGTATCTTCTTTATGTTTCATATGTATTTCGTTATGTTTCATATTTTCATTCATATTCATTTCCAGTGAAAGCTTTCTAAGTAAAAAAGGTAGAATTCAGTGTGTTGCTCTGCCTTGGGATAGGTTTCACGTTCTATGTTTTCTTCTGTTGAAAAGGATTCATGTGTTTATGCCCTTTTCACACTCTTAAACAATCTCTCCACCTCATATTATTTTGAATCTAATTGCTAGACTTTCTGCCTGTCTTGCCTCATGAAATAATCTGCGTCTTTGAGTTAAATTTTTTGCTCATGCTGTTCCTTGGCCCCACACATCCCAGAAAACTCAGTCATTTGTCAAATATCTCTATCAAATCTATTTACCTAGCCTAAAATTAGTATCCATTTTTGAGTCATCTCAGACCCTATTGTTTATTTTCTTTAGCGTGACATGGAGAGAGCCCTCTCCTGTTCTGGTAGGGCTAGCTACTAGACTGAGCGTGGTTTTTGGTTACCCTGAATTTTTCCTTCCTTCAACCTAAGGCGAATTTAGGTGCTAACAGTTACAATGTGCAGATAGAAGATGATGAGGATGACCCCAAAAACATCAATATTCCAGAAATAGAAGGGAGTCGAGAGGTGCGCAAACCAGTGATTGAGGATCCCGACATCACCGTGCCATTGAAAACAAAACAAGTGAACATTGACATGAAGGAGGAGCCAAAGTATGCAACACTTGGAGATTATTGGGTCGATGGCACGGTGAATAAGGTCGTCGAGTTACTTCGCGAATATCAAGACTTATTCTCAACCAAAATAACCAAGTTAAAAGGGATCCTCAGTGATCCAGGGATGATGAAAATAACTTTGAAATTGGATGTGAAGCCAGTTAAGCAGCGACCTTGCCGTCTAAATCCAAAGTACAAGGAGAAGGTCCACAAAGAATTGGACAAAATGCTGGTAGCAGGAATTATTGAACTTGTGGAAGAATCTGATTGGGTAAGTCATATGATAGTACAAGAGAAGAAATAGAAGGGTGAAATTCGAATCTACATGGACCTCCAGAAACTAAATGACACCTGTGTTCATGACCCATTCCCAACATCATTTATGGATGAAGTTCTGGAGAATGTTGCTAGATAGGAAGCATACTCAATTACGGATGGGTTTTCAGGGTACCATCAGATCAAGATCATGCCAAAAGATAGAAGCAAGACCACCTTCGTGACTGAATGGGGATGTTTTCTATACACGGTTATGCCCTTTGGGTTAAAGAATGCCCCGACAATATTTTCACGCATAGTAGTTGCCGCATTCAAGGAATTCATCCATAAGTTTTTGGAAGTTTATTTTGATGATTGGACTATATTCGGGATAGTCAAGAAACATATCGCGAGCTTACAGTTGATGCTGGATACTTGTCAGCAGCACCAGATTGTGCTAAATCTAAACAAGTGTACTTTCCTCGTCCCCTCCAGAAACTTGCTTGGCCATGTGGTCTGCAAACAAGGCCTGATGGTGGACCCGTTGAATATTGCTGTCATACTCAATCTATAAGCACCATGCAGTGTCAAACAACTCTGCACCACATTGGGACACACTGGCTACTATTGTAAGTTTATTAAGGGCTATGCATAAATCATGGCACCAATGGAACAGTTGTTGAAGAAAGATGCTACATATTATTGGAATGATGAGTTAAGAAAAGTCTGGAGATTCTCAAGGAAAAAATGGCATCCGCCCCCATTTTGGTTTTCCCAAAATGGGACATTGAATTTCATGTCCATGTTGATGCATCGTGTATCGCGCTAGGCATTGTACTCACACAGGAAGGAGCAGAAGGAATTGATCACCCAATCGCATTTGCAAGTCAACGATTGTCCAAAGCTAAAAATAACTACTCCACTACTGAGCGTGAGGGGTTGGCGATGGTATACGCGCTCTAGAAATACCACCATCATCTACTCGGTGGACACTTTAAGATGTATACTGATCATTCCGCATTAAAATACTTAGTGAATAAGCCTGTGCTGGGGGGGGCGCATTTGTAGATGATTGCTACTATTTCAAGAGTATGATTTCGAAGTCATTATGAAGTCGAGATGCTTAAACACAGGCCCAAATCACCTGTCCTGAATTGAGAACGGTGAAGAACTGAAAAACTTAGAGGAAGGACTACCTATTGCATAGCTTTATGCAGTACGTGTTGCGGATGGCCACTTTGAGGATATCATCTACTTCTTAACCACAGGGACTGCATCGCAATTGTATTCCATTCAGCAAAAGAAGGAACTAGTGATACGCGCAACGAAATTTACTGTTATTGCGGGACACCTCTAAAAAATGGGAAACGACGAAATATTAAGAAGATATGTACCTAAATTTGAACGGGGATAGATCCTCACAAAGGCACATGGCGGGGTTGTAGGAGGAAATTATGTAGGAAGGGCGACAGCACAAAAGATCCTTCGCGTGGGACTATGGTGGCCAACCTTACATCAAGACTCAAAAGCATATTGTTAGGCAAACAATGTTTTTCAAAGGACCGGGAAACCATCGCAGAGGGAAGAAATGCTGCTCAATCCACATATGACACTACAACCGTTCGAAAAATAGGCGATCAACTTTGTGGGGCCTATCACACCTCAAGGAAAGATAGGTGCATGCTATATCATCACCGCGATAGAATACTTGACCTGATGGGTGGAAGCACAACCAGTTGGGGACTGAACGACCACTATAGCTATGAAATTTTTGTTCGAGAATGTGTTTACATGGTTTGGGCGCCCAAAAATCCTAATGAGCAACCACGAAACACACTTCCTAAATGAAACTATCAGTGCACTCACTGAGGAATTCCGGGTATACCATCAGCAAAGTATGTCATATCATCCGCAAGAAAATGGGATTGTCGAAGCATTCAACAAGATTTTAGATACTGTGTTGACTAAGGTTTGTAACGCATAGTGAAATGATTGGGATTTGTGCATACCTATTGTGCTATTGGCATATCTAATCACTTGCAAGAAACTAACGGGTCAGACACCCTTATAGTTAGTCTACGGCATCGTAGCTTTCATGCCAATGGAATACATTGTACCCATTTTGCGGATAGCATTGATGACAGGCATGGCAGATCGTTGAGCATTGGAAGAGAGTCTCCTGCAGCTAGAAGAACTAGAGGAAGAATGGTTTCTAGCAAGATTCCATCAACATGTACAGAATCAGCACAAAAAGGCTTGGCACAATTGCCATATCAAGTTGCACACATTCAAAGAAAATAATTTAGTATTGTTGTATGACAGTAAGTTTGAGAAATTCCCTGGAAAACTCTGGATGCATTGGTTGGTGCCAAATGTAGTCAAGGAAGTCACAGGTGGAGGCATAGTGCAGCTTAGCAAGCTTAATGGAGAGCCCTTCCTAGGAAGAGTAAACGGTAGTCGCTTGAAGCTCTAAATGAGTGGGTCAACTGCCTGACTAACCGACCGAGGTACAGTCTCACTGCTCTAGATAGTCGAAAGAGAGCGCAGGACAATAAATCAGTTTGTGGGGGAGCTGCGCGACAATGAGGGTGCGCGTAGAACTGGTATGTCACAAGGGTCGTGGTTGCGTAGAAGGGGCTGCACTATTGTGTAGACAAGAAGAGAGGTGATTGTTGCTGTCACTGTTCATGACAAGATGTCTGAGTTATGGTGAAAAGGAGCGAGCGGCAGGCAATTAAGAGACAAAGTACGAGCCAGATCCAAAATGATCTACCACAGGCTTAATGTTATGGCACCAGAAAAGGAGGGAACGACTGAATTTGAATTTGAAAATACTTATAAATCACAGGGGGGCATCCACCGAATGATTTTTTATTTTGAGAGAAGTAAGTTATTTTGCCTTTCCACCAGTATGGAACTGTTGATCATCGACGTTAAAGGAGTAATCCCGAGGGTTGTAATATGGCCAATGGAGATGCAAGACATTCTGGATAGTGTGGTGTCACACAGATGTCATACAGAGTTCAGCATCAACGGTAGGGGATGTACCAGAAATTTTTAGCCACGAAGTAGAACTGGTCCAGATGCTGCTGCCTAACCCATGGGTTGGCCGGCAAACCATAAAAGATAAGGGAAAGACTATGAATATCGAGACTAATGATGGAATTGCAATTAACAGTTTGTCAGTAATGCACCTTGAAGATTGCGATCTCGTGGACAGCAACATCTTTCTTGCAAAAATGCAACCCAAGCTGCATCAGACAGTGTATATAGTAGACTAGAAATTCGAGATTTGTTGCTATGGGACAAAGAGTTCCCGCATGTGGCACCCTAGATTGAGCTAAAATCCTATGAGGGGGTGCTCTGTATTAACTGAGCATAGCAAAATGATCATCATCGGTTGCGCAAATTAGTATAGGCAATGGAGCAGAAGCTTGAAGAAGAGTTGCAGGAGACAAAGAGGGAGCAGCAGAACGTAGTGTGTCACTCACAGGGATGGTGGACCGCAAAGCCTTGTCAACGTGTATGGCCTCACCGATGAGTGAGTTGGGATGATTCATGATGATTGTGTTAGGGGTCTATTGGGTAGCGGAGGCCTTGCATAACAATTTTGGGGCTTAAAGCCCATAATTTAGGATAATGATATTGTAAAAGTTATGCAAAGCATATGAAGCATGATCTATAATAGGTCGAGTCAAAGGGTTGTTTGCCTGAAAAATAATGTAAAATAATAGAAAGTGAGTCATCCTACCCATGGTCCACGGACCATGGGAATGTATAAATAGAGCAAGGCTCTAAAGGTAGAAGGTATCTTTTTGGAAAGAATCTACTGTATTATGGGTTTTTTATGGTAAAACTTGCTCTGGGCCTAGAAGTCTAAGTTTTGGGTCATAATAGGAGATAGAGGCTCCATAGCTATGTGCGCAAAGGCCTGGTAGAGTCCGCAGCTGGGTGCGCGGACCCATGCAGCTATGTGTGTAGGGTAAAAAGTGGATTGTATTGAAGCAAAGATATTAATAAAGACAAGTTGGTTCTGAAATATTGCGGATCTGGCTATATTATGGTTTATGCATCTGTTACGATCTATATGGTTGTGCTTATGTTCTGAACTTATGCTTATGTATGATTGCGTGCATTGGTTATTACTGTTAAATATTTGCTTAAAGACCTTAAGAATCAGATCTGATCTTTAATACAATCAATAATAATAATAATTAAGAAGCGTCGCAGTGCAGACTTACGTGGAAGCTTGACAGTAGTGCAAAGTGGCGCGAGGGCGTAGATCAGTTTGCGATCCCTCTAGAACACATCTAGACATCCCAAGGGTGCGGAAGCCTGGTTTCAGCACCCTCCCCTACTACCTCGGGTGAGACTTCAGTCCGCGTTCCATGGATTGTTGCAAAAAGGGCCATTAGTGCGGGATTGTTTAGTTAAAACACTTCTGAACCTGGGTCAGGGCCCATCAAACCAACACATAAACAACCTCAACATCATCATGGATGTTAATTTATTCTATGTTATCTATTTCATCTCTCTCATGTTTTTGGCCATGGTTGTTATGCTCGGTATTAACTACCTGCATTGTCAAATACATGCCTTAATATTGGATCATAATGTATGAAAAATACCCATTTGGGATCCAAAATATCTTCATGGAAAATACCTGCACATGAACAACATACATATATTATACCTATATTATAACAATTTTATTGTTTAATAAACACACACACACACACACACAGATATATTTGCAATAAACTATGAATTAATAGATTAATGATCACTACCGCTTCTTGTTTGAGTTAAGGAAATACCTGCTCACAATGAATTCGTAGAACATAAGGCTCTTTATGCTCTGATAGGAACCTTGAGGAATCTATAGAAAATAATCCACTATGGGTATTAGGTCTTCGTGTCCTATCAAATGCTTCATAACATCTACACTTAAAAATAAAACATTTAAAAGAGCGATAATCCAACTCAATAATTTCTTGGATTTTCCTAGCATATTGTCGATTCATTCAATAATATTCTCATATTTTGATCTTGATTGACTGGATTGCTTGAAATAAAACACCATGCCACAATCAAAGTATCTTCTCTTTACATATACACTTTCTACACAATAATGTCGACCATATGCCCACATTGCAATATTTTTCCTCCCCTATTAAATACCATTTATTTTAGTGAAAACAAATATAATCATGAATATTAAAATAGTTAACAGTGTCATAACTATAAGGAAAGACCATTTTCTAAAATTCCAGTTGTACCTTTATTTCACACCCTCTACACATGCTTATTTCAACTTCATTTATGTTTGAATCTATACCTGCATTGTCTATTTGATTTTGAATTTGTTCAGCAACCCATTGTAATGTGTAATATTTGGCCCATTCCCCAAGTATATCAGTGGAAAGTGGAGTATTCCTTGGTTTTGATCTCTTAAAATGTCTCATTTCTTCTAACATGTCTCCACTCTTTTTATCATATAAATCAATCCATTTGTTCATAAAGTCCATGTGGTACAGAATGAACTTGTTAAGTATAGCGATTTTGTCTACAATTACATGTCAACATGTTTATTTCAAACTCCAAATGTCATGTTGTTAATTTGAAAAATAAATTACAAAGTAAATTAATGATTTCAAGGAAAACAACCATAATGATCATGAATTTACTTACTAATTTCTACTTGAACACCATTAGATTGTGGTTTTTCTCCATCAATAATACTTGATGCTCATTCTTCATCCCAAAGGCATGCCCCATCTTCAAAATCCTTACCAAGGAATTCTCATAGAAAGAAAAATGCTTCATTCAATACATGCCTTTTAGCCATGCAACCCTTTGGATGTGCCTTTTGTTCAACATATTGTTATAGACCATTTTTTCGCATCTGGTCACTAGGCCTTCAACTGGATCAATCAACATCCTTTGACCTCCATCTCATCATCCTTGAACAAAGCCCTAAGCATGAATAATTCTAATCCTTGAGTTTTTGCCTGAGAACACCTTATTTCGTTCATTTTAAGGACCAACACTCTCTAGCCTCCTACTAGACAACATTGACTACTAGGTTGCTTCATTAAGACATGTGTTGATCACCTACATATTGCTCTACTATGCACCTATGTTGGTTCTATAAATTCAGGAAAAGAGAATGAATCTTGAAGCCTCTTCTTTCAGAATATTCGAGGATCTATTACAGCCATTTACCTCTGATAAAAGTCTTGAATCCTATCTTATCCTACCTTGGCGAAATCACCATCTTATCCCTTGAGATCATCCTCCCATCACTTTTGGATCTCAAGCCTAGATTGGTAAATGAATAAGAATTCATGAACTACCTCTCCTTCCTATATATATGCCTCATTCCGCAAGCACCTAGTTAGTTGTGGTTGGATTTTGGAGACTGATTCTACCCTTATGCTGCTCATGTGAGAGATATATTTCCATGCATTAGGGTGGTTAAAGGTGCACTTTGTGACAAGGAAAGGGCAAGTCAACTTGGAGGAGCTCTTTTACAGGATGAACACCTTTTTTTGGTTGTGACTCACTCCATTTATATTAATGAAAGTTGTTTTTTTTCATATATATTATGTTATGGTTTCATATATTTTAATACCATGTTAATATATTGAATAAAGTGATTAGATGATGCTACATATATTTCGTGGATCATTGTCTTGTGTTATTTGTCTATGTCGGTTCTAATAATAGCAATTGGAGCATTCAAACCAAGGAAAGGGAGAAGCATATGATAGATTCCAAGTAGGATTCATCCCATTATCTATTTACTTGAAGGAAAACATTAGTCCCTTTGTATTTCAATTGTTTTAGTTCAGTCCACTAGGCCTAGGGAAGATAATTTTGACTGAAGTCCTAGATTTCGCATAAAACATATATCTTTTAGTTTTTTCATATACCTCTGAAATATAAGCATCCACCTTGTTGAGATGACACCCACAAAGTAAATTCCATTGACTAGGTGTATAATTAAATGGACTTGTAGGGACATGAAACTTGTAGGGAGCTCCTTTGCAAATACACATACAATTTCTAAAATTTCCTTCTTCAATTTTAGCACTTCACTTTTTTGGATCTCCTTGGAGGTCACCCACCTAATATAACCATCAAAAATTAGTGTGAACCTATTGACACCTCACACCATTTGAAGTAGCAAACCCATCCAAAGTATTAGCCCAGATATCATATATTCTTACATATTTTCCTTGGCTTTAGCTGTCAGCAAGAGGGAGAAGTGTGTATGTGCCTTTTAAAAATCAAGTGAGTGGACTTGCTAAATGTTTCATTGTATGTCTACAAAGGTTATCTTACTACAGTGGGAAATAAAAGTGAGCCACTAAGAGAGAGGTAATAGTACCACCCTAGTAGAGACATAGAAAAATATGAAAGACTCATCTAACATCAAGAACCCACACAGATGCAATGATTAACCATTACAAAACACTCTCAAGGTGATAAGAACTAAAATAATTGAAATATTTCAACTACATTAGTACGGGTGAAGGAAAACATGAATCATAAACATTTACTGAACAATCTTAAAAATATCCACAATCCATGCATGAAAATGTGTTGGCCATCAGGCTTCAAGTATTAAGTAAAATTCCCAAGATACATGAATACAGTGAATATCACTAGCTCTAATAGTGGAGCATTGGAGCCATTACTTTCTCCCCAAAAGTACTAACTCTGTCTCTATGATGTTGTAGAGGAGAAGCCAAGGTGAAAAGTCCTTCACATGAGCAATGAGGGTATATATATAGCAAATGGTGATCCATCATCTTCCTTGTGAGTCTTTGACTACCCTCATGATTGTTTGACTTCTTGTGACCTTTCAACTTCCGACACGACTTTTCACATCTTATGGGTGACTCTTGGACTTCCACTTTACATTAAATTTTGTATTTTTCTTGTGATATTTACATCATTAGATCGACAAGAGATGTGGCAAGACACATGGACACACATGACATTGTGTTGACACTTGCATAGGTCACAACGTGACAATGATAATATGGATTCCATGATAAGGTGTTAGTGCCAAGTTGTTCCTATTGTTGCTTTGTCTTGAATAAGATATGTATCCAACACTTTGTATTCATGAGAGATATGATTTTTTATTCATATCTTCCCTCCAAAGGATTGTGAATCATATGGAGTCTTCATGTGGTCCTGATATTTAGTCTTTTGTTGTAATCTAATGTTCCTTCATCTTCTCACTTGATGATCATCTTATCTCCTTAGCTCCTTAGGTGTCTTCTAGCATGGTCTCCTTCTCCATATCCTTCATTATCATCCCGTCATCACATAATATAATACTTGTGACTGCAATCCACTCATGACAAGATGACATTAGTTTTATAAACCCCTCAGCTAAGATGCTTCATGCAATCACTTCTCATGGCTGGAACTAGTGACTGGTTGAGTGTCTGACTCAAGTATTGCATAGTTCTAGAGGCCAAGGTCTAGGAATGAGGCTTGATACTGTGCAATGCACATTTTGGGATGGCTATAGTTAAAGGATTTCATAGTTTAGGGACTCAAGAGCTCAGGATGGAGGCTTGATCCATGAGACTATGCGGTGCACAGTTCTGGAGGCCTAAGCAGAGGGACTGTGTAGTTGAGGGACTCAAGGGCTCATGTTAGAGGCTTGAGGCTTGATATGTTAGAAAATTATGTATTACAGAACAATGGAACACATAAAATATTGCAGAAATATAAATGCAAAAAACACATAAAACAAGAGAGACACAAATATATGTGGTTCACCCAATTTGGGCTATGTCCATGGAGAAACAACTAGTCCTTCCATTTATATTATCTAACGAATGAAGAGATACAACTTACATCAGATCTAATGTAATTCCCTCTTTGGTCTCATGTAATATCCTCTCTTCTTTATGTTCATAATACACATATACATAGCCACAATATAATTCTGTCATATATAGTGAGGGGTTGCCTTCTACGGAAAAAAAACCCTAAATTAAACATAACTTCTACCATTAGATTTCCACCTAATAAATGATCCAGATTAACTACGAAATTACAACATTTTACGAGGAAAATTTACATCTAATTTTAGCTTCAGGGGTGTTTCCCCCGATTCCCCGGCAGGGGGGGTCTAAAGAATCATCGTCGCCCCCCTAGATCCCCCTAGTGGCACACCTAAACAAGTGGTGTTTCCACCACATTATGAAATGGGGTCCAATGTGGTGATACCTTTTAATAAAGAAGATAATCAAGCTGCACACCCAATAATCTCCCACTTGGAGACTAATTAGAGCAATGCCATCATTGTTTTGTTTGCTAGACAATGACTCCACTTTGGACCTCGTTGTTTCTAATCTTCATCATCATACTTGAAGACCAATTGAATCTGAGTAGAATCTCAATTTCTCCTTGGTTACAACTTTTGTTAACATATCTGCAGGATTCTGGCTAGTGTGTATCTTTTCCAGCTTCAACTATCCATCTTCCAACACTGATCGTATGAAATGGTATTTGAGTTGTATATGTTTAGTCTTGGAATGAAATGTAGACTTCTTTGAAAGATGTATGGCACTCTACCTATCATTGTATAACCTGCCCAACTCCTGCTTCTTACTCAATTCATCCAGAAACCTTTGTAACCAAATCATTTCTTTACTAGCCTCTATGGTAGCAACATACTATGCTTCCATCATTGAGAATGCAACAACACTTTGCAATTTTGAAACCCAACTCACAATTGTTCCACCTACAGTAAACACATACCATATGGTGCTCCTCCTGTTATCACTATCACCTTCCATATCTGCATCAAAATATCCCTATAGAGCAATGTTTGAACCACCAAATCATAATGCTTGATTTTTGGTACATATCAAGTACCCAAGAATCCACTTCACCACCATCCATTGTTTCTTTCCTGGATTTTTCATGTACCTGCTTACAACTCCCACTACATGTGCAATATCAGGCCTTGTGAAAACCATTCCATACATTAAGCTTTGTTATAGAAATTTTTGGGCACTACAACCCCAATCATAAATGTCCATAAACCAAGGGCTCCTAAGTCCCTAAAAGTGTTGTTCCAACCCCTAAAAGAACAAGGTCAACTGATTACAGCATCTCCCAGAAGTTCCCCATGAAAAACTACTCAGAACTGGTCAAAACTGGACCATCTCACCTGCTCCACGGTCAAAGTGCGCTGCATCCCACCTAACTGCACATGGGAGGTGCGATGCATACTGAAAATCCGTTCTATGGGGTACGATGGGCGAGAGTGGAAAAATGGCAGGGTCAATCCGCGAGGTGGAGGATCATGGAATCTTCCATAAACTTCTCCTGTGACACTTGCCTCTCTGCATTCGCCCAGGGATGAGTAAGAGATCATCAATCTCCAAGTGGAATCAAGAACTACCAAAGAGAGGACACTAATCAAATCTCAAAAGCTGACTCACCCCCCTTGCAAACATCTATATATGGATCCCTCATCCCAGAGATCCAGAGGCTAGAATTTTGTATCTTGTAAGGAAGTGCTGCTGGTTTCTTAGTGTAACATCATAGTGTTGGGTGATCTAAGCTTTTCATGAGGTGAAGAAGGGTTGTCTCGCTGAGAGGATGACACTGGGTCAGAACAATTGGTTGTAATCCTCTTTGCTATTGTTGATTATTAATAAAGCTATTCAAGTTTTCCTCCACATTCTTGTATGATTGATGATATATGCATTTGTGTGGTCAATATATATCTGGTCCTATATTGTTTATGATAATTAGATCTCCATTCTTGGATAGTGTTATGCTACTTTGAATCCACAGGTGCTCTTTGAAGCTGGATAGATGAGGAAGCGAGTGGCAAAGATCTATCAGAAGGGAGAGGAATCAAGCAAGGAACCAAGCGCAAGACAGAGGTTGGTCTCCTTCTTTCCCCTCTTATCTGCTTCTCATAAAGGAAAACGAAAGTGGTTTTAGTTTGTTTGTTTCTAAGGTAGCTACTAGCCTTAGTGGGACTAGCAGCTCCGCATAGACACTAGATTTCCCGATAACAAAATGGTGACTCCACTGTGGAGCGAATAGATTGTTTATTTGTCTATATTTTTTTGCTTTATAAACTTACAGACGGAGCCTGAATTCAAGCCATCTAGCCTTCGAACTGCATTTTCTATGCAAGTGCAAAGTAGATCAATGCTGCTTCAGTCTATCTCCAGGTTTTGTTTATGAACTGAACAATCGATTTACAAGCTCTCTAATTTCCCTTGTGGTGGCTCTAGTAACCTCCTTAGATCTACCCCTATGATTTATTTACTGATTACCACTTACTCGGCCTAAATCCCTAAACTGTTCTGCAAACTATGATCAAGAACTAGATCAAAAGTCTCGCACTGTACCATCGCACCCTCTCTTCAAGGATATCAGTATGCATCACACTTCACGTGTGCTGTAGGTGGGATGCATACTGGAATCCTTGTGTAATAGGTGCGCTAATCAGAAAGGGCTAATTTTGCCTTCAGACTTTGGTTTTTCACTCTTTTCAGCTCTATTCAGGAGTTTTGCTGTCTGTATTCAGTATACCTCTGTTGGAAACCCCCTTCCTTGCCATTATTCCGCCTCCATTGTGCAAAGAACTGTAAATTTTTTTATGTATTGTGAGCCATTTTCAGTTCTCTTTTATAAAGAAGTAGCGTAATTGAATTGTCGTTTCTTGATCTGGAAGTGTCGCAAGTGTCATTTTCAGTCATAGAAGAGAATCCGATTGTTCTTGATAGTCGATTACACTGTTACTCTTGTATTTGATTTGAATTAATAGTTTTTCAAGTGTCGAAAGCGAGTTTTCAATTCCAAATAACAAAGTATCATCATTGTCTTCATTTTGTCTTGAAAAGAAACTTGTTAGTAATGTCACTTTGAAAAATAATTCAGATTTGCGCTTAGCTTTCTTTTTATCATTCACACATTAAGAAGGCTGAAAACAAATAAATGCATGTGCATTTGCATTTAGACTGTTTGTTGGTTTGATTTAGGACAGTGCATATAGTGTGTGCTCTCTGCTCTATGTTGAAATAATATCGTCTCTCTTTCCTTAGTAGCTAGGATTTTCATTGCAAAAATAAGATTAAACGATTGTTTATCATCTTAGATTTCATTTTAGGAATTGTATATATACATAACGCGGTGAACCTGAAAGGCAAATTTCTTAAGCAAGATCAACTGTAAAATAAATTTAATGAATCTAAAAACGCTTTGGAACCTAACGCACAACATTTAGAAGTCTAGGCTAGAGATGTATTTCGGTGTCGTAAAGCCTGGTAACTGTTGTTTTCATTGTTGGTTGGGTGATTCCTCCACTTTGAGACGATAAGTGCCAGTACGGACTTGTGCTCCCATGTACCGTCGAGTATATATTGGGAGACCACAATAGGATTTATCCTTTATCCATAGGAAGCCATGTCTGTCGCCTTATCGATCGCAATGCACTGAACACAACATTCGGGAAGATTGACTGCCGTACCGTAAAAATTATTCTGCAGTTTTGCGATTTGTTTGGTAATCCCTCTGTCTAGATTTCCAGAGTAGTCTCTTTCATTCCTTTTCAGACTCCTTAAAGGAAAAGGTCCATCTGAGCACTTGTCACTTCAAGCTCATTAAAAATCAAAGGCGACTAGAGTCATCTTTTATTTTTTCTCGACTCTTAAAAATTGAAAAAACAAGTTGTGTCAAAGTGTCTAAAATTTATTTTAATCGGAATAAACATCACCTTTCCTACGTTGGTCTTAGGTTGAGAAAAGTGGAGTCCACCAACCAAGGATTTCCCCTTAGAGGAAATCCTAGTCCTTTCTCCTCTCGGTGAGATGTTGGTGCACCCCATATGGCCACATTATTGCTTCCAGGATTGACAATCGGCTTGCCTGTATGGCTTTTCTCGACCTCTGTCGTTCAGAGCACCATGATTCGTGAACAATCAAGTCAACAACTAAATGATACTAGGGTTACCCCCCAACCTTCTACTTCGTCCAATTCTCCCTCTCCTCCTTCCTCTTCGCTTGATGAAGCTGGTAAAGCCAAAAATCAAGTAACTGAGAAGAAGAAGGAGAAGAAGAAGAAAGAGAAGAAGAAGGAGCCAAAGGCGAAAAGGGGCAACCAGGTATCGTCTAGCGAAAATCCACACAATGCACCATCCAGGCTTAAATCACCATGTGTCATTTGCAAAGGAGACCACTATCATCGAGATTGTCCTTGCATCCCTCGGATCTTAAGGGACTAGTCTCCTCGTTTGCACAATCCAGTGTCATCAACCTCTGACGATCATGTTGAGAATACACCGTCAACTAGTGAAAGTGAAGCCCCTGGACAAAAAGGAAAATGTAAATTTCCTTGTAAACTGTGTGAAGGCGATCACGCCGTCCACCGTTGTCCCTTCTTAGACGAGGCTAAAAGAGTTTTGGACGACCGTCTGGTTTCACCGTTACGACTTCCTCCTGGATATAAGAAACTCTTGCCGAGTCCGTCACTAGTTGAAAATATGGTTGACACGCCATTGTGGTCGGCTGAAGTATCTATCGTTGAAGATGAACCCTCTGGATCCACACCAGACGAAAGTCAAAAGTCGAGGCGGCAGTTGACCCGGTCTTGCCTTCAGAAGGTCCATCTTTAGATGATACAGTCACCGGAGAGAACAAGAACGACACTGTTCAAATTCTCTTTGTAAGCACAGACTCCGACGAACATGGGGGCAATCTACCCGTTCCTTTACCGCAGGAAGGAAGTTTTTCATAGTCATATCTGGCCGTCTATTCAGTCCCACCTCCAAATAACCTAGTTGTTTCCTTCAATTGGAATCTACTAGGAAGACCTTGCTTACCAGCTAGTGTACCATTTCGAATCATTGCTCAAATATATAGAATGGTCATGGCCGATACCATCATAGATGAAGGGGCTTCTGTGAGTATCCTTTCCTCAACTGCTTGGAAAGTGCTTGGTTCGCCATCGCTTTTGCCTGAGATGAGAAATATAACAGGCTTTGACAAAGGAACTAGTCTACCGTTAGGGATCCTTCCCAATGTGCCGATAACATTGACAAGGAAAACTGTTCACGTGAACGTAATGGTAGTCCAAGGACCCCTGGATTATAATCTACTCCTTGGACGCGACTATATTTATTGCATGGGAGCCATTGTCTCCTCACTCTTTAGAGTAATGTGTTTTCCGCATGAAGGAAGAGTGGTCAAGCTTGTAGACCAGCTTTCATTCCTCGGTTCACACATAGCAAATAGTCAAATACCATCCCTGAATGGTCTTTTCATGCAAGGAATGTCTCATCAATCCCCAGTCCGTCCACCTGATGAGCGCGAGTGATTCGGAGGACATGACTGAAACCCAGGGGGCATGCACCCTGGTCTGTTTCGACAGAAAAACCTTGGTTATAGGGTAGGTTTCCGCGAAGGATATACGACTGGTTTATGAAATTAGACTGGAATAAGATTCCTTCGTCAAAGTTATGTGAGTGGAGCCATTTGCGCCACTCACCTTTGTTTATTTCGGTAGACATCGCCGAGGAAGTGTTTTGTCTGAAGTGTGGATAGAACAGTCTTTGGTAACCCATAAATTTTTCGCTATACCCAGGGGCATGCAAACCTTTTGGCGTGCAAGCGAAGAGCGACCATTTATTTTTTAAATTTGTAGGTCCTCTAACCCTTTAAACTCGTAGGACTGGTCGTTTCCTAACTTTCATAAAGAAAGGATGCGGGGCAAAGCTTTGAAAAAATGCCATTTTAAATGAGACATCCTTTTATACGACTGGATCGAGTAGTTTTAACGTGGAATTCAAGCTCGTTAAAAAATAAACATAAGCAATGAGAAAATGTTCCCCCAGAGTTTAAGCTCATTAAAAAATGAACCAATTTCTGGTAAATAACCATCGTGAATGCATTATCATCAGCCTTTTAAGCCTTGGTCGTGTTCTCATCATCACATCCACTCTGTATTGGCCGATCATTTACCTCCATTTGATTGTTTACCCTTTTTGAGGAACAGCTACGAAGAGTGATCCTGTTAGCCATCCTTGTGACACTGCCGTGATTGGAAAATTCCAAACCTTACCTGGAATTAGTTGCTACCCAAATTTATCACTCGTTCCTTGAAAAACGAGTCTCCTTTAAGCTCTTTTCATCTGACTCGTAAAATATGAAAAGATTGCTGAGCAATTGGCCTCTCCAGCTCGTTAAAGTGACCGGAAGTGCTATCCCTCCTTTATATTTTAATCTTTTTGGACCTGAGGGATTATTACACAAAAAGATCGAGCGCTTGTTTTGTTCGGCTCGTTAAAATTACCGAAAATTCATCCCTTTTGTATCATTTTATACTTTTTCGGACTCAAGGGATTATATGACGAAAAGGGATTGTTGGAGTTTTCTTTACGTCCCTTTCAGACTCTCTAAAATTGAAAAGGACTGAGTTATCTTTTTCATTAAACTCGTTAAAACCGAATAGCAAAAAACTTGTCCATACAGACAAGAACGAGTTTCACTATCGCTAGGCTCGTTAAAACATAGCGATGGGTTTGCCCGAAGGGAAAATTATAGAACAAGCATATGTTATCCTCCTCAAGCTTGACAAAAATAAAGAGGTACTGGTCAGCAATGACTGGGGAAAAATTGGGAAGAAAACTTGAAGAAACTTTATTGGTAGCAAGTCGCTCTTGAACATGACACTTTCACTCTGCATCCAAGTCGGGTTGGGTTGTTCCATTCACTGGTCATATCACAATTGGTCCATCACACCATCCATATTTGGGGTTAACACTACCAATCCATCATGCCAGTGTCGCTAATATGTTCAACAGAAGTCGCTCAGAGAATTCACCTGTGTCTCATCCACTGCAATACATTTATGCTCCATTCTTTCATGACCGCCACCCTAAACCTTATGTCATCAGATCGTTTTCACCTCCATTAAAATCATTTTCTCTATTCCGTGTCATTGATGTGGGATTCACTAAGGCCCTCCTATGATGGATCGCTTCTTGTCGACATCAGCTCATTATCCAGGAAGTCAATCTAGGAACAACCCTTTCAGTACTTTGAAGCTTGAATGCCTCAATGGCATGTTTCTCACTTCCGGCAACAGGTTTACATCAATGGCCTTTGACCGAAATATTTTGCGTGGTGTTCAACGCCAATTCCCTTATTCACACCACGTGAATTGTACTGTAGTACCCTAAGGGTCATCATCATTATCGGTGATTCCTATCGTTCCTGTTAACAGCTTACATCAATTGCTGGTAATCAGGCGATGTCTTTCCATGTTCGACTCCAGAACATCTCTCACATGGATTGACTTGTACTTTGAGTGAAGATCGAATGAGATTGAAAACCTCGGATCTAGTTTCATCCATTCAGGCTGCGATATATATTTAGGAAAATAAAGACATCAAATGTACATCATTACTGCATAGATAATAATCCACTCCAAGGGATGATGGCTCTACCAAAATCATCAGTCTGCACTCAGACGATTGTCTGTCTTATGCACATGAAAATGAATTTATAAAGCTGAGCATGGGAATGCCTGCCTCAGCTAGATCATGAAAATATTATGAAGATAATGTATTGTATTGTATCTTATTATAGGTCACCTTCCAGCTTGAAAAAACTTCGGATCCTCATGATAAAGCATTTCGCCCAACATCAAAAGATTAACGACCTCATGCTTTAGGGGGTAACTGTTATAGACATTTTTGGGCACTACAACCCCAATCATAAATGTCCATAAACCAAGGGATCCTAAGTCCCTAGAAGTGTTGTTCCAACCCCTAAAAGAACAAGGTCAACTAATTACAGCATCTCCCAGAAGTTCTCCATGAAAAACTACTCAGAACTGGTCAAAACTGGACCATCTCACCTGCTCCATGGTCAAAGTGCGCTACATCCCACATAAATGCACACGAGAGGTGCGATGTTTACTAAAAATCCCTTCTATGGGGTGCGATGGGCGAGAGTGGACAGATGGCAGGGTAAATCCGCAAGGTGGATGATCATGGAATCTTCCAAAAACTTCTCCTGTGACACTTGCCTCTCTGCATTCGCCTAGGGATGAGTAAGAGATCATCAATCTCCAAGTGGAATCAAGAACTATCAGAGAGAGGACACTAATCAAATCTCAAAAGCTGACTCACCCGCCTTGCAAACATCTATATATGGATCCCTCATCCCAGAGATCCAGAGGCTGGAATTTTGTATCTTGTAAGGAAGTGCTGCTGGTTTCTTGGTGTAACATCAGAGTGTTGGGTGACCTAAGCTTTTCATGAGGTGAAGAAGGGTTGTCTCACTGAGAGGATGACGTTGGGTCAGAACAATTGGTTGTAATCCTCTTTGCTATTCTTGATTATTAATAAAGCTATTCAAGTCTTCCTCCACATTCTTGTATGATTGATGATATATTCATTTGTGTGGTCAATATATATCTAGTCCTATATTGTTTATGATAAGTAGATCTCTGTTCTTGGATAGTGTTATGCTGCTTTGACTCCATAGGTGCTCTTTGAAGCTGGGTAGATGAGGAAGCGAGTGGCAAAGATCTAACATAAGGGAGAGGAATCAAGCAAGGAACCAAGCACAAGATAGAGGTTGGTCTCCTTCTTTCCCCTCTTATTTGCTTCTCATAAAGGAAAATGAAAGTGGTTTTAGTTTGTTTGTTTCTAAGGTAGCTACCAGCCTTAGTGGGACCTCTGCATAGACACTAGATTTCCCGATAACAAGCTTCCAACTGCTAATGCATATCGAACTTTAGACATATAAGCCATCTATTCCTGAGTCTTGGGACACATCTCCTTATTTTCCCTTCCAAGACTTGCAGTATTTATTCAGGTGTCCTTTTTTCCTGCATTTCCAACACACTATCCCCGATCTAGACATGGATCTGCCTTTCCTTGACTTACTGCGATATCCTAGGCTCTTTCCTCTTTCCATTTTTATCCCCCTACTCTCTACAGTCAAAGCATTACCTGATGTCTGACAGGAGCTTTTTCCTTTGCATTTCCTCGCTAAGGATTGCACCGACAACATCATCAAACTTTAAAGTACTAGATCCAGAGATAGAGTTACTAATGGCCATAACTAAACTTCATCAAAATTTACCCCTATAGAACTTAATTGACTAGTAACTACATTAAATTCATTTAAATGATCAACAACAGATCCACAATCTGACATCTTCATATTAAATAAACACTTCATAAGCAATTCCTTTTTGAGGCCGAGGGTTTTTCATATAGTTTGGCTAATGTTGTCATTAAACCATCTATTTTCGTTTCCTTTGAAATATTAAAGTCTATCGACAATGCTAGGCACAACTATATTGTTCCAAGTTCCTTTCTATCGAGAATATCACATTCTTTGTCTGTCATACTCATCGGCTTCTTTGTCTTTCTACTCAATGGTAGGTATAGATCTTTCTGATACAAGTAATCTTCCATCTACATCTTCCACAACTGGTAGTTTTGTCCATTAATATTTTCAACCCTAAACCTACCATCTTCCGCCATTGCTCCCACTCGAACTAGGGACCCTTCTCTCTTATGAGTCTATCTGCCAAATAGACCTTCGGCTCTGAGACCAGTTGTTAGAAAATTATATATTACAAAGAAATGGAGCAAATTAAATATTGCAGAAATATATAAAGAAAAAAACACATAAAACAAGAAAGACACAGATATACCTGGTTCACCCAATTTTGGCTATGTCCACGGAGAAACATCTAGTCCTTCCTTTTATATTATCCAACAAATGAAGAGATACAACCTATAGGAGATCTGCTGTAATTCCCTCTTCACTGTCATACAATCTCCTCTCTTTTTTCTCATTCAAAATACGCATCTACATAGCTGCAATACAATTCCCTCATATATAATGAGGGTTTTCCTTCCCGAGAAAAAAACCCCAAATTAAACATAACTTCTACCATCAAATTTCTACCTAATGAACGACCCATATTGACTACGAAATTACATCATTTTACAAGCAAATTTTACATCTATTTTTATCTTCGAGAGCATTACCCCTGATCCCTTGCCATGGGGGCACTCTAAAGAACCATCATCAACCCCCCTGGACCCCCCTAGCAGCGTGCATAAATAAGCGGCATTTCCGCCACATTATGAAATGGGGTCCAATGTGGCGATACCTCTGAATAAAGAAGATAATCATGCTCCACATCCAACATGAGACTATGCAATGAAAAGTTCTAAGGCCATAGGCTTAGCGGCTGTGGAGTTGAGGAACTCAACATGTCAAGCTTGAGGCTTGAATTTTCCCAATGCGCAGTTCATACAAGAGAATAGACTCGGAGATTGTGTAGTTGAGGGGTTCAAGGCCTCAAGATTGGGGCATGAGGCTTGAATTTTCCCAATGCACATTTTTGGAGGAAGAGAGGCCAAGTGATTATGTAGTTGCATATTTAAAGATCTCAAGGTTGAGGCTTGATACTCAAGACTGCATAATGCGCAAAGAAGGATGCATGGAGGATTGCACGGTTCCAGAGCTCAAGGACTGGGGCTAAGCACTAAGAGTACGTAGTTCATAGTTCCAAGAGGCAAGGTCAGGGCTTAATGGTTTAGACTATTAAATGTGAAGTTCAGGAAAGCTGAGTGAAGTCAAGTTGTCTGGGAACAAAATTTTCCGGATAGGGCTAAGTGTGAGAACAGTGAGACCCAAGTGAGTAGAGACAAAACTAGATCATGATTACACACTCAGAACATTCGATGAAACAACATTGTTCACTCAGAAAAACAATAACAACATGATGCCCTTAATGTGATAGCAATGCAACATACCTCTCCAAGTGCGACACAAAAGATACAGTTTGTGACAAAAGTGATGAAACTTGTGCAACGGTTCACGAAACATTGGGAATGAGTGTAAAAAATATCTACATGACTAGTAGGACTCATCAACACCAAATTAACCCTTTGAAACAAGCCAAAAATACACTTTACATGATAAGCGACACTTCCCATGCCAAAATAAGACATCTTCTCTAGAAATTGAAAAGTTTGAATGACACATACGATATGCGATCGATGGTAAAAACAACACACGCCAGAGCTAAGATAACATGAAAATTACTCTAATTAAGACGAAATCAAGTGAATATGACATTAAAACACGAAAGTGACACTGGCTAAATTGAAGGAGTGCAAAAGTGATAGTTTGGAAAACTCACTGAAACAAAAGTACAATCACAACCAAAAGTGAGAGATCGTCAATGAAAGCATGCATTGACTATTGACATGGGTTCATCATCACATAGGCATAGTCTTTATGGATTGTGCTCTACATGTACAAGCTTGCATCAAATAACACGCTCATGAACTTGTTGTGGACAGAGCATGTGTGAATAGGTCACTTCAACACTTACAATTCAAAAAGGGAGCTCAAATACTTAACAAAACATTGACCGACCAAGAAGTGACTATGGAATGAATGATTGGAAAATCCACGGTAAGCTATAGAATTCAAGTGTAGGAAAAAATTTAGAGGGTATTTTCCGTAGTGGCAACAAAACCTTTAGTCAAAAATTAAAAAATAATATAATATATCTATGTCTCTCACACATGAACATTTCTTATCACATACCTTGCAGATGTTGAGAATTGAATTATGGAATTCCTTAAGTAAATTGTAAGACATGAATGCCCCCTAATTTCAAATGGCATGATCTGCTATCAAACAATTTTTTCAAGGGTCATTAGTAATTTTTCTCACATACCAAAATATCAAAATATATTTTATACTTAATCAATGTTACAATTAAAAGTTAAATGATAATAATACCTTCATTAAATTATGAAAATCATGCATTTTAAATATTGTCACATGTCCATCAATTGTAAAATATTTTTCCAATGATGACCCATAGCCAGTAGGTGTCCCCATTGAACAGATGAATTGTTTTGGTTGGTATAGCTCTTTTTTTTCAAAATCCATGGAGCTTCTACATATGTTTCATTTTCCCTATTTGGCCACAAATATACTCTCTCAAATTTGGTACGTGAAAGAGTAGTATCTCTCCTTGAAGACAAGGTGTCCTTCCCTTTGCTTGATATATGTCAAAATATAGCATTTGGTACATTTTTTAATATGTCCATAGGATATAATAGGTGATATATTAATAGATCCATCTAGTATGGGAGCTCCTAAAATATGCATTTCCTTTTCATTCCTTCTAACATATTAGCTACAACTTGTTTTGGTTCTTCAATTAATCACCCTGATCAAGAAAATCCTCCCAATATTTCGATTCAACATCTTCATAATTCTCAAGCTAATCACCTACACCCATAATCATGGGCGAACCTCTCTTCTCAAATTTTCCATCAAATTGATTCTTCTGGTGATTTCTAATCTGATGATCTAGTGGTAGAAAAACCCCACTTGTTTGCATAATTTTTTTTATGTAGATCTTTAGAATAACACCCTTGTAATTGTTCTTCACATCTTGGATATAAAAATATCCCCTTTGTTTGAAGCCCTACAATTCATTAAGTAATGTTAATAACATCAAAATAATATTATAAACATAATTATGAAAGTTGGGATGAAAATAAATTATGAATGTGAATATGTAAATATTTTATTTACCATAACAAACACCAAGTCCTATGAAATAATGATAGTACAACATAGCACACCATACAACATGAAGGACCTGTTTGATGGAGGAATTGATATGTCATACATTCTTATTCCTTTCCATAGAAATTGCATCCAATTAAAAAGAGGCACAATATAAACATCCATTTTTTTACTTCATGTTCTCTGGGAAAAATGAGAGTCAACATAAAGTCATTCTTTCTAAGACTCATCCATGGGGAATATTGTATACTATCAATCGAACTAGCCAAACACTATAATTTGAGCTCACAAAAGAGAATGGGCGCACTCCATCAATTGCAAGACCAAACCTAATACAACAAGGTTCATCTTTGAATTTTCTTGGCCATTTTTCCTTTATGTGTTGCATTGCTTTGGAGTTGAATGGAATTCGTATGAATCCACATTTACTCCTATTATTTTCATGTAAATCCATCAATTTTTCAAGCGACTTACAACGAAACATTTGGTTAAGTCTAGTATAATTGGCATGTGATGTAAAACGTTCTTTGGAACTGTAGGACCTTCTACATTTGTACAATATATATTCTCTTTGAATACATGGAATTATACATTGTATTGATATTCATCTCTATATAAAATGGAATCATTTTTACATGAATGAATTTGTTTATATTAAATCCCTAACTCAACCAACAATTGACGTGCTTCTTTGTAAGTTGATGGCAACACATTCTCTTTAGGGAATATTTTAGTTTTTAGTGCCCTGTAAGATTGCCCGAGATTAAATCAATTGAATGTATGACTTATGATGAACATGTTTGATATGTAAATCTATACTAGGATTGTTTATATATAATATATGGTTTTTAAATCCCCTAAAATAAATATAAATGAAGTTGATGAATGTTTAGGAATTACGTACACCAATTGAAATGAAAAGTAAGAAATAGATTTCCACTTAGTTCAATAGGGTAGAAAATCCTTTGTATGACCAACCAAATAATGACTTGATTTATAATCATATTAACGTGCATGCAATTTTTAAGGTTCTACTTGTACTTGATTTGAACATGGGTGTCCCAGTTGCTTTCTTGATTGAGTCTTTCAGGTTGTTATCATCAAGATTATGTTGGCAATACTTACCCCTTCTATCATCATTATTGTCAACCATATGATCATTATCGTCATCATTGTTTCCATCCCCAAATAAACCTATAAGAATTTAATTAAATCCTTCGTCATGCATTTCATTTTTACTATGATCATCATCATTAAGGCTAGGTAGCATGTCATCATTGTATGCTAATCTCATCAACTTTTCAAATTTCTTAGTTGGTAGTGTTGTCTTCAATCTTTCTCTTTTCACCTTGGTATGGTTTAAATGGTGGCATGGATCATCCTATCCAAATTTTAGTAACCTAGTCTGATCTTGTGTATTAGTAGTTGTACCATCAATATCTTCTAGCTATCAACAAACGCAAGCATTATTTAATGTTAGGAAATAATTAGATAAATCATAAATGTATGAATTGTTAGAAATATGTTGTCATTGATGGAAAATTTATAGAAATGGTGTTGAAGATGGAAGAAAGGTGATGCGGATGAAGGCAAGAGCAGAGAAGATGTAAGAAGAATGAAGATCAACTCAAGGTATGTAGAAGGAAAAGGTGGAGATGGTGCATGAACTTTGAAGTAATTTCTAGCTCACAAGATCTCTTCAAACATAGTCAAGGCCCACTTAGATTGAAAGAGCTCTGGTAGATATTTCATGTGGTATGTGGAAGATCCAAAAATGCATCCTGGATTAAAATTTATGGCCATTGAAGGTCTAAAACCCGTAAAATTCAAACTTGCAGAGTTAAAATGGTAGAGGGCCTTTGGCACATGTTTAAGTTTGGCATTTCATCCAAACATGATAGAGAATTTGGCAAAGAAGAAAAAGAAAAGGACCATGAAAACATGTTGAAAAAAAAGGTAGAAGCAATGCTTTTTGATTGGCTAGAGGGAGGTTCCCACATAACACATCATCTCAGCAAGAGTACCTCAGAACAATTCAAAAGGGCATACTATGGGAACACCTGGGAAGTTGTAATTCTAGGGAAAAATGGAAAACAACAACATAGCAGGAAGTATTTTTATTGGCTGTGGTGGAACCCCCATAATACATCATCTCAATGGATTTACCTTGGGGAAAACTGAAGTAGTGCAAAGAGGGAGCACCTGTGATGATGCAAGCTTGGGAAGAGGTGGCCTAACAAACGAGTAGTGGAAGTGTTTTCTATTGGCATAATTTTAATATGGGAGGCACCTACTTGATATCTTAGCCTAGGAAGGCTTGCGTGAAAGAATTTCAAGAAACACATGAGGTGAGTCCCAGGCTGATGTCAGGTCGGGCTAGCATGACGAAGCAAAGTGGTAGTAGAGACCAATATAATAATAGTTATTCGAGCAGTCATAACAAGTTGTAATACTATAAAAGGCTTGAATCTGGTGGTTTTTTTCTAGAAAAAATAACAAAGGAATTAGTCGAAAAACACAAGGTCCATGACCCTTTCTCTCTCCTCTCTCATAGATGTGTGGCAGCATTTTAGTGGCCCGTGATGATTTTCAACATGATGTTAATACGAAGGACACATGGTTGGAATATTTTATGTTTTGGGTGTCCTAGTGGGGAAAATCCAAGTGACATGTCACTACTTTGGATTAGCCCTATGGAATTTATGACATAAGCATGAGATCATCCCAGATACCTTATCCAAAAATATTTATAAGCTTTAGAGGTAAATATTATCGGGATAACTAGGTGTCAAGAAGACGCAGCTGGTGTCAGACATAGATAATCTTGAAAATATTGTGATTAGTGCATGAGTGTGGTGGTTGAACCCACAAGGACATGTTACCCGGAGGCTTGACCCTAGAATGATTCTTAATAGTGCAAAGGAGGAACCACTGCACTCAAAAAATCTCTAGGTTGATGGTGGCAGATAGGGTAGAGCCCAATAACCAATGATAATGGGTGAAATGGTGGACCAATGGGACACGTCAACCTAAAAGGAAAATGAAGCCACACAAAGGAAATGGCCAAGATGACGAGCTCAAGAAACAAAAAAATGACCAACAATTGATGTTCCATCAAAGTTACAGAAGGCATGTCAAAACATAGTTTTGTGGTGATTTTGTGGTCAAGAGTGAGGAGTTTGCAATGTAAAATAAGCCCAATTAGGGACCTGCATAATTAGTTGTTCTTTGGAGTTTATGGCATATATATATATATATATATATATATATATATATATATATATATATATATATATATATATATATATATATATATATAATTTGCAATGATCTTTTGGGTTATGTTTAAGCCTTTGGGCTTGTTAGCTCTGCTACATACTTTGACATTTTGAGAATTAAATACAGGCCTGGCCGTGTTGTTTACACTCAAAGAGAGCTCGCACCAATCATTTTCCTCCTTCTCCTTCACACCGCTTACACTCTCAGAATCTCCACTACCACCGTTTTACCTCTAAAACCTTGTATAAACCCATACCCCCTCAGACCCCCAAGCGCAGAGCTTAAACCATAATATAACTTGTTCACACAACCACGTGCCTTCACAAGCTTTTTCCCTGTCACATCAAATGAAAACCACACGATCAAATCTACACCGTCCGATCACCGCCGCCATGATCGGGCGACGATCGCTTCCCCGCGATGCAAAATAACCGCGTGATAACACTTGATGAATAGCAGTTTTCCTACCCCTCTACTGCCACGCGTCACCCTCTAAGTGGTATCACACGTCGTTGTACGATTACCACCTAACCTCCAATGGCGGTGCGAGCAATACCACTCACTGCGAAAATCGCTTTTCCCGCCCGATAACCTTTGCGCACCTTTGACGCCTGATGACCGTTGGATCTGTCTGCCCATGATCCAATGGCCTTCACCCACTCCGCTTCCATACCTCCCGGTACTCCTTGCCAAGCACTCCCCACCGTTGATCTGCCCAATCTAATGGCCGATCTTCCTCCTCCATTCATCCTGACTATCCACGTCCTGGAACTGTCCCATGCGCCCAAAGGACGAAGGTGGCCAGTTACCTGTACTCGGCGCAGTAGCTCCTCAACAACTGCATTCATCAGGGAGGATGGTCGAGAAGGAAAAGGACAAGCCTCGAGCAAATAAATGCATTTAATAGTTATGGAATTTCATCCATACGACACTCCGCCTGCCCAAGAAGGACAACAGAGCACCTGAGAAGATCAAATTCGTCCACTGAAGCAGGCAAATTGCACCAGAGACTCCATCAGATATTTAAAGCAGTTGGTGGTCAATTATGACCTCCTCATGCTTAGAATGGCTGAGTGCCTTTGTATCCAAACTCTATATATACCTAGAAACAGGATGTAATCAGGGTTGATGGTTGTTGTTTTGATGTAAGGTTCAACTTCTGGAGACTGTAACTTCTTTGATACTTGCAGTGTCTCGTCTTCATTTTCAGCTAATACAAGCTTCTTTTGTTGTTAATTTCTCACCTTCCATTCTTCTTCTGTTCTAAGTTGTGCTTGATATGCAGTTTTCCTAAACTCTTGATGTTTAGCATTAGAGGAGTTGTCATCCTACCTCTATGTTTAAATCTTGCATGTATTAGTGAATGTGTTAATCAAGTTTCTTTTAACTTAGTGACAGAGAGCTATCATCCTATCTGTACACTAGGGAATTAGATTTACAGACCTCTTTACTACTTGCAGTCGGCCATCACAAGGTCTTGTTCATTTGCTGGTGTGGTCAGTATTCCCCATATTCACCCAATCCTTAAACTGTGAGTAATTGGTGGTCTAAAGCCTTGTAGTCTGGGGGTGTTCACGCATGTTTGGAGTCAAGCAAAGTAGAAGTGGTTATTTGGCTTGAACAAGCATCATTCCTTCCATTCATCCATTTCCAACATTAAGTTGAGTTTGTAATGTTCCCGACCATCTCTGAGCTACAACCTAGGAGAGTTTCTTGGGGTGATAACATTGACTGGTGCTACTGCCGAGGAGAGGAGATTGAAGCTCAGCTTCCCTGGGAAATGACACAAATCCAGCTTTGATGATAGACAAAGTCTGGACACATTTCTGGTTGTAATCATCTATCTGGAAACTCTACTGTAGAACCTACCTGGTGGCGACTCCACATTACAATAGTGGCTCAGTTCATGAGGCATAGACTAAGAAATCCTCAAAAATCACCAGCTAACCCAATGCCTAACCCTGAGAAGATTGCTAAGTGAGGGAAAACATCACAGAAAGGAGCATCAGGATTAGGTAAGCCTAAGAAAACTTATGTATCTTCGAAAGAAAATATTATAGTTGAGGATATATAGTTTGAAGATATAGAGCCTAGTGTTGTTAGTGAAGAAATACCTTCATAGATTCATAAAGCTCCTTGTTCAGTCAGTTCACCTTTGGATCTCAGTCTAAAGAAAGCCTCTCATATAGTCCATCATATTCCTTTGTATATGTCATCTATTTCCTTGCTTCCTACCATTCAATCTGCCAGTATCCTTCCACCTATCCCAGTCATGGCAGGCCAACAAGCTCCCAAAAAGATGGAAAGAATCATAGCTGCTAGGTATGGACCCCTGGTCTTGCTTGTTCCTTTGAATTCCATGCCTATAGGAGAATACCAGAAATATATGCCTAAATTCACTGGTACAGAAGGAGTAACAGCTGAAGAACACCTTGAATCTTTTTATAGCTATGCTGATAACCTAGATATCAGTGAAGATGATGTGTGGATGAGAGTATTTGTGCAGAGCCTTGATGGAGAGGCTAGAAAGTGGTTCAGAGAATTGCCCCATAGGTCAATAGCAGACATTGAAGCGTTGGATGATGCATTCTTGAAGCAATGGGGGGATAGGAAAGATTTGCTCTATTACCAGACAGAGTTTGGAAGCCTAAAGAGGGAGAATGGGGAATCATTACCTGATTTTAATAAAAGATTTAACCATATGTACAGTAAGATACCAGCTGAAGTGAAGCCTACCCCCACCTCTACCAAACTCACTTATGCTAATGCTTTTGACACTGATTTCTACCTACTTTGCAGAGAAAGAAGATGTGCCACTCTGGCTGATATGCAAGATGCAACACTAGAGGTGGAATTTAATATTATGGCTGCAGAAAAACTCAAAAGTCATGCTGATAGAAGAAGGCAGAGAGGTGAGGCTTCTTCTTCCTCCACTTCATCTTCAGAACCCAAATTAGATAAAATGACTAAAATTATAGAGTCATTGGCTGTTGAGTTATCTAAGCTGAAAGTCAAGCAGAGTTCTGGGAAACCAAGGTTTCAAAACACATTTGCTCCAAGAAATCCAAATCCATTTAGAAGAGCTAATGAACAGTTACAAATCATTCAAAGGGGTAAAGAGACAAATGAAGAACAAAGGGTTAAATCTCCTTTCCAAAATGTAGTCATGGAGGAGGTGCAATTTGAAGATGAGGATGAAATCCATTGCATGGAAGACAAAGGCAGTGCTACCCTTTTGACATTGACTACATATGAAGAATCATTACTACAGGACCAAACTAGTCAAGAGTGGGACAAAGAGGCTGTTCTACAGACTGGTGAACAACAAAGATATAATCTGAGGTCAAAAGTAAACAATGTCAGGGAAAACCCTGCCCAAAGAGCTACTATCCAAATAGAGCAACATAATATTAGACAGAAAAAGCCAACAACTGATCCAATCATCCTCAAAGAACCAGCTCAAGAGGTAGGAGGTCCTGATAAGTCCCCTTCCCCTTTCAGCTTTGAATCAAAAGTCCAGAAGTTAAAAATATATGTACCTCTGATAGAACTAGTAAAGACTAAAGTTTGTAGAAAGCCTATCCTTGACGCCCTTGAGCTGAAAGCCACACAAGCCCCCACTGACTACGTCAATTTGCAAGATGATAAGCCTGTAGTTGTACTTAGCCCCATGATTGAACCTTCTGATAATAATTCTCCATCATTTTATGTCTCCTTGACCATTCGTGACAAAATCCTCCACAACTGCCTGCTAGAAACAGGGGCCAGCCACAATTTGATGCCTAAAGCTATCATGGAAGAGTTAGGCCCTGATATCACTAGACCATATCATGAATTATTCTCATTTGATTCAAGAAAGGTAAAATTCCTAGGATTAATCAAAGACCTGGCCATTACCCTAACTCAGTTGCCCATGAAGAGCATGATGATGGATATTGTGGTAGCAGATGTCCCTACTAAGTTTGGCATGCTGCTGTCTAGAGGATGGATTAAGAGACTAGGTGGGACACTACAAAATAATCTATCTAATGCCGCTGTCCCGGTTTTTGGAGGAGAAAGCAGGAGATTGTACAGAGAAGCACAACTAGCCTACATCATCAATGATGAGAAGAATCCTTCTAATCATCCCATATATGCCATGGACACTGACTTTGGATCTTGTATTCTCCAAATTGAAGAATCCCAGAAGGCCTCAATGCAAATCAAGAAACCAGTCAATCAGGCCGAGGGAGAGCAAGGAAGTCAGGTTTGGGAGATGTTCTTTGATGGAGCATGCTCCAGGGAAACTGCAGGAGTAGGGGTGGTGTTGATATCTCCAGAACAAGAAAGCACACATATGTCTTTTAAGCTGGCTTTCCAAGTCACGAACAATATAGCAGAGTATGAAGCTCTGATATTGGGTCTCAATGCAGCTAAAGACATAGGAATCAGGAACATAAAGGTGTTTGGAGATGCTGATCTTATCATTCAACAAGTGAATAAAACATTTCAAGAAAAGCACCCAAGGATGAAAGCATACAGAGATGAGGTATGGAGACTCAAAGATTCTTTTGATAATTTTTGTATGTCATATATCCCTAGGGTAAAAAATCAGCTTGTTGATTCCCTTGTTGTGTATGCTAGCATGTTTATCCCTCCCATGCCTCCCAGACTAGTTTATGAAGTTCAAATGAAATATAGGCCATCCTTGCCTGATAATGTCCAGCACCGGAAAGTTTTTGAAGATGATGATGAATTGAATAGGTTTCTACAAGTCATTGATGAATTCTACGAAATGCAAATTGACCAAGAAAATGAAACCTTGGAAGAAAATCCCCAATCTCAGCTTAGAAACAGAATTGGTAAAGATAGCATTGTCCAATTGCCCAACAATCATATACCTAAGGGTCTGGTTCCATTAGAAAAGTTGTTTGACCAAATAATGTGCCTTATAAGGCTACCCAAAAAGAAGACCAATCCGCAGTCTATAAGCATAATATAGGGAGTCCAGATCAGCCCAAATACATAAATCTGTCCACTATCTATCTGCTGCCCAAAGTGCTGAATACTGTTGTTTAATGAAGCAATTTGTTGATGTCTTTGCCTGGGAATATAGTGACCTAAAAACATATGACAAAAAGATCATCCAGCATAAAATCCCTCTAGAGAAAGACACCATCCATTTTAAGCAGAAGCTAAGGCCAATAAACCCTTTGCTCCTTCCTCTGATTGAAAAAGAAATCAAGAAATTACTGGCTACCAAAATCGTAGTCCCTCTCAGATATTCCAAATGGGTGGCCAACTTAGTGGTACTGAGGAAGAAAAGTGGAGAAATCAGGCTCTGTGTTGATTTCAGAAACTTGAACAAATGCTCTAAAAAAGACAACTATCCTCTACCCAAGATGGAGCATTTGTTGCAGAAGGTCTTAGGGGCCAAAGTGATGTCTTTCCTGGATGGATTTTCAGGCTATAACCAGATTGTTGTACATCCATATGACCAAGAAAAGACTACATTCACCACTCCTTGGGGCACTTTTATGTATTCCAAGATGCCTTTTGGACTGATGAATGCTGGAGCCACCTTTTAGAGAGCTATGGATATAGCATTTGTGGGGGAGAAGAATAGGTTTGTCCTTATCTACCTTGATGACATAACAGTGTACTCCAACAGCCATCATGACCATTTGAAACATTTAAAAAGGGTGTTCCTGAAGTGCAGAAGGTTTGGGATTTCATTCAATCCTAAAAACTCACAGTTTGATTTAGGAGGCAAGTTGTTAGGACATGTTGTTTCTGCTACAAGTGTCAAAATTGACCAAAAAAGAGTAAGAGCAATACAGACTTTATCTGTCCCGAGGTCAAAGAAGGATATCCAGTCTTTTCTGGGCAAAATAAATTTTGTAAGGAGGTTTATCCCAAATTTTGCAGAACTTGTAAAGCATATTACCTCCATGTTGAAAAAGGGGTTAGAGATCAAGTGGATTGATTCAGCAAGAAAATCCTTTGAGTCCATTAAGAAAGCTATTATGGAAGCTCCCACTTTAAGAAGTCCATATTACAGCAAGGAGTTCCATATATTTTCATTTGCCTCTAATGACACCCTTGTAGTAGTTTTATTGCAAGCAGATGAAGAAGGCTCAGAGCATCCAGTGGCCTTTTTCAGCAAAACATTAAGGGATGTTGAGCTGAGGTATGATATCATTAAGAAACAAGAATATGCTCTTATCAAGTCTTTGAAATCATTCAAAATTTACATTTTGCATTCCAAGATAATTGCATATGTGCCCTCTGCTTCAATAAAGGATGTCCTAATGTATCCTGATGCTGATGGAAGAAGGTCTAAATGGATTGCAAAACTGATTGAATTTAACATAGAATTGAAGCCCACCAAGCTGGTCAGAGATCAGGGCCTTGCCAAGTTATTTGCTGAAGAAAATTGCAGAACACTGGACATAAATCTCATAAGCACAGATGCAGAAAATGGTCAAATGGCAGAAGAAACAGCTGAACCAGGAAAAAATCAGTCATTGGCAGAAAATCTAGCTTCTTGTGATTGGTACCATGCAATAGCTCAATTTTTGTTGAAGCTAGAAATTCCTCCAGGCCTTAGTTCAAGCCAAGCCAGAACCATTAAGCTTAGGGCAGAAAGATATTGCATCCACGAAAATCTGCTCTATTGGAGGGATCCCTCTGGAATTTTGCTAAGATGTCTGGACAAAGAACAATCCATCGAAGTCATGCAGCAGTTTCATTCCAGCATATGTGGAGGACATCATTATTGGAAAACTACAGCCCACAAGATTCTCAGAGTTGGGTACTATTGGCCAACTTTATTTTCTAATGTCTTTTCATTTGTTAAATCATGTGACAGGTGCCAAAGATTTGAAGGGAAACGGCAATTGAAGTCCCTTCCATTGAAACCAATACATGCAAATGGCCCTTTTCAACAATGGGGCTTGGATTTCATTAGAGAAATCAATCCACATTCCAGTGGAGAACACAGATGGATCTTAGTAGCCACTGATTATTCCACTAAATGGATCAAAGCAATCCCTACCAGAAAGGTTGATCATCATGTGGTCATGAAGTTTTTGATACAGCATATCTTCACCAGATTTGGTTGTCCACATAAAATAATCACAGACAATGCAGTAGTCTTCAGGGAAAAAGAATTGGTGGACATGTGTGACTCAATGGGAATTAAGCTGGTTCAATCCACCTCATATTACCCTTAAGGAAATGGTCTAGCAGAATCTTCCAAAAAAAGCCTGATAAGGATAATTAAAAAACTGTTGGAAGACAATAAGAAAAATTGGGATTCTAAAATCAAGTATGCACTGTGGGCTGACAGAGTAACCACCAAGAAATCCACAGGGAATTCTCCATTCAAGCTAGTATATGGCATTGAAATTGTGTTTCCAATTCAGTTAACTCTCCCTATGGCAAAATTCTTACAAGAAGAGCAAGATGCGGAAGAAGACATGGCAAAAAGGATCACTGATTTAGCAGAGATACATCAAGTCAGAGAATAGCTGGTTGAAAGGTCTGTAGCACATCAGAAGAAGATCAAGGAAGCCTTTGACAAGAGGACAAAAATAGGTAATTTTTAGGTTGGAGATTTGGTTCTGAAGTGGGATGCACTAAAAGAGAAGAAAGGCAACCATGGGAAATTTGATGCTTCCTGGATAGGGCCTTTTATCATTTCTCAGATCCAAGGGAACAATACCTTCATACTGCAAAGTATGGAAGGGGAGACAGTTTTTTATGGCCCAATTAATGGGCATTTTCTGAAAATTTATGTCATTTAAGGTCTTTTGGCCTTAAGGTTGTAAATATGTTATTTTATCAATTTTTAGTATAAGCTCAGTTAGACTCCATGCCCAATGGAACACTAGGAAATTTTGCTAATTGGTTTTTACAGGAAAGGAAATGGTTTGCAATTCTTGAGACCTTAGAGGGAGGATCTCATCCCCAGAAGGAACCAATGTTAGTTCTGCTACATACTTTGACATTTTTACAATTAAATATAAGCATGGCCGTGTTGTTTACGCTCAAAGAGGACTCGCACCGATCATTTTCCTCCTTCTCCTTCACACCGCTTACACTCTCATAATCTCCATTACCACCGTTTTACCTCTAAAACCCTGTATAAACCCATACCCCCTCAGACCCCCGAGCACAGAGCTTAAACCATAATATAACTTGTTCACACGACTGCGCGCCTTCACAAGCGTTTTCCCTGTCACACAAAACAAAAACAACGCAATCAAATCTACACCATCCGATCACCTCTGCCACGATCAGATGACGATCACTTCCCCTGCACCCGCAAAACAACCATGCGATAACACGCGATGAATAACAGTTTTCCCGTCCCTCTGCTCTCACGCGTCACCCTCAGAGTGGTATCACGCGTCGTTGTACGATTACCACCTAACCTCCAACGGTGGTGTGAGCAATACCACTCACCGCCAAAACCGCTTTTCCCACCCGATAACCTCCGCACACCTTCAACGCCCAATGACCGTTAGATCTATCTACCCATGATCCAATAGCCTTCGCCCACTCCACTTCCATGCCTGCCAGTAATCCTTGCCAAGCACTCCCTATCGTCGGTCTGCCCAATCTAATGGCTGATCTTCCTCCTCCATTCGTCTCGACTATCCACATCCTAGAACTGTCCCATGCACCCGAAGGATGAAGGTGGCTAGTTACCTGTACTTGGCGCAGTAGCTCCTCAACATCCGCATTCATCAAGGAGGATGGTTGAGAAGGAAAAGGATGAGCCTCGAGTAGATAAATGCATTTAATAGTTATGGAATTTCATCCATACGACACTCCACCTGCCCGAGAAGGACAACAGAGCACCCAAGGAGATCAAATTTGTCCACTGAAGCAAGCAGATTGCACCAGAGACTCCATCAGATAGTTAAAGCAGTTCGTGGTCAATTATGACCTCCTCATGCTTAGAATGGCTGAGTGCCTTTGTATCCAAACTCTATATATACCCAGAAACAAGATGTAATCAGGGTTGATGGTTGTTGTTTTGATGTAAGGTTCAACCTCTGGAGACTCTAACTGCTTTGATACTTGCAACGTCTCGTCTTCATTTTCAGCTAATACAAGCTTCTTTTTCTGTTAATTGCTCACCTTCCATTCTTATTTTATTCTAGGCTGTGCTTGATATGTAGTTTTCCTGAACTCTTGATGTTTAGCATTAGAGGAGCTGTCATCCTACCTCCATGTTTAAATCTTGCATGGATCAGTGAATGTGTTAATCAGGTTTCTTTTAACGTAGTGATAGAGAGCTGTCATCTTGTCTGTACACTAGGGAATTAGATTTGCAGACCTCTTTACTAGTTGCAACCGGCCATCGCAAGGTCTTGTACATCTGTTGGTGTGGTCAGTATTCTCCATATTCACCCAATCCTTAGACTATGAGTAATTGGTGGTCTAAAGCCTTGTAGTTTGGGGGTGTTCATGCATGTCTCGAGTCAAGCAAAGTAGAAGTGGTTATCTGGCTTGAACAAGCATCATTCCTTCCATTCATCCATTTCCAACATTAAGTTTAGTTTGTAATGTTCCCGAGCATCTCCGAGCTACAACCTAGGAGAGTTTCTTGGGGTGATAATAGGGCTTATGGATGGAACAAGTAGGGAATGTTAAAATTGGCAGTTATGCCAAAGATAACAACAGAGATGAAAATCTCTAAAACAAGCATGAACAAATTTGGCAGTGTACTTTGCTGCATGGATGAGTTTAGAGGTATATTTAGTAGAAATGGAAATTTTGGTAATTCATTATATTTACAAAATCCCAGCTAAAACTTGTAAAATTCCAAAATAGAAAAATTAAGTAGTTAAAGCTCAGTTTTTCAAGAAGAAACAAGTAAGGAGAGTTTGAAAACTTGGAGAACACACTAAGATGACTTGAAAAAATAATAATAAAATAAAAAAGGCCAGATTCATGCAAGTTTCCAAGTTCAAGAGAGCTAGAGTTTCAATTTGAAAATCTTTATAAGTAGAATCAATTGAGCAAGAATAAAGAATGAAGTAGGTGTGTGCAAAAGTGAAATTGTGGTCGATGTTGATGGCGTTTTCAGTGATGGAAGATTGTTTAAGGTGTTTGTATGGTGGTTTTGGTGAGTGTTTGAGACTCAAAATTTATTTTTTTATGTAAGAATTTGGACTTCATGATTTCAGTATGAAAATTGTATGAAATATGAACCATTGAGGTTAGGAAAGTTGTAGCTTGTAGATCAGGAGTTATAGCTCCTTCTAATAGTTGCTGGTAAATGTTTAGTGGTTGAAGCTCCTTTTAGTTAAAGATGATAAATTTAAGGGTTGTAGCTCCTTTCAGTTGTAGTTGATAAGGCAGGGAGTAGTTCCTTCATGTTAGTTGTAGCTAGAGAACTTTGTAACAACAAGTAGTAAGTTGACTTGTGACGTAATTTGAAGGAAATATTTGAAAAAAATGTGTGTTCTCATCATGATACTTATGGGATTTATTTTCATCTAAATATGAATTAATTGTTGGAAAGCTTATTAGTGTCTTAGTATCATTACAAGTGAAAAAAAAACCTACAATACTGATTCAACCCCCTCTCAGTATTGCCCTGGTTTCTAGCATAAATTTCAAAGAAATATAATCAAATATATATTACCCAATAAAAATATAAAATGTGTATATATATCAATTGATTAATGAAACATTATTTTATAGACTACCTTTTTTATATAATAATTTAAAATAAAACACAAATTTGACAACATAGTTTATAAAATGTCAATCCACTCATTTATTATTCTTTGGTTTTCTTCCCTTTAGAACATCTTTACAAAGACCTTGTTTTTCCCTTTTATTTCGTGCAGTAGTGCATTTTAAAGAGTAATTAATAAACAACTCGTCCCCAATTGTAAGGTCCATAATAGCCTCAACCATTATCAATATATCAACCTCTCTTTCGATATCTCCATATTTATCATTTATAATCCCAACAAATTGACAATTCGTTCTTACAGTAGGGTCCCTTCCCTTACTACTATTTATAATCTTGCAATATTTTTGTGTGTGTATACACATCGATCTATATACATAAGATGACCTCTATTCATTTCTTTTCCACTTTCTAATTGGAGATGATGTGTTTACATATTCATATTTAGACCATATGCTAACATGCTATGCTTATATTTTGTTAGTTGCTTCCATTCACCATTGTAATATGATGGAACATAATATGGATTTAATATCCTAGTGGTTCGTTATGAATTATTTCTATGTTTAGATCCCACGTGGATATTTTGGACAATAAAGAGGCTTAGATTCACTCCATGAAAATTGGAGGGTCTTATCATATAGTTGTATCCCTAAAATTGAAAGACCTCATACACTATAGGTAGTTGTTGATCACTAGGCCAAGTGCAATATAGTCAACTGTCAAATGTCTCTTTGTAAATTCATCTCAAACTCAAGCATGATAAATCATCTCCATCACATTCATTAACATAGGGTATGTAGTCCACCTTCCCATTGTCTTTAATCAAATTATGCTTCTTTAAAATGGTTCTTTTTCTATTACTCGTTTTCATCAATTCCTCATATTCTGAGATGCTATATGTGCACATATTTTTATTAGTTTTATCATCAGATAAATTATCATTGCCTTATAGGCAGAAAGTCAGTTCTCTAAGACACTTTAAACTAAAAACTTTATCTTGCAAGTAACCATTAAGAAAAAATTAATTATTTAAATAATACAAAACATTGTTTAAAAGAAGAATACATATTATTTATATCAAATTGGAAAATCCCCTACCATAATTACTATTGGATTGAAATTGATAGTAGTAGTGATATTACCCACTAGAAGCTCATCATCTATTTAATGTATTTATATAATGACTCATTTGAATTGTTTCTTTCCACAACATATAGAACATCCACAAATAATAATTTTCTCAAAGTATTCATCCCATGTACTATAGTCCTTACCAACCTTTTGATTAATGCAATCATTTCTTGTGTCTATAGGTTCGATTGTCACATATTATTCAAGCCACTGTCCTCTACGTGATTTATCAATTTTAGGTCCATGTCCACATACATATCTTTTTCTTTTTCTATTTGCAGGTTTAGGCTCTGCTTTTTCTCCAATCTCCATCTAAAATAATCAACAACATTGTAACACTGTCCTCCCACATCTACCCAAGTTACCGACCAACCGGGTTAAACATGGGATGAGAAGTTACTATGATATGATTCAACTCCCTATGTGTCAATTAAGAAAGTGGGACCAGTGGAACACATCACATAGACCTTCCACATCATCAACAAAACTCCTAGAAGTTATCCCAACCACTCAGGGAACTAGCCCCTAAGACCAACTAAAGTCTTAGTATGTAAAACCCCTAAAATCTCCCTTGATATGGGCAACGGTGCATCTACGAGATTCCAAAAACTCCTAGAGTAAGGGAAAGGGAGTGTACTGTGGCATTTTTCCCAAGTGTTGTGCCTGCAACATTGGGATTTGTGCCACTTTTTCAGGCCCAGAGCCCAGGTGACTGCTGAGAACTCAATGACAACTTCAAAAATGAAATTTCATAATGGAACAAAGAAACATTTACAAAAACACCAAAAAGGATTAGACTAGACCCCTACTAGCATAGGGGTCTCATACTTATCTGATAATTTCTATGAAGCTTTGATGTCGAAATACATTAGCTACAATTTCATCTATTAGGCCATAGATACACTTTTCATTTATTTACAAGTCAAAACATGACTAGAGCCATACATAGCCATGTTCATAACCAACATAATAACAACAAAAATACCAAGAAAACAACAACCAAATAATCCACATATAAACTAGTATAATACTCATGAAACAACAAGGAGAAATAACCTCATATTAATGATGCAAAGGCCAACTAGGTTTGGGACTTCCATGAACCACCTGACCATAAACTAGGGTGAACCAAATCTTTCTTTCAAGTAGTCACCCCTGTGCCATATTCTAAGCATGAATGTGGGATCACATAAAACTCATTAATCAAAACCATCCATGACTTCTAGAGGAAAAGCCACCTCAACCCTCAACCAGTGGTTCCACCTCATGGTCAGACATCACTAACCATCACCAAATTGGTTTCTACCCAAGCTATCTGGGCTCTAGCGTGTTTGTTCCAACCAAGTCTCCCAAACTAGTAACTCAACCCACACTTGTCATCGAGCTCTAGAATTTTTTTCCAACCAAGGCTCCATGACTAGTAACTCAACACACCAAGGGCTCCAAAGTGTTTTTCCAACCAAGGCTCCAAGACTAGTAACTCAACCCAAGTTGTTACAGGGCTCTAGATCATTTTTCCAGCCAAGGCTTTAGGAACTAGTAACTCAATCCAAGCTAAAAGAAACATGAGAAACAACCAAAAAAACAAATAAATGAACCCAAAACACCATGGCTATCCAGGAAATGGCAAGGCTAGGAAAATGCACTATCAATCTAAGCAATCCTCCATGCAAATGACAAATCATAACCAAGAAACCACATGCATATGCCATGCATGCCAAAACTAGTGAGGAAAACATACATGAAACTCAGTACATACAAGAAAAACCCATTGTAACTATTGATCTTGATGTCCTCTTGCCCTTTCTTGCTCTTCCTTTTCCTTCTTGCTCCAAAAATCCAAGTTTGACACTCCTCCAAGAGTGCTCCAAGAAATTCTAAGTGTCCAAGAGTATGAGAGAGAGAATAGAGAGAGAGATCCAAAAATAAGCTGAAAAAGCTCTATGAAGTGATCCTTAGAAGCCTTTTTATTAATGAGGCCTTTATTTTCTTCATTTTCCATTATTTTCCTTCGTTTTCCTCCTCGCATGCAACCTATGACCTTTCACCTCCCTTTTCTCCTAATTTCCATTATTTTCATAAATAATGCCACTTTTCCTTTCCAAATTATTTGTCATTGCCTTTGCCAATTTTCTTATACATTAATCAATCACTAGTGATCCCCATCACTATGATATATCCCAACCTTCATCTTGGAATATGTGTCCCATGACCTTGGTAAATATTTTTCCTTTATTAAATTTTACATGGATTTTCGATAAGGGCTCTTACAGAACCCTCCCCCTTAGGGGAACACCATCCTCAGTGTTCAACAACACCTACAACCAACAAGGTTGTTGTAAGAAAAACATGCTTCCCATGGAGTTTTATAACTTAGCTTGTTGCAGTATTTACAATGATCATCTTTTTGAGAAGCAAACCAACATAACAACATAAAAACTATAACATCATAATGAAATGACACCCTTACCTCTTATTAGAGATTTATAACATAGATCATGGCAATATTTACATCCATATGCATATTCACATATACCAATCATTACCAAAACATGTACCAAAAACATATACCAAAGACATATACCAAAACATCCACTCAACCAAAAAATAAGGAAGGATACATAGCCCGCATCTGATCTACCATTTCCCATGTAGCTTCATCAAGCCAAGAGTGCTTCCATTGCACTTTAACCTATTCAATTTCTAGGTTCCATAGCAGGAGTCTCTTTCTCTGCAAAATGAACTACGGTTCCAACTGGAATTCTCCTTCTGTCTCCACCTATAATACATACCCATCAATCACATGATCAACATCTTTAACATACTTCTTAAGGAATGACACATGGAAAACATCATGGATTTTCACTATCAGAGGCAATGCATGTCGATAGGCTACTTCCCAATCCTATCAATAATCTTGAAAGGTCCACAAAACCAAGGTGCCATCTTAGCACATGATCTAATCTTCAAGGATCTCTTCTTCAGTTTGATGCGCAAGTACACTTGTTTCACAACCTATAGCTCATTGAAGAATCTATTTTGATGTGAATATCTCTTCTTCCTATCCTGCGATACTTTCAAATTCTTGGTGATAACTGCATTTCCCACTCTATGTTTGCCAACATGTCTGGTCCTATCAATACCATATTAACTGGATCACTCCAACTGATTGGAGTATTACAAATCCACCCATACAATGCCTCAAATAGACTCATCCTCAATGACTCCTGGTACCCATTGTTGTAACTAAACTGTACTAGTGGAAGATACTCTTCCCACTTCCACGAATGAGTATCACATGCATCCTCAACATGTCCTCCAAAATCTTGTTGACTCTCTCTGTCTATCCATTTGTCTGTGGATGATAAGCTGTACTGAAGGCCAACTCTATGCCCAAACCTGCAAATAACTCCTTCCAAAACTTGGAAGTGAAATTCACATCCCTATCTGACACAATCTTGTTTGGAACTCCATGCAATCTGACCACATCTGTAGTGAAGACATATGCTACATAACTCATTGAGAATGTAGACTTCAGTAGAATAAAGTGTGCTACCTTTGTTAACTTGTCCACTACTACCATGATGGAGTCATGTTGTCTCACTATCCTTGGAAAACCTGTTATAAATTCCATGGAAATGACCTCCCATTTCCACTCTGGAATCGGAATTGGTTGTAGTAATCCACCTAGATGCTTACACTCTTCCTTCACGTACTGAAAATCCAAGCACCTAGCCACAAACCCTACTACATGTCTCTTCAAATTCGACAAATAATATAATTTCTTTATTGTTGACAGGGTCTTCTAATAACATGGGTGACTTGAATATGGTTTCACATGAAAATCCCTCAATATCACCATCTTGAGCTCATGCTATCTGACACATATATCTTGTCCCTGAAGCTAACCAATCCATCTGCCATGAGACGATAGTACACATCCTATTGTTATGAAATCAGCTCACAAAAAGATAAAAAAGATAGATCAATGCCTTAGAAATCAGCCTCTTCCACGGGGCAACCTCCTTTACATTACACAAATGAACAATTTTTTTATGATACAAATGAAAATACCTCCTATATATATATAGGAGTCTAAGGGGTCATAATGTAATCATAGTTGACATAACAATAATAATGTAAGGGCACAATAATAATAATAGTGGGATTCTATGGGGCACAATAATAACAATATGGGGACTACATGAGCACAACAACATAATAAGGGGGTTGCAATAATAACAATAAGGGGTTACACTAGTGGGATAGGGACCTAACATGCCCCTCTCCTTCAAAAATTGTTGTGCTCAACGCTTGAGTTTTTTTGGATGCTTCTGTATAAAATTCTCATCCTCCCATGTGGAATCTTCAGTGGGTAAGTTCTTCCACTTGATGATATACTATAAAATTAATCAATTTTTTAGCTGTCATGTTCTTGTTTCTGTGACTGCTTCAGGTTCCAATATGATTTTTTATCCCTCGTCAAGTTACGACAATATTTTTTGAACTGGGAGCTTGTCACCTATAAACTTATTTAAGCATAAAATGTGGAAAACTGGGGGCACTCGGGAAGATGTAGGAAGCTCCAATTTGTATGCCATAGTACCAATATTTTCTAGTGCCTTGTAAGGACCATAGTACTTTGGTGATAATTTATTATCCTTTTTAGCTTGCTTGAGGGATATTTATTTGTATGGTTGTATTCGTAAAAATACCCAATCGCCTATATCAAAACTTCTTTCGCTGAGATGTTGCTTTGCTTGTTTTTTCATTCGATTATGTGCCAAAGATAGGTTATCCTTTAATAGTTGGAGAAATTGTTGTTGTTGACGGTCTACCTTAACACATGAGATACAATATGACCCAAGTATTCCACCTCTTGTACTCCAAAGAAACATTTGGAGGTTTTTGCATATAATTGTTTCTCGTCCAATAGTCTGAGCACTCTATCAACATGTTGAATATGATCCTTCCAAGACTTGTTGTAGATTAGCATATCATGAAAAAATACTGACAAAAATTTTCTAAGGAAGGGTTTGAAAATGGAATTCATCAAACCTTGGAATGTAGAAGGTGCATTGGTAAGGCAAAAAGGCATGACCAAAAATTCATAATGACCCTCATGAGTTCTAAATGTTGTTTTCAGAATGTCTTCAGTCTTCATTCTGATTTGATGATATCCTGCATGAAGGTCCAACTTGCTGAAGTAAATTTCTCCTTGCAGTTTATCCAATAATTCATCAATGAGAGGAATGGGAAACTTATCTTTAATAGTGATCTTGTTGATCTCTCTATAATCTAGACATATGTACCATGATCCATCCTACTTGTGCACCAATACTACTGGAGGAGAGAAAGAACTTTGATTAGGTTGAATTATACCAGGCTCTAGCATTTTTGCAACCATACGTTCAATTTCACTCTTTTATGAAAAGGGATATTTGTAAGGCCTAATGTTTGGAGGAACACTTCCTTGAAAATGAATAGCATGATCATGATCAAAAATAGGCAGGAGGCCTTTTGGAGTGTCAAATACCTTGGAATGATTGTCCAAGACTTTTTGGAGATCTGGAGAAATAGATGATTTCTATGTGAGAACCTCTAGCAAACATAATTGTGCAATTACACCACGTTGTTCTTACTTTAGAAGCTTTTTCATGCCATTAGAGTTGATTATATTTCATGGTTTACCTGTGATATCCCTTAATTCAAATTCCTTTCCTTCTGAGAACAAATTCAAATGGTCCTGAAAATTAAAAGTTATCATACCCAAAGATTGTAGCCATTGGACTCCTAGTACAACATCAACACCAGCCATTGGAATGGAAAGCATTGGACTATTCAAAACATATTCTTCCATGGACAACTTGATATTATGGCACTTTACAAAGAAATTTGTGGTTCTTCCATTTGCAACCATCACTTGACACTCTAGTGCTAGATATAGGAAGCAATTCAATTCCTTTGCTATCTTACAATGAATAAAATTATGGGTATTGCCCAAATTAATCAACACTATTGCCTTTTTCCTCTTGATATGTCCTTCTATCTTGATAGTTTGAAGAGTTGTAATTCCTGCCAATGGATTACAATATATGGTCAGATTCATTTCTTGATGCTCAATGTAATATTTCAATTCTTGAACCTTTTTCTTCTTGATATGTCCTTCTATCTTGAGAGTTTGAGAAGTGGTAATTCTTGCCAATTATTTACAAGATATGATCTAATTCATTTATTCTTTCTCTGGGGTTGGTTCCTGGTGTATATCCTCTTCTTTTGATGTTTTTTTATCCTTTTCTTCCTCCTCTTCACAATCTATGTAAAATAATTTCTTCTCAGCACACTTATGACCTTTAGTGTATTTGCTATCACAAATGTAACAAAGCCCTTTTTCTCTTTTTTTCTTCCAATTATTGTGGGGTAAACCTTGTAGGTTGTGGAAGGTTGGGAGAAAAAACACTTCCTTATTTATAGTTGTGAGTAGTAGGATTCCTTGTTTACATAATTCCGCTTTCATTTTTTCTTGCCAACCTGAATGCCTTCTCCAATGAATCAGGTTCCCAAAGACGAACCTCATGTTGAATGTTATCTTTTAAATTCCTTATGAAGACTTCAATCCTTTGCTTCTCTTGAATATAATTTACCCTTATATTCAATTTTTGGATGTCCTCAATGTGCTCTTCCATTGAACCCTTTTGTTTGAGATTTATCAATTGGATAAAGAAGGTGTTGCTCCTTGTATCCTCATAATGTGCTATCATTTCCTCTGTGAAAATTGACCAAGTGACAAGTGGTTTACGAGAAAAAAGCTTTTTATACCATAAAAATTGATTTGATTCTAAGCATGAAGATGAAATATGTACATTTTGTAACAACTGTACATTATGTAGATCAAAATATTGTTCCATCTATAGTATCCAATTTGTCAGATCCTTGCCATCAAAATTCATCATATCGTCTTTTCCTGATTTTAGGAGCTCGATCTTGAGACAAATATAACTCTGTAATTTCGGATCTCTAAGGTCCTAAATTGTGACATACAGTATCCCTTTGCGTCCTCTTTCCAATGGCACCGGTCTGATCGAAATTGGATTCTCCAAGAAAGAGTTATGCCCAATATCCGAAGATGACATTCTTATATACTTTTTTAGTAGAGAAAACTTGTATAAAGTGCCACGTGTTACTGTTTTGACCTTTGTACCTGAAAACAATACACAGAAAAGTATATTTCATCCTCATTCTGTAGCTTCTTATTGAATTTCAATATGATGGTCAAAGAGAAAGTTATGATGATTTTCCCCAGGTCACTTGTTTGGGATGTAATTTGGGATCCTACAGAAACCATAAATGCCCTGGACTGTATATAAGAACATATAGCGAAACAAGATCTGAAATTCAGGCTCAAGCTTCACCATGATTTCGGTTCAAATGGGTTTTAATTTCAGAGTCTGAACCTTCATAGAAAACAAAGTATAGTGAAAATCCCTTGATGAGCTATTTGTGATGGAATTCTGGAGCTTCCCAAAACCCTAACTTCCTCAGATCGTATCTACGAAAATATACAGACACAAGATCTGAAATTCAAAATCGACCTTCAAAACGATTTCGGCTCAAATGGGTTTTTGTAGCTTCTGAAACTTCATAAAAACAGTGTTATATCGAAAATTCCATGATGACTTGTTTGGAGCAATGAAACCCAAGAATCCAAAGCTCTGATACCAAATGTTATGAAACCAACTTACAAAAAGATAGAAAAGATAGATTGACACCTTAGAAATAAGCCTCTTCGAGGGAGAAACATCCTTTACATTACACAAATGAACAATTCTTTTATGATACGAATGACAAGGCCTCCTTTCTATATATAGGAGTCTAAGGGGTCATAATGTTATCAGAGCTGACATAACAATAATAATGTAAGGGCACAACAATAACAATAGTGGGCTTCTATGGGGTACAATAATAACAATATGGGGACTACATGGGCACAGAAAAATAATAAGGGAGTGAAATAATAACAATAAGGGGTTACACTAGTAATATAGGGACCTAAGACCTATGCACCTACATTTGTACCTATACCTATACCACTACCTGTACCTATACCTGTACCACTACCTATACATGTACCTATACCACAACCTGTACCTGTACATGTACCACTACCTATACTATACTACAACCTCTGCACAATCTCCATATACCTGTCATCTTACTAACCTACCTACAAGATCCTATCCTATAAATTTGTCCCATAAAAGATCATAACTACTATGTGATTTACCTATTACTGCCTACCGAGAGCATCTTCCACCTTGTTCTCTTTACCTTTGATATACCTGATTTCACATTCAAACCCACTTATCGTGGCCAACTAACGAGCCTTCCTACCATTCAAATTCAGTTGGTCAAATAGAGACCGCAAACCACTATGATCAGTCATCAATAAAAAATTGTTACGAAGAAGATAGTGCCTCCACATATTCAATGCATGTATGATCGTTTCCAACTCAAGATCATGTGTCAGGTAGTTCTGCTCATGATCATTTAGCTTTCATGACTCATAGCATACCACTTGTCCATCCTGCATAAGGAATCCACCAAGTCTTCTCTTGAAAGAATTTGTACATACTACAAACTCTTTTTCTAGATTTGAAATCTTTAACACTGGTGCATGTGTCAACAATTACTTGAGCTACTCAAAACTAACCACACACTCCTCTATCCATTCAAACTTCTTACTTTTCCTCAGCAATGATGTGATAGGATAAGGAATTTGTGAGAAGTTCCTGATGAACCTACTATAATAACCTGCTTACCCCATGAAAGACCTCACCTCATCCACATTCCTAGGAACTGCCCACTCCATGATAGCTCTTACCTTTTATTGGTGCATTGTTATACCATCCTTGGAAACCACATTTCCCAAGTAGTGTACCTCAATCTGAAAGAAAATACACTTGATGACCTTAGTATACAACTGATTCTCTTTCAATAATCGCAACACTATTTCTAAATGCTCGTCATGATCTTATTCAATTTTTTAATATACCAATATATTATCAATGAACACAATAACAAAGTTGTCCAAATATAGATCCAACACACTATTCATCAAGCACATAATTTTAGCTATAGAATTACTTAAGCCAAATGGAACTACGACAAGCTCATAATGCCCATACTTGGTCTGGAAAATTTTCTTGTAGATGTCCTCTTCTTTAATGTGTACCTGATGATATTTGGATCTTAGATCAATCTTCAAGAACAATGTTTTTCCCTTCAACTGATTAAAAAAGTCATCAATCCTCAGTAACATATTGTTTTTCTTGATGGTCACTTTGTTTAACATCCTATAGTAAATGCATAACCTGAGAGTACCATCCTTCTTCTTCACAAACAATACCGGTGCACCCCATGGTGATACACTTGGCCTAATGTATCCATTTTCCAACATTTCCTTCAACTACAGCTTCAACTCGACCAACTCAGGTGTACTCATCATGTAAGGTGCCTTTGATGTTAGAGCTACCCCTCGAACCAACTCAATACAGAATTATACTTCCCTGTGAGGTGGAAACTCTGAAATATCTACAAGAAATGCACCCTGAAACTGTTGTAGAACTGGGTACTTGCTCAAAACATCTACATCCTCAACTTCCTTAACTTTGTCTCTAGGATTGTGTACTGCAAATAACGCACACCCTTTCCTATGACTACACTTGGCCTACATAACTATCACCATTCTAACTGATGTTGACTTCTTCTTACCCCGCAAGACTCTTTGTTCCCCATTGTCACCCAAGCACTCAATGGATTTTTCATAACAATACACCTTGGTTCTATGAACATACAAACAATTCATGCCTAAAAACATACTATATGATCCCAATGGTAATAGATTCAAATGCGTTGCGGTAGGCATACCATTCAAATCGAATGTACAAGCTCTTACCCAATGTAAACTCTCTTGTTGGTACCTATAGCCAACTACACTTATTCTGCTTCTCAGACCGAAGTCCCTGTCCTTTGCCAAATGTATTGAAATTCTTAGGTGCTGTGACATTCTCTTTGTTACTTGAATCCTAATTTCTTACTCACTTCTTGTCCCATTTTCCTTTGTTCTTATCATTTCCCTTCCAATCTTTCTTAGTCTCAAACCTGCACTTTGATTGCTCATAACAATCCTTTTAGCTTTCGGATGGCCTTCTCCAATGATGTAGGCTCATCAAATTCAATCCTATATTTGAATGAAATTGGTAATCCACTAATGCAACTTTGAATGTTGGCCTTCTCCTCCTTGAGGTAAGGCACATACCTCAACAACTGCAAGAACCTACTAGTGTACTCCTCAAATACCACTGATCCCATCTTTAACTCATAAAATCGTTTTTCCCTATGGTCAAAGTATCTCTCTGACATATACTTCTTCCTGAATAATCTATTGAATTCACTCCAATTCAACTCCTCCTCATAAATATATCTAAAGTTCTTTACATATTCCCACCAGATATCTACCTAACCTTAAAGAACCAATGTAGCTATTTTGGCCTTCATGTTATATGAGTAATCATGCAATTTGAAGAACTTATTCATTCCAAGGAATGATGCTTTTTCATCCCATGACTTATTCATCTCTACATCAAATGTAGGTGGCTTTGTTTTCTTAAAATTATCTAGAAAATATCCCCTATCACTCCTCCTGTAAGGATGATAATGATGATAATCATAATGCCTGTCAGAAATAGAACCAGAATGGAACCTGTTTCTATCACCTCTCTTATTCAAAGTGTCCAATAACCTTCCATCTTTGATCATGTCATCTCTATCTAACATGTACCCACCAGGAGATCTTACTTATAGTCAGAGGGAGCATGGACAGATTGGTACAACTTGGCATATACAAAGGGGGATCTCAATCAGAGAGTTTGGCAGGTACTCAGGGGGAGTATGGACAGAGGAATGTATATCAAGGAAGAGAATATCTTGGTTTGCCCTTTGCCATTGATGTCAAAGGGGGAGAGTGACTTGGTATGGTTGTTGCCATCAAGTCCAAAGGGGGAGATTGTTGGCATTATGATGCATGTGTTGTACTTGATGGAAACCCACTTGTAGCAGAACATCTCACTTATACATAACTAGATGAATCTCCAGAAGAGAGATCAAATGTGACAGAACACATGGGATGTAGGACAACTCAAAGGAATCAGTTCAGATGTAATGTACAATGACAACTCATTAAGTTGACAGTTCTTAGTATGTCAAGTTAGCTTTGCCATCAAGTCCAAAGGGGGAGATTGTTGGCATTATGATACAAGTGTTGTCCTTGATGGCAACTCACACAGATGATTATCAGACTACAAAGAATGAAGAAAGAAAAGTATATACACAATTTCACTATATACAAATGTGTGTATACACGTGGGATTACTGATCAAAAGTTGCGTATGCGTATGCATGCACTTTCATGCACGGAAAAGTGCATACATGTGGGAAAGCTTATTTTTGGGTCCATGGTATTTAGACCTATGGTCTTATACCTTGGTATTGCGTCCGAAGTGTTGAACCCAGGTATTGGATCCCTAGTATTGGTTCTAAGTGGTTTTGGACCATGGTATTGAGTAAGGCCTAAGACTATAAAAGGAGAAGAAGATCATTAGGCAAAGGCATTCAAAAATTCTTGAATATCTGATGATGTATGAGATCTAGTATGCAGGGTATGGATTCATGATGCTTTGCTTGATCTGAGTTAAGGAGGAATCTCAACAGTTGATGGAGAACAAGATCTAAGGATAGATCGGGATCAAATGGTTTGGAATGAATCATCTCTATATGGTTTGATCATGCTTGTTCTAGATCTGTATACTAACGCATGTAATTTTTTGATCTGGGTATAACTTAAGATTGAAATAGCTGCAAAACATGAATGAATATTTACAGATGTATATGCTGGTTGACTTTGATAAAAGCGCATATATACACAGGTTAGATACATCTAAGTAGTGTATACAATATGAACTATGATGTTTGAAGTTACAGGTGGTTCTGGTTGTTGATGCAAAGTTTGAGTTCTGGTGACGGTTTACTAGTGTCAGTATTCTGCATATTCAGTTTGGTTGATTGTGAGATATATAATGGATCAGGATCATAATGACTTATCTTTATGTGATCTAATGGACTAGATCTGGATGCTAACATATGTATTATCCTTGTATATGTAATGATCTAGGTATGTCTGAAGTTAGGAAGTGTAGTGAAGTTATCAGTAAGTAATTGTTGACATATACGCTGGTTCACTTTGGTGAAGTTGCATATACACGCTGATTTGGCTCTTCCAAGTAGCGTATGCATGATTTCTGATGATACAGTTGGTTCTGAATATTGTTGCAGAGTTCTGTGTTCTGCTCTGTGTTCTAGTGATTGCAGTTTGTTGACTGGGTTTCAGTGATTCAATATTGGGTGATTCAGAGATTGATGATGCTAGTGTTGATTTATTTTGTGCTTTAATGATATTAATGGGTCGAATATGAAAATTGGATGAAACGTGGCCTTTCAGATTATGGTGTTGTGCTTCAAGAGTATCCAGTCTGAAAATTTATGAAACGTGGTACCTAGAGGATGAAAGAGAAGGTTGTAGCCTCTGTAGGTTGGCACCTACGTACCAGTACGTCAGCTAGTACAAGAGCTAAGGGGGTGGTAGCTCCCCTCCAATAGCAGCTGGAAAACGAGTGAAGGTTGGAGCATCCAGTAGGCTGGCACCTACGTACTAGTACATTGGATCGTACAAGAGCTAAAGGGGCTGTAGCTCCCTTCTAGGAGAAGCTGGAGAATGAGAGAAGGTTGTAGCCTTCTGCAAGTAGAAGCCTGTGTACTGGTATATGACTGCACCAATACAGAAATATTGTAAAAGGAAGTTCCTTATTAAAAGAAGATAGAGATGACTTGCAGTAGGTGGTTTTCACCCACATTGGGTTTCCACCTTACATCATGGTGTTCATGTGTGCTTCTTGTGTGTGATGATCTGTTCTATTTTATTGCACCTGTTTACTGTTCATATGGTTAATAAAAGTTCTGATGCACTAACTAAATATCAACATTTAATGGATTAACTGAATCATAAGTTTATTGGATATACACTAGTTTCATTAGACACAGTTGTGTGTACACACAGGTTCCCTTCACTGAAGTAGTGTATATGAATCTGAGTATGGAAATGAAAAAGTGTTTGATTTCATAATACTGATTCACCCCCCCCCTCTCAGTATTATTTCCAACACTTTGTTTTCTTAAACTTATCTAGAAAATATCCCCTATCACTCCTCGTGTAAGGATGATAATGATGCTAATCATAATGCCTGTCAGAAATAGAACCAGAATGGAACCTGTTTCTATCACCTCTCTTATTCAAAGTGTCTAATAACCTTCCATCTCTGATCATGTCATATCTATCTAACATGTACCCACCAGGAGACCTATTACCATATGTCCCATTAGTTTTTTCCTCCTACTCATGGCTGATTTGAAGTGGTCCCTGCGACTGCAATTCTAACAAACTCTGAATTATCATTGCATTTACTTCTACTTGTTTCTCCTATGCCTATATGACTCTATCATTGTCTGCCTTACAAATCCTTATTTATACCTTTAATCTTCTTAGTGTGTCTGCTAAATTAGAAGAGTTCCCAACACCATGTTTCTCATCTAATCCGTAGGGAGAGTCTCAGGAACTGTAGTCTACCATCTTGCTAATCATATTTGATATCCTTCCTGCAAGGTATATCATGTTAACTAAACCAAATCACAATAAACCAACATACCTTAACATAATTTTGGGAGGATACCTTGTCTGCAAGATCAACAAATCAAGGTAATACATGTATAAAATAATCATGCCAGCATACAAAAATATAACACATAAGCATATAACCATGTAATTATCATTCTAGCTAGAGTATAGTCATCAATGCATGACCATATCAACTACACATAACATGACCTCATGCATGAAACAAAACCACCACATAATTGTACACTTAATCACATGTGAATACTAAAGTGCATAAACAATGCATAATCAACCATACACTCATGATGACAGACTCCACAATAACACCATCAACTTCCCATGGAGACCTCACTGCAACTATAACCCTGACCATACAAATGAAACAAGCACACGTTCTTACAACACAACAAACACATATGAAATCGACATGAATACATGACCAGCACATAACCCATTCAGTCTTAGGGTGAGCCATGCTTTGATACCACTCTATAACACCATCCTACCACATTTGCCCCAGTAACCGGCCAACGAGAGTAAACATGTGATGAGAATTTACTATGATATGATTCGACTAACTATGTTTCAGTTATAGGAAGTGGAATTGGTGGAACACATCACACAGACTTTCCACATAAGCAACAGAACTCCTAAGAGCCATCCCAACCACTCAAGTAACTAGCCCCTGAGACTGACTAAATTTTTCGTACATCAAACCCCTAGACACTCCCTTGATATGGGAAAGGGTGTGTCTAGGAGGCTCCAGACGCTCCCATGATAAGCGAAAGGGAGTGTCTAGGGAATTTTGTCCCCAATGATGTGCATGCGACTCTGGGATTTATGCCATTTTTTTAGGCCCAGAGCATAGGTCACTGCCCATAACTCAATGAAACCTTCAAAAATGAAATTTCACAATAGAAAAAAGATACATTTGCAGAAAAATCAACAAGGATTAGACTAGACCCCTACTAGCCATGACAAGCATTTCATCAAACATGTCACAAACATGAAAGCTACAGGTCTCAACAACATAACTGAGCATAAGGGTCTCACACTTATCTGAGAATCACTAGGAAGCATTGATGCCTCAATACATTAGCTAGAATTTCATCTATTAGGCCATAGATACATTGTTCATTCATTTACAAGTAAAAACATGATGACATCCATACATAGCCACTTTCATAATACATGTTTATAACCAGCATAACAACGACAAAAATACCAAGGAAGAAACAGCCATATAATCGACATATAAACCAATATAATACTTGTGAAACAATAAGGAGAAATAACCTCGTATTAATGATGCAAAGGCCAACCAGGTTTGGGACTTCCATGAACCACCCAACCATAGACTAGGCTAAACCAAATATTTCTTTTAGCCAATCACCCCCATCCCATATTCCGAGCATGAATGTGGGATCTCATAAAATACATCAATAAAAACCATCGAAGGCTTCTAGAGGTGAAACCAACTAAACCCTCAAGTAGTGATTCCACCTCACAGTCATACATCACTAACCATCACCATATTGGTCTCTACCCAAGTTGTCTAGGGATCAAAAGCATTTGTTCCAACCAAAGCTTCGGGACTAGTAACTCAACCTAGAACTACCACTGAGATCCAGAGTGTTTCTCCAACCAAGGCTCGAGGACTGTAAATCAACCCACTAAGGGGTCCATAGAGTTTTTCCAATCAAGGCTCGAGGACTAGTAACTCAACCCAAGTTGCTATAAGGTTCTAGAGAATTTGTCGAACCAAGGCTCCAAGAACTAGTAACTCAACCCAAGCTAAAGGAACATGAGAACCAACTAGAAATAAAGAAAAAAATGAACCCACAACACCATGGCTATCGAGGAAATGGAATAGGAAAATCCATTGTCAATCCAAACAATCCTCCATGCCAATGATAGATCATAATCAAGAGATCAAATGCATGCCAAAACTAGTGAGGAAAACATACATGCAACTTGATACCTACAAGAAAAACTTGTTATAGTTGTTGATCCCGATGTCCTCTTAAACTTTCCCACTCTTCCTTTTCCTTCTTGCTCCAAAAATCTAAGTATGCCACAATCCTCCAAGAGTTCTCCAAGAAAGTCTAAGTGTCCAAGAGTATGAGAGAAATAATAGAGAGAGAAAGCTTTAAAACTGAACTAACAAAAGTCTGTGAATTAATCCTCAGAAGCCTTCTTATTAATGAGGCATTTATTTTCTTTATTTTCCATTATTTTCCTTCAATTTTCCTCCTCACATGAAACATGTGACCTTTCATCTCCATTTTCTCCTAATTTCCATTAGTTTCATAAATAAATGTGCCAAAATGACACTTTTCTTTTCCAAAGGCTTTGCCATTTCCTTTACCAATTTCCTTAGCCATTAATCAATCACGAGTGATCCCCATCACTATGCTTTTTCCCAACATTCAACTTAGAATACGTGTCCCATGACCTTGGTAAATATTTTTCCTTTATTAACTTTTACATGGATTCTCGGCCATGGCTCTTAGAAACATGCATAATGTTTTGTCAAGATGGGATATAATACACTATAAATTCTAATAATATCATGAAAAAAGATGGATGTGTCACAAAATTCCATTATATCATTTGTTCTTGATTTAAGTCAAAATTTGAGTACCTAATGTACTACATCATCCATTGTGTCCTCATTTGATATGACATGATCTGTTGATATGGCCTCATATAGATCTTGTAATACAGAACATAGTCAATAATGTTTGTTAAACCAATTATATCATTTCAATGAATATTCTATCCAACAAAAAACTTCACTTTAGTTGTATATTTGACATGTTGATACCATAGCAATTTGGACTTGAAAAGAAATTAATTTTATGACCCTAGGTATATACATTGAGCCAAAAATTTGATAAGAAAAGTATCCAACATCCTTATCCCACATGACCATCCTAATTTTCAAATATTTCCCTTGATCATAGAATCAAATTTAATTACCATTCTTGTGCATTTTCAATCAATAAGTTTGACCTGAAAGGCATCATGGAAAAAAATTACTTTCTCTCCTCTATGTTGTAGTATTTGTGAATTCGTAAAGACCTTCGTCCTTTGGCTAAGGTTGCTTTGTCTTATTACATGTATTGTATCTGCAGCTTCCATTGTCATCTTATTCAACCCACTTTCTTCTAGCGATTTAGTAGTTCTACGTCATCTACATCCTATGTCCATGGTCTTCTCTGGATCTTGTAATACACAATAATGACAATAAATTTTAGGACACTAATCAAATCAAATTATCAGAAATGAGAAAAATAAGTGTAGGGGTAGAATTATTGGTAGACTATATTTTTAATAGAGTTTAATTTTTATCCTTAAAACATAAATATTAATTGATATTAGCCACTTTTCCCCCATGTAACACACTTTATCACTAGTGTGTATATCAAATTTGTTTCTTTCCTCATTTATAACCTACATTATTCAATCATTTTAGAGCTAATTACAATACTATATAGTGAATGTAGTGGATTATTAAAATTATGATTATTATACTGAATGTATTTTAGTAACCTTTAAGTTTATTTTAGAATAATGTTATATTCTTGAAACATTTATATGTTTAATTTTTCATAGAAAAAATAACTTGATGGTACCAGACTAGGCATCATTTGCATTGAATTTTTTGCCTCAACTAGATCACATTATGACACCTGAGTCAGAACTAAAGTCGGCGATTGGCAAGTAGAGATTAAATAATTCCCACGGGCAAAATTTCAAAATTAAATACCCACCAACTATTGAACTAAAAAAAATTCAAACTCTTTCTTTCTCCTCTAAGAATTTTTTCGTTGTTGATGAGCCCAAACCTAGAAAGAAAATAATAGGATCATCTACCCCCGCCTGGGTCTCAATCCAGTACATCTCGCTCTTCCTCTCAATAACTCTCATGAGAATAATAATTTGGGTATGGATCACTCTTACAAATTTATATTGGTCGTTGTGAATGAGTATATATGTGTTTTAAATATAGGTTGTGCATATGTGATGGCCGTGCGGGGATGCCAAGGGCATCATGTGTTTTGTCCTAACTAATTTATGTAGGTAGTGTGTATATTTTGGCCACGTGGGAATGCCATGGATATCATGCGCTTTTCATCTTATACTGTCAATGATCTGTTTTTTTTTCATGTGGGATATATTATGTGATGGTCGTTGTGAAGCTAAGGGCACCATGTGTTTTACCCTGATTAATTTAGGCAGATTGTGTGTATGTGATGGCTATTTTTCTTACCTCAGCTCAAATCATTACCCTTCATGTAGTGTTATCTCCTTCCTTGCATGCTATTTTCCTTGGCTCGCCTCCACAAACAAGATTTACTAGCCCAACCTCAAAATGTTGGGCAGATGGAAAGGGAGAAGACAGTGAACAAATTGAGGTAAGTCATTGTGAAATTATATATATGTAATTATTTAATTTTTTCTTTGATTTTTAGTTTTTTAATTCCAAAATAAAAAATAAATAAAAAATTATTTATATATATAAGGACATGAGACTGACCTGAAGAGAGATGTCTTGGCCTCAATATTGGGTATGGAAGCACTTAACAAACTTGATAGTGTGGACTTGAAATTGCTTGCTATATACATAGAAAAGTGATCAACTAAACCAATTGAAACATTGCAAGAACATTATTCATTTCAAAGGGAATAAATTTATTCCGAAACCACTCTTGGATCAAGTAGAACATCATCATAACCACTAATAATTTTTAATAGGAAACAAAGGCTTCCAATGCCCAATCCACTCATGGGACACAAATATCTTCTTCCATCGCACCACATTATGAATATTGCATTGGTAGCTATGATACAAGGAAAGAATATGACATGGCTTAAGAAGAAATCCGTAGATCAAATGCAAGGAAATTTTTTTTGAATAGGTTGAACGAAGAATGCCTTCATTGATTCAAAGACCATCTCCATTTGTTATTATCAAATATATTGTTGCACCTACATAATGCAATAATTCACAACATGGAGAATAAATTTGGCGTAGGTTGGTTAGTAAAAAAGGTTAAACTAAAAATGCCTCATAACTGCAATAAATTTAGGTGTAACCAAACAAAGAAGATCAAGAAACCCCCACCCAATAAAAGGCTCAAAAGAATGTCAACTAATGTAAGTTTAAAATTATGGAAAGAAATTGTATAAACATATGATAAATTGGATGAACAGAGGAATTCCGGTGAGGAGAGTACCCAAGTATTTTAATTTTCTCATAAGGTTATACCTAGTTTATTAAATTACTTTTATATTTTATTTTTGCATAGTTGAATTCAATTATTACATGTTTTACGACAAGGATTTCAAGTCTAGGTTTCTAAAACGAAGTGCCACACATCACAGTAGCCATAAAGGTATACAGGCCTTGATTTGTACTTTTGTAAGTATATTTAATATGTGAAATGATATTTTATTTATTTCCTAGAAAAAATTAAATGATTTCATAATAATTAGTTTAACTAGTCCATGTGTCATGTTTCTAGAGGAGGAGAAATATGGTCATCATCCAAAACACTTTGAAAAGGACATGTTACAAAACAAAAAGTGGACCAATTTTTTCATCTAGATGGAGAAAAAGGTATCAATAGTTAAATTTCAATAAGTTAGTTCGATATTGTTTTGTTTGTATGTCAATTTTCATTTCTCACAACATAGAGTAGAGGCAACATACCCTTGATTTCCATATTTATCCAATGAAAAATTTTGTATGTTCTAATTTTAAAATTGGTCGGAAGATGGTTGGAACATGATAGGATAAATGACATCCTCCTACAAAAATAATCTATAGAAATTTTCCCACCATATCGATGGAATATTTCCCACCATACCTTGCATTAAATAACTAGGGTTCTTGAATTATTTACCCTTTTAACTCTTCATTCTTATTCATTTTTTATTCCATCTAGGTACTAATGTAGACCATGGCCTTATGCATGCCTTCAAATTGACTAGCTAGGTGTCTCATCTCCTTCCTTATCTCATGCATCTTCTCTCTATAACACTCTCTATGAGGAGAATAGCTATCCATGGCATGATTGTATCTAAGAATTTCCAAAATCCAAGACTCCAAGTACTGCCAAAATTAAAACTACTATTACACAATAAAAAGAAAACAGTAAGAGGATTGGGGGGACAAAACTTTGTTTAGTATTTGATACGACCAATCAAATCAACAATTACTGTAAAATAAAAATATAAATTAAAAACATATCCATATTTTCAACAGGGAAAATAGGTTCATTACAATCCATATGTGACCTATAATTTTGCCTCTCTCCCCACATAGATGTTTAATTTTGTCGACCAGATTTGAAAACCATATAATTTGTTGCATTTTCAACATTTACTCAAGCATATTCATCATTAACCATTAACTAGTAGAGTACTAACAATGTTAATTTTCTTAGGGATAAAAGTTTTTGTTGTAGATAATTTCATTTTAAAACATTTTCAACATTTTCACATTGCATTCACCCCATATCATCATAAGAAATTATGTAGAGATAACATTCACAATAACAATGTAGCTAAATAGTCATAGGTATGTCATGATATATATGTCATAGGTTTATCATGGTATATATATCATAGGGATCAACATATCTCCTTCATATGTCTATCATAATATTCTATCATATCACAAATTAGAAGGTCCAAAGAGGTCATTTTCATACCCAGGAACTAAAGCCCAGTAGGGCATTGTTATGCCACAATACTAAGGACCATTAGGGAATTGTTACACCACAAGACTAAGGCTCATTAGGGCATAGTTAGACCATAAGACTTAGGTACAATTTTACAGACCCATAGGATAGAATAATCATTATATCACTGCCAATTAATTACAGGTCTTGGTGTGCATTTATTTGAGGCACACAAACCCCACATCTTACCCTATGAAATCCATGAAATTTGAAGTATTCTTGAAGAAGAAAAAATATATATGTGAAAAATTAAAAATATTTAATTGCATTAATGTTATTTATGAGTAAAAAAATACTCTCCAAGTTGAATCATTCAATTTGGCCTTGAAATGAAGGTGAGATGTGCATTTTTTAGAAGCAGGCCAAAATTTTCTTGCTTCACTAAAATGCATGTTTAGGTTTTGTTTCTTGGCCAATCTGATTGATTCAAATTGTATACTATTTAATTAGTAATTTTACACTCTAATTTTCTTACAGTAAGTTTTTGATGTCCACAAACTATTGACACTTTTGGGGGAACGTTGCAAACTGTGATTGTTGCAGCACTTTCATTTACATTAACTTCAACCTTCAAATAAATAAATTAGAAAAAAATAATTGTATTATGTTACTTATGAGTAAAAAAATACTCTCCAAGTTGAATCATTCAATTTGGCATTGAAATGAAGGTTGGGAATGATTTTTTGTGAAGTACACCAAATTTCCCTGCTTCACTAAAATGCACACACAAACTTCAATTATTGGACAATCTTATTGATTCAAATTGTATAATATTTAATTACTAATTTTACACACTAATTTTATTCGCGTAAATTTTTATTTTTTACAAACTATTGACACTTTTTGGGTGACAATGTGAAGAGTGGTTGCTGCAACACTTTTGTTTACATTAACTTTGACATTTAGATGACTAAATTATAAAAATTTCATTATATTAATGTTACTTATGAGTAAAAAAATACTCTACAAGTTGAATCATTCAATTTGGCCTTGAAATGAGGGTTGAGCGTGCATTTTTGTGAAGCAAGCCAAAAGGGCCTTCACTAAAATGCATCATCATACTTAATTTCTTGGCCAATCTAATTGATTCAAAATATATACAATATAATTACTACTTTTACACACTAATTTGCTTCCAAAAATTTTCTACTATTCACAAATTGTTGACACTTTTGGGGCAACACTGTGAACTCCAACACCGTAAACTCAATTTGTTGTAGAACTTTCATTTACATTAACTTCGACCTTTATATCACTAAATTAAAAAAATTTAGTTGTATTAATATTACTTATGAGTAAAAAAATACTCTCCAAGTTGAATCATTCAATTCGGCCTTGAAATGAAGGTTGGGTGTGCATTTTTGTGAAGCAGGAAAAAATTTCCTTGCTTTGCTAAAATGCATGCCTAGTTCATTCTTGGCTAATCTCATTGATTCACATTGTATACTATTTAATTACTAATTGTAAACACTAATTTGTTTCTAGTAAGTTTTTTTTGTTCACAAACTGTTGACACTTTTTGGGGGACACGAAGAACTATGATATCAATTTGTACTTGAAATGAAGGTTGAGCTTGCACTTTTGCAAAGCAGGAAAAAATTACCTTACTTCACTAAAATGAGTGCCTAGGCTTTATTTCTTGGCCAATCTCATTTATTCAAATTGTATACTATTTAATTATTAATTTTACTCATAAATTTATTTCCAGTAAAATTTTGTTGTTCACAAACTATTGACACTTTTGGGGTGACAACATGAACTACGATTGTTGTGATTATTGCAGCACTTTCATTTACATTAATTTCGACCTTCATATCACTAAATTAGAAAAATTTAGTTGTATTAATGTTACCTATGAGTAAAATAATACTCACCATGTTGAATCATTCAATTTGGCCTAAATGAAGGTTGGGAGTGCATTTTGTGAAGCAAGCCAAAATTTCCATGCTTCACTAAAAGGCATGCCCAAGCTTCGTGTTGGGCATGGAATCCCCCCAAGGCATGTTTTGGAGCTTAAAGCCCAAGTTTTGACTGAATCTTGTTGTAAAATCTCTACGAATTGTGGGCATGGGGTGCGAAAGTATAATAGAGTCACAGGGTTGTCCACCCTAGCTTTTGTAATGTAATGTCCATTGGATAGACATACCCATGGTCCGCTGATCATGGGATTGTATAAATAGAGTGAGGCTCTAAGTGTAAAAGATAACCAATGAAGGAACAAATAGAAGAATGAGAAGTCTAAGTGATTGAGTCGAAGTGTAAAGTGTGTCTGTGGGTTGTAGAGTAGGAGAAGGCTCTGCAGCTGAGTGCACTGACCCCTGCAGTTGATTGCAAAGTCTGGGTCAAGTTTGTAACTATTGAAGAATCAATAAAGAGAAGTTTTTCTATAATTTTGTGTATCATTTCCTCGTTTAATACATGATTGGGTATACTTTTCAAGTATACTGTTTATTTACTGCGTGAACCTATATGAATGTTTTGTATTTTCACATATAACTTAAGACATTTAAGTAGGCGAAGGTGCTTAATTAATACTAGAAGATAAACAAGATCTTAGGTAAGAACATAGAGCGTGACACGGCCCTTGGTTAGGGCTGCGTGAAGGTAGGGTATCAGGCTGTGAGGAATGGAAGGTGTGAGAAGCCACCTACGTGCAGGAACAAACAAAGGACCATTCAAACCTCTCAGACATCTCAAGGGTATGGAAACATGGTTCTAGCACCCTCCCATACTACCTCAGGTGATACCTCAGTCCGCGCTCCGCAGACTGTTGCCGAAAGGGCCAATAGTACAGGGATTTGTTTGGCTAATTAACTCCAAACCTTGGTCAGGCACCAACAAGCCAACACTTCATTTCTTAGCCAATATCATTGATTCAATTTGTATACTATTTAATTATTAGTTTTAACTAATTTTACACACTAATTTTCTTCTACTGAGATTTTTCTATTCAAAAATTGTTGACTCTTTTGCGGTGACACCGTGAGCTACGATTGTTGCAACACTTTCATTTATATTAGCTTCATCATTTACATCACTAGATTATAAAAATTTAGTTGTATTAATGTTACTTATGAGTAAAACAATACTCTACAAGTTTAATCATTCAATCTAGCCTTGAAATGAAGGTTTGGAATGCACTTTTTGTTAAGTAGGAAAAAATTGCCTTGCTTCACTGAAATGCACATTGAGGCTTCATTTCTTTGCTAATTCCATTGATTCAAATTGTATACTATTTAATTACTAATTTAACAAACTAATTTTCTTCTGGTAATTTTGTATTGGTAAAAAACTATTGACACTTTTGTGGCAACACAATGAATTTCTATACTTTCATTTACGTTAACTTCAACCTTCAAATCACTAGAATAGAAAACATTAATTGTACTAATGTTACTTATGAGTAAAAAAATACTCTCCAAGTCACAATCATTCAATTTTTCCTTGAAATGAAGGCTGGGCATGCATTTTTTTGAAGCGAACCAAAATTACCTTGCTTCACTAAAATGCACACCCATGTTTCATTTCTTTCCAAATCTCATTGATTCAAAATGTATACTATTTAATTACTAATTTTACACACTAATTTGCTTCAAGTAAGACTTAGTTGTTCACAAACGGTTGATACTTTTTGGATGACATTGTGAACTGCAATTGTTGCAGCACTTTCATTTACATTAACTTTGACCTTTAGACCACTGAATTAGAAAATATTAATTTTATTAATGTTACTTATGAATAAAAAAGTACTCTCAAAGTTTAACCATTCAATTTGGCCTTGAAATAAAGGTTGGGTGTGCATTCTTGTGAAGTTCAATAAAATGCACACCCAAGCTTAATTTCTTGTCCAATCTCATTGATTCAAATTGTATACTATTTAATTACTAATTTTACACACTAAATTTCTTCCAGTAAGTTTTTGTTGTTCACAAACTATTGACACTTTAGGGGCGACATCGTGAACTATGATTGTTGCAACACTTTCATTTACATTAACTTCGAACTTTGAACCACTAAATTAGAAAAAAATGGTTGTATTACTGCTACTTATGAGTATAATAATACTCTCCCAGTTGAATCATTCAATTTGGTCTTGGAATGAAAGTTGGGCATGCACTTTTGTGAAGCAATCAAAATTTCCTTGCTTCGCTAGAATGCACACCCAAGCTTCATTTCATGGCCAATCTCATTTATAAAAATGGTATATTATTTAATTGCTAATTTTACACAGTATTTTTCTTCCATTAAGTTTCTGATGTTCACAAACTATTGACACTTTTGGGATGACACGATGAATTGTGATCATTGTAGCACATTCATTTACATTAACTTCAACCTTTAGATCACTAAATTAGAAAATGTTAGTTGTAATAATGTTACTTATGAATAAAAAAAACACTCTCCAACATGAATCATTCAATTTGGCCTTGAAATAAAGATTGGACGTAAATTTTTGTGAAGCAGGTCAAAATTGCCTTGCTTCACTAAAATGCATACCCATGCTTCATTTCTTGGCCAATATGATTGATTCAATTTGTAGATTGTTTATTTGATGATTTTACACACTTTTAAATTGTTATATATTAGACCTTCAATATTTATGCTTTATATTTCATACAACATTCTATGTTTCACTTCAACTTTCCTTAAATGAAAGTTGTATATGAATGGGAAACATATTTATGTAGAATATTTGTTATACACGATGCAAGATTATATCATAAGGTTAGGTATTGTCCAATAATGTCCCATTTCAAATTTCATTATGAAGAGTGTAGCTGGTTTGGCCCAGGAGTGCACATTTGTTCCGACTTGAGCGTTGGCAGATATGTTGAATTGCTAGATTGGTTAACTTTCATTTTAGTGAGTAAGATTTGTTGTAGGATAATTAGTGTGATATGTTGTAGAAAATGTTTGCATCTTTAAGATGGAATGATAATTGTTTCAATGCAAATAATTACAGGTCCTGGTGTGCATTTATTTAAGGCACACGATCCCTACCTTTTACCCTATAAAATCAATCCAATTTGGAGAATTTATGCACAACAAAAATTTAATTAGGATGAGTTATTTTCCATCCATATTTAACGAGGATGTACCTCATGCTATGTGAGAAGGAATGTTCCCCACACATTTCAAAGTTGTCTTAGGTCATTTATAAACAGAAAGAGACTTCTAATTTGTAAATCATAACACATTGGTGACAAGAGGAAGGATTTCACTATCTTTTACCTTTTGCTTTTTCTTGTTTGGAATTCTACTATTATTGAGGAAGAGTAGCACTGCTATGTAATTGATGCTGATGATGATGAAAGTCACTAGTTTATGAGGTACTATGTGTTTTTCTGAGATTGGTTTTAATTTTTCATCTTTTAATATTTGTTTAGCATTGAAACATTTTTATTTTCTTGAGGTATTATCATGTCATGTTAATACCCGAGTGGAGGTTAAATACCGAATGCTAGTAGAAAGACCCTAGTTCATAGTGAATACCATAAGTTCCTTCATTCTCTTAAACCCCCAAAATTTGTAATCCTTAGGAAATTCTTGAACACCTCCATCACCAAACTTAAACAAATAAGCCCCATATTTGGACATACTCTATTTTAGACCATATTATAATAGATTTTAGTTTACTTTGACATTATGGATGGATAATTTCCTTAAGATAGATTAAGTTTAACTGATATGTTTTCCTTTTCAATGCTCAACTTAGGATAGTTTCATGTACTTTCAATACCTAATATTTCCATGGGATTAGCTTTAGGATATATTTTAACTGACACATATTGTGTTGATGCCTTGAAGCCTACGAGTGCCCCAGTCGATAATTGGAGTACATGCCATTTTTTTAAGAAATACAAAATTCTTGTTATTAATTTAAACTCATATGTTCTATTTTTTAATTCTTAGGATGATTTCATGTGCTTCAAGTATTTAACAATGAAATAATATAATTTAATGTCATCATTCCAATGGAACTAACAATTTTTCCAACTAGACCTTGGCTTTACATTTATTGTGAGTTTCAACTCGCTCCCCAATGCCATTTAGGGACACATGGAAAATTTAAATTGGTGACATAAAAACAAACTGAGCAATGAAATTGAGTTCCATCAGGACCACCAGGTATATTTGGTCAAGGGAAAGTTGGCCACATTACCCAAATACTCATTTGGCACAATTCTCAATATTTTAGCATATAATGCAGAAATTGCATTGCATGCTAATGAGTGAAACACTAGTTGTGAAAACCATTAATGTAGACAACAATCGGTACATGAAGTCACTAGAAAGGGGTATCCCTCATGATAATCTAATGTCATGATTCCAATGGAACTAACGGTTTATCCAACCAAGCCTCGAATTTTCTGTTATGGCAAGTTTCAACTCACTTCCCAACGTCATTCAAGGGCACACGAAAAATTTCAATCGAGGGCATAAAAGCCAAACCGAGCAAAGGAATTGAGTTTTGTAATATCTTGCAAGCATGTTTGGATAAGAGTGAGTTTGCCATGATGCCTAGAGACAAGTGAAACATGGAGTTTGTCAAGTGAATTACGGCATATTGTATAATTATATTCGATTGTAGACTTGTATACAAAGTTAATATTGACACACAAAATACTTTAATATATTGATAGGAGAGGGTTGGAACTTAAGGTAATGTAATATAGTTTACAATTGATAGTTAAATTGTGTAGCAAATGTTTTTATGGTATTTACTAACATTTAATAGAATTTTTGCATGTTTTACATCATTGGAATGACATATTAGTTGTAACTTAATTGAATCTTTTTATGGTTTTATGTGCACTTTGATATGATGTAATATTATTATGGTTCTATTTCATATGTTGTAATACTAGAAATATAATAGAAATATTAAATATTACATGAAATAAATAATAAATTTTAATTTTGAATGTTTTTTTGTAGAACATGAGACTTCCAAAACATGTAGTTAATCTTGAGATTGATCCAAATTATGTTGGGTCTAGTTCAGACATTCGAAACTATGATGATGAGGTAGATGGATAGGACATTGAGGCAGATAACGATGATGATGCCATTGATGATGATCATGATGTTAATGATTATGATGAGAAATTTGTTGGCAGTAGCCATCGACATTGATCATATAGACTCCATTATGGCTCATTGTGGTAAATCATTATGATGTCTCTTTTCATGTTTATTATCATATGTATCATTTTCACCTGCAGTACCATATTGAGTTATATCATTTTGACATGTATCACTTTGAATTATATCATTTGGACATGTATTATCTAGGCCTACATTATGTGTAGTTGGTCACAAACTAGTAATTTGGTTTATTAATAATATTAAAAATGTTAGTTATAGTTATAAAAAAATTATCTTGTTATTTTATTCCAATGTTGTGGTGTGGTCTATAACTATAAGAAACCTAAAATACCTTCACTCTAGAAATCACTATGATGTGAATTTAGGTCTGCATTATGTTGGAAATAATACTGAGAGGGGGGGGGGGTGAATCAGTATTATCAAATTCTTTTCAATATATCTTCCAGATTTATACTTTAATTTATTCTTCAGATATTGATCATTAGTTTGTATGTCAGTACCATATAATAATGAGAAAGAACAAGAAAACAGATAATCACACCAAGGAACACCAGATATAAGGTGGAAACCCAATGTGGGTGAAAACCACCTGCTGCAATATGTCTCTATCTTCTTTCAATTAGAAACTTCTTTTACAATGATTTTGTACTGGTGCAGTCCTTTACCAGTACGCAAGCTGCAACCTGCAGAGAGCTACAACCCTCTCTCATTTTCCAGTCTCTCCTGGAAGGGAGCTACAACCCCCTTAGCTCTTCTACTTCTTTAAGGACCACGTTTCATTAATTTTCAGACTGGATCCAAGAACATCAAATAATCATCAAGTACATGTGAATCAACCAATCTCCTTATACAATCAACCAATGAATCACCCAACTTCTCAGAATGCTGTAAACAGAAAAGCAATACGAGTAATCTAAACCCAGAACTTTGCAGCAATAGATAAAAGGCAGCCAATTATTTCAAAAATGGGTTCGCAACTTCACCAATAGAGTCCTACGAATATCCACAGTTCTTTTGTGTCTAGACTACACAGATCCACACCTGATCCTTCCTGCACTCTGCGTACCTCAGCATCTAGCCCTTCTGCTCAACTGTGTACCTCTGCCTATATCCGCACCTGCACTGTCTGCCCAACAGTGAACCTCCGCACCTGATCCTTCTGTTTCTCTGCGTACCCCCGCACCTACACTTTCTGTCGCGCTGCGTACCTCCGCACCTGTGCCTTCTGCCTCTCTGTGTACCTCCGCACCTGCGCCTTCTGCTGCGCTGCGTACCTCCGCACCTGAGCTGTGGGTCACCTGCGGACCTCCAAATAGAGCCAAACTAACAGTCCTCCAATGTACCACAGACTGTCAGATCCACAGATCTGATCACGCGCCCAAGAGATCACAACCTATCAACAGATCCACCTTACCCTTTATAGATTTCACCTTGATTTAGATCTAGCTTTTTAAACTGATTACCCAAGATTTCAGATCTTAAGATATTCAAATTTTACAAGTGTCTAGCCAAGTGATCTCCTTTCCTTTTTATAGTCAAGCCCTTATTCACACCATGGGACAAAACCATCAAACACTAATACAGGGGATCCAAACCGGGGTTCAATAATTTAGATCCTATACCATGGGCCAAAACCATAGGATCATGAACGTCGGGCTAAATACCATGGGCCAGACATAAGAATTCCCACATGAGCACACTTTCTCTGCATTGGAGTGAGTGAACTGGGGTCTGCACCTTTTGAACGGAGCACCTGCGGGTATGTCCGCACTTCTTGGTCGGTGTACCTGCAAGTCCGTAGCTTCTCTTAGGATCACCTGCGAGTATCTCATTTTCTATGATTTTGAGAGCCTGAACAGAGATCTGCCACTTGAGTGAGTTTCCATCAAGTACAACACCTGTGCCATAGCGCCAAGCCTTAATCATAATGCCAACAATCTCCCACTTTGGACTTGATGGCAACCCCAAGATCCTCAAAGTCATTCTCCCCCTTTGACATCAAGGGCAAAGGGCGGACCAAGATATTCTCTTCCTTTCTTGTCCATACTCCCCCTAAGTGCCTGCTAAAATTTCTGAATGAGCTCCCCCTGACTATAGACCAGATCTGCAAAAGAAAAATTCTTCAAGAAGAACCATAATCTACCATACTCCATACATGACCTTGACCAAAGAGATAGAGACATATTAGTAGCAATATTCAGATCAGCATCCATGTTCTCCTTCTGTACTTTCTCCTCCAAGATCTTCTACCATAATGCCAACAATGCATTATTAGAAGAATATATGCTCCCCCTGAACCTGTGCCATTCGATCTTCGACCAATCCATAACCCAGCAAATGTACGCATATACCCCATATGAAACTCACATACATCCAACAATCTCTGAAACAGATCAGATTCAACAACAAGATGATGCATCAACTACCCCCAACTTTTGCCTGAGGTATTCAAACATTTCCCTAGGTAGTGGTTTGGTGAGAATATCAGCAACTTGTTCCTTAGAAGGAACATACTCCAATTTGACTGTTTGTTCCAACACTTGTTCCCGGAGAAAGTGATACTTGATCGGTATGTTCTTGGTTTTTGAATGCATGACTGGGTTCTTCGAAATGCTGATTGCACTTGTATTATCACAAAAGATGGAGATAGGTGGTGTACAAGTGATTTGAAAATCCTGCAAGGTCTGCATCATCCAAATAAGTTGAGTGCAGCAAGATGCAGCAACCACATATTCTGCTTCAGCTATAGATAAAGCAATCAAAATCTGTTTCTTGTTGAACCAAGATACTAATTTGGAACCCATAAAGAATGCACCACCACTTGTGCTCTTTCTGTCATCCACGCTTCCAGCCCAATCTGCATCTATATAAGCATGAAGAGTGAGATCTGTATTTCTAGGATACCATAAGCCATAGTTTTGAGTTCCTTCAAGGTACTTGAAAATTCTCTTCACTGCCTGAAGATGAGTTTCCTTTGGGTTTGCCTAAAATCTTCCAACTATTCCCACTGCATGCATGATGTCTGGTCGGGTACCTGTCAAATAAAGTAGACTTCCAATCATAGATCTATAGGTTGGTTGATGCACTGCTGTTGATTCATCATTTGCACTGAGGCCGCATCCTGTAACCATGGGGGTACATACTGGTTTTGCATCTTCCATGCCATATTTCTTCAAGATCTGCTTGAGATACTTGGTTTGAGACAAAAAGATATCGTCTTCATTTTGTTGGATTTGCAAACCAAGAAAATATGTCAGTTCTCCAAGCAAATACATTTTGAATTCTTTTTGCATCACCAATGCAAAGCTTTGACTCATGGCTTCTTCATTGCTACCAAAGATAATATCATCTACATACACAACAAGTACTAGCAATTTGTCCTTTTAAATTTTTATATAAAGATTTCTATCTGCTAATCCTTTTGAAAAACCTTGTTGATGAAGATATTTGTCCACACGGTAGTACCAAGCCCTTGGAGCCTGTTTAAGACCATAGAGAGCCTTTTTTAGTCTGTATACAAGATTTGGATCATTCCCAAGAATGAAACCATCTAGCTGCTCAATGTATACTTCTTCTTCTAAGTCTCCATTTAGAAAGGCTGATTTCACATCCATTTGAAGTACTTTGAACTTTTGAAAGCTTGAGAGAGCAAGGAACATTCGGATGGCCTCAAGTCTTGCAATAGGAGCAAAAGTTTCTTCAAAGTCTATTCCTTCTTGTTGAGCATACCCTTTACAAACAAGTCTGGCCTTGTTTCTAATTACTTCTCCATTTTCATTCAACTTATTTTTGAAGACCCATTTTGTCCCTATGACATTCTTATCTTTTGGTCTAGGAACCAACTCCCAAGTGTTGTTCTTTTCGATCTGCTCAAGTTCTTCATCCATTGCCTTGACCCAACATTCATTTTTGCATGCCTCTCTTACATTTTGTGGTTCAGTGGAGGAGAGTAATGCCAAATAGCTTGAAGCTTCTGCAATTGTTCTTCTTGTTTGTACGCCTGCCTCCTTTTGCCCCAAGATTTGAGATTCTGGATGATTCTTTTGAACATACCTAGATGGAGTCTTCTCTTATATCCTTGTTTGTTCCTCTGGTGCCTCTTGAGGTTCTTCTTCATCTTCAGTCTGATTTGGAGGGTAGTCTTCATCCTCTTCGATATTTTCATAATTTACTTGCCTAGGAATGTTTCCTTTTTCATCAACCACAACATCAATGTTGTCAACAATTCTTCCAAGTCTTTTATTGTAACACTTATATGCTTTGCTGTGGGGAGAATAACCAAGGAGAATGCCTTCATCTGCTCTAGGTTCAAGTTTGGCAAGCTATTCATCATTATTCTTAATATAGCATTTGCTTCCAAATATTTAGAAATGCTTTACCGAAGCAGTCTCACCATACCAGAGCTCATGAGGAGTTTGAGTGCTGTTCACTCGGACATTTGTTTTGTTGAGAATAACAACTACAGCAAATGCAGCTTCACCCCAGAAGGTTGCGGGAGTTCCAGACTCATCAAGCATAGCATGAGCAATTTGTTGAACCGTTCTGTTCATCCTTTCCACCACTCCATTTTGCTGAGGAGTCCTAGATGTATAGAATTCCCTTCTTATTCCATGTTCTTCAAAGAAATCGAAAAATTCATTTGAGGTAAACTCCCCACCTCTGTCAGACCTGAGGCACTTAATTTTGTGATCTAATTCGTTTTCAGCCAAGGCTTTGAAAGATTTGAATTTTTCGAATGCTTCACCCTTTTGTTTCATAAGTCCTAACCAAACCATCCTGGAGAAGTCGTTAATGAATAATATAAAGTATTCTTCTCCTTGAGGTGACCTTGTCCCAAATGGACCACATACATCTGTATGGACTAGTTCAAGAGGCCTGCTGGCTGATCCTTCCTTCTCAGGGAAGTTAGTTTTGGTTTTCTTACCAAACTGACATGATTTGCATATGGTGTTGTCTGGAATTTTGAGATCTGGAAGACCATGCACTGCCTGGTATTTGCATGCTTTCCTTATTTGTGAAAAGCTTAGATGCCCTAACCTCCAGTGCCATAACCAGTGTTCATCATCCTTGCTCAAATAGCATTGTTGTTGTCCTTCTTCAAATATGTATAAATTATTTGGTGTTCTTTTGCCTTTGATCACTGTTTTTCCTGTATCAAGATCACGAACACTACATCCATTTGATCGAAATATTACCTCAGTTCCTTGATCGCACATCTGACTGACACTCAATAGATTATGCTTCAAGCCATCAACATACAAAATATTTTCAGCTTTGACCTTTTCTTTCAATTGAGCAATGCCTCTTCCTTTTTTGACTGCAGGGGTATCATTTCCAAAAGAAACTTTCTTTCCCTTTTCTAAAGCACTATATGATTCAAGTTTTTCTTTATCACCTGTCATATGCTTCGAACATCCGCTATCGATGTACCATTGATTTTCCTGTCCTTCTGCATAAAAAGCTATCCCACATCTTTCTGGTTGTGGTTCCTTTATTCTCCATGTTCTAGTACTTGAGGCTTGTTCCTTTGTCTGCCAAAACCTGCTCCTGCATTCAGAATCTTCATGACCAAAGTTATTACAAATAGAACATTCAATTTCATTTTCAAGAGCCGAAAAGTTGTTATAGGTTCTTTTCGTGATTCCAGTCATACTTCTTTGTTTTTGAGCTTCTCTAGTCATGATTGTTTTATAGGGAACACATTGAGCTGCTTTGTGGCCAAAGTTATGGCAAGAGAAACATTGGCCGTTGAAGAAACTTCTGCGATTATCAAATCTACTTGCCAAATGATTGTAGTTTCTATTGTCATCCATTCTTGAGGCAAATTGAGAAGATTTTACTTGTGGTTGGTTGTAGATTTTGTTCATCCTCAAGGTGGATTGTCCCTGATTTACCTGGTAGTCTTTGTTTATTCTTGATGTAATTCGTCCCTGTTTTACCTGGTGATCTCCATTGGGTTTTTGCTCATTCCTCCTTGCTGCATTGAGATAACTCTTTGAGGTGGATGCTTGAGATGCTTCTCCATTATACCCCAGACCTCTCTTGATTAGTGGAGAATGTTGTACATTGATAATCTCATCCAGAGTTTCGGATCCTTTAACAAATTTAAGATTAAGAGCCTTTGTTTTCTCAATTTCTTTTCTAAGGCCAACAATTTCACTTTCTAACTTCTCAAGAAATTTTTCTTTTTCATCAAGTTGGAATTGCAGAGTATCAATGATCACATTATTTTCTTCTAAGCATGTTTTGAGTCTAAAAATCTCTTCATAAAATCCATCCACATCTATAGCATCCATGTAATCATCATCTTCAAAAGCCATTAAAAGTTTATAGTTATTACCTCGTTCATCTTCATCACTATTTGAAAGACCATCACTATCTTCATGAGTGTAGTAACTTTTCTTAGTTACATTCTGTTTCTTGTTCCATCTAACAGGTTCCTTCCCTTTGTCAGTTTTATCCTTATGAGGGCATTTGGCAGCATAGTGACCAACTCTCCAACAAGAAAAACATTTGAAAGGTAACTTACCTCTGAATCTTCCAGTACCCCGTTGAAGGTTTTTGACAAAATTTGATTCTTCTTCCTCTTCTGACGCATGTCCTAACTCATAGTAGTCTCCTTTGCCTGAAGCCTTGAAAGTTGCTTCTCTCCTGTCTGATGGTCCTCCTTTCCTTATTTCATAAGCAGTTAGAATCCCGTGTAGCTGTGACATGGTAAGGTTTCGAAGATTTTCCTTTTCTTCTATTGTAGAAACTTTAGATTCAAACCTAGGGGACAAAGATCTTAGAACTTTTTCAACCACAAAAGTCTCTTTTATTTCTTCACCCAAGTTCTTCATACAATTAACAATCTCATCTACATGAAGGAAATAGTTAGCCACACTTTCATTGTTGTGCATTCTAAGATTTTCATACTAAATCCTAAGGGTTTGAAGTTTTGCTCATTTTACCTGTTCATCTCCTTCATACCTTAGAACAATCTTGTCCCATATTTCTTTTACGGATTTATACTGCATTACCTTGACAAATTCTGATTGAGATAGGCATCCTAATAGGGTATTGACTACTTTTGCATTTGTTTCATATTTCTTCTTCTCAGCCATATCTGTAGGAGTTGCTGAAGGAAAAGTGTACCCTGTATCTATGATATCCCAGACTTCTGTACCAAGTGATTGAAGATAGGCAGTAACTCTTACCTTCCAATATACGAAGTTTGTCCCATCAAAAATTGGTGGCCTAATAGATGCTTCTCTCTTGTAGTTGCTCATGATGATGGATCTTCCTCCAAGCGATCAAGCTTCTTCAGAAGAACCTACTCTGATACCAATTGTTGGAAATAATACTGAGAGGGGGGGTGAATCAGTATTATCAAATTCTTTTCAATATATCTTCCAGATTTATAATTTAATTTATTCTTCAGATATTGATCATTAGTTTGTATGTCAGTACCATATAATAATGAGCAAGAATAAGAAAAACAGATAATCACACCAAGGAACACCAGATATAAGGTGGAAACCCAATGTGGGTGAAAACCACCTGCTGCAATATGTCTCTATCTTCTTTCAATTAGAAACTTCTTTTACAATGATTTTGTACTGGTGCAGTCCTTTACCAGTACGCAGGCTGCAACCTGCAGAGAGCTACAACCCTCTCTCATTTTCCAGTCTCTCCTGGAAGGGAGCTACAACCCCCTTAGCTCTTCTACTTCTTTAAGGACCATGTTTCATTAATTTTCAGACTGGATCCAAGAACATCAAATAATCATCAAGTACATGTGAATCAACCAATCTCCTTATACAATCAACCAATGAATCACCCAACTTCTCAGAATGCTATAAACAGAAAAGCAATACCAGTAATCTAAACCCAGAACTCTGCAGCAATAGATAAAAGGCAGCCAATTATTTCAAAAAGGGGTCTGCAACTTCACCAATAGACTCCTGCGAATATCCACAGTTCTTATGTGTCTAGACTGCACAGATCCGCACCTGATCCTTCTTGCACTCTGCGTACCTCCACATCTAGCCCTTCTGCTCAACTGCGTACCTCTGCCCAGATCCGCACTTGCACTGTCTGCCCAACAACGAACCTCCGCACCTGATCCTTCTGTTTCTCTACGTACCCTCGCACCTGCACTTTCTGCTGCGCTGTGTACCTCCGCACATGTGCCTTCTGCCTCTCTGCGTACCTCCGCACCTACGCCTTCTGTTGTGTTGCATGCCTCCACACCTGAGTTGTGGGTCGCCTGTGGACCTCCAAATAGAGCCAACCTAACAGTCCTCTAATGTACCACGGACTGTCAGACCCACAGATCTGATCATGCGCCCGAGAGATCACGACCTATCAACAGATCCACCTTACCCTTTACAGATTTCACCTTGATTTATATCTATCTTTTTAAACCGATTACCCAAAATTTCAGATCTTAAGATATTCAAATTTTACAAGTGTCTAGCCAAGTGATCTCCTTTCCTTTTTATAGTCAAGCCCTTATTCACACCATGGGACAAAACCATCAAAAACCAATACAAGGGATCCAAACCGAGGTTCAATAATTTAGATCCTATAGCATGGGCCAAAACCATAAGATCATGAACATCGGGCTAAATACCATGGGCCAGACATAAGAATTCCCATGTGAGCGCACTTTCTCTGCATTGGAGTGAGTGAATTGGGGTCCGCATCTTCTAAACGGAGCACCTGCGGGTATGTCCGCACTTCTCGGTCGGCGTACCTACGGGTCCGCATCTTCTCTTAGGATCACCTGTGGGTATCTCATTTTCTATGATTTTGAGAGCCTGAACAGAGATCTGCCACTTGAGTGAGTTGCCATCAAGTACAACACCTGTGCCATAGCGCCAAACCTGAATCATAATGCCAACACATTATGTGTTGTTGGTCATGAGCAACAATTTTTTTTATTAGTAATATAAAAATACAGGTTATAGTTAAAAAAAATATCTTGTTATTTTATATATAATGGATGTTGAAGATTTTCCCCATGACAAGTTTTCATGGTGTGCTAGTCTATATGATTAGACAACCATTATATGTCGTTATGGTTACCAAGTGGCGAGTGTGGTGACATGAAAAGTGGGTAATAATTGTAATGAAAAGTAGGAAATAATTGCCATGAAAAGGTTTATGAAGAGCGCATATGATGATTTGAAAAGTGATATCCACACACTCCTACATTAATGGTGATATATTCCTGATTCCCCAAAGATAATTCTCCCTCAATAGTTGTATGTTCTCCTATTTTAGCATTCATTGTAGCTGTATGCTCTCCTAATTTAACATTTGGGGTTATTTTTCACGATCTCCTGTTCATAATTTAGTGCAGCAGTACATCCTCCTCATTCAAAAGTTAGGGTTATTTTATACATTCTCCTTGTTATTTTATTTTGGTTCAGTTGTCTCTTCTCATATGTAACTCCTATGAAGTCCTGGATAAGTCTCTCGTTTTTCCATCACAAGCTAATATAGTAAGACAATCTAGTAGAGCCTTGGTGAGAGTTGTTCAAAAGCTACATTGGCTAGAGGCTCTTGGGAGCATGTTTCAAAGGACTAATAGTTGCATGTACCGTGCCTCTAATTAGGGCTAGACTCAAACTATCACGCATTGGCCCCTGTTTTAGAATTATATGTTTTCTTCATTAGTGGAATTATGGAATTGTGGTGTTGTTCGCTGTCACACGTCAAGTGCATCTAGAGGCAAATGCAGAAATACAATGGGAATCCGGTTGGCTTCCCTCTAAGAATACAGGGTATGGCCAATGTCATGAGGAGGGTGATATGTTTTTCTACTATGAGTAGAATTATGGAACTATGAGGGTCTTCGGTCTGGATCACTGCATGTGAAAGAAAATAGGGACATTAAATTACATATGTGTAGAGGAAGAAAGGATTTCAAAGAGATTTTGGTACTCTAGTCTATGCAGTAGTTTAAGGATCAATTATGGGATAATGTGCATTTCTCTGGCACTTGCAGCAGTAAGGATGGGAGTTATTTGTTCATGGTTGGAGTATTGTGGTTCGTGGTGGGCACTACATTATGTCAAATCCTTGGGTCGTGGTTGGCAGTTCCAATTTGGTAATTCTCTTGAATGAAATATTTCCACAGTAGATATTTTGTTTTGCATCTGGTTGTATGTACATTGGCAAGGTGAACATTGTATTTAGACATTAACCATAAGGCCACCATTCTCTAGTGTCTATTATGATATAATATTTTTATTAATAGATATCAAATATAACTTTTGTACTCTCATGACATTAAAACCTTTCTATTGGGTCAGTTTCCCAATGGGAAAGTTGGTAAAAAAGCCTATTACTCTTTGTAATACTCTATTCGAGTAATTTAGTGATGAAATTCAAATAAAAAAATGGATGTCGTAGATTTTATTTTGGTGGATATTTAATAAGTATAATGATGTTTTTAGTTTATATGGATATCCATTTCCCTAAAAATTCTTTGTAAATGGCATGCTATAAAATATTTCAAGTGCAATATGACTTACTCTATAATCATATAAGTGATTTAAGAGGCATGATATACTTAACTAATTTAATTGAAATAAAAAAAAAATATTAATAATGGAAGTTATAAAGAAAGAAACATGAGTTGTTAAAATGGAAGCAAAATGTGGCTCTAAAATGGAAGTAAAATTCAACATTAAATTGGAATCCATACTTGGAGCTATTACTGGTTTTAAATAGGGAGCTAAATTGGTTTCTTAACAAGAAGAAAATTGGAGCCTAATTAAGAAGCAAATCCAAACACTAAAAGGAAGAAACCCTAGAACTAAAAATAAGCAAACCTTGCAACTAAAAGGAAGCAAATGATGAGGCTATCAAGGAAGCAATTCTAGAAGCAAAAAAGTAACAGTAGAAGCCAAACTATAATCGCGCCAAAAGCATATTAGAAGAGAAGCATGGTGTTACCTAAGAAGCAAAAAAAGGAGCAATTTAGGTATCAAACAAAGAAGTAACAATCGAAGCAATACTGACAGACAAACTTGGTGTTACCGTGAAAAGAAAAAATAGAAGCAATTGAAGTAGCAAACAAAGAAGTAATAATGGAAGAAATATTAGAAGCCAAACTTGGCATTCCCTAAGAAGCAAGCAAAGAATCCATTCATGTAGCAAACCATGAAGTAATAATGGAAGCAGTGTTAGAAGTAGCAAAAGACACTATAATGGAAGCCATATTAGAAGCTAAAGAAGATGCCATAATGGAAGAAAATCTAGATGCAACAAGTAATGCCATATTGGATGGAAACCAGAAACAAACAAATGATGTTATAATGGATGCATAACTTGGCATAAATTAGGAAGCCAAAAAAGAATATTTTTTGATGCCATACCAGAAGCAGAATTGGGAGAAAAGCAAGAAGAACCAATGAATGCAACAATGGAAGCAACAATGGAAGAAAGAGTTCTTAGTGTTAAATTCGAAAATATTTCCATTGTTATTTCCAAAGCTATTACCAGAGTTATTTCTGGTGCCCAAGTGTAAATGCATTGTAGCATCAGGTTATCCATTGTCAATTGAAACCAATTCACTGACTCAAATAAACTCATTTTTGGCACTATTTCCAATGCCAATGGCCTATGTTGTTGTAGTGAAACCATAATTTTCTTCAATACTTGCACCATAAATGCAATTAATTCATCGGGGATATAAGTTGTAAAATAAACGTATCGGTTTGGGTTTGCAAGAAACTCCTCCCCCTCGGACCTCAAAATCCATAGTCATTGTGTTACATTTCCACAATATTTACATGAATTACAATTCATAGTGACATTTAAAAGAGATGAATCAAAAAATTCCATCACAGACCCCACTCCCTTAGAGGTACACCATCTTATATGTTTTATATATGAACACAAAATTTACGATGAGCTTTGTATATGCTACTCTTCTTACATTTGATCAGCAATTTCCCAAGTGACCTTATATAATCCAATGTTCCTCCACTACACCTTGACATGCTTGATTACTTTATTCTAGATTATGATCTACCTCTGATCTAGAATGCAATGTGTTTTTGGTTGGAATTATCCCTCAAATTCTACTTGCATCACATACCAATCAAGAACATGATTAGCATAATGCCCATACATTTTAAGAAAAAAGTATAAAAACTTCATGTAATTTTGTTGTCGATCAAAGGTTACTCTATAAGCCACTCACCCCACTCTTTCCAAGATGTAAAAATTTCCCCAAAAAATTGGTGCTAAATTAGCACAAGACACAATTCTTCGTGAACTTTTCTTTAGTCTGATGTGGAGGTAAACATGTTCACCCACTTGAAATTCCTCATGAGTTATTTGTTGATCTACATATCTCTTTTGTCTATCCTTAACTACTTTAATTTTTTTCCTATTACAACTACTTCTTGTTCCATTTCCTTCAGCATATCATGTCCAAGAAGCACCTTGTTCACTAGATCATTCTAGCTAATGGGTGTGTTACAACTTATTCCATATAGAGTCACAAAGGGACTCATCTTTAATTATTCATAGTACCCATTGTTATGAGAAACATAGACAAAAGGTTATAAAACCTTCCTCCCTCTTAGTCTGATGCATGACACACATCCTTATCATGGATTCTAGTACCCTATTTACTCTTT